>CM027395.1:7497836-7545358 GCA_015711505.1 Sylvilagus bachmani | reverse complement strand
GGGGGGGGGGGTGGAGGAGGAGCCAGGCTCCTCCCCAACCTTAAGTCCTGCTCAAGTGCCCGTGGGCCAGAGTGAGATGGCCCATTTTGATCAGCCCGCAAATTCCTATGGAATTCTGGGTGTGCCAGCCAGGCCCCACTTCAGACATGGACCCCACACCCCTCCACAACTCAGGGCCACCCCTGGTCATTATCTCAGCTGAGCTGTGCGCTGGTCCTGGGTCTCGGGGCTGCCTTCACGCTTACATGTAGGTCGCCGTGCCTGTGGAGGGGCAGGGAAGCAGTAGCTGTGTCCCTGGCTCCCACCTCTGCTCAGTAGTGTCTTTGCCTCCCCGAAACTCAGTTTCCCCATCTATAAAGCAGGTGGCTGATGGGAGGGGCATCCAGGACACTGGACGTGAAGTGTTGTGTGGGGCTGGGTGTGCAGCCAGTGCTCCATGAAGGTACCCATCGTTCATTGTGAACATGGAGGTGAAACCCAGGGTGGGGCGTGGCTGCGTGCGGGGCAGATGAAACAGGGCCCTAAGATGAACTCGATGTGGGAGTAGGTGGGGCAGGGCTGCTGGGCAGGGAAGCAGCCCGGGAACCCGCGTTCAGGAGGCGACTCACGAGGCCAGCCCAGGCTCCTGGCCCCTCCCGTCCTCCTCTCTCTGCCACTCTCCTTCAGCACATTTCTCTCTAAGTGCCCGTCTCTGTCTCCCCCGGCCTCTCTGCCCCCACCCCGCTTCCCCTCCAGCAGAAGGCAGACCTGGCTGTGGCTGCGTTCACCATCACAGCCGAGCGGGAGAAGGTCATCGACTTCTCCAAACCCTTCATGACCCTGGGCATCAGCATCCTCTACCGAGTGCACATGGTATGTCCTGGAGAGCGCCGGGGCTGGGGCCGGGGGCTGCAGGCCAAACCTCAGGGGGCCTGTCTGGCTCTGAGTCTCTGGCAGGGGGCAGGAACGCGGGGTGTGGCTCAGGGCTCACTCTGTTTTCCCGCCAGGGTCGCAAGCCTGGCTACTTCTCCTTCCTGGACCCCTTCTCCCCTGCCGTGTGGCTCTTCATGCTTCTCGCCTACCTGGCTGTCAGCTGTGTCCTGTTCCTGGCTGCCAGGTGAGTCCACTGCCTGCTGCTTGGGAGGGAGGGGCGGGGCCTCTGGCCTGTGGCTCTGACTTGTCTGCAGTTGTCTGGCTGGGCCTCCCGTCCTCTTCTTTCTGCTTCTCTCCTCTTTGCCTCCCTGTCATCCCTGTCGTCCCTGTCACCCCGTCCTCCCTTTCCCTCTCCTTTGGCTGCCTCCCCACCTTTTTTTTTTTTTAAGATTTATTTATTTATTTATTTGAAAGTGAGAGTTACAAGGAGAGAGGGAGAGAGACAGAGAGGGGTCTTCCATCCACTGATTCACTCCCCAAATGCCACAATGGCTGTGGCTGGACCAGGCCAAAGGCAGCAGCCAGGAGCCTCTTCCAGGTCTCCCACATGGGTGGCAGGGGCCCAAGCACTTGGGCCATCCTCAGCTGCTTTCCCAGGCTACCAGCCAGGAGCTGGATAGGAAGTGGAGCAGCTGGGACGTGAACCGGGACCCTTATGGGATGCAAGTGTCACCAGGCGGTGGCGTTACCTGCTGCACCACAGCGTCAGCCCCTCCTCCCCACCTTTTGTTTCCTTGTTTCTCTGCTTTTCCTCCCATCTGGGCCCCATCCACCCACCCTTGTCTCCACAGGCTGAGCCCTTACGAGTGGTACAACCCGCATCCGTGCCTGCGGGCGCGGCCCCACATCCTGGAGAACCAGTACACACTGGGCAACAGCCTCTGGTTCCCCGTGGGGGGCTTCATGCAGCAGGGCTCGGAGATCATGCCCCGGGCGCTGTCCACACGCTGCGTCAGCGGAGTCTGGTGAGCGACTGCTTTCTTTCCACACCCAGGGCTAAGAGGGGCTGGTCTGAGGCCGGAGGGTGCTGGGCGCAGCTGCAGGCTCTCGGGTGGATTCCCGTTCCCCACTGAGCTGTGTGTCAGCAAAGGGAGTGAGGAGAGCTGTGCCTTCAGCGCTGCCACCAGCCAGCTGTGTCGCCTCAGATGGGCCACATTCCCTCGCTGTACCTCAGTCTCCTTATCTGAGGAATGGGGATAAAAATGGCAGTGTCTTCAGTGGGGCATTCTTGGGAGAGTGCTCTGAGCTGGACACAAGGGTCTTGGTGGTAGCAGCCTGGGCGTGGCTGTTGCTACCCCGATTATCAGACTTAAAGAGTCCCTGAGCCAGGGCAGCCCTCATGCCAGACACTCCCTCAGAGCCCCCCAGGGCCCCTGATATAAACCTCAAGAAGTGATGTCCACTCACAGTTTTAAAAAATTTGGAATTAGTTGCTGACACTTAGAACTTGGCAGATGCACGCACAAATGCCCGTTTCCCGCTCTTCCTGGAAATCCAGATGTGGCCGCACTGGCCGGCGGCACTCGCGCCTGGTGCCGGCGCCTGCTCCAGCCGCCTCAGGCCCTTGGTTCCCGGCCTCGGCTCCATAGGCATCCGTGTCGGCTGCCCCTGCCCTGCGTCTCTTCTGCTTGTTGGGAGAGACCGAGCGTGTGCGCCCACGTCCTGCTTCACTCCCCACAGGACTGCCCCGTGGCTGAAGCTGAGAGCTGGGTCCTCAGTCCAGGTCTCCCACGGGGCAGCAGGAGCCCAGCTACTTGGGCCATCACCTCTGCCTCCCAGGGTGCACGTTAGCAGGAGGGTGGAGCCGGGCATCAGACCCAGGCCCTCCTCTGGCGTGGGCGGCCAGCACCTGACCTGCCAGGCCGCTCACCCACCTCACCCTGCTCTTTCCCGTAGCAGCTGGGCCTGGGCTCTGAGCCTGTGGCTCTTTCACCTGTTTTCCCTCACTAGAACATGGGGAGCTGAGGAGAATGCTCAGGGCAGGGAATATTCTCCCCATTTTAAGGATTAGAAGGTTGAGACCCAGAGAGAGGGAGTAACTTGCTAAAGAGCAAGCATTCAGCTCCCGAGGTTCTTCGCAGCCTCTCTGGGGCGACCCCCGGCATGCATCTGGCCTTCCTGGGCTCTTCTTCCTCAGCGCCTCCCCGTCAGAATCCAAGCACACTCGGTGCCTGGTGAGCCCCAACACGAGTGGCGGGTGTCCATGTGCCTCGTCCCTGCCCCGGGAGCCAGAAGAGCTGACAGGAGCCACTTCGACTCTGGAGGCCATACTCTATTCAAAGAACACATCCCAGAGCTACTAATGGGAGACTTGCTCGAGACTAGCCTTAACGGATGGCAGGTTCTCCTTTCTCCCAGCTAAGTGGGAGTGGCTTGAGTCCCACAGATCCACTGGCAGGGACACTTTTGAGTCTTGATGCTTTTTTTTGTTAACGTTTTCAGATTTGCGTCATTTCAGTGGCACTCATCAGTTTCCATGGCTACTGCGAAAACTTCGCACTAAGGTGGCGGCTTCAGGCCGCAGTTTGTTCTCTGACAACTTGGGGAGTGCAGACGTTAGAAGTAGAACTCGATTTCGGGCATGCGGGCTCCTTCTGCAGGCTCCCAGGGAGTCCCTCCATTTGCCTCTCCAGCTTCTGGAGCCACCTGCAGTCCCTGGGCTGTGACCCTTCCTCCATCCTCAAAGCCAGTGTCACATCTGCAGCGCGCTCTCTGTCTCTGTCTTTCAGTCTCCCCGCTCCCCACTTCCTTTCTCTGCTCTTCAGGACCCCCTGCAGGCCACTGGATAATCACTGAGGCCACCTGGACAATCAGGGCCAGCCCCTGTCAAGAGCCTTCACTGAGTCACACTTGCAAAGGGATTGGGATGGCGAATTGGTGGGGCTGGGGCTGGGGCTGGTGGTGGGAGGGGGCTGGTCCCATGTCCCACAAACCCCAGATTCCATGTCCTAATGTCTTCAGCATAGTGATGGGTCAGATGCACATCGTGTGCCACTGAGGGAGCAGAGGGGATGCAGGGACAGAGAAAGGCGTGGCTAGGAGAGGAAAGTGCATTCCAGCAGGTGGGCAAGGGTGCATGGGCACTGCAGAGACCTGCGGCCCTCTGGTCCAGTCCCCACCTCAGATGCTGGCCGTCCTTCCTGCCCCATCTCTTTAGCCCCTTCCTGGCGCTATCACCCAGGAAGCCCCTGCTCCCACTCTCCGTTGCTGGAGACTTTGACCCCAGGCTCACTTCCTTCCGCGCCCTAGGCCTCCCATCCCCAGCATGCTTGCTCCTCTCCAGGCGGGCCCCAGCACAGTGATCTGGCCCCCATGTCCCTGCCCTCGTGGGACTTACTCTCCAGGGGTGGGGTGCTGGGGGGTTTGGTGGCTGGATCCTGACCCACAGCAGCCCGGCTGGGGCCTGCTTCCTGGGCCCTCCTCTGCAGTGTGCACTCCGTCGCCACCTCCTGCGGCCACACTCATCATCCAGGACAGCTCTGCTGCAGAAGCCAGCATTTCCGAGGCTTCCCTCTGACCACAGCCCCGTCCTCCCGTCTTTCCTTGGTCCCTGTGTGGTGAGCCCTTGGCCTCCTGCCCTTCTGCCCCATTCTAGAGCCCACTTTCCATCCGCTTCCACCCTGAGCTGAAATTCAAGGGTGCTACACCTACCTACACTTAGAAGGTTTTAAAAATCAGTAGACTGCCCTAATTGCAATATGAAGGAGGAAAATAGGCAGAGCAGGCTCTGATAAAGTGGCAGCACTAAGGGACTGCCGGGCGCATACCCGAGCAGTGAGCAGGTGTGGGACGTGAGGAGCACTCAGTGGGGTCCCGTCAACACTGGCACTTTGAAGCAGGTGGCAAGTAAGTGTTTGCAGCCATGAGTCGCCGTGGACGTGCTGCCCAAGGTTCTGCCTTAGTCACTCACGTACAGAGTGACCAGAAATCTCCCAAAACGGTGATGAGCATCCCGTTGTTCCTCACTGTAAGCAGGAAGTGTCTTCCTGGAGACCTGGATTTACTTACGCTATAAAGCCCTGTGGCAAGTACCTGGGTTTTTAGGTACCGAGGGCTTGGGCTCAGACAATCACATACTAGGCTGTTGCTGGGGTTCAGATGGGGCTGCACAGTGCCAGATGCGCACCCCACTGTGGAAGCCCCTCTGACCAGCAGAGTGCCCACACTGCCAAACTCCCTGCTGGAGCCTCTGCCAGAACCCACCCACCCAGCTTCCAGCTTTCTTGACTGTCCCTGTATCTGCACTTCACCTGCCCACTGCCCATCTGCAGGCCTCTCTGAGCGTGCCTGACAGGTGTCAGACTAGACCCCAAGCTGCCTGACAGGTGTCCCCTGACCTGCCTTGTCCAGAGCAGAGCTTGCGTCTCGGAGAGACTGGGTTGCAGGAGATGTTGCGGAACCCTGGGTCACCATGGGTCAGGGTTGTGGTTTATTTTGCAGGAGGTTGTGTTACTCGTTCCTCTGTGAAGGCCCCACGCCAGGCACTCAGCACAGCACCACTGCCGAGTTCATCATCGTCGGCAGGAGCTGGCGGGGAGGGGTCTGCAGGGAGCTGTGTGGGCCACAGGGAGCCTGGCCCCTCTTACTCGGCAGGAGGAAGGACAGAGGGGCCCAGAATAACACACATTTGGGGGTGTCTTCTCCATAGTTGGTCACCAAGACGGTGAAGGCAGGGGCTGTGGGCCAGGTGAGCTCACTCCTCACAAACCCTGGGAGGAAGAGCCTGCGGTCACCCTCCCTGCACAGGTGCAGGGACAGAAAGCAAGCTCCAAGGTCACACAGCCAGGCAGAGGGAGCCGCCCAGGGTGTGGGGGTTTTCCAGGATCCTTCTGTTACCGATTTTTAATTTAGTTCCACTGGGGCCGGAAAGCATTCTCAGTAGTACTTTAATCCTCGCCATGCTTCAAGGCTTGTTTTTTGTTTTTTTGGTTTTTTTTTTTGACAGGCAGAGTGGACAGTGAGAGAGAGACAGAGAGAAAGGTCTTCCTTTGCCATTGGTTCACCCTCCAATGGCTGCCGCGGCCAGCGCACCGCGCTGATCCGATGGCAGGGCAGGAGCCAGGTGCTTCTCCTGGTCTCCCATGGGGTGCAGGGCCCAAGCACCTGGGCCATCCTCCTCTGCACTCCCGGGCCACAGCAGAGAGCTGGCCTGGAAGAGGGGCAACCGGGACAGAATCCAGTGCCCCGACCGGGACTAGAACCCGGTGTGCTGGTGCCGCAAGGCGGAGGATTAGCCTAGTGAGCCGCAGCGCGAGCTCAAGGCTTGTTTTCTAGCCCAGCACCCGGTTTCCTGGTGGACGGTCCGTAGGCACTCCCACTGGGTGTGTATCCGCGGTCGGCAGGGGCAGTGCTCTGAAACACTGACCGTGTCGTTCAGGCCCTGCACCCTGACTGACCTCCCGCCTGCGTGTCCTGTCTGGTGAAATCGGCACCTGCTGTTGAGGAGCAGATGTGCCTGTTTCTCTCTCTGGTTCTGTGGGTTCATGCTTTCCGGATGTTGCTGCTCTGTAATGAGCGGCACAGGTGCTCAGGCCTGAGGTCCCCTCAGTTGGTGCCATCGCCATCCTAGGATGTCTCCCCTTGCTCCTCGCTCGCTCGGAAGTTGCCTTTACTTGGCAGTGATAGGAGGAGGTTCTCCGGCTCTCTCGGGCTTCACGTTGCACTGTCTTTCCCTTTCACTGCGGCCTCCCCAGATGTTAAGTCCCGGAATCCTCACAGCCTTGGGCGCTGGGGCAGGAGTTGGGGAACTTTTTCTGTCCTGATCCAGATTGTGAATGTTTTTGACTCTGTCGGCCATGTGGTCCTTGTCGCAGCGTCTCTGCTCTGCCACCATGAGAACAGCCACAGGCGCCAGCATTGTGACACATAGTGGGTAAAGCCATGCATCCCATATGGGCGCCGGTTCAAGTCCCAGCTGCTCCAGTTCCTGCTTATGTGCCTGGGAAAGCAGTGTAAGATGGCCCAAGTGCCTGGACCCCCACGCCCACGTGGGAGACCTGGAAGAGGCTCCTGACTCCTGGCCTGAGCCTGGCCCAGCCCTGGCTGTTGCAACCATTTGGGGAGTGAACCAGTGGATGGACGATCTCTCTCTCTCTAACTCTGCCTTTCAAATAAATAAAATAGATCTTAAAAAACAAACAAACAAAAACAAGAAAGCAAATGTGGCTGTGTTGACACCAAAATGTGAATTTCATATTCTATGTTGTAAATCATGAAATACTTTTTTTTTCTTTTGAGCCATTTAGATGTGTGAACACCACCCTGAGCTGGTGAGTTTTACAAGCACAGGCCGCAGGCTGGACTTGAGCTCTGGGCCATCGCCTGTAAAGCCCTGCTTTAAATGTTTGCCTTTCTTTTTTTTTTTTTTTTTCTTTAAAGAAAAGAGAGAGAGAGACAGAGAGAGGGGGTCTTCCATCTGTTGGTTCACTTCCCACATGGCTGTAATGGCCAGGGCTGGGCCAGGCTGAAGCTAGGAGCTGAGCGCTTCTTCCGGATCTCCCACATGGGTGCAAGGTCTGCTGCTTTTCCAGGCAGATTAGTAGGGAGCTGGATTAGAAGTGGAGCAGCGTTGGCCGGCAGTGCGGCTCACTAGGCTAATCTTCCGCCTGCAGTGCTGGCACCCCAGGTTCTAGTCCCGGTTGGGGCGCCAGATTCTGTTCCGGTTGCTCCTCTTCCAGTCCAGCTCTCTGCTGTGGCCCAGGAGTGCAGTGGAGGATGGCCCAAGTGCTTGGGCCCTGAACCTGCATGGGAGACCAGGAGGAAGCACTTGGCTCCACCTGGTTCCTGGCTTTGGATCGGCGCAGTGCGCCAGCCATAGCAGCCCAGCCACTTGGGAGGTGAACCAACGGAAAAAGGGAGACCTTTCTCACTGTCTTAACTACCTGTCCAAAAAAAAAAAAGTGGAGCAGTGTCACCATACTGGCTTCTCAATTTTTGCCTTTTTTTTTTTTAAAGGTATGTTTATTTACTTGAAAGTCAGAGTTACAGACAGTGAGAGGGAGAGACAGAGAGAGGTCTTCCATCCACTGGTTCACTCCCCAAATGGCTGCAACGGCCGGAGTAGGCAAGGCTGAAACAGGACCCAGACCTCCATCCAGATCTCCCATGTGGGTGCAGAGGCCCAAGCACTTGGGCTGTGGTCCGCTGCCTCCCCAGGCGCAGTAGTGGGGGCTGAACCCGAAGCAGAGCCAGGTCACAAACTGGCCTGGTAGGGGATGCTGACACTGCAGGCGGTGGGTTACCCGCTGGGCCAAAATACCTTCCATCTCTTCCTGCCAAACCCACGTGATAGGTCCACTGCCTCCTGTCCCCGAGTGTGCTCAGTGTGGTCCCGGTGTGTTTCCACGTCCTTGTCTGCCGACTCCAGCACCTCCATCCATTCCAGGTCTGCGTCCGGGGCGTGACTCTTGCTCGTTGGTCACATTTTCATGCACTTTGTATGACTGGTCATGTTGGGACAGATGATGGATGCTGTGGGTTTTACGCTCTCCTCATTGTTGAATGCATTTCTTTATAAAATGCATTCTGGCGGGCACTTGAGTTGTGAACTATTTGGATCCTTCCAGGCTGTTCTTCAGCTCTTTGAAGGCAAATCAAGCGTTGCCTTTAGTCTGGGACTGGCTGCGCCTGTTTCTAATGTGCCTCCTGCTGGAGTCTCTTGAGCATCTCCTGCATTCAGGACCTCCCGACTCAGGCTGTGGGGAGTGTAGGCTCTGTGAGCCTGGGGCTTTGCTTCTTGGACATTCTGACTTTCCAGCTCTGGGGAGCTTCACCCCAGTCACGTTCAGGTTCCTACTTAGCCAGAGACTTGAGTCACCAAAATTCTTTCTTTTTAAAAAAGATTTATTTATTTGAAAGATAGAGTTACAGAGAGGCAGAGAGAGAGAGAGAGAAGTCTTCCATCTGCTGGTTCACTCCCCAAATGGCCGCAACAGCTGGAGCTGGGCTGCTCCAAAGTCAAGAACCAGGAGTTTCTTCCAGGTCTCCCACATGGATGTAGGGGCCCAAGGACTTGGGCCATCTTCCACTGCTTTCCCAGGCCATAGTAGAGAGCTGGATCAGAAGTGGAGCAGCCTGGACTCGAACCGGTGCCTATATGGGATGCTGGTACCACAGGCAGTGGCAGCTTTACCCTGGGCCAGCAGCAGCCCTGGGCCTCCAGTCTCTGGAGCCCTCTTGTGAGCCCTCCGGGCTCCCTTCCTGGCGCGTGGCAGAGCCCAGCGGCGCCTCCTGCGCAGCCGGGGCTTGCCTTGTTTCTCTTGCCCCTGGGCCACAGCTCTGAGCTGCGGGTTGCCGGCTGCTGTCTTTAGGTAGTTTTCTGTATTCCGCGCGGTTCTCCAGCTGTTTCAGTGGGCCGGGGTCTCCAGGCTGTGGAAGCAACACTTAAGCGCAGGCAGTCTGCTCCAGAATCCTCACTCCGGCCTTTCCCCTCATCAGAGCCACCGAAGCTTCTGGTTGGGGGTGGGGTGTGCACCATCAGTGGGCAGGGTGGCAGGGGCTCCAGCCTGCAGCTCACCCCTCCCACCCCTCAGGTGGGCCTTCACCTTGATCATCATCTCCTCCTACACGGCCAACCTGGCCGCCTTCCTCACCGTGCAGCGCATGGAGGTGCCCGTGGAGTCGGCCGATGACCTGGCGGATCAGACCAACATCGAGTACGGCACCATCCACGCGGGCTCCACCATGACCTTCTTCCAGGTGGGGCTGCCCAGACCCAGGCCTGGTGCTGGGGGTCAGAGGGACCGGTCGTCAGTGACAGGCGCACATGTGGGGTCTGAGGCCATCAGTCCAGGGTGCTGCAGGACATGGGCTGGCAGGGAGGGGAGGAGCCTGTCTCTAGACACTTTGCCTAATGGAAGGAAATGGAAGCGACTGACAGGGAGGTTGGGTCAAAGACTGGAGAGGCCTCAGACACCAGGATGCGGGCACTTTAACCGGGCCCTAGACATGGGGAGGTGGGAATGGTGACCATTTAGAGCTGAGAGTTCCCCTGTGGCCGGGATGAGGCAAACTGAAGCTGGGTGGGCCAGAGATGGGGAGATGAGGGAGGAGGCGAGTGCTAGGTCTCCCAGGCTGGGGCTGGGGAGTGGGCGGTAGGTGTGGGGTGGCCTCTGTGAGTGAGTGGGCGTCTGGAAGGAGGAGCAGCGTCTCCCTCTCATGGGGAGACCCCTGGAGGGTAGGGGACAGGGCTGAGAGGAAGGGGTGGCGAGGCCCTCGCATTACCCGCCCCTGCCCTGCGTTCCCTGTCCCCAGAACTCGCGGTACCAGACGTACCAGCGCATGTGGAACTACATGCAGTCGAAGCAGCCCAGCGTGTTCGTCAAGAGCACGGAGGAGGGCATCGCCCGCGTCCTCAACTCCCGCTACGCCTTCCTGCTCGAGTCCACCATGAACGAGTACCACCGGCGCCTCAACTGCAACCTCACCCAGATCGGGGGCCTCCTCGACACCAAGGGCTACGGCATCGGCATGCCGCTGGGTACGGGGGCCTCAGCAGTCGGGAACCTGGGCAGGCTGGCTGTGTCGTGTGTGGCCCTGGGCAGGCGACGGCAGCGTCCCGCACCTCGCACCTTCAACCTGCACAGCTGGGCCCCGGGGCAGTCACTTCCAGCCTTGCAGGGTTCGGGAGAATCAGTGAGACTCCAGGTGCCCCTGGGTGTGCATGGGCCTTGAGGCTGCCTCCCTCATTGGCCCGAGGGCCCCTTGAGGGTGAAGACATGGTTTTATTTGCTCCGTAGTCTGCACCAAACCCCACAGTCTGGCTCAGGACAGGTGCTCAAAAACTGCTTGTTGGGCTGATGGGGGGAGGAGGGAAGGGGGGGTTTTCTGCCGGGCGGACCTGGCTGTGCTGGTAACACCGCAGGGCCTGCCGCCGCGGCCCTCAGCGCTGGATCCCTACGACCCGAGTACATGATGATGCCTGGGGCAGCTGGCTCCCGCAGAGCACCTGACCCCAGGGCACAGCAGCTTTGTAAGGAGCCGGTGCTGTTCAAGGAAGCAGTGTGGCCTGGGGCTTGGGGTACAGGTCCTGGGGTCACCAGCCTGGATTCAAACTCACTTCCCTCCCTGACTCAGTGCGTGACCTCACGGGAGAGAACCACCTTCACCTCCCCCATTCAGAACCTCCTGCCTGTGGCGGGAGTGCCTGCCTTACTCATCAGTGGGACACTGGAGTTAACTTCTAAATGTTAGAATTTTTAAAAATTTATTTGAGGGGCCGGTTCGAGCCCCAACTGCTCCACTTCCAATCCAAGTCCTTGGGCCCCTGCACCCATGTGGGAGACCTGGAAGAAGCTCCTGGGTCCTGGCTTTGGATCAGCACAGCGGATTGGCACAGCTCCAGCCGTTGCGGCCACCTGGGGAGTGACAGTGGATAGAAGATCTGTCTCTCTCTGTCTCTCTCTGCCTCTCCTTTTCTCTGTGTGTAACTGTAACTTTTAAGTAAAAAATAAATATTTAAAAAATTTTATTTGAGAGGTAGAGTTACAGACAGAGACAGAGAGAGAGAGAGAGAGGTCTTCCATCCACTGGTTCACTCCCCAGATGGCTGCAACTGCCAGAGCTGTGCCAATCCAAAGCCAGGAGCCAGGAGCTTCTTCCGGGTCTCCCACGCAGGTGCAGGGGTCCAAGGAGTTGGGCCATCTTCTGCTTTCCCAGGCCATAGCAGAGAGCTGGATTGGAAGGGGAACAGCCGGGACCTGGTGCTGGTGCTGCAGGCGGAGGCTTAGCCCACTGCCCCATAGCCCTAGCCCCAAGTTAATTTCTGTAAACCAGAGTCTAGCACACAGGTGTCTGGTTCCTGGTCCATGGAGACGCTCAGAGAGGACGCAGGGACAGGATGGGATGTGGAGGGTGTTTGGGGCCCCAGGAGGGTGGCATGGTGCAGAGGGGAGGTGCAGTGGGGACTTGCTAGCTCCACAGATCACCAGCAGCATCCTGGGACCCCAGGTGCTAACAGTTGCTCAGAGCAGGTAAGGGGATGAGCCTGGTGGGCAGGGGTGCTTGGTGTGTTTTAAATAAAGTGGCCAGAGAGGGGCCCTGGGGAAGCTGGCAGAAAGGCCAAAGGGGTGAGCATTCCAGACAGAGGCAGAGGTCCTGAGGTGGGGGCTGAGCTTGGCAGATGCTCGGGTCCAGGGGTGCCCCCAGGGGTGGGGCCAGCGGATGCAGCTCAGAGGCTGAGGGGAGGACCTGGGACCCATTACTTCCTCCAGGGGCCCCTCTGGAGAGGAGGGGCCTGAGGAGACAGGGTGGGGGTGAGGAGAGGCCCCCAGGGCATCTGTGGGCTTGGGGAGGGCGGGCCCAATGGCCAACCCCTGCCCTGCCCGGCCCAGGCTCCCCGTTCCGGGATGAGATCACGCTGGCCATCCTGCAGCTCCAGGAGAACAACCGGCTGGAGATCCTGAAGCGCAAGTGGTGGGAGGGGGGCCGGTGCCCCAAGGAAGAAGACCACCGCGCCAAAGGTCAGCGCCCACTGTGCCCACCGCGCCCTCCGGGTGGCCCCGGGCAGCCCCGTGCCCACATGCCTGACCCCGTGGTCCCGGCCTCTGCCTGCAGGCCTGGGCATGGAGAACATTGGCGGCATTTTCGTTGTGCTCATCTGCGGCCTCATCATCGCTGTCTTCGTGGCGGTCATGGAGTTCATCTGGTCCACTCGGAGGTCAGCAGAGTCCGAAGAGGTGAGGAGTGCGCGGGCAGGGGCGGGGGTATGCAGGCCATCCCGGGGGGGGGGGGCAGGGGGCAGTGAGGGAGGGGTCCCAGGAGGCAGTGGGGATGCAAGGAGCAGAGGTGAGGCTGCAGGAGGAAGGGTGTGGAGGAGAGACATGAGAAGCAAGAGCATGCACACAACTGGGTGTGGCAGGACGGGCGCAGCCCTGCCAAGTGGGCGCTGCTCCTGGTGCCCCCGGAACCTCCCCCAGCTCCTCCCCTTCTCCCGCCCAGTCTGACCTCATACCAAGCATCACACAGGCCCTGGCTCCCCTCACGCGCCGTCCCTCTCCTTCCCAAGGCCCCCATCCTGCAGCCCCCTCTTTGTCCCCTGCACTGTCACTTGTCTTCCCTTTTTGGGTCAAGCCCCCGTTGTGTGCCTGTTCCTCCTCTTGATCCAAACCCTCTCTGGACCCCTCCTCCCATAGTACACCTGACTTCTCCCCGCCCCTGTGCAGGTGCCAGGTCGGCTCCCTACTGTCTCCACCTTCTCTCCTCCCATGCTCTCTTACACCTGCTGCAAGCCAGCTTCTGACCTACCCAGCCACCGGGGCCACTCTTGTCACCAGGGACCTCCCTGTCTGGAATCCAGGGCCCAAGGAGGCAGCCCAGCCGACCCTCCGGCTCCTCAAAGCCCTGCCCTGGCTGCCTGCCCCTCAGTCGCCTCCTGCCTCTCTGGCCTCTCCTCCCCCCAGCCTCTGTCTTTTGGAAACCCCAGGACTCCCCATCCCTGGACGGCTTCCTCCTTTGTCCATTTCCTTGGTGGTCCTGTCTCAAGGGCCATCTATGGGCTGGTGGCCCCTGTGCTAGTCCTCTGTCCCACCTGTAACAGCCGAAACAGCAGCTTCTGTCACTTCACAGGAACTCAGGTGCAGCTCAGCCAGGCGGTTGTGGCCACCCTGGGTTTCGGGGGGGGGGGCAACAGTCTGAGGCCAGTGGGCGCTTCTGTGGCCTGAAGGCTTGGCTGGGGCTGGAGGAGCCACTTGGGGGGTGAGGTGATAGATGAGATGGAGGTGGAGAGGCCAGTGGTGGTGAATGGGGACTTGTGTTGCTGTGGCTCCTGAGAGCAGGGGCACAGCTCACTGTCAGGGCCACAGGGGACACTCCACATGGAGTCGAGAGGCAGCAGGTGTGAGGGCACAGGAATGTGGCACTGGCCAGTTAGAATGCTGGGACGGCTGTGGTGGGGCACTGGCCCTGGGCTGATTTAGGGCAGGGGAGGTCCAGGTGTTGTGTGAGACTTAGGTGAAGACTGGATGTTGGTCAGTGTGCATAGGTGGCCAGCTCTGAGCGACGCCACCGCTCCCCAGCCCGCAACTAGAAGAGGTCGGGACATCCTGAGACACAAGAAATAAAAGCTACGGCGCATGCACACACGTGGCGGTCGGCAGGAGACCTCAGTTCCTCACGCAGGGGCCTCCCCATGGGGCGGCTTGCGTGTCCCTCATGCTGGCAGCTGGCATCCCCCAGAGCAAGGTCAAAGCCGCCTGGTCAGCGCCTGTTGGCCACGCGGACTGACCCTGAAACTGGCCAGCGGCAGGATGGAGCCTCCTCCCCTAGCCCCTGCAGGGGTGTCTCCCTGAACCCTGGGGCCTGTCCACAGGCATGCACATAGGGGTATGTTCCAGCCCTGGGCAGTGCCGTCCTGCTCCTCCCTGTCCTGCGTGCCCTCTGTCTGATCCCTTGTAAATCCTATTGGCTCCACCTTCAAAATGTGCCCAGAATCCAGCCCCTCCTTCCATCACTCTGATCCAGCCACCGCCTTCTCCTGCCCGGATATTACCGCCTCCTCAGCGCTCCCTGCTCAGCACAGATCCAGAGTGCCCCTACAAAGACACGGCAGGGCCGCCACGGTGGCCCAGGAGCTGAAACATGGCTTGCAACAGCAGCATCCCATATCGCAGTGCCGGTTCAAGGAAGTGTGGGTTTGAGTCCCGGGTGCTCTGCTTCCAGCTCCCTGATAATGGCTTGAGAAAGCAGCAGAAGATGGCCTAAGTGCTTGGGGCTCTGCCACCCACGTGGGAGACCCTGAAGAAGCTCCTGGCTTTGGCCTGGACCAGCCCCAGCCATTGCAGCCACGTGGGGAACGAACCAGTGGATAGGAGTGTGCGTGTTCTCTCTGTCCTTCCCTCCCTGCCTGCCCCTCTGTCTCTCAAATACATCTTATACCTGTGTGTGCACGTGTGCACACACACACACACACACACAGCCCCTGCTTAAGCCTCTCACAGGCCTCAAAATCCTTGCATGGCCGCACCCCCACCCCCGCCCCTCCTCCGACCTCATCTGTCTCAGCCCCATGACCTTTGTCTGCTGTGCTGTGTATCCGGGTGCTGGCTCCCGGGTCTCCACGGGACCCTCCTCTCGGGGGGGTCTCCAGATTCCTCACCACTCCCCACCCACACCCCTGATGGCTCTTCCCCATATAATTTCTCCCCAGGGCACTCTTCCCTGGCACACCCCACACACAGCTGCACCAGTTACTTTCTAAAGATTTCTATATCTGTGTATTTATTTGAAAGATAGAAAAACAGAAAGGAGGAGAGACAAGGAATCTGCCATCCACTGGTTTGCTCCCCAGATGGCCACAACAGCCGGGCCAGGAGCTCCATCCGGGTCTCCCATGTGGGTGCAGGGGCCCAAGCACTTGGGCCGTCTTCCACTGCTTTCCCAGGCCACAGCAGGGAGCTGGGTCAGAGGCAAGCAGCTGGGGCTGGAACCCGCGCTCTGGGGTCACAAGCCACAGCGGGCCGCGGGCTGCAGACACCCCCGGCATATCCTGTGTCTGCTGTCCACGGCGGCGTCCTCCGGGACAAGGGTTTCTGTGTTGTCCTCTGTGTGTCCCTAGGGCTCGGCACACAGTAGGCGCTCAGTGCACGCTCCTTGCGGTGAGGAGCCTGCGCAGGAGGGGAGGGCGGAGGCCGG
The DNA here is from genome assembly GCA_015711505.1 of Sylvilagus bachmani. Classification (NCBI taxonomy): domain Eukaryota; kingdom Metazoa; phylum Chordata; class Mammalia; order Lagomorpha; family Leporidae; genus Sylvilagus; species Sylvilagus bachmani. The sequence goes on along the minus strand of CM027395.1, from coordinate 7,529,818 downwards.
TGAGGGAGAGCAGTGGGAAGCGGGGCGGGGTGCGGCCCCTGACGGCCGCGCCGCCCGCAGGTGTCCGTTTGCCAGGAGATGCTGCAGGAGCTGCGCCACGCCGTGTCCTGCCGCAAGACGTCGCGTTCTCGCCGGCGCCGGCGCCCGGGCGGCGCGAGCCGGGCCCTGCTGTCGCTGCGCGCGGTCCGCGAGATGCGCCTCAGCAACGGCAAGCTCTACTCGGCCGGCGCGGGCGGCGACGCGGGCGGCGCGCACGGGGGCCCGCAGCGCCTCCTGGACGACCCGGGGCCGCCCGGCGGCGCGCGCCCGCCCGCGCCCACGCCCTGCACCCACGTGCGCGTCTGCCAGGAGTGCCGGCGCATCCAGGCGCTGCGGGCCTCGGGGGCCGCGGCGCCCCCGCGGGGCCTGGGCGCCCCCACCGAGGCCACCAGCCCGCCCCGGCCGCGGCCTGGCCCTGCAGGCCCCCGCGAGCTGGCCGAGCACGAGTGACCACGGGCGGGGCCGGGCCGGCGCCCGGACTGAACGCAGGGACGCGGCCCGCCCCTGGCCCAGCGGGCGAAGGACAGGACTTCTGCCCCGGGACCCGGGACACGGCGACTTCGCCTGCGCTTGGCCGTGAAGCCCGAGGTCCGGCTCCGGAGCCTGCCTGCGCCCCCTAGTGGACTCGCGAGAGGGCGCCGCGGACGCCCGCACTCCGCTCCGCTGCGGGCGGCCGGCGTGCAGCCACTGAGGACTGCAGGGACCGTGCCCAGCGCGGAAAGCTGCCCGCGGGGAGGACCCCGGGACGCGGCTGCCCAGGCCCCCCGAGACTCGACGCGACCCTCCACGCTTCTGGAGGGCGAGGGCCTCTGGACAGACGGGTGTCCCCAGGCGCCCCTCTTTTCTTTCTCTCTTTTTTGGGGGGAGAAACCTCGGAATTTCTATGAAGCCCCCCAGGGAGGGGGTCAGTTGGGCCCCCATCCCTTTCCCTGCCATATCTCAGTCCCTGTTGGAATAAAAAAAGAACAAAACCCCAAAACTGGGGATACCCGGGTCTCATTTCCTGGGGCTCAGGGCATCGATGGCTTGGGCCTGCGCCCTAGGGCCCGCCCACGGCCAGCAGCAGGTCAGCCCAGGTCAGCCCAGGTCCCGGCGGCCGGCCTCTCCCCGCTGACCTTCTCTCAGGACAGAGGAAGGCTGCGACAGAGACCCTGAGACAGATGGAGGGAGGCGCCGGATCTGGAGAGCCGCAGACACCGGAAACGGAGACGCAGGAAGAAGCCAGATGGGGTGGGGGAGGGGAGGGGAGGGGAGGGCCCGGGAGCCGTTCCCCGAGTGGGAGCAGCGGGTGGCACCTACGGTGGGGGCCGCGTGCGGGAGGGGCCCGGCGGCTGTGCCGCGGTGCACGTGTGTGCGCGTCCACGAGGCCCTCGGCGGCTTTCCGTGTCCGAGCTCCGTGTTTCTGCCGAAAATGTACCTGTGCAGCCCCCGGGATCCCACAGGGCGGGCCCGGCAGGGGCTGCCTCCGGTCCCCGCCCCGCTTCTCCCGCGGAGGCTTCTGTGGAGACTGCAGCTGAGAAAGGACAAGTGAAGGTCACCGGCAAAAAAAAAAAAAAAATGAGGCCGAGCTGAGAGAGGAGGGATGGAGCGATGGGGAGGGAGACAAGCGGAGGAGCGAGGCGGGCGCGAGACGAGGCGGGCGGCGGGGCAGAGGTGAAAGGGGTGGGGCGGGAAACGGGCTGGGGTGAGGGGCGCGGGGAGAAGCTAAAAGACCTCGGGGGACCCGCGGCGAGCAAAGCCGGCCTGGGAGGGTGCGGGAGGGAGGGACAGTGGCCGCCAGAGCCCGGGAGCTGTCCTTTCAGCACCGCCTGCTCCGCCGTCCCGGGCCTGCCGGCCTCCAGCAGTGTCAGGGGTCAGGCCACGGCCGCGAGGCCCGTGGGCACTTGCCGAGCTGCCTCGCCCCTCCGGTCCGGTCTCCACCCGGCCCTCTCTGTGTCCCAGACACTGCCGTGTGTGTGCCCTGCAGGGGCAGGTGCTGGGCCAGCACCCCGACTCCTCTCTCTCTCTCTCTCTCTCTCTCTCTCTCGCCTCCACATCTCTTGTGCAGGCCTGAATCAATGTCTCTGCCCTTGGGCTGGACTCTGTCGAGGTGACCAGAACATGACCGCACACATCGCTAGTCTCCCCCCGTCACGGTAGCACGAGGCTCCTCTTCTCTGGGGGTCCTCTCACATCTGAGCCCCTCTCCCCTATGGCCTTTCTGCCCCCCCTTCTCTGATCTATCTTGAGTCCCCTGGTTTTCCAAACCGCTCTCTCTCTCTCTCTGGCTCCCTCACTGCCCGTGGCTGTCACCTTCACCGATGTTCCTCTTGTTGTGTGCCTGTTTTCCCAGCTCTGTCTTTGCAGGTCTATCTGTGTCTCTCTCTCTGGTTCTGGACCATGTGTGCTTGGTTCTTCTCTGTGTCTCCTTCTGTCTCTGCCAAGCTCCCCGTCCCCTCCATTCCTGTGACCTTCCTATGTCTTTCCCCCCCCCACTTCCGCAGAGCCGCGAGCTGGAAGCACGATGCACAGTCATCGGTCTCGCCAGGCTAGTGTCTGAGGAGGGTGCCCATAAGGGGGACGTGAGCCTGTGTCAGGGGTGGGGTGTGGGGGACCAAGGCTATCCCCAGCCCAGCTGAAGAGCAGGTGGAGTGTAGAATCGCCCGGGATCGGACCTCCCCCACCTCCTGGGGCTTCTCTCCCACCCTCCACGATGCAGGGCTATACCTCCAGACCAAGGTGTGGGGCAGGAGGGGACAATATGGTGACCAACTCTGCCTCCCCAGAGAAGGGGACTGAGTTGAGGAAGGGGCGAGGCACCTGGGTTAGAAGATGTGGCTCCTCCCCCTTTCCAGTCTCCATGGCAACAGGCCGGTCTGCAGGCCCAGCTTCTGCTGCAGAGTCAGCCTTCCCCGTTACCACGGCAACAAGGGACAGCGGGCTGGATGGGGCCGGGTCAGAGTACAGGGTGGGGATGCGGCTGTGGGTGTTGGGGAGGCCTCCCCGCAGCTCCTCCTGTTTGTCCCCGTCTCTGTCCCTGCCCATGCCCCACGTCTCTATGGCTCTGAGTCTCTTTGTTCCTCATCTCACACCCTGGCCGTCAGCCTCTCTTCAGTTTCCCCGAGCAGGCCTGTAACCTTCACCCACCACCCACATACACCAGCCTCCCTCCCCGCCCCTCGCCCAACCCCCCAACCTCCACCCCCCTTCTGAGAAAGCCGCGTGCTCAGGGCCTCTGTGTCCCTCCAGCACCCCCCGGGAGGGTCTGGGGTGTTCCTCCTGAGGGGCCTTCCGTGGTGGGTGCTGGGGCATGTGGCAGGCCTGGGTGTGTGCACAGACTATGCTGGGGTCCACGTGGGGGCACGGGGTGCAGCGGAGGTGTGATGTAGGGAGGTGTGTGGGGTGGCGGGGCACAACTTGTCTCTGTGAATTCTTGCATGCACCTTTTGGTCTGTCATTCACAGAAAGCAACGATTTGGCAATTTGGCACTGTGGGCGTTTGCTCACACCCAGGCACGCTGGGGCGCGGTGTGTGTGAGGCTGTGAGCACACAACAGCGTCCACACTGTGGGTGGGTGTGAGGAGGCAGCGCGAGGCCTGTGTGTGTGTTGGTGGGTGGGTTCGCAGGGCCGTGTGGTGTGTGCGTCTGCCATGCACGGCGTGGCTGTGGTTGATTGTCTTGCGGTGTGCAAGGCGTGTGCCCCAGGTGTGTTTAATCTCTGGGGCTGTGGCTGTGAGGGTCCAGGCTGGTAGGGTGACACTGGGCGTATCCTGGGGCCCCCTGCCGCAGGCCTGCTGTGTGTGTCTCCGCGCACAGCTGCAGTGGGGGGCAGCCCTCAGTGAAGGGTCCCGGGCTCTTCTCTGCAGCGCCTCTCAATCCCCCTCCAGGGGTCTCCCTTGCTCTCCCTCATCTCCTCCCGCACAAGTCTCCAGGTGCCCCCGCTGCAGAGCGGGGTGCTCTGGGCCCCTGCCTCACTGCGGCGATGCGCAGGGCTTCCCCCTCCCCCCGCAGCGCGCCCCTCTGCTTGGCGGCACAGGCCACAGTGAGGGGTTTCTGGGGCTCTCCCTTCCTCAGTATCCCTCCCCCCAGAGGAGTCTGCACCCCACGCCGACGGGGTCTCCAGGTCCCCCGTTGGGAGGGGACTCCCAGGTCTCCCCCGTACCCCGTTCCAGGGCTCCCCCTCCCCGGCGGCGCCGCCACTTTGCGGAGACTGGGGGGTAGGAGAGCGGGGGATGGGGGCGGACAGCTGCAGTACCGGGGGCGGGGCCGCGGGCCGTCCGTCAGCGCGGCGGCGCCCCCGATTGGCCAGCGCCGCTCCCCCCCGCGGGCGCGGGCATATGAGGAGGCGGAGGCGGCGGCCGCCGCAGCCTCTGCGCGGTGGGAGCGGCCGACGGACGGACGCGCTCCGACCGAGGCGCGGGCGCTGCAGAGCCCCAGCCGAGCCCGCCCCGAGCCCGCGCCCGAGCCCGCCCCTGTGCCCGCGGAGCCGCCAAGATGGGGGTAGGTGCTGGGGCCGGCCGGGGCTGCGCGTGGGTGACCCTGAGGGGTCCCGCGACACTGGGGGCACGGGGGCTGCGGGTGGGCGGCCCCGGGTGCTGGGGCCGCGGGCGCGGGGGCGGCCCTGGACGTCTCTGCTGACCTTGTGCGAGTCACTGCGTGTGCGTGTGCACGTGCGCCCCGGCCCTGCCCGCGGCGGCGTGGCCCCCGTGGGGTCTGCAGGTCTGCCCCGTGCCTGGGTGTGCCAGGGCCCCCCTGGCCCGGTGGGGACAGGTCCAGGCTGCGGGACAGGCGACGGATGACCTCTTTCTCCTTCCAGGCCCGAATGGGGGGGCTCCGCAGTGCGTTGCTGCCCGGGGCCGCAGGGTGTCTGCGTCGGATGAGGCGCGCACCTGGGGCACTGGGGGAGTGTGCGTGCCTGGCTCTGCCCTTGCCTCCGTGTCCGTGTGTCCTTGTCTGAGTCTCTCCTGCAGATACCGTCTCCTTCCCTGGCTGAACACCTGGCCCCCGCTGCAGCCCTGGACTCCTCCCTGCGTGTCTGGGGCGGGGGAGTGCGGGGAGGAGAGGGGTGGGTTGGGGTAGGTGGGGTGAAGAGAGAAGGTAGGGGATGGGGAGAAAGATGGCGGAGGAAGGCTGAGGGGCCTGAGGGTGGGGGTGGGGTGGGGCTGCAGATTTTTCTCTTTGGGTGAGTGGGGGGGCAGGGGCAGTGTTGGCTGTCAGGTAAGTGGGGGGAGCGGTGGGAAGATTGGGAAAGAGGACTGAACAGAGAAGGGAGCGGGAGGGAGAGACAGACATGAGAGCGCGACACCGTGGACAGACAGTGAGGGAGACACAGTGAGAACCCTGGGCTGAGATGAAAATCCAGAAACAGCCAGGGAGATGAGGAGGGGGCACAGGGGAGGTGAGGGAGAGACCCTCAGAGCTGGCCGCAAGCACCGGGCTTGGAGGGGAGGCGCAGCCCGGAAGGCGAGGAGCCGCAGCGGCGGCCACAGCGAGACAGGCGTGCGTGACCCCCCCACCCAGGAGCAGCCTCCTCCCCGCGGTGCACCCATCTGGGCCTCCCGCCTTGCCTGGGGGAGCCCAGGAACCCCTGCAGGGTCCCGGAGTCACCCCTGTCCCCTCAGATTCAGGAGTGCAGACCCCAACCCCCTCTTCCTTAGGGCCCTGGGGCCTGGGGGCTCAGCCCTTCCTCTCTCAGAACCCCAGTTCCTCCTCCCCCAGACCCAGGAATCCAGGCCTCAGCCCCTCCCCCTCCAGATGCAGCGTCCAGTCCCCCTGCCGCACCCCGGTTCTCACGGGAACCCAGACATCAGCTCCCAGCGTTCCCAGCGGTGCCCCTTACTTTCTGTCCGCCGTCCACCTCATCTGCAGAGGCCGCAGGGCGGTGCAGGAGAGGCCTCGCGGAGACGCAGCACTGCTGCAGGCCTGGCCGGAGGCCAAGCTTCCCTCCCACCCCTGCACCCCTGCACGTGGCTCCTCCCTGCACCCCCAGACTCAGTCTCGGGGGCCAGGGGCGGACAGCAGGCAGCTCAGGCCTCTACAAGGTCACCAGGAGATTAGCGCTGAGCCTCCCAGCCCAGCTTGGCCCTGGGCCCGCGGGATCTATTGGTGCCCTCCTGCCAGCCGCGCCACGCCACCCCATCTGCCCCCAACACCACACCCAGTTCAAGCCAGCCTCAGGGCTTCTGACTCTGGGTCTTCTGCACCCCAAAGCCTACCTGGCTCGGCTGCTGTCCCCCAGAGATCTGACCATGTGCACGCCTGCTCAAGGCCATCCAGGGCTCTCACCCCCCCCCCACTCCGGGGCCCACAGCTCGTCCATTAGAGCCCTCCACATGGAGGGATGGGCTGCTTGTCCAACACTGTGCTCAGTATCCAGCCCCCAGCCGTGGCCGGCACCTGGACTGCCCTCTCTCCTCCCATTCTGCCAGACCTGTAGGGGCACTGGATCCTTTGAGAGACTAAGACAGCCATGGGGTGGACAGCAGGCCAGGAAGACAGCCAGGCTGAGAAGAGGGGGGAGCCCCAGAGCTGGAGCAGGGATGCTGGGTGCATCCACCAGAGATGGGGACAGTCAGAGACAGAGAGGGACAGAGACACAGAGGGCTGCAGTCAGAGAGAGAGAGAGACAGAGACCGAGAGAGATGGAGTTGGAGACAGAGCAGTAGAGAGACAGCAGAGAAGCAGAGACAGAGAGAATTTGAGACATAGTCGGCAACAGAGAATCAGAGATGGGGAGGAAGATGGCAGAGGAGAAGGGAGAGACGCCGCGTATCACAGAGACAGAGACACCTGCAGAAATGCGGGTGGACGGAGGAGGAGAGGGAGACGGGAAGGTTCATCCCCGGAGTCTCAGATCCCAGCAGACACGGAGAGAGACTGGGAACGTGGAGAGAAGCCAGAGGGGCAGAAACAGCCAGAACCAGGCAGGGGCGGGGGCGGCAGAGACAGACATGGTGCAAGACACACATCCCAGAAACTCCGGGGCGGGGCGGGGGCGGGGTAAGACAAAGTGATGAGAGGGCGACAGCTCTGAAGGGACAGAGACACAGAAACAAAGTCGGAGAGGGTGGCATTTGGCCTGGCAGAGAGCCTGGGCTCTCTGGTGGCTCCAGCTCCCAGCCGGGATCCGCTCCCTGACACCCACACGGGAACCCTGCACTGGGGCTCCCCCTCCTTGGCTTCCCAGCCAGTGACCCAGAGTTCCGACCGTCTGTCCACCTTTCCAATAAATATAATTATTAATCCATTTAAAAAACCAAAGCAATACGACAGAGAGACACAGAGACCTGGAGAGAGACAGAGATGGAGAGAGATACAGACAGACAGACATAGTGATGATGCGCTGGCCCGGGGAATGGGAGAGAGAGAGGAAAAGGCGCGCGGAGACCGTGGGGCCAAGGGCCAGGACCAGAGCCAAGGGCGGAGGCGGGGCTTGCGCGGTGCAGACCCCGCGGAGTGGCGGCCGTGTCCCCTGGAATCCCTTCTCGCCCGCAGTCTGGTGGCTCTGACAGCTACCGTGTCGCCACCTCGCAGGACAAGAAAGATGACAAGGGCTCGCCCAAGAAGAGCAAGGGCAAGGAGCGCCGCGACCTGGACGACCTCAAGAAGGAGGTGGCTATGGTAAGCCCCGCCCCCGCCCCGCCGGCCGCGCCCCCCGGGGGGGCAGGCCGTGGCTCTCACTGCTCCCCCAAATTCCTGTTCCTCAGACGGAGCACAAGATGTCGGTGGAAGAAGTGTGCCGGAAGTACAACACGGACTGCGTGCAGGTGCGGCCTGCGCGGGAGGGGCGGGGCTTGGACCCCGGGTCTGAGGGAGGAGGGGCGGGGCCTGGACCCCGGGTCTGAGGGAGGAGGGGCTGGGGGGCTGGACCCCTGGGTCTGAGGGAGGAGGGACTGGGGGCCTGGACTCCTGGGTTTGGTCGGGGAGGGGCGGGGCCTGGACCCCTGGGTGTGGTCGGGGAGGGGCGGGTCCTGGACCCCTGGGTGCCCAGGCTGCTCAGGGGTGGTTCTCTGTGTCCCCCAGGGTCTGACACACAGCAAAGCCCAGGAGATCCTGGCCAGGGATGGGCCGAATGCGCTCACACCACCCCCAACCACCCCGGAGTGGGTCAAGTTCTGCCGACAGCTCTTCGGGGGCTTCTCCATCCTGCTGTGGATTGGGGCCATCCTCTGCTTCCTGGCCTACGGCATCCAGGCGGGCACGGAGGACGACCCCTCTGGTGACAACGTGCGTACCCCTACCCTGCCCTGGGCCAGGCCCGCACATTGCAGGGGGACACACACGCACCCCACTTCTCTGGCCCGTCAACTCCCCACACCCACCCTCCGCCTTTCTCCCACCTGACTTTTGCTATCACCCAGGGAGAGAACCAGATAAAGCCCGAGAAAACTGGGGCTCCGACAGGCCGAGTGCCCTGTCCCGGGGTCTGTCCTCAGCCTGCGTGGCCTCAGGGCCTGGGCGCCAGACACTACGGGGCGGTCCCTGGCTGACAGATACCCAAAAGTGAGCATGCTCCTGACGCAGGGCAGGGCCGGTCTACCCAGCCCCGGGGACACACGCAGGACCTCGTCTCAACAGAACCCTTGCACAGCCCGGCACCGGCTCTGCGGGGACCTAGGCACACACGCATGGGCACACGCAGGTCAGCTCAGCCCCACTGCAACCTGAATTCTGACATGGCCGTCGTGTCCAGGCGCAGATGGGCTCAGACCGACCGACGGACACAGGGACTCGGGCACGCACACAGCTGCATCGAGCACACACAGTGTTCCCAGACAGACCACGTGGAGGCAGAGACCCAGACACACGCTGTCCACAGGCGCAAGGCCAGGCCAGGCCAGCACAGTGTCAGGCATGGACGGGCAGTAAGCGGGCACCAGATTCTCCAACACAGGCGAGAAGGCAGATGGACACACGCAGAACACACAGAGGGATGTAGAGACAGACGCACAGGCGCACGAGGACTTGGAACACAGACCCCTGCGGCCCACAGCTCCCTGCCAGATTCCACCAGTCCCGCGGGGGAGGGGGACCGGGCAGCTGTGACCCCGCCCCTGTGTGCCCACAGCTGTACCTGGGCATCGTGCTGGCCGCCGTGGTCATCATCACCGGCTGCTTCTCCTACTACCAGGAGGCCAAGAGCTCCAAGATCATGGAGTCCTTCAAGAACATGGTTCCGCAGGTGAGCGGCGCCGGGGAGGGGTGTCGGGGCGGGCCCAGGCAGGCGGGCGGGCGGGGCCCTGGGCTCACGCCTGCCTCTCGCTCCCTCCCAGCAAGCCCTGGTGATCCGGGAAGGGGAGAAGATGCAGGTGAACGCCGAGGAGGTGGTGGTCGGGGACCTGGTGGAGATCAAGGGCGGAGACCGAGTCCCAGCTGACCTGCGCATCATCTCAGCCCACGGCTGCAAGGTGGGGCACGGCCTGGGCCCCCCCTGCCCCGCTCTGCCCTCCCTCGGGAGCCCCGGCCCCCACACCCCGGACCTCGGCCACCTTTGACCCCCGTGTCCGAGACACCTCTCACCCACTCCAGCTCGCAGACTTCCCCAGGCTACCCCCCAACCCCCCCCAAATGCCTTCTGACCCCACTCCGCTGAGCCCTCTCCCCACGCCGCAGGTGGACAATTCCTCCCTGACCGGCGAATCTGAGCCCCAGACCCGCTCTCCCGACTGCACACACGACAACCCCCTGGAGACGCGCAACATCACCTTCTTCTCCACCAACTGCGTGGAAGGTGAGCGGGCGTGGTGCGGACGCCCGGCCACGCCCCGGGGACCCTCACAGTGGCCCCCAGCCTCAGCCTCGCCCTTCCTGCCTCGCAGGCACGGCCCGGGGCGTGGTGGTGGCCACGGGGGACCGCACCGTCATGGGCCGCATCGCCACGCTGGCTTCCGGCCTGGAGGTGGGCAAGACGCCCATCGCCATTGAGATCGAGCACTTCATCCAGCTGATCACTGGCGTGGCCGTCTTCCTGGGCGTGTCCTTCTTCATCCTCTCCCTCATCCTCGGCTACACCTGGCTCGAGGCCGTCATCTTCCTCATCGGCATCATCGTGGCCAATGTCCCGGAGGGCCTGCTGGCCACTGTCACCGTGAGGCTGGGTCCCTGGGGCTGGGGGGGCCTGGAGCCCTGGGTCAGAGGGAAGAACCTGGGGGGAGGGGCCTGGAGCCCTGGGTCTGAGGGAGGAGGCTAGGGCGAGGGGACTGAACCCCTGGATCTGAGGGAGGAGGCTAGGGGGAGGGGCCTAAACCCCTGAGTCTGAGGGAGGAGGGGCTGGGAGGCCTGGACCCCTGGGTCTGAGGGAGGAGGCTGAGGGGCCTGGACCCCTGGATCTGAGGGAGGAGGCTAGGGGGAGGGGACTGAACCCCTGGGTCTGAGGGAGGAGGGGCTGGGGGTCCTGGACCCCTGGGTCTGAGGGAGGAGGCTGAGGGGCCTGGACCCCTGGATCTGAGGGAGGAGGCTAGGGGGAGGGGCCTGAACCCCTGGGTCTGAGGGAGGAGGCCGCTTGGTTGCTGAAGGCTCAGTCTCCCAGATCTGGAAGGGGAAGGCGCTGGGGGGTGGAGGCCCCTCCATCCGCGCAGAGAGTTGACGCCTCGGGAAACACCCAGAGCCGTAAAGGCTAACCACCCTCTCGTTTTGACGCGGGACTGAGAAAACTAAGACCACACGCTGCTGGTCAGACGTCTGAAGAACACGTCCAGCGTCAAAGCGAAATGAAGGCCTCTCCCTGCCGCCCCGAAGGCCCCCGGGGGGGGCGGGTCACTGTCAGTGTGGCTGCCCGGCTCCACAAGGGGGTCGTCCGGGGACGCCCCTCCCCTTCCTGGCTCTGACAGGCAGAAAGCTCCGGGGCCGCACACGGAGATGCCCACGTGCGCTCTGGTGGTCCGAGCATTCTGTGCCAGCACCTGGTTGAGGGTGGCAGGAGCAGCCCCCACCCCCAACCCGACCCTGAGCCGTCTTCCAGCCGTGCACGTGGACTTGGCCTGCTGGACGCTCCTGTCCATGGAGGTCTCACCTGTGATTCCATTTTTACTAAACATTCTGCGTTTTAGCCATGCAGTAGCTGGCTGGTCTTTTTCATTGGTGTGTAGTATTCCACCACGCAGGGTTGGCTGGACATTCTAGAGTGTGTCTTTGGGGCACCTCTGAGCCTCTCTCTGTTGGAACCATCCTGGTGGTGCCGGCTGAAGCCCCTTGGGTTTCTCTTTGGGCTGGAGGGGTGGGCTGTGAATGCTCACGTTGTTCCCCCCCTCCCCGTGCCCCGGCACGCGCCCAGGTGTGTCTGACGCTGACGGCCAAGCGCATGGCCCGCAAGAACTGCCTGGTGAAGAACCTGGAGGCGGTGGAGACCCTGGGCTCCACGTCCACCATCTGCTCCGACAAGACCGGGACCCTCACCCAGAACCGCATGACGGTCGCCCACATGTGGTTCGACAACCAGATCCACGAGGCTGACACCACCGAGGACCAGTCTGGTGAGCGGGGTGGGGGCAGGTGCCGAGCGAGGTGGGGGCTGCAGCCCCAGGACCCCCCCCTCACACATGCCTCCCTCAGGGACCTCCTTCGACAAGAGCTCACACACCTGGGTGGCGCTGTCCCACATCGCTGGGCTCTGCAACCGCGCTGTCTTCAAAGGCGGCCAGGACAACATCCCTGTCCTCAAGGTGGGTCCCCGAGCCGCCCCCCTCCCCACCGCCCTGGGCTGCCCCCGCCCTGACCGAGCCTCCCCCCCCCCGCCCCCGCAGAGGGACGTGGCCGGCGACGCCTCCGAATCCGCCCTGCTCAAGTGCATCGAGCTGTCCTCGGGCTCCGTGAAGCTGATGCGAGAGCGCAACAAGAAAGTGGCCGAGATCCCCTTCAACTCCACCAACAAGTACCAGGTGCGGCCCACAGGACGGCGCCGCCCGCTCTGTGCAGTGGGCGGGGAGCCGCAGGGGGCGGGGTCTGCGTTACGGGGAGAGGCCCAGGGCAGGCGGCGGCCACCAGGGGCCTGGGAGGACACTGCCCACCCCTCCTGCATTGGGCGCGACTGGGCAGCCATCACTGTTGCGCTTTGTTTCTGATGGGGGAGAGAGAGAGAGAGGGAGCATGCTCTCAGCTACTGGCTCAGTCCCGAGGTGCACACTGCAGACCCTGGCTGGGACCGCGGCCGGGAGTCGGGAGCTCCGTCCAGGCCTCCCACCTGGGTGTCGGGAGCCCCAGGCCCGCAGCCCACGCCTGCTGCCTCCCGGGGTCTGTGTCCAAGAGGAAGGCTGAGCCCAGGCGCTGTGGTGTGGGCTGTGGGCGTCTCAGCAGCACCCCCACGGCCTGGTCAGCACCTGCCAGACGCTGGGGTTCCACAGCAGTGAGTCTCCGCCGTGGCGCTTAGCCCAGGGCCAGAGTGAGACAAAGGGCCAAGGGAAGACATGTGGTGTCTGCTGGCCATGACACGGAGGGAGGGAGCCCTGCAGGTGTCGGGAAGCGCCAGGCAGCAGGCACCACGTGTGCAAAGGCCCTGGGGCAGGAGCGTGTTGAATTCTCTGAACAGCAACAAGACGGCTGATCCGGTGGGTGGTGAGGGCAGTGGGTGCTAGGCCAGAGCCCCCTGGGCCTCGTCTGCCGTAAAGGGACTTGACTGTGGCTCTGAGGGACTTCAGCCTCAGAGGGCTCAGAGCCGAGGAGACACAGAGCGTAACTCCCCTCCATTTTTATTTTTTAAATTCATTTATTTGAAAGGCAGAGTCCCACGTGGGTGGCAGGGGCCCCACGTCCTGGGCCGTCTTCTGCTGCTTTCCCACATGCGTCAGCAGGGAGCTGGACCAGAGCAGCCGGGACTTGAACCAGAGCTCAGGCAGCAGGTTAACCCGCCACACCAGAGCGCTGGCCCCTTCACCCACCTTTTTAACCAGCTGTACGAGACAGAACTCACACACCGCACACCATTGTTTGGAGTGCGTACCCCCTTCGTTCCGGGGCGGTCACAGACCCGTGCACCCACCTGCATGGTTCATTCTCCTCACCTGAGGAGGAAGCCCCTCACCCCTCAGCTGCCCCCGACCCCGACCAAGTGCTGACGTCCTGTGGCCGTGGGTGTCCCACTCTGGTCGGTTCCAACCTGGCCTCCTGCACGTCGCTGACGCCCTAGAGGTCGGTGCCTCCTCCCCTTGGACGGCTGAGTAATGCTCCCCAGCCTGGCCGCTTCCTGTTCTGCTTGTCTGCGCCTCGGCCAATGGGCGTCTGCCGTGAGCATCTGGGGAGTGAGCCAGCAGGTGGCAGGTCCCTCTCTGTCTGCCTCTCTTAAAAAAAAAAAAAAAAAAAAAAACTGCTCATGGAAATTGGAATTACAGTACTATTTTGGTGCAAAAAATTGAAATCTTTGCATAGAAGGGATCTTCAAAATAATTTATGAAAAAACTATGGATTTCAACTATTTTTTTTTGCCCGGAAGTAAACGTCTCTTTAATTCCATTTTTCCACGAACTGTTTGAAGTCCCCTGGTATCTCGGGTCCCTCTGGGCTGAGAGGTCGTGGGCGAGGCAGGGAGAGGCAGTGGCGGAGCTGCGATTCCAGTGGGGGACAGGGACAGGGACCGGAGCATCTGTCAGAGGCAGGCACATTTCTCTGGTACAGCGGTGCAGACAGCGCCCCCTGCTGGTCACTGGTGGAAGTGGGGCTGCAGAGGCCGGGTCCCCAGTGGCCTGCAGGACCCCCCCCCCCCCCCCCCCGTGGCTCAGACCCGGCCCCCTCCACTCTGCCCGCAGCTCTCCATCCATGAGACCGAGGACCCCAACGACAACCGGTACCTGCTGGTGATGAAGGGCGCCCCCGAGCGCATCCTGGACCGCTGCTCCACCATCCTGCTACAGGGCAAGGAGCAGCCGCTGGACGAGGAGATGAAGGAGGCCTTCCAGAACGCCTACCTGGAGCTGGGCGGCCTGGGCGAGCGCGTGCTGGGTGAGCCCCGCAGGGAGGGCTCTGGGGTCCCTGGAGCGCGAGGAGGGCCAGTGCCGCCAGGGCACCCTGTATGAATGAATGAATGAACGAATGAATGAGAGGGGAAGTAGCCTTTGGTGGAGGTCGACTTCCGGGACCCCCGAAGGCGGGGAGCTTTGGGGCGGAGGCCTGGAGGTCCCGGGGTGGGGGCAGGGAGGCTGCGGCCCTCACCCCCCGCCCGTCCCGGCCACCAGGCTTCTGCCACTACTACCTGCCTGAGGAGCAGTTCCCCAAGGGCTTCGCCTTCGACTGCGATGACGTGAACTTCACCACGGACACCCTGTGCTTCGTGGGCCTCATGTCCATGATCGACCCGCCCCGGGCAGCCGTCCCGGACGCCGTGGGCAAGTGCCGCAGTGCAGGCATCAAGGTGCAGCCGGGCTGGGGGGTGCTGGGGGGGTGGAGGTGGGGCCGCGGGGTTCTGCGGAGAGGCCGGCCCAGCCCTAAAAGTCAACACCCACAGGTCATCATGGTCACCGGTGATCACCCCATCACGGCCAAGGCCATTGCCAAGGGCGTGGGCATCATCTCCGAGGGCAACGAGACCGTGGAGGACATCGCCGCCCGGCTCAACATCCCCGTCAGCCAGGTCAACCCCCGGTGAGCCCCTGCCCCGCCCTTGCTGGCGCCTCTTAGCACCCCGCTGTTCCTCCACCACGGTCCTGGTGCTGCTCCGCGGGGTGGGCGGGGCGTGGGCCTGCACCCCCACCTCCTCGCCCTTGCGCCCCTGCACCCCCACTGCCTCCTCCCTGTCTCTGGACTCAGCCAAGTCCCTGTGCGTCTGCACCTGTCGCGCTCTCATCTCTGTTTGGGTCTCCTGATTCCCTCGGCTTTCCCACCCCGGGCGTCCCAATCCATGCGCCGGACCCCTGCCTGGGGCCTGCCCAGCCCCCTGCCCGTCTTCCTCACGCACCCTGACCTCGGTCCTCTCCCAGGGACGCCAAGGCCTGCGTGATCCACGGCACCGACCTCAAGGACTTCACCTCGGAGCAGATTGACGAGGTCCTGCAGAACCACACGGAGATTGTGTTCGCCCGCACGTCCCCCCAACAGAAGCTCATCATTGTGGAGGGCTGCCAGAGACAGGTGGGCGCTCAGAGAGGTGGGCTGCTCGAGCCAGGTGGGCCCCAGAGACAGACGGGGTCTCAGAGACAGGTGGGCGCTCAGAGAGGTGGGCTGCTCGAGCCAGGTGGGCCCCAGAGACAGACGGGGTCTCAGAGACAGGTAGGCGCTCAGAGTGGTGGGCAGCCAGAGATGGGTGGGCTCCCAGAGACGGGTGGGGTCCCAGAGACAGGTGGGCTGGGGCCCGCAGAAACAGGGGCCAGGTCTCAACTCCTGGGTTCTCGCTGAGAAAGGGGCTAGGTAGGGGCCCGGACTGCTGGGTCTGTAGGAGGAAGGGCTGGGGTGTGGCCTCCGGGTGTCATCGTCCCCCGCCTCTCCCCAGGGTGCCATCGTGGCCGTCACAGGAGACGGGGTGAACGACTCTCCAGCCCTGAAGAAGGCAGACATCGGGGTAGCCATGGGCATCGCCGGCTCCGACGTCTCCAAGCAGGCGGCGGACATGATCCTCCTGGACGACAACTTCGCCTCCATTGTCACTGGTGTGGAAGAGGGTGAGTGGCCAGAGGGTGGCCCTGGAGACCGGGGTCCCCCCCAGAGGGCCCCAGAAGGGCGAGGGGAACAGCCTGGGGCTGCAGCAGGTGCACAGTGGAGACCACAGGACACACTGGGTCCCGGGGAGGCAGGACCAGTCTGATGCATCTGTGGGTCCCTGGTGGGCCCGGGTCCAGCCAGTGAGACCGACTTGGAAATGCAGGCCCCTTCCCTGGGCCAGGCCAGAGGATCAAGGCGGCGTCCCAGAGTGACAAGGCCAGTGGAGTCTTGGGGGGGGCATTGTGATGAGATTTCCACCCCGGAGCCTGAGGCCAAGCTGGAGTCCGGCCACGGGGTCGACAGCTCCACCTTCCACTGGGCTGCAGATGTGGGCACAGACGGTCCGGTTCAGGTTTCATTTTATCCTCATCACAGCGATCCGTAGCCCCCGTGAACAATGCAGAGAGCAGGCAAGGGGTGACCTCACTCCTCGGGGACAGTGCGCGTCTGAAACAGCACTGGTCGGGGTTCCGCGGTAAAGCTGAGCCCAGGGTGACAGGTGAACGCCCACGCCCGAGGAGACCCGGGTCGGCACCTCGTGCTCCGTGCTAGGGACGCAGGCACCTGCTCCTTCCAGACTTCTCCAGGCCGTGGGGGCGGCGGCTGTGAGGAGAGCAGACAGGTCTCTGCCGTGGGGGCTGGGAGAGGCAGCTTCGCACAAATCAGCAAACACAAGCTAGAGTCGCGTGGCGTCCCGGGGTGCCGTGACCGGGGACAGGTGGCGACAGGAGACTGTCTGTGAGGTTGGGGTCGGGGAGTCCAGCGCCTGCTGGGGACACCATGACGCTCTGTGGGAAGCTCGTGGCGAGAGGGTCGATTCTATCTTCCACGGCATTTCTGAAGCGCCCGCATGTGTCACGCGGATCCCCCGGCTGGCACACGCCTCGGCCATCGCCTCCCCCACAGGAGGGCAGCACGCGTGTCCGTGCAGAGCTGCGGGCACAGGCAGGGGCCTGGCCCCCCGGGCTCCAGCGGCGGGAGCGCAGCGCTGCCTGGGTATGGTTCTCTTTGTCAGCAGAGGGAAGGCGGAGGGTGGGGCCGGCCGGGTTAGTCGTAGATCTCTTCCTTGGGACCCATGGCACGGATGGGAGTTCACTGAGATCTGACGGCCAGCCGGTCGGGCAGCCCCGTGAATTCCCACACAGGGACGCGGCCTCGCAGCCCCCAGACCCTCCTTCATGCTGCCGCTCCCACAGACAGCCACGGTCCTGACTCCTGTTGAGCTGTGGTCTGAGCCAGTCTGCGGTCTAAACGCTCTTGGGGCCCTTTTCACTTACCACGTCCACACTGCGCCCTCCTCCCAGTGACCACAACAGCCAGGGCGGGGCCAGGCCAAAAGCAGGAGGCAGGAGCTCCATCCGGGTCTCCCATGTGGCTGGCAGGGCCCCGAGCACTTGGGCCATCTTCTGCTGCCTTCCCAGGCCCATGAACAGAGAGCTGGATCGGAAGTGGAGCAGCCAGGACTGGAACTGGCGCCCCTATGGGATGCCGGCGCTGCAGGCAGTGGCTGCAGTGCCGCCCCATGAGGCCGACTCCTAATGAACGCCCTTGAACTTGCCTTTGGGTAGACTGAGCTCAGGATTCTCGAGGCTCTAACCCAGGAGTGAGACAGCTGAGTCACTGGCGGGGGCGGGGGGGATATTGAAGCAGCTGGGTTCCTAGAGGTTCGGGTTAGAAAGGTGGGGGGGTGGACTTGAAGGGAGGGTGGAGGGGCTGCTGGGGGGGGCGCCTCACCAGCACCCCCTGCAGGCCGCCTGATCTTCGACAACCTGAAGAAATCCATCGCCTACACCCTGACCAGCAACATCCCCGAGATCACGCCCTTCCTGCTCTTCATCATGGCCAACATCCCGCTGCCGCTGGGCACCATCACCATCCTCTGCATCGACCTGGGCACCGACATGGTGAGCCCGCCCCGCCCGGGGGGCCTCCCGCCGCCTGCTGCCCCTCTGCTCACCCGCGCCCTCCCGCCCAGGTGCCCGCCATCTCCTTGGCCTACGAGGCAGCTGAGAGCGACATCATGAAGAGGCAGCCCAGGAACCCGCGCACCGACAAGCTGGTCAACGAGAGGCTCATCAGCATGGCCTACGGCCAGATTGGTGAGGCTGGCCCCACGCGGGCTCCCTGGGGGCAGAGCCTGAGCCCGCCCGCCCCCGAGAGCTGGAGGGGGTGTGTGCCTGGCAGGCGCAGGCAGGGGGTCCCTCCCACAGGGGACCCAAGCCCTCCAGGGCTTCGCGATGCTCCAGTGGCCTGGGCCCCCTCCCCAAGACCCCTGACCTCAGAGAGGGCCCCCGCGGGCCTGACGGGCCCCCCCTCCTCCCCGGGAGGTCTCCGGGGCCTCAGGTGTGCACAGGCCCCCACCTGAGCCTCCTCTCCTCCCCAGGAATGATCCAGGCTCTCGGCGGCTTCTTCTCCTACTTTGTGATCCTGGCTGAAAACGGCTTCCTGCCTGGCAACCTGGTGGGCATCCGGCTGAACTGGGACGACCGCACGGTCAACGACCTGGAGGACAGCTACGGACAGCAGTGGGTGAGCGGGCGGGCGCCTCCAGCCGTCAGATCCTCACCGGGCCGGGCCCTGTTCGCATCAGGGCCTGGAGCGGGGTGGGAGGGGGCGCAGAGCCCGGGCGCTGACGCCGCCGCGGCCCCCGCAGACTTACGAGCAGAGGAAGGTGGTGGAGTTCACCTGCCACACGGCCTTCTTCGTGAGCATCGTGGTGGTGCAGTGGGCCGACCTGATCATCTGCAAGACGCGAAGGAACTCGGTCTTCCAGCAGGGCATGAAGTAAGGCCCGGGGCGGGGTTGGGTGGGGGCGGGCCCAGCTCTCCTGTCTGCGCACACACACACGCACACACACCCACGCGGCTGTGACTGTCCAGGCGGGGTTGGGTGGGGGCGGGCCCAGCTCTCCTGTCTGCACACACACACACACACACACACACGCGGCTATGACTGTTGCCCAGCCGGCTTGCTCCGTGGCTGGGGGTGCAGGGCGCTGGGCTGCTGGGGGCTCCTCCAGGCCCAGCCCCACCCCACCTGTGTCTCCAGGAACAAGATCCTCATCTTCGGGCTGTTTGAGGAGACGGCGCTCGCAGCCTTCCTGTCCTACTGCCCCGGCATGGACGTGGCCCTCCGCATGTACCCGCTCAAGTGAGTGCCCTGGCCCCCCGGGACCCCCAGGGCAGGGGTCCCCAGCATGCCAGGCCCCGGCTCACCCTCTCTCCCTCTGCAGGCCCAGCTGGTGGTTCTGTGCCTTCCCGTACAGTTTCCTGATCTTCGTCTACGATGAAATCCGCAAGCTCATCCTGCGCAGGAACCCCGGGGGTGAGGGCAGAGGCCGGGCGGAGGCAGGCAGCCAGCCGGCGGGGTGGGCTCCCTGGGCGGGGGGGTGGGGGGGGTGGGGGGGTGCAGCTGCCTCCTTCTCTCCCGGCGTCTATCACCATCTCTCTCTCTCTCCCTCCAGGTTGGGTGGAGAAAGAAACCTACTACTGACCTCAACCCCACCACATCGTCGCCCAGCTCCCCCCGCCCCGAAGCCCAGGGCAGTCCCCGCCAGTCCCCCCATTTTGTATTCTTGGGGGAGGGGCCCTCTCTCCCTCGGCCCCCACCCCCTCAGTTATCTCCCGCCTCCTCCCTCTGGCTGGCTTCTCTCCCTGCCCCGCCCCGCCTCTCTCCTCTTCCCTGTGTGTTTCTCTCCCCCCAGCCCCTCCCTCCCCCTCTCCCGGGCTCTTTTTTACTCCTCCTCCCTCTGGCTGATGCCACCTCTGGTTCTGGAGAATTACAAATATATCAGTGGGAAGAGAGCCGTGTGTGTGTGTGTGTGTGTGTGTGTGTGTGTGCACACCACTGGTTTCTGCTCAGGGCTGGGGCGGAATCCAGTCCCCTGCTGGCGCCGCCCCAGGCACTTAGCCTGGCCTGGGTTTGGGACAGCTCCTGGAGTCCCCGATGGCATTCAAGTGAGAGGGAGAGTGGCTGGGGCTGGCCAGGCAACAGGGAGGGGCAGGCACTGGGATCTGGGGTTGCAGCCCGGGGTCCTCGCTGAGTGAGGAGAGGATGATGATGGAGACGTGAGGATCAGCCCCACCCTGTGCTCGGAACTCACCCGCTCGGGTCACACGGCTGGAGGGGACGGGTCTGGATGTGGCTCCGGGCCGCCAGGGCCGTGAGTGGGGGGCACCAATCCTCCGTGGAGCTCAGCCCACACACGGAGTCGAGGGCACAGCTCCGTGACACCCAGGTGCCCGGAGCACGTCCATCGCTGGGACACTCCCTCCTGGCCCCGTCCAGCCCGGTCACCGATCACGGTCACCACGCATACGCCGGACGTCCCATGGGTGAAACGTGCGGTGCACTGCCCTCTGCTCAGGCCATGGAGCAGCCCCCACTCACCCATCTCGTGGATGGTCTAGGGGGCCGTTCCCAGTGCGGCATCCCAGCCTTGCCTGCTGACGACACAAAAACACGTGGGCGTGGGACGGCCGGGTGGCGAGGCCGGTGTGGCGGAAGCTGCCAGAGCCTGTCTCAGGCTCTCCTGTCCTCGGGTCCCAGCTGTCCCACGCCCAGTCCCTCGGACATGAGGGAGCAGTGGCCAGGCCAGACCCAGGCCTCCTGCCTCCCAGCACTGGTGTCTGGCCAGCCGGGGCACAGGGATTGGAGGTGTCCAGAGTGTGCCCGTGCCCACTGCGTAAGATGATGCTGAAGGAGAAGCCCCCTGACTGGGGAAGGCAGGCAGAGGTCAGGGGTCAAGGTCACCAGTTCCCTGGGAGACCCCAGGACAGAGCCTGGGCCCGGCAGGGGCTGTGAGAGCCTGGAGCTCTGCCAGGGACCCCATGCAGCTTCGTGTGTCCGGTGCAGTGGGAGAAACGCCCCCTACACAGGCCAAACTGGGGCACAGGGACGTCACACAGCCGAGAGCGCCCCTACCGCTGGCATCCTGCACTGGGCTCTTCCCGCCCTCCCAGCCCCACTTGCTCTGGGACCCCACCATGGCCCTCCCCGCCGCACCCGCACTTCTGGTCCTGGCCACACTGTTCCCCGCTTCCAGCCTCTGGGGCCTCCTCCTTCCTGCCTTTCGTGCCTGCGTGTGGCTGGCTCTGCAGTGCAACTGCTTTGGCTGGGCTCTCAGAAGGGGCGGCTGCTGCTCTCACAACAGAAATGAAATTCGGGTGGGGAGGGGGCAGCTGGGCCCGAGCCTCCCAGTCTGGTCCCCAAGATTGCTCCTGTCCGGGGAGGCTGCTCTCTGGCTCCCCCTGCCGGCCGCATCAGGGGAGGCTGCTCTCTGGCTCCCCCTGCCGGCCGCATCAGGGGAGGCTGCTCTCTGGCTCCCCCTGCCGGCCGCACCACTCCGCGCTCAGGCGCTGCTGTCCACCAGCACCTGTCCCTTGGCCGAGGCAGAATAGCACCCAAGCTGCCCACACAAGACGCCGCGAGACGCCCAGGGGTCACCGGGGGGAAAAGACAGGAGCCCGCAGATCTGACCTGCAACGTGGGGCTCTTCCTCTGTTTTTAAATTGTTTAAAAACAATTTATTTATTTGAAAGACAGAGTTAGATCGTCCATCTGCTGGTGTGTTCCCCAAATGGCCCCAACAGCCAGGGCTGGGCCAGGCTGAAGCCAGGAACCAGGAGCTCCATCCGGGTCCTCCCACGTGGGTAGCAGGGGCCCAAGCACTGGGGCCCTCGCTGCTGCCTCCCAGGGGAGTGCCTCTCAGGAAACTGGACTGGAAGCAGAGTGGCTTTAACCCAGCGTGGGATGCAGGAGTGTCACAATGGCTGCCCCAGATGTGGCTCTTTGATCTTCAGCTCAGGACCACCCACAGGGGGCCTCCCTGCCCCTCCTGCCCCTCCCCCACCCCCCACCCCAGTGCCTCCCAGCCAGCCCCAAAGCACCGCGTCTAAGGGGTGTGGATCCTGGGAGGGGAGAGGTGTGACTAAAAGAGTCCCCGGATACCCCACGTGGAGCCCGCCCCCCACGGGGTGGCCTCTGGTTCTGCAGTTGAGCCACCACGTGGGACACCAGCCTCCCACACCAGAGAGCCTGGGCTGAGTCCTGGCTTCCGGCTAATGCACACCCCAGGAGGCAGCATCGAGGGCTCAAGAAGTTGAGTCCCTGCCACCCACGTGGGAGACCTGGATGGAGTTCCTGGCTCCTGGCTTTGGCCCGGCCCAGCCCCAACTGTTGCAAGCATTTGATGAGTGAAATAGCAAATGAGAAATCAATCTCTGTCTCTCTCTGTCTCTCTGTCTCTGTCTCTCTCTCTGTCTCTCTCTCTCCCTCTCTCTCTCCCTCGCTGAATGTCAAATAAAAGCAAATAGATAAAAACGGGGGAAAAAAAGTCCCTCCCCTTCCCACAGCCCCACTGGCATCTCAGCCCCCTGAAGGGAGCCCGGACTCCCGACCCCACACGTGTCTGAGGTCCCGCCCCAGCGCACCCCCGTTTAGTGCCTGCGCAGGGTGGGGGGAGGCGAGAGCAGGGAGGAAGTTCCTCCCCCGCATCGTGGGAAATGAGGAAAAGGGAGGCCCATGCCTCAGACACCAGCCCCGCCCCGGGCGGCCAATGGCCATAGCCCCTAACGCGACACATAAGGCTGAGGTTTGATTTCCAGAGGTTGTGACCCCAGCGGTCACGGAGCGGCTCCAATGCCAGGGCCCTCAGCGCTCGCTCTGTACCATGGGCTGTGTGCATCCCACCGCTGGAGACGGCGGAGGTTCAGGGAGGTGACCAGACCCCAACCCTGCAGCCAGGACCCCCACTGCGGCTCAGCCTGCAACGCCAGCATCCCACACAGGAGCACTGGTTCGAGTCCCGGCTGCTCCACTTCCTATCCAGCTCCCTGGAAGGCAGCAGGGGGTGGCCCAAGGGCTTAGCTCCCTGCCACTCATGTGGGGGACCCGGATGGAGTTCCAGGCTCCTGTGGATGGAAGATCTCTCTAAATCTCTCTGTAACTCTGCCTTTCAAATAAATAAATCTTGTTTAAAAATAACCCACATAGCCTGGATCTTCTGAGCCTGATGCAGAATTCCAGCTCATCAGGTGTAAATACTCCCTCTGCTTGTACTATTATTATTTTAAAGTCAGAGTTACACAGAGAGAGGAGAGGCAGAGAGAGAGAGAGAGAGAGGTCTTCCATTCGCTGGTTCACTCCCCAGATGGCCACAATGACCGAAGCTGCACTGATCTGAAGCCAGGAGCCAGGAGCTTCTTCCAGGTCTCCCACATGGGTGCAGGGGCCCAAGCACTTGGGCCATCTTCCACTGCTATCCCAGGCCACAGCAGAGAGCTGGATCAGGAGTGAAGCAGCCGGGACACAAACTGGTGCCCATATGGGAAGCCAGCACTGTAAGTGGAGACTGTACCCGCTAGGCCACAGCCGGCCCCTTGGGGCATCTTCCACTGCTTTCCTAAGCGTATTGACAGGGAGCTGGATGGGAAGTGGAGCAGTTGGGACTCAGACCATCGCCCATATGGGGTGATTGCGTCACAGGCGGTGGCTTAACCTGCTGTGCCACAATGCTGGACCCGACAGCGCCTTTAAACACACACACACACACACACTTCTGTTTAGGGGCCAGCGCTGTGGCATGGTGGGCTAAGTCTCTACCTGTGATGCCGGCATCCCATATGGGTGCTGGTTCAAGTCCTGGCTGCTCCACTTCTGATCCAACTCTCTGCTATGGCCTGGGAAAGCAGTAGAAGATGGCCCAAGTGCTTGGGTCCCTGCATCCGCGTGGGAGACCCTGGCTCCTGGCTTTGGATCAGCCCAGCTCTGGCCATTGTGGCCATGTGGGAGTGAACAAGTGGATGGATGATCTCTCTCTCTGTAACTCTGTAAGTAAATCAAATACTGAACAACAACAACAAGTTCTCTTAGGGGAGAGGGCCACCAGCCTAGTGGTTAAGGCACCTGTGTGGAGTGACTGGGTCTGGTTCGGGTCTGGCGCCCGGCTCCAGCTAATGGGCACCCTGGGAGGTGATTGGGCTCCTGGCTCCCGTGTGGGAGACCTGGATTGAGTGGATGGGAGTTGTGTGTGTGTCTCTCTCTGAAATAAATGTAAAACATAAAGTAAAATTCTCACTCCTCCCCTCAACCCCTCGTGGCTGTCGTGAGTGTTGCCCTACTCTCCCCGGGATCCCTGGGGGGGGGGGGACCCGCTCCGCACCTCCTGAGGACGGAACGGACACCCACAAATTCCCTGCCACCCTGGGGCTCGTATGCGGCCTGCGGGGCACTTGATACAAAGGCGGATTTCATGGCCTGCAGTCCAGACTGGCTGAGTCAGAACATTTGGGCCCGAGGCCTAGGATTCAGTGTTTAATCAAGCCCGCCAGGGTATATTTTCATGCCTTCTAGAGTCAGGACGACAGCCCTGCACCGTCCCCACTGTACCCTCCGAGGGAGAATACACAACGCTTAACTCCCCACCTCCCGCTCCTGAAACTACAACTCCCACAATGCCCAGAGAGACCACAACTCCCACAATGCCCTGCGAGCCAGACCGCCGTTATGGCGCCCAGACGCCCGTCGGGACTACAACTCCCACAATGCTCGGGGAGCGGAGCTCCGCCCCCAGCGGCGCCGACGTGAAGCCACGTCCGCGCCGCTGGGTGAGGCCTGGCTCCGGCGGGGCCCGTGGGGTCTGCAGGGCCCGGGGCCAGTTACAGCGGTTCTGCCCTTCACAACGCAGACATGGCGGCCCCGAAGGACCAGCAGAAGGAGGCCGAGGCCGAAGGGCTGAGCGCCACGTGAGCGAGCCCGCTGTAACCGGGGGTGCCGGCCCCGGCCCCCTCTCCCCTCGAGTCGCGGGGGTCCTGGCCCCCGGACACCGCAACCCCTGGTGTCTTTCTAGGACGCGAGTCCGGTCCTCCGGCCCCTTCCGCGCCCGGGATCCAGGGGGAAGCCCCGCCCCGCCCAGGCCCAGGCGCCGGCCCTCCCCTCCCCCTCCGCTGGCTTCTGGGAGGGGTCGGGGGTCCCGGCTCACCGCTGGCCCCCGCCCCGCCCCCCAGGACCCTGCTGCCGAAGCTGATTCCGTCCGGCGCCGGCCGCGAGTGGCTGGAGCGGCGCCGGGCGACCATCCGGCCGTGGGGCGCCTTCGTGGACCAGCGGCGTTTCTCGCGGCCCCGCAACCTGGGCGAGCTGTGCCAGCGCCTGGTCCGCAATGTGGAGTACTACCAGAGCAACTACGTGTTCGTGTTCCTGGGCCTCATCCTGTACTGCGTGTGAGTCGGCCCGGCCCCCGCCCAGGGCGCCCTGGCCTCCGCCCGCGGCTGCCGGGCCGGGCTCTGACCTCCGCCTCCCGGGCCGCCTCCTGCAGGGTGACGTCGCCCATGCTGCTGGTGGCCCTGGCCGTCTTCTTCGGCGCCTGCTACATTCTGTATCTGCGCACGTTGCAGTCCAAGCTCGTGCTCTTCGGTGAGAAGTCAGACCCCGGCCTCGGCTCGCAGACCCCGGCCCCCAAGTCCCCGTCCCTGGGGCCTCCCCCGAGCCGGGCTCTCGGGATTCCCGCAGGCCTGACACAGCCGGTGTCCCTGCCCAGCTCTCGCGCACCCCCGGGCTAAGCCCTAACCCTGCCCCGCCGCCGCGCCCTCCCCGCCTCTGCGGGGAGCATCACTGCAGGTCCCCACACGGGACACCAGGTGGCGCCCTTGCACCGGCCTGGCCCTCCGCACCGTCTGCGCCCCGGGGTGGGACGGGAGGTCTTGGGGCTGCTCGGGGAGGGAAGCCCTGCTACCGAGCAGAACTGGCAGGTTGGGGGCCGCCAGGGGGTGGTCGGGATCAGGGAGCCAAGGGCGGGGGGCTGGGGTTGGCAGAGCCGGGAGGGGTCCCTGAGGAGGCCCAGCCACACCCTGGCCTCGCCAGGCTGCAGACGGCATCTCTGGCCGTGTGAGGTTCTCTCCGTTTGTGTCCTCCACCGGCTGAGACTCGCGGTTGGAGCCTGAGCTGGGAGCTGAGGGAGGCGGTGGGGACGCGGGGGGCCGGGCCGGGGCCGGGCGGGGGCAGCTGCCCATGCCGTCTGCCCGCAGGCCGTGAGGTGAGCCCAGCCCATCAGTACGCCCTGGCCGGAGGCGTCTCCTTCCCCTTCTTCTGGCTGGCTGGGGCCGGCTCCGCTGTCTTCTGGGTGCTGGGTGAGTGCCGGGCCGGGTGGCCGGGGTGGCGGTGGGGCCGGGCCGGGGGACCCGCCCTGAGCCGCCGTTTCCCTCAGGGGCCACCCTGGTGGTCATCGGCTCCCACGCCGCCTTCCACAAGGTGGAGGCTGTGGACACGGAGGAGCTGCACATGGAGCCCCTGGAGCCCGTGTGAGGCGTCAGCGAGGCCCCGCCCGGCGCCCGCCCTTGCCCACCGCCCACCGCCCACCGCCAGCACGTGCCCCATGTCAGGGGGTGGCTTCCCAAAATAAAGCTGTGACGCTGTCACACAGCACGCGGCCCCCGGGTCTCCTGTGACGTCACTGGCACACGGTCCCCGGAGTCTCCTGTGATGTCACATGGCACGCACCCCCCCAGGTCTCCTATGACGCTGTCACACGGCACGCGGCCCCCGGTCTCCTGTGACATCACTGACACGCGGCCCCCGGTCTCCTGTGACGTCACTCGACACACGGCCCCTGGGGTCTCCTGTGACATCACTAGCACGTGGCCCCCAGAGTTTCCTGTGACGTCACTCAGCATGCGGCCCCCCCTCTGGGCAGTGATGGAGACCAAGATGGGGGCGGGAGGGGGTGGTGGTGACAGGAGCACGCACGTGGGCACTGCGGGAAGTCGGGCAGCACTCAGGAAGGGAGGGGAGGCTGAGGGTCTCGCCAGGAGGAGTGGGGACGTGGCCCGTGGCCGCACATGGCTGTCCCCAGCTAGGATTCCGGCACGAGAGGATACGAGACAAGCAGCTCAGCCTGGACGGGGGCCACGCAGGCCCGCCCAGCCCCCCGTCCGCAGCAGGTGCCAGGGCAGCAGACTCCCCGTGAGCGTGGACGCGTGGGGAGCGGGAGCCACGCGTGCCCTTGCCCGAGCCCCCAGGGCCAGCCAGGGGCTGGCTGTATGAGCAGGCGCGTGTCAGGACACCTGCCCACACCCGCTGTGTCCACTCTGCTGCCCAGAGTGCTCTGGAGTGGGTGGCTGGTTATGGAGGGTGGCCGGGGCGTTGCGCCGCAGTGATGAGGCCGCTGCTGGAGACGCCAGCATCCTGTGAGCGCCATTCCAGCCCCAGCTGCTGTTTCCGACCCCGCTGCCTGCTGATGGCCCGAGTGCTGGGGCCCCTGCACCCGCGTGGGAGACCTGGATGGAGCTCCCGGCTCCTGGCTATGGCCTGGCTCAGCTGTCCATGTGGCCATCTGGGGAGTGATGGAAGCTCGCTCGATCTAGCTTATAAGAAAGGGAAGCAGATGGCCAGAGGAGGCCTCCCCACGGGCACAGCACGCAGACCTGAGCCGCGAGGGAGCTGTGGGTGCTGGGGGAGGCGGGCTCTGGGCAGAGGAGCCCGAGCAGGGGTGGGTGCGCGACCACGGACACGCGATTCCCCTCTGGCCGCACCGTGAGGACCGCCGGCGGGAGCAGTGACGAGTGTGGGAGACCACTGCCCAGGTGGATCCCGGGCCACTGCCGCGTCTGGGGAAGGGTCCCGGGGGGCTCTTCGGGGAAGTGACCTCGCTCTGCGCCCTGAGAGGGGCAGAGCCAACCCTGGAGGAGCGCGGGTGGGACTGCCTAAGCAGGGACCACAAGGGCCACCGGGGCTTGGCCCCCTGCGGCTCCAACTCCTGTTACCACCAAAGCTCTGCTGGTCCCGGTTCCCTCCACACGTGTGCGGTCAGGGCCTGGAGTGCCCGGCCTTCTGGAATTCTCCACAGAAAAGGATGGGGACTGCAGGTGCGGAGGCCCTCGGGTCAGATCTGGGGTGAAGGGAGTGAGGGGACAGGGCCCCGAGGTCAAGCTGGGGAGGCCCAGAGCTGGGCTGAAGATAACATACAACCAGGACAGGATCCCCGGGGTCGTGTGGGGGATGGGCCGCGAGACCAGTGAGGAGGATGAGGCACGGGGAAGGCAGATCCAGGGGGAAGGACGGAGCTGGGCGCTGAGCGAGAGGCAGTCAGGCCCCCACCAGGAAAGACCGGGGGCCTGGGTCGGCACTCAGCGGGGGCGCGATTCTAGCGGCTGCCACCAGAGGGCGGACGAGTGCTTCCTCCAGACTCTCCCGAGAGGGAGCGAGCGGGGCTCTTGCTGGGAGACCAGGGCCCAGTGGGGACCCAGGGCGCCCAAGGCTGAGCAGGTCACCCGGGTCGCACTAAGGCCAGGGCCCCCATTCTGATGCGTCCTGTCTGTCGGTCCCAATGCCGGTGCTCCCAGGGGACACGGAGCGTCAGTACTCTGTGGGTGTGGAGCGGGCACCCCACCCAGGGGTCCAGCCGGTCCCTGCTCTGAGGTCACCGAGGCAGCGGTCAGCAGGAGAGGCTGACCCAGGGCAGAGACATCTGGAGGGACCGGCTGGCTGCGGGTCCCCAGTCCATTTGAGAGGAGACAGAACCTGCACTGGAAGCAGTCAAGGTTGGGGTCCCTTTCCCAGTCTGGCTCCCCCTAAATAGCGCTAGGAGTGAAGAGGATTGGCTTGGAGTAACGGAAACCCAGGGGGGTGGGTGTCTCATCAGGGGTCAGAGACCAAAGGCCTGGCCGTCTGCGAGACAGCCGGGGTGCAGCCGGCAGATAGAGCGGCGGAGTGGGGGCGGGGTGTTATGTTGGGGGGCAGCGTTGGGTCCAGCTCCCGGATGGGAGTAAGAGGATCTGGGCATCTGTGGTCAAGTTCGCTGGCTCAGGAACTCCTGTGGCCTGGGTAGCCAGCTGGAAATTTGGCAGCCCCAGGCTGCAGTTTGGGATAAGAAGGGAGGGGTCCCCTTGGGTGGGGTTGGCAGCAGAGACTGGTACACTGTTTGGTTGGGGGGGCAGAGGCTGGCGGAGGGGGGGTTACAGAGCCCGGGGCTCCAGGTCAAGTCCCAGAAGCTTCGGTTCTGATCCAGCTCCCTGCTAATGTACCTGGAAAGGCAGAAGATGGTGGCCTAATGCTTGGGATGGAGCCCCTGGCTCCTGGTGTCCGCCTGGCCCGGACCTGGCTGTTGTGGGCATCTGGGGAGTGAACCAGCAGATGGAAGATGTCTCTGGCTCCTTCTGTCTCTGTCTCTCTCTCACTGACACTTTGCCTTTAGAATAAATAGGGGGCCCACGCCATGGCTCACTTGGTTAATCCTCCACATCCCATATGGGCGCCGGTTCTAGTCCCGGTTGCTCCTCTTCCAGTCCAGCTCTCTGCTGTGCCCTGAGAAAGCAGTGGAGGATGGCCCAAGTGCTTGGGCCCCTGCACCCGTGTGGGAGACCCGGAAGAAGCTCCTGGCTCGTGGCTTCAGCTTGACCCAGCCCAGCTGTTGCAGCCATTTGGGGAGTGAACCAGCAGATGGAAGACCTTCTCTCTCTGTCTCTCTCTCTGGGCCTCTGCTTCTCTGTGACTCAGCTTTTCAAATAAAATAAATAAATCGTTAAAAATTTAATAAATAAATAAACCTTAAAAAAATAAACGGGCAGCTTAAGGGCCCTTGTTGGAAGCGGCAGGACTGGAGTTTGTGGTGTCAGGCTCGAGTCTTGTGCAGGTTGGGGTGCTGGGGGCCCCGATTCTGAAGTCAGTTCTGGGAGTGAATGGTCTAGTTTGGGGTGACCAAGTCTGGGTCCTGGAGCCTCCTGGGGTTGTAGAAACGGTCCTGCCTGCCTTGGGTGACAGCTGGGTTGAGACACTTTAAGATTTGGGCTGCCAGACTGAGGGTTTGATGAACGGCAGAAACCGAAGCCTGGGCATCTCCCCCGGGGCGCCCAAGACCGTGGGACAGATCCCATGGGCTGGCAGCCTCGTTCGGGATATGACGCGAGACCTGGGCTTTGGTCTGGAGTGAGAGAGGCCATGGGTGACCGGCTGGCCCGTCCGAGACCTCAGCCATCTGGAGTCTTGCTGCCTCGTGGGGTGACGGGGCCGGAGGTCGGAAGTGCACTTTGGGGTGCTGCTGACCGGGGGTGCAGGAGGCGGTCATGACTGGCATTTCAGAGATGGTGTCTTTCTTGGTGTGGAAAGGGGCTCAGGTCCCCCTGTCCAGTGTGGGCTTCGTGTCCAGGTCGGGTGGCCCAGAGACAAGTGGCTCTGTCTTCTTCCTTCTGTGTTTGTATTTGAAAGGCAGAGAGGCAGAGGCTGAGAGACGGCTCTCCCTTCCACTGGTTTACTCCCCAGATGCCCACGATGGCCAGGGCAGGGCCAGGCTGAAGCCAGGAGCCATAAACTCCATCTGGGTCTCGCCCGTGGCCGGCAGGGACCCACGCACTTGGGCCGTGGCTGCTGCCTCCCAGGGAGCATTAGTGGGGAGCCGGAATAGGAAGCAGAGTGGGGACTTGAACCCACATCCTCAGGGATGGGACGCTGGTGTCCCCACCATGGTGCCATGGCGCCAAACGCCAGCCCTTCTGGTTTCTAGTGTTGCGGGCTGGAGCCAGGGGTGACAGGACCAGGAGGCTGGGTGACAAGACCAGGAGTCTGGGGTGACAGGACCAGCTGGCTGGGTGGCAGGACCAGGAGCCTGGGGTGGCAGGACCAGGAGGCTGGGTAACAAGACCAGGAGCCTGGGGTGACAGGGCCAGCAGGCTGGGTCTGGGTGGCCGACACTAGGAGGCTGTGTGGTCTGCAGTGACAGAGCTCCGGGGTCCCAGTCCAGTTTGGGCAGTGGGAGGTGACAGCTGCGGGCAGTCGGCTGATGTTTTCGGGGAGTAGCAGGGACCCTGGTTAACGACGGGGGTGTTCCAGGGGCTGGGGGCCCAGCCTCCAGTTCAGGTGACAGTCTGTGCCAGCTGTGCCCTGTGGAGTGACAGAACCTAGAGGCACAGTCCTCTTGTGTGGAGTGGCTGAGTCTGGGGGTCTCCATCTGGTTCTGGGGGACAGAGACGGGCTTCCAGGGTGCCGGGGAGGGTGGGGGCTGGGGACAGAGATGGGGTTCCTGGGTGTAGTGGGGGGACGGGGAATGGGGACAGAGATGGGGTCCTAGAGTGTAGGGGGATAGAGAGGGGTACCAGGGTGTATTGGGGGACAGAGGCAGGACCCAAGGGTATAGTGGGCGGACAGGGACTGGGGACAGAAATGGGGTCCCAGGGTATAGTAGGGGACATGGACTGGGGACAGAAATGGATTCCCAGGGTGTAGTGGGGGACAGAGATGGGGTCCCAGGGTGTCGGGGCTGATGGGGACTGAGGGTAGAGATGGGGTCCCAGGGTGTAGTGGGGGACAGACACAGGGTCCCTGCATATATTCTGGGATGGGGTGTTATTGTGTGGGTTATTGGACAGGCACTGGCACCCCAAGCCATGTAACAGCTGGCAGAGACGGCGCCGGAGGCTGCTGGCCCCCTGAACATGGAGGGGACTTGGGTGCCGCCCATGACCAGCTGCAGCGTGTGGCCCTTGGCACGGCGCGCTGTGTCCCCACTTGCTCTGCGTGGTGTCGCCGCCTGTGTTCTGTCTACACCCGGCAGCACGAGGAGTCAGAAATCCAACAGGAGGGATCCAGCTGCCTGGCAAGGATGACGGGCTCCTTCCTCGCTCTGGGAGAGGAAGAGCCTTGGACGGCCTGCACCCCAGACGCTGCGTGGTGAGTCCTGACACCCCGACCCGTTCCGGTCCCTGTGGCTCCCTCCTCGGCGCGCGTCCTGAGCAGCTTGTCTGCGGTTTTGGCGAAGGGCAGGGCTCACCCCTTGACCTGTAATCCACAAGAAAGCAGCTGCAGCTACTCCTGCTCTACTCCTGCAGCTACTCCACAGCTACTCCACAGCTACTCCCACAGCTACTCCACAGCTACTCCCATAGCTACTCCACAGCTACTCCCATAGCTACTCCTGCTCTACTCCCACAGCTACTCCACAGCTACTCCCACAGCTACTCCACAGCTACTCCAATAGCTACTCCACAGCTACTCCCACAGCTACTCCCACAACTACTCCCGCAGCTACTCCTGCAGCTGCTCCCACAGCTACTCCCACAGCTACTCCCCCAGCTACTCCCATAGCTACTCCCATAGCTACGCCTGCTCTACTCCTGCAGCTACTCCTGCTCTAATCCTGCGGCTACTCCCACAGCTACTCTTGCAGCTACTCCCACAACTACTCCTGCAGCTACTCCACAGCTACTCCTGCAGCTACTCCCACAGCTACTCCCACAGCTACTCCCCCAGCTACTCCCATAGCTACTCCCATAGCTACTCCTGCTCTACTCTCACAGCTACTCCACAGCTACTCCCACAGCTACTCCTGCAGCTACTCCACAGCTACTCCCACAGCTAC
>CM027395.1:7460073-7490989 GCA_015711505.1 Sylvilagus bachmani | reverse complement strand
CCCCCCCCCCCCCCGCTGGGTCTCTTCTCGCTGTCTCTCTGTCTCTCCTGCTTTGGGTCCAACTCTGCGACGGCGGTGGCCATCTCTCCCTGTGTCTCTCCCTCCGCGTCTCTCTGTCTCTGTCTCTGCCCCTCTGTCTCTCGCTGTCCCTCTGTCTCTGTCTCTTCCCGGCGTCTCTGTCTCTGTCTCCCCCTCGCTGGTTTCCGCTCAGATTAAGCCGGGGACCTAATTCCAGGCCCAGGATCGAATTTTCTGGCAACAAAGGGAAATAGCGAATCGATCGGTCGCTCCGGAGATTAAGAGACAAGCGGCGCGCGGATCTATCACGGCTAAACGGCCCCCCCGCCCGCTCCCCCCGCCCCGCCGGCCGCCGAGGCCCCGACGCGCTCCGCATCGCCAAGCAGCCTCAGGAGCCCGGCTGCCCGGCAGGCCCCGGCCGAGCGCGTGCCCCGCCGAGGGCAGGAGCCTTGGGAGGGACCTGAGAGCTGGAACTGGCCCCAGGGAGGGCAGGAGAAACTGAGACAGCAGTCACACTGCACACACCTGTGGTCTCAGGTAACCCTCACACCTGTGTGTCGGCGCACCTGTCACATCCGTGTTCCCCCTTCACACCTGGGCCTCCAGGTAACCTGTGTGTCTCCTTCCCCCTGTTTCCTGAAGGGAACACCTGTCCCCCACGCCTGTTCTCCTCGTCACCACCTGTAGGTAACAAACACCTGTTTTCTCTCACCTGTCTCTCCAGGTAACTCTTGTCCCTCTCAAACCTGTCCCAGAGGTGTCTCTCAGGTAACACACCTGTTTTCCAAAATCCGCTTGGTCCCTCGTGGACCTCATGCCATGAGCCGTCGTCCCCCCTTCCTACTTGAAGTTGCGCCATCCCCCTCGTCCCCTGACACTCAAAACACACCTCTTTCTCAAACCTATTCCTGTACCTCTGCCTGGCCTGCCTGCCCATCACACACACGCACAAGCACACGCACACACACGTGCAGACACAGCCCCCGGCTGTCCCCCATACAATGCTGGACGTCCTTGTCCACCGCACACCTGGCCTCCTAGAAGAGCCCCCCAGCCGTGGCTCCCCAGAGGCGCCCCTCTCTGGGCCTCTCACGTCCCATCGCCCACCACTCTACATACTTCCGACTTTCCTGGGTCTGTCTGTCTCACCTGCCCCTTCTTGTGACTCACCCCAGGCCACAGGGGCCTGCCTGGCCCCAGACAGCCCCTGCACACTCACACGACCCGCCTTGGTGGCTCAGGGGTCTCCTCGTGGCCCACAGCCTTCCCGCCAGCGTGCCTGCCACTCCGTCACGCTTAGCACATGCTTGGCCAGGGAATCCCGCCTCACCTGCCCCTCGGGTGCTGCCCACCCATTTCTCTTCTGTTCCCCAGTTCCCATCGTTCTCACTTCTTTCCCTGTACCAGGTCACACCTCCACACACCTGCCTCATCTCTACCTGGGGCGCACCTGTTGGCCCACTTCTTCAGCAAACAGCAACTGAGACCCCCCGCACAGACCCCTTAATCACTCTGCTTGGTCAGGTCTCTGCCACACTTTCGGCTTCCCAAACCTGTCCCCAAAGGGGACAGCTACTGCTAGACACACCCCTGCCCCACTGACACGCACCTGCTCCCAACACTGGCCCCACTCCCTCCCGGCCCTGCTCTTAGACATCCTGTCACCCTGGGCCCTCCACGAACTTCCTGTGTGACCCCGGCCACCACTCCCCACGGCCCATTGCGACCTGTGGCCTCCACACCTTAAGGGCACACCTGCCGAGCCCTGGCACCTGCCTGCAGCCCGCTGTGTCCAGCAACGCTTCTCATGGCCCGGGTCTCCAAGCAGCCATCTCCTCAGGGAGCCGCCCCCCCCCCACGACCTGTCCCATGTTAGACCCACGTGAGAACCAGGACAGGATCCCTGGAGTCAGCACACATCCAGGGCCTCACCTGAGACTCCGCATGACCCGGGACCCCTCCGAGTGGCATCTGTCCCCAACGTGGCGCCGCCCTCCCGCATAGACACTGCTGGCGATGGTGGCAGCGGTGACAGCCACGGGGCACCAGCCCGTCTCTGTGACAGGCGCCGTCAGGCTCTCCCGAGGGGGGGGAGCTGACGCCTGCCACCACTTTACAGAGCCCAGGCAGGGGACATCACTGTGCTGGGAGGTGTTGGAGACCCCAGCTGAGGCCGCTGGGGCAGAGGCTGCCCTCCCGCGCCTGCCCACCAGGGCACCGCCGCCCTCTGTCCACCTGGTCACTTTGGCATCTCCCTCCCACCGCTCCATCTCACCTGGCTCCCGCTGACACTGACCCTGGGGCCGAGGCCGTCATCCCCAGGCGGCATGCAGCCAGCACACTGCCTCCCCAGACGCCCCTGGCCTCTGCGGTGACCCCTGGCTGCGTGCCCACTGCCCTGCTTCCCTTCTGTCCACTCTGCCTGCCTCCGCTCCCTGCCCGTCCCTCCCGTCCCTGGATCTGAGTTTCTGTCGCTGTGTCTGTCTCTGTCTCTCTCCCCTGCCTTTGTCTTCCTGCCTCTGTGTCTCTACATCTTCCCGACTCTCTCTCCTTGCCTGCACCCTCCACTCTGTCTCATTCCTTCTCTCGTCTCTTCCCTCCATTTCAGTCTGTCTCTTCCTTTCTCCTCTGAAAATACAAATATAATGGGGGCTTAACATCCCAGCTTTACCATGTACCCTGTGGAACTTTGACCAAGTTCCTTGCCCTGTTTGGGCCTCAGTTTCCACATCTGTGAAATGGGCATGCTGACAGTCCTGCTTCACAGGTGGTGGTGAGACTGAGGGCGCTGAGGGGAGAGAGGGCCAGGGCCAGGCTGCGGCTGAGCTTTGCCGTCTTGCCCCTGGGGCTGCTACCAGGCCTGGCCGCCAGTGGGAATGAGTGCGTGAGTGGGGGAATGGAGGCAGATGTGGGCAGAGGCGTCCCGGCCAGCGAGGCCTGGGCATGGGACCCGGTGTGGAGCTGGGGACAGGGATCGATCCGCCTCGGCGGCAGTGCGCGGGCCAGGATTGCATCTTGTCACAATAATTTATTGCTCTCATCCCGTCTGATCGATGGCGCTGAATTAGCACCGCGCCTGTTGCCCCGGGAGCCCCAAGCCTCCCCCAGGCCGGCCGGCCGCCCCTGGCCCTTGTGGGATCCAGCACCCAGCTCCAGCCAGCCCAGGCCTCTGCTGGCCCGGCCCTGCTGTCTCCCTGACCCCGCCGGCGCCCTGCTCTGCCCTCCTTGCCTTGCGGGATCTTTGACCTCATTTCTCCTCTCCTCCTCTTCTGCGCCCATTTCCTTGTCCGCCGAACGCCCTGTCCCTCCACGTGCCTGCCTCTCGGTCCCGGGGTCCCCACCCCTCTCCCCCCAGCTCCCTGCTGCATCCCCCGCCTCCCCGCCCCTCTGTCCTGCCTCTCCCTTCTCTGACCTGCTCCCAACAGGGATTCCTCAGCACACACCTGGGGCCAGGGCCCGTGCGCAGGACCCCCAGCACCGCTGGCCCGGGGTGCTCTGCCCTGTGGACTTTCTTCCTCCGGCAGCACCCAGTGAGAGCCCTCTCCCGGCTGCCCGTCACTGTGCCCCTGATGGAGGGCTCCGGGCCAACAGGTGTAGCCAGAGCTGGAGTGGAGGAAGGATTTGGGGCTGGGGAGAGATTGGGGTCAGGAAGAGGCAGGAGTTGGGGTGGGGGTGGGGGTGGGCTAGGCCCGCAGGGGTGAGGAGAGGGTCTGGTTTGGGAGTTGGGATGAGTCAGGCCCCCAGGGACGTGGCCCCCACAGGCCGGAGAAGGGCAGAACGAGGTGGGCTGCTCACAGGACTGGGTGAATCCACTCCTCTGCTGCCATCTCCCGCTCCCGTCTCCCTCAGCCCTAATCCCTCAATTTTCCGCCTCTCTGCCCCCCACCCCTTCCTCCCTGACGGGGCATGAGGCTCGCCCAGGCTCCCCTGACCTCCGGCTCTCTCAGCCCCTCCGCACTCACCGCGACCCCCTTCGTCTCTGGCTTTCTCCGTCTCCATCTGCCTGTCTCTGCCTCTGCCCCGTCTCTCTCCCTCTCTGCGTGTCTCCTGCTCTGGGGGTGCCGGAGCCCTGGGCCGCATGGCGGTTCTGCCTCCGCCCTCGCCTCCCCTGCCCTCCCCTCCCCCCAGCTGTTTGGTAGGCGGGGTGCGTGGCACTGCGGCTCCCACCTCCCCGGGGACGCTCCCTCGCCATCCCCCCCACTGACACGGTTCCGCGCGCTGGCCGCAGCCCCAGGGACATCCGTGCAGAGAGACACGTGCCCCAGACAGACGCCCAGCGAGGGAGAGACCGGAGCAGGGTGTGGGTCTGCTCCCCCCCGCCGGCCTGGTGCCCCACACCACCCCGACCCTGGTGCCACAGACACGCCCGTGCGTCTGCCAGTCCGTCCCTCTGTGTGGCCTGCACAGTGCAGCGGTCCCCGTGTGTGTGTGTGTGTGTGTGTGTGGTGGCACATGTGTGTTCCTGGGCACAGAGGATTACGTGGAGGCCACGGGGGACCCTCGGGCACGAGTGGGGTTCACGAGCGTGTCTGTGGGACCTGCGTGGAGCTCTCAGCTGTGTTTGTCCAGCGCAGCTGTGCCGTGGCCCATGTGCCCGTGTCGTGTGGCTGTGCAGGGGGCGCCTGAGTGACGAGGGTGGGACAGCCCACACGGCTGAGAGCCAGGAGAGTGGCCCCGAGAGGCGTGGCTGTGACGAGCCCGGGCCAGGCCCCCAAGACCCTCGCCATCCGTGTGTGTGGCTGAGCTGGGCTCGGCCGCGGCAGCGGGGTGTGTGCAGGAGCTGACTCTAACAGTTCCTGTGACTGCTGTGCGTGAGCAGCGCTCGCGAGTGTGAGTGCTGTGAGTGTGTACACTCGGGGGGCCAACTCCGGGTGTTCCTGTGCTGACGTGTGGGGCGTTGAGTGTGTGTGCATGGGGTGTGTGGTATGTGTGATGCGTCTGTGTGGGACACAGTGTGTTTGTGGTATTTGTGTGTATCCTGTGTGGTGTGCGCCTGTATGCATGATGTGTGGTGAGTGTATGCTCGTGTGATATGTGTGTGTGGTTTGTGGTGGGGCTGTGTTTGTAACGTGTGTGCTATGTTGTGTGATATACATGTGTGTTGTGCATGTGATGTCTGATTGTGTGATATGCATGTTATGTGGTTTGCAGTGGTGTGTGTGTGATGTGTAGTGTATGAGTGATAAGTTGTGTGTGATGTGATACATGGTATGTGGTGTGTGGGTGTGTGTGGTTTGTGAGTGATTGTGTGTGATGTGTGCTGTGTGATATGTGGTGTGTGCGATGTGATGTGTGTGTGGAGTGATGTCTGATGTGTGTGTGTGTGGTGTATATAATGTGTGCGGTATATCTGTGATATGCGTGTGTGTGGTTTGTGGTGGGGGTGTTTGTGAATGTGTGCTGTGTGTGGTGTATGTGTGGGATGTGTGGTGTATGTGCACGTGTGTATATGTGGTATGTGTGTATGGGATGTGTGGTTTGTGTGTGGTGCTTGTGTGGGATGCATAGTGTGGGATGTGATACATGGTGTGTGTGCTATATATGTGGGATGCATGGTGTATGTGTGGCATGTGTGGTGTGTGTGTGTGTGTGTGGTATGTGATGTGATATGTGGTGTATGTGTGTGGTGTTTGGGATACATAGTGTGGGATGTGATATGTGGTGTGTGTGTGCTATATATGTGGGATGCATGGTGTGTATGGGATGTGTGGTGTGTGATGTGATATGTGGTGTGTGTGGTGTATGTGTGTGATGTGATATGTCATGTGTGTGTGGTGTGTGTGGGATGTGATATGTCATGTGTGTGTGGTGTGTGTGGGATGTGATATGTCGTGTGTGTGTGGTGTGTGTGGGATGTGATATGTCGTGTGTGTGTGGTGTGTGTGGGATGTGATATGTCGTGTGTGTGTGTGGTGTGTGTGGGATGCGTGGTATGTGCTGTGATATGTGGTGTGTGTGTAATGTGATGTGGGGGGTGATGTGTCTGTACCCCCAGGCATAGCGATGTCCCTGGAAGGCCCCTCTGGGGTGGGGTGGTGTGGGCACGGTGGGGATGGAGGGGTACAGGCGGGAGAGCCCGCAGGCCTGCTGGGACAGCCACAGGGTCTCGTGGGTGCCTGTGCCGGGCTGGCTCTGAGCCTGCTGTGTGCCCATCACCTGGGCGGGCAGGCTTGTGTGGACACACACATGTGCAGTGTGTGACAGCGGGGAGCGGGGTGCGGTCGTTTGTGCAGAGCGCCTGTGGGGTGTGGCGCGTGTATGCCTAGGTGCGCCCCACATAGGCGGCGGGCAGGGTGTGTGTGTGTGCGTGGCTGGGCGGGTGTCTGGGAGGGGTGCCTGTGCTTGTGGGGGCAGCGCCGGGAGAGGGGTCTCGGGCCGCGTCTCTCTCCTCTTTAGACAGAGCCCCGGAGAAGATATGAAATTTAAAAAAAAAATCAATTTTCATTCCACTTGTGCAGATTGTGTTAAGGGGAGGTGGGGATGGGGGGGCCTGGGTGAGGGATGAAGGGGCTTGAGGGGGGTGAGGCCTGCGGCGGCTCCGGAGGCAGCCAACACAGCTTAGAGAAATCAAAACAACTGGTTAAACCCCCAGCCCAGGGCGGTGAGGAGACAGGCAGAGGGGGACAGAGAGACAGAGACATGCAGAGACAGAGACATGCAGAGACAGAGGCAGAGGGAAAGAGGACCAGCAGACCCTCAGAGACAGACAGACAGACAGATGCCGGCACCCAGAGGGGCACTGGGAGAGACAGCAACACAAGCAGGTCTGACTACACACACACACACACACACACACACACACACACACACGCCTGAGAAGTCCACGGATGGGTTGGTGGACAGACAGATGCACAGGGCAGAAGGGGCAGTGGGGCCCCAGTCGTGGCCTTTGTCTGTCTCTGCGGGGCTGTGGTACAGGTCCCGGCTGTGCCAGTCATGTCTGCAATTTTGATTCGTGTGAGTGTGTGAGTGTGTGTGGGTGTGAGAAGGAGGGCAGGGCTCGGGCACTGGCCATCTGGCTGCAGCTTTTTCTGCTCTGGTGTGCACCTGCTTGCTCCCCCCCCCCCCCCGTGACCGTGTACACACTGCTGGCTCCAGGGTCTAGGGCAGTTGTGTGTGTGCTGTTGTGGTACTGGTGTGGCCGGGCGGCACTGTGGCTGGGTGTGTCTCTGTTCCTGAGTGACACTGCCTCTGTGTGATCCGGTGCCCGTGGGATTGTAGGTCTCTGTTTCTCTGCTAGTGTGTGAGATTGTGTGTGCTTGTGTCTGTACTGGATTTAATTGGTATGTGTCTTGTGTGTGTATCTGAGCAGAATTGTGTATCTATGTGTGTGAGTGCCTGTGACAGCTGACATCTGCGTGTGGTGCTGGTGTGTGTGACTGTTGACCTGTGGGTTTATGCTGTGTGGGTTGTGTGTCAGTGTTGGTGTGTGATTTTGTGGCATGTGCAGGTCTGTGTGATGTGTTGTGGTACATGGTGGGGTGTGATTCTGAGGCGCGTGTGTGTGTGGATGTTTGGTGGGACATGGTGGGATGATTTTGTTGGTCTGTGTGTGATTGTTGTGAGATTGGTGGGGTGTGATTTTGTTGGGGTGTCTGTGTTATGTGTTGGACATGGTGGGGTGTAATTCTGAGGCTTGTGAGTGTGTGTATGTATCATGGGATGTGGTGGTGTGATTTTATTGGGGTGTGTGTGTGTGATGTATCGGGTGTGGTGGGGTATGATTTTGTTGGGGTTTGTGGGGTGTGATTTTGCTGGGTGTGATGCATGATGGGGTGTGATTTTGCTGGGTGTGTGTGTGATGCATTGTGGGGTGTGATTTTGTTGGGGTGTCTGTGTGGTGTGTCGTGGGCATGGTGGGGTGTGATTTTGCTGGGGTGTCTGTGTGCTGTGCTGTGGGACGTGGTGGAGTGTGTGCCAGGGCTGGTGTGCGGGTGTGTGCGGTGTGCTTGGCGATGAGGGAGGAAGGCAGCCCGTGTCTGCTCAGCCTCTCTCCACATTGCTTTGCTCACACGCACACATTCAGTGCCATGGCTGCGGGCGGTAGAGATGGGGGGCGAGGGGGGTGGAGGAAGCAAAATAAAATTAAAAATTAAAGCTTGCCCGGAGTCCCCATCCGCACCGCGCCGGCCGGCGGGGCGGGGCTGGGGTAGCAGCAGCTCCCCCTCCACAGCCACCGGCTGGGCCGTCCGTCCGTCCATCTGTCCGGCCGCCCCCCCCCAGGCCCCTGCCTGGCCCTGCAGCCCCAGGCCCTCAGGCCCACTCCCTCCATCGGTCGATCGGCGATCAATGGGGCCAGGGGGGTGCCAGGGGCAGGACGAGATCAAAGGGGCCCCAAGAGGCGGACGGTGGGACGGAAACAGAGACGTGGAGATGGAGACGTGGAGGCAGAGACGGGTGTGGAGACCGGGACAGACTTAGAGACGGAGAGGGGGGGAGGCGGAGACAGGGAGACAGAGAGAGAAACTGAGCCCAGAGACCCAGAGACACCTCCACCGCTGCTGCCGCTGCCGCCTTCCCGGGCAGCACGGGCGGGAGGCGGGGCGGGCGAGGGGACCCAGCCCCAGGGCCAGGCACCGGGGGCCCCGTGGGGCCTGACACGGGACAGAGGCCAGGCACAGAGATGGGCAGCGTGACTGCAGAGACCCTGAGATGGCAGAGACGCGTGTGAGAGACGGCGGGGTGGGGGGAGCGTGGGAGCAGGGCCCGGAGCGCCGATCCCACGGCTCCTCGTTATAACGTGTCCGGAGGAGGCGGCGGGGAGTTGAAAGCATCGGGAAGAGAAATCAAAACCAACACGGAAATGAGAGGGGCCAATAGGGGGTGGGGGTAGGCGAGGGGGGGTTGGAGGAAGGAGGGGGACCCAGGGAGCCCGAGTGAGTGCGGGGGAGGGGGTGATGGGGGAGAGGGACAGAACGTGGTGGGGGCACAGAGATGGGGGAGCAGAGACAGTGGAGAGAGACGGGGAGAGACGCAGAAGGAGGAACAGGGGAGGTGGAGAGGAGGGAGGCCAGGGAGCCACCTGGAGGAGCGGAGAGGGTGGGAGGCGAGTCGGAGGGAGACCCCCGGGTGGGAAGAGGTAGGGCAGAGGGAGACCGAGGCAGAGAGAGAGAGGGGGACACGATGGAAGGAGACAGAAGGGAGGAGAGACCGAGGAGGGGGAGATGCAGGGGAGGGGGGACAGAGAGATGGGGGTGGGCTGTCAGGGAGGCAGTGTGGGCTGGGGGCGGGCGCTGGGGCGTCTGTGGGGAGATGCGTCCAAGCGGCGGGGTTCTGAAAAGTCTTGTCCGGTGTCCAGGGGTGAGGCGGGGCTTGTAGGGAGGGCAGGCGGGGGTGGGGTGGTACTCCGAAGTGCGGGGTCTCTGGGGAGCACGGGGTGGGGGGTGGAAAGGACATCTCTAAGGGACTTCAATGGGGCAGGCATCAGAGGGGCTGAGGGAGTCACCGAAGTGCTGGGAGAGGTGGGGTCTGCACAGTGGGTGGTGAGGGGCTGGGAATCTGGGGGGTGGGGTCTCCCGGAGCCCTGCTGGGGCTGGCCAGGATGTGCCTAAAAGAGGGAGTCCGAGGGGCCAGTGTCTGCGTTGGGTGAGAGGGGACTGGGTGGCTGGGTGGGAGCCTGCCGGCGAGGGGCTGAGGAAGGGGGCGCCTGAGGGGACTGGGATCCAGGGGGATGGGTGGGGGCTGTCTGAGGGGGGAGGCAGATCCAAGGGGAGGGGGCTGACTGAGGGGGAGGCAGATCCACGTGGCAGGGGTCTCGGGGTGAGCAGCAGGTCTGCGGGTGAGGGGCTGCCCTGCGGGGCGGGGCAGGTGGCAGACCAGGAGGGCAGGGGCTGGGCCTGCCCCTCCCAGCCCGGTCACTGCCCACTCTGGCCAGCTCTGGGCAGCCGGCCGCCGCAGGAACCCACCGAAGGGAGCCAGCCAGGGGGCCAGCCAGTGGGTGGGGGCGAGTGTCGGGCGGAGAAGAAGATAGGTGTGGGGCGGCCCGAGACAGACGGAGAGCCCCGCAGGTCAGGAGGGAGACGGCAGCAGAGCCGCGCGGGCACGGACGGGCGGGCGGGCGGCGAGGAGCGCGCAGGGGGCCGGCAGCGGTGTGGTCAGTGGTCGCGGACCCGCGGGAGGAAGAGGCTGCAGGAGGAGAGGCTGCGACTGTAGGCGCGCGGGGCGGGACAGATGGGGCGAGCGGGCCAAGGGCTGCGAGCGGGAGGGAGCGGGCTGGAGGGGCTGGGGCCAGGCAGGGCGGGGGCCGGGCGCCGGCTGACCCGTGTCTGTTTCTCCCGCCCGCCCCGTCCCTGCCGTCTGTCGCGGCCTCTGCAGGGCCGGCTCCGCCATGGACTGTAGCTGCGTCTCCGACCTGCTCTTCGCCCCGCCCGCCCTGCCGGCTCTCTGGACCCCCGGTAACTGGCCCGGACCTCTCCCACCCCTCCCCAGGCCCACCCCGGGGAGCCGCACGCCCTTCTCTGTATCCCTGTGTGTGTCACTCTTGTCCGTCCGTGCGTGACTGCATCCCTCCCGGTGTCGGTCGGAGCCCCCTGAATAAAACCTCTTCATGAAAAACTTGGCGAAAAACTTGAGGGCCGGATACCCCTGCCACCTGCCTGCTGGGGGAGAAGCGGGGTGTCTGTGGGCGGGAGGGGGCGGGTGGAGGTCAGAGAGTGATGCAGATGCGGGGTCCTGGGTCTCTCCTCTGGCACCTCCCAGCTGCCCCTACCCACTCTTGCTCTGTGGGAGCTGGGGCCAGGCTGGATAGAGGGACACACAAGAATGCACAGGCAGCCGGAGCTGGGAGAGTGTAGCTTGCTAGAGTGGGTGCTCTGAGCTGGAAGAGGGCAGAGGGGCCGGCTTGGGTGGGCATGTGAGCTCCAGTCACACGCTGCACAGGATACTGTGTGTGCACGCATGCATGTGAGAGGGCGAGCCTGGGGCTGCGTACCTGGTTGTCTGGGGTCTCCCCTCGGAGTGTGTCCCTGCATCACTGGAGTGTTTCTGGAGGAGGGGGCCGTACTGGGAGCTGTGTGCCCAGCTGCTGCCTTTGTGTGAGCTCGTGTGTCTGCCTGTACGTGCACATCGGAGCCACCTGCGCATCTCTGGGCTGGACGTGTGGACGGGGGTGTCCGCCGGGTCACCCTCACCTTCCCCCAGCTCTGTCACATGCGTGGTGTGTGGCAGTCCGGGAGGGCATCTCCATGCATTTAGGGTTGTGTTGGTGGACACGTCCTGGGCTCCGTGCCCCTGTGTACGAAGAGCACTGGGGACCATCACTACACGTGTGCAGCTGCTGCGGAGGTCGGGGTCTTGGTTCTGGCTCTGGGTCTCCGTAGGTGCCACACATCTGAGCATGTGCGCCCCAGGACAGGCGTTTCTGGGGTGGCTGTCGTATTGTCAAGCTGGGGTCCTGCGGGTGTCTGACACAGCCGCTTTCCCCGGAGGACGTGTTCTGGGTGTGGAATGGGCTGGAGTCTTAGCTCTCTCATCTGTGCTGAGAAAGGCCCCCGAAGGAGTCGAGATGGAAACGATCCCTTCGGGGAGAAGCGGTATCAGCACCCACTTCTGCACTCCACTCCTTGCCTCCCGCCTCTGAAATGCTAGGAAGCCGAGGCAGCGAGGGGCTGTGCTGTGGCCATGCTGTCGGCGGATGCAGGCACAGCCCCAAGCCCCAGGGGACACCCTCCCTGGCCCCCTCCCCTTTCGGGCAGCCCTCGGCTCATTAGAATAACCCTGTGCCTGCTCGCACGTGGGTCTGGGGTCTCCGAGGATGTGGCATAGGAGCGGCTACAGAAGCTGGACCCCGAGCCTGAGCCTGTGGATGGGAGGCAAGATGGACCCCCCATCTGCACCCACCTCTGGGGTTCTGTGGACAGTGGGGCCCAGGGTGCCCTGCGGGTGGGAGGTGTGTGATGCTGCGGGGGGCCGGGGTGTGAGTGCTGGGGCAGGCAGGTGGCTCTCTGCAGTGTCACCTGGGTGTCCCCCTGCTGCGTGTGTACCTGGGGACCGGAGGGTCTTGGAGCCACGTTCACTGTCTCCATCACATTGTGTTCTTTGGGCTCCTGTCTCCTCACACAGTTGTGTGGTTAAGGTCCCTGTCCTGAGGGGGCCTCAGATGTGCTTGTGTGTGTCGTGGCTGGCAGAGATGACCTGGCCCAGGTCTAGCCCCCCCCCCACTGGGAGTGTGGCACTCGGGTGGGTGAGGGGATGTCTGTGTGGCGTGCCACCTGCTACGGGCACCCCAGTGTGTGCACACATGCATAAGCTCACAGGTGCACACACACAGCCTATTCTAGACGGTGCTCTCACACACCTGAGCATGGATACAAGGGGACGTGGGTGTGAGGGCGACGGATAGACGGGAAGAAGCGGGGACGCTGATGTGCACACGGGCCAGTCAGCTTGCGGCAGCCTAGGGTCCGTGGGGATGGGGCACGGTTTGGGGAACAGAAAGACGGACTAGGAGTGAGACAGGGAGACTGCCAAGGCCAGGGGAGGCTCGGCGATGCAGGACGCCTGGAGACCTCGGCGCAGCAGGGAGGGGCTCCGCCTCTGGAGGGGTCCTTTCCCTCCATCCACTGGCCCCTCCCACCTTTCTGGGGGTTGGGGTCAGGATGCACAGTCCCTGGATCCTCACCCACTACTTGGACAATCTGGGGACTGGACGGTGGGAATGAGGTTCCCAAAGATGCCTGAGGCTGCTGCTCCGAGTCCCAGGGCCAGGGCAGGACGGGAGACCTCCCAGGACCCACAGCCGGAGCCACGCCACACTCCCTGCCTCCGCTCCCCAGGGTTC
Organism: Sylvilagus bachmani; assembly: GCA_015711505.1. Lineage (NCBI taxonomy): Eukaryota > Metazoa > Chordata > Mammalia > Lagomorpha > Leporidae > Sylvilagus > Sylvilagus bachmani. The sequence goes on along the minus strand of CM027395.1, from coordinate 7,478,193 downwards.
GCCTTCCCGGACTGGGCCTACAAGCCGGAGTCGTCCCCTGGCTCGCGGCAGATCCAGCTGTGGCACTTCATCCTGGAGCTGCTGCAGAAGGAGGAGTACCAGGGCGTCATCGCCTGGCAGGGAGACTACGGGGAGTTCGTCATCAAGGACCCGGACGAGGTGGCCCGGCTCTGGGGCATCCGCAAATGCAAGCCGCACATGAATTACGACAAGCTGAGCCGGGCCCTGCGGTGAGGAGGGGCTGGGGCCCGGCCCCCCAGCCTGCCCCCTCCCGCCTCACTGCCCTGGGGCACCCCGCCCCTGGGAGCCCTCCCTCTCCATCCCCTGCCCCCAGGGCGGGACCCCAGCTCCTGCCACACCCCTTCCCTGCCCTAGGCACTTGGTTAGGGGACTTCTGGGTGCCTCCACTTCCCCAGGCTGCTATACCCGAAACCCTGCTGGGGGGGCCCCCCATGGCCCCTAGGGCCCCCAGCACCCTCCCGATCCCTCTCCCTGCAGCTACTACTACAACAAGCGCATCCTCCACAAGACCAAAGGGAAGAGGTTCACCTACAAGTTCAACTTCAGCAAAGTCGTGCTCGTCAATTACCCACTGCTGGATGTGGCCGCGGCTGCCACTGGATCCCCACTCCTGCTGACCCCCAGTCCCTTTGGAGGGACCCCCGGGCCAGATGCTCCTCCCCTCACCCCTGAGGTGAGTTTGGATACCAGTGTCCCCCAGGCTGTGAACGCCCTGGGGAGGGGTGGTGAGTCTGAGCTGTGCCGCCTCCATTTCCCTCTCCAGACCCTGCAGACCCTTTTCTCTGCCCCACGCCTGGGAGAGCCGGGGGCCCGGACACCCCTGTTCACCCCCGAGACGGACAAGCTGCGTCTGGACAGCCCTTTTCCGTTCCTGGGCTCTGGTGAGAAGCCGGGGCAGGTGCTGCGTGTCTGAGGGGAGATGATACGGGAGGGAGAGGCCCAGGGCGAGGTTGCGTACCTGTGCAGGTGCGTGTCTGTGTAGCCAGAGTGGCAGGGACCTGAGGGAGCCACCCTGGGAGGGCTTTGGGGCCCGAGGGAGCAGGAGACAAATGGGGAGGGAGGAGACGGAGTGGGAAGGACCAGGGGAGACACGTGGAGGGGGTGGGGACGCTGTACCCTCACTAGCCTGAGTAGGTCCTGGTGCTGGAGCGGCCCAGCCTGACCCACCCCACCCTCCCCAGGTGCCCCCGGCTATTCCAAGCCCCCCGGCCTGCTGGGCCCCTACGGCCGCGCCTTTCCCGAGTACCCCTGGAACTTCAACCCGTACCTCGCGGGCCCTTTCCCCAAACTGCCGCCGTCTCTATACCCCCCGCACTTCTACCCCAACCCTCTGGCCACTTCCCTAGGCCACCTGCCCTCGGCAGGGGCAGGCGCGGGCGGAGGCCCGGCAGCCGCGCCCCTGCTGGCTGCCACAGGGGAGAGCCTGGGTCCCGAGCGTCCCTCGGGCCTGGCAGCGGCCCCCCGCCTGGCGCTGCCAGGGGCCGGGGGTCCAGAGGCGGGGCTGGGCGGGAAGGAGGACAGCGACTCAGAGCTGGAGATCACAGATGTCAGCGGCTGCAGCTCCGACAGCGAGGGCGACGAGGGCCTCCCGGCACCCCCCAAGGCCAAGGCAGGCAAAGGGGGTGCTGGCAGCTGAGCAGGCGCAGGCGACGGATTCTGCGAGGCACCTGCAGCCTGTTCCGTTCGCTGTGTCCTCGATGCCCACCAAGGCCCAGGCCCAGGGCTGGCCCGTCGCCGCCCCAGTCTCTTTCCCCAGCCCCCTGCAGAGGGGAGGGAGCATGACGGCCTCTAGCCCTCTCCCCAGGCTCCAGTAGGAGGGGGTCCCCGCCTGGCCCCGCTCCCCAAGTGCAATACGGCGCTCAGCCTCCCCGTCCTCCCCGTGCTGTGACCCGCGTGCTTGTGCGGCCGTGTCTCTGACCCCCTGTGCCCACCCGAGTCCTCACATTTCCCGACAGGCCTCCCTGGGGCAGGGAGCTCAGAGCAATAACCCCGCCCCCAGCCCCGGCCCAGGAGGGGCCCCCTCCCCACAAGCTGCCCACGAACCCCTACAGCCACCTCCAGAGAGTTTACTACAAAAATAAAAGAAGAGTGAAAAGTGGGGCGCCCAGTGTGGTGGGTGCGGAGGTGGGAGGGGCAGGGTAAGGGCTGCAGGGGGCTCCCCTCCCGCCCACCGCGGTGTGTGCAGCGGGTGCCTGGGGAGTTAAGGTTGAAGGAATGGACAGGTGGAGGGGCAGACCCGGGGAGTGGATGTCAGTCTGCAGGGGCCCGGATGCCACACCCAGCCCCGAGCTCACAGGCAACCTCTCCTTAGATAATATATATTAAAAAATAGACCTCCAATTCCGGGTATAAAAACAGAGCAAGGCACTTGGGGGTGGGGGATGGGGTGGCCCCCACAGGCAATACTGAGACGGCCCAGGAAAGGGGGTCGCGATGACGCCCCTGGAATGAAGCCCTGAGTCCCCCAAGCGGAAGGTGGGGGGCAGAAAGGGGGAGGCGGGAACCCCAGCTGGCCCCTCCCCCTTGTGGCCCCAAGGCGCCGGCTCCCTCTGCTCAGGCCTGGGTGGGAGATGCTACGGCAGCTGCGTGGGGGCAGCCCCTCCTGCCCTCTCCCGCATCCTGTTCTTGAGAAAGGCCTGTGGGAGGGCGGAGAGGCAGGGTCAGGAGAGGGACGGCAGCGGGGGCACCTCCCTGCCCGCTGTGGCCAGGCCCCCACTCACCTGCCTGGGCGGGGTCCTCAGGTGCAGCCCGGCTGGGGCACGGGGTTCCCCCCGAGCTGAGACAAGAGGGGCCGCAGGCGGCACATTTCCTCCTCCAACTCCTGGCGGGGGGAGTCTGTGAGAGGGGCCCTTCCTCCCCCCCCCCCCCCGCCGGCTCAGCACCCCCCCCCCCCCCCCCCCGGTCCCCACACACCTCCAGCTGCCGGAGGGTCTCCTCCAGGCTGAGCAGCTTCTCCTGGATGTCCTGGGTCTGCGGCGGGCTCAGGGGGCCACCCCCGGGGACGCCCTCCTGCTCGCGGGGAGGCCCCGCCCCGCTGTCTCCCTCCGCGGGACACAGGAGCTGCTTCAGGTTCAGCACTGACGGGGTGGACGGGCCGGGTCAGGCACGGGGGTGGGGGGGACCCATGGGCACCGGGTCAGGGAGTCAGAGACCGGGTCAGGCACACGGGGGGTGGGGGGGTGGGTGGGGGAGGGACGGGTGTGTGGGCGAAGGGAACTAGGCACGAGGTGAGCTGGCTGCGGAGGGGAGGGCTCGGGTGGGCCAGGTGCAGGTGTGGTGTTTTGCAGCTGGGGCGGGGCCCCTCTGGAGGGAGGGGCAGGCCCGGGCTACCTTTCTGAAGGGCCGTGGCGGCAAGCTGGCCCTCGGGGCCTGGGCGGCTGAAGGGCAGGAGGTCACCGAGGAGTCTCTCAGTCCGGGCTGGGGGGGAACAGGAGGCTCAGCTCGCCCCCCCCGGCCCCCCCGCCAGGCCCCCTCCTAGGCCTCACCGGTCTCACCGTCAGGGGGTGGCATCTCTCGGCTGCCGTTGCCGTTCTCAGAGTTGCTGAGCAGGGGCTCTCGGATGCTGGGGGGAGAAGCGCTGGGTGATCCCATGCTCTCGGCCCCCGGAGGGGGCAGGGGCAGGGAGAGAGCTGGAGGTGGGGGGGCGGGGAGGCCAGGGGGCAGCAGACAGATGGGCCGCGCGGGCTGGGCACACGCATGGGCGCTGCTCTGGGATGTGCAGGGAAGCTGCCCGGCCCCTCACCTGCTTGGGCTGGGTCGGGACTTCGGGCGAGCAGCAGGGGCAGGGACCTTCAGGGAGCCGGCAGTCTCGGTGATGAGCGCGCACCAGCTGGGGAGACAGGCCAGGCCCCAGGGCCCTCAGAACCCCCGGAGCCTGGCCCGGGGCTTCCCACCACCCTTAGCCCCCGGGGAGAGCCCTCACTTCTTCCGCTCTGACACAGTCTGCGCCACCAGCTCGTATATCTGGGCCTCCTGGTCCCAAGTAAAAATGACATAGAAGGCTTTGTGATCTGCAGCGGGAGGGGGAGACAGGGCTCAGAGCTAGGGTCCCCCAGCGTGCACCCCTCTGCGAGGCTCCCACAGCTCAGTCCACCCCTCGCTGCCTGCTGATACCTAGGGTCCCCCATGCCCCCCACAGGTCAGGCAGCAAATTCCTGCCTGGCTCAAGCAGGAATCCCTTCAGCTGCCCGCCATCCAGCACTCCCGCTGGCCCCGGGGCAGCTTCTGGGTGTGGCTTCCGCCCCTGCTCCTGCCCAGCTCCCCAAGTGGCAGCACCAGCCTGCAGGGTGGCTCTCCCCTCTCGGCTCTACCTCAGTAAAACCTACACCGGCCCTGCCCCTCGCCCAGAACAAGCCCTAGCCTGGCCCCGCCCACCACCACCAGGACCGCCTCCGGCCCCGCCCACAGGCCCCGCCCCTCGCCAGGCCCCACCCTCCTGGCGCTCCGGAGGGTGCCCTCCCTTGCCCTGCGCTGGCTCACCGGTGGCCACCTCGCGGGTCATGGCGGACGTGAGCCGCAGCACGGGCCGCAGCATGGTCTTGCCGTCCGGCGTGGGCGTCAGCGTCCGGCTGTGGGACTTGAGCAGCAGCCGCTCGTCCTGGCGCTGCAGCAGCAGCAGGAGGTCGTCCAGCAGCAGCACGTGCACCTCTGCGGGAGGCCCGCGGCCACTCAGCACCGGCCCCGCGCGCCCCGCCCCTGCCCGCACGCGCCCGCACCGCCTCCCCGCTCACCCACAGCCTTGTCCTTCGTCACCCGCCACGTCAGCGGCCCTTCATGGATCAGCTTCTTCCGGGTGATGTCCAGGTTCTGGGGCAGGAGGGGGATGGTTGGTGCCAGAGAGAGGAAGGCTGGGGATGGCGGGCGTGGCCGTGGGGTCTTGGTGGGTAGTCACTGGGAATGAGGTGGGGCTCAGAGCTCCCCTGGGTGCTGCGTCACATGGGCAGGGTGAGGTGGGGGGACCCACCTTGAACTCGCTCAGCATGGGGTCGCTGCTCTGCTTCAAGTGGGACAAATCCAGCCGTCGCTGGTAATCCTTGAGCCGCTGGGGCAGGAAGTAAGCGTGTTAGAAACGGGACAGGCCACGCGCCGGGGCTGACCCTCAGCAACCTCCGGCCCTGAGCCCAGAGCTGGGCCTGACCCCCAGGGATCCTGAGGACTGGGCCAACCCCTGAACACACAGCGACCTCGCTTGGGACAAGCCCAGGGCCAGGCCTGACCTCAGGCTGCGGGGGGCTGGCGCCTGCACCCAGGCCCTCGCTCCCCCCCGGGCTCACCAGCAGGTCCTCCATGTCACGCACGGCTTGGTTGACGTGGTGCAGGATCTCCCGGCAGCACTCGGCCGCCCGCTCCACCTTCTCTCGTTCCGCGGGTTCTTCTGCGGGTGAGCGAGAGGCCAGCGACCGTGAGGCCCAGCCCTGGGAGCTCCTGGCTGGAGGGAGCGAGGCCCGGGCCGGCCCTGCGGGGTACCTGTGTTCTGCCCGATGCTCTGCAGCAGCAGGGGGTACTTGGTCAGCCGCTGCATCTCCGTGGGGATCATGTCCTTCAGCTGCAGGCGGCGGCACCGGGGGCGGCTCTCGGCTTCCTGGGGAGAGCAGTGCTGAGCCGGCCCGAGGCTAGGGCTCTCCTGGGACCTGGGCCCCAGGGGTCCGGATCCCGCACCTCACCTGCACAAAGGCACAAAATCGAGGCTCCTTCCGCTGCTTGGCTTTGAGCTGCTCTAAGGCAAAGGACTGGCGGCTGCAGAAGCGGGAGGAGATTTTCTGGAACCAGGAGCCCTCCGCACCATCAAACTACGGCGAGATGTGGGTCGGGGAGGCGTGTCAGGTGGGCACGGCCAGACCAGGGTCTCGCGAGGGGTGGGAATGGTACCCTAGAGTAGGACAGGCCTGGGGGCCGGAGTCCTGGGACTTAGGGGCAGCAGCTCAAGGCCTGGCCCCGGGGTCCCTGGCTGGGAGGAGGGGACAGGGTGGGCACCCGCACCCGGGCCAGCAACACGTCTCCGATCTCTTCGATGAGGTAGCCACTGTCTTGCCTCCGCTTCATCAGGCGATCCAGGAACAGGGCTGTGAGGGGCAGAGAGGGGAAGCGGGTGCTTGGTCAGGGCCTGCAAGTTTCCGTGGAGGGCCTGGCTGGGAGCAGCTGTGTCTGGGTACGATCCTGGGGACTGCTGAGCCCGGGCCCCCCCTCAGGCGTTGACGGTGTCCGTCCCTGTGGGATGTGAGCCCGGGCCCCCCCCCAGGCGTTGACGGTGTCCGTCCCTGTGGGATGTGGGCTCTGGGGGTCCAGGGCGGTGGCCCTGTGGGGGACACAGGCTGTTCAGGGAGAAGGTGCCAGGCCTCAGAGCCCGGCGGAGGCCAGAGGGCGGGGCCTGCACTCACAATGCAGCTCGACGAGCTCGTCCAGGCTGGGGAAGACGTTCTGCAGCTCCTCCGGGGGGAAGAAGCCCCCCTCCGCCATGGGCTGGTAGAAGAGGTCGTGCAGCACCCGCAGCATGCGCACGTGCGCCGCCTCCGTCACCAGCAGCTCTGTGGGGCAGGGCGGGGAGTGGGGCTGGGGCGGGCCCGAGCGGGTGGGCAGTGCTTCCTCCAGGTTGGCAGGTGTGAACCCCTGGGGGGGCTGTGTGCCCCCCTTACACAGCCGCTGAGGACCCCCCACCTGCTCCCTTCTCCCGCAGTGCAGCCAGCACGGGTGGCCAGCGGTCCCCATCTGCCCGTCGAGGGGACGTCCTAGGCAAAGCAGGACGAGCTGGTCGCCCACCGCCCACCGCCGTGGCCAGTGTCTAACCGTCCAGCGCTCTGTCTCAATCCCCTCCATGCACAAACGCAAGTCAGTGGCCCCAGCTCTAGGCACACCCAGCAGCCCCGGAGACTAGAAGCACGTTGGGTGCTGCACACATGTTGCCGAGAAACTGCCACATTGTGCGGTGTGGCAGCCCCTGGCCTCACGCAATCCAAAAATCTAGTTCTCAGCTCTGTCTTCACATTCCACGTGCTCAACAGCTGGAGGTGGCTGATATTCCAGAAAGTTCCACCAGAGAGGATCGTTTAGGATTTTATCGTATGCTCCCAAGGATGTGTGGTCCCAAAAGTAGTCACCCGGGGCCCTAAAATTTCTGACTGAGTGCCTTTTTGACTGTTAAGCAAGCTGTAGGTCAACTCGCAAAGGAGCTCTGTGTGCAGGGGGGCGGGGCTTTCAGGTTCTACCACCCAGCTCCATTAGGAAGCGCAAGGAAAGAAAAAATCAGGACAAAACCACGCCCCACCGTGCCTGCCCAGGAGCAAGCCCGGCTGGAGCGATCTCTTCCAGCTTCTCCCAGTGGGCGGGTGCTCCTGCTCTGAGACTGAGTCCAGGCTAACAGCAGCCCCTCCCTCTGCACGGCACCACTGCACAGCCCTCAGGTGGGAGCTGTGAGCGCCCGCCTCTCACACACACAAGCAAACACCGCGACAGGTGCAGCGTGACCTGAGGGCACCTCACAAAGTTCGTGGAAGATGGGGTGGGCGTCTGGCACTACAGGCAAGCTGCTGCATCCCACACTGGTGCGCCCGGTACCCCAGTGCCCTGGCTCTGCTTCTGATGCAGCCGTGGGTGGCAGCCGATGGGAAGCCCACACGGAGCTCTCGGCTCCTGGCTTCAGCCTGGCCCACCCGGTTGTTCGTGGGTATTTAGGGAGTGCCCATCTCCCTGCCTGCATTTACCTTTCAAGTTGAATAAATAAATAAAATTTTAAAGAAAAAGGCTTATGGAAAATGGAATTAAAACATGCTTATTTTGTGGGCTGGCATTGTGGCACATCACGTTTAGCTGCTGTCTGTGACACTGGTATTCCCATATGAGCAGCAGTTTTTATCCTGGCTGCTCCACTTCTGATCCAGCTCCCTGCTAATGTGCCTGGGAAAGCAGTGGGGGATGGCTCACGAGCTTAGGACCCCGCCACCCACTTGGGAGACCCGGATGGAGTTCCAGGTTCCTGGCTTCTGCCTGGCCCAGCCCTGGCTGTTGTGACCATCTGGGGAGTGAACCAGCAGATGGAAGACCTCTGTCTCTCCCTCTCTCTCTCTCTAACTCTGCCTTTCAAATAAATAAATACATCTCTAAAAAAGAAGATGCTTGTTTTGGTACAAACACTTTCGAAGTCCATGCATATGAGGGACCTTCAAAACACAGCAGCCAAGGACTTGGGCCATCTTCTACTGTTTCCCAGGCCATCAGCAGAGAGCTGGATGGGAAGTGGGGCAGCCAGGACTCGAACCGGCACCCATATGGGATGCTGGCACCGCAGACGGCAGCTTGACCTGCTATGCCACAGCACTGGCCCTGAGAAACTTATCTTTTAATTCCACCTTCCCACAGAACTTCTCGCACACCACTTCCATCCCTCCCATTGCACCGTCCGTACTGCGCACAGGTTTCTGGAGAGGGGAGGCCACTCTGCCAGTGACACGCGCACCCAGCAGTGGCAGGGCTGTGGGTCACAGGAGCAGTCCTCTGTGGGACCCCGCGGCCGCTGCCGAGGTGAACGCCCCTGCACCTGTCTGCCTCTGCCGCCACGGGGGGGGGGGGCACTCACCGCCAAGGTGAACGCCCCTGCACCTGTCTGCCTCTGCCGCCACGGGGGGGGGGGGCACTCACCGCTGATGACCTCTTGCCGCTTCACCTGGCTCTTGGGCAGGCTGTGCAGGGTGTCTGGGGGCACGAGCTCGCGCCAGCCAGGGGGCTCTTCCGGTTCCAGCTCCAGTCCCGAGCGCCCCGGCTCGCCCTCATCTCCAGGCTCGGGGCTGTGGACAGAGGCCCTATTAGAAGCCCCGGTCAGGGCATCCAGGCGGGAGCCTTTAACTCCTCAGTATCCCCCCGCCCTCTGTGGCCCTGGCCTCCGACGTCCCCAGCCCCTCCCAAGGCCTGTGGCTGCAGCGGCCCTCGGTAGCCTCAGCGTTTGACCGCCATTTCTCTGAGTCCAGCACACACTCCCGCCCCCTCCCACTCTGGCTCTCCAGCTGCCTCAGTGGACGGACGGGGAAGTGACGTACGTGGCTCGTCGGGCAGGGCCAAGCACGGCCGTGGCAGAGCTGGGGTCCATGTCCACGTCGCTCCGGGAACGGCCCCCACCCCGGCCCTTAGCCCCGAGGCTGCCCCGGGAAGGCCGGCGGCGGTCACTCACCCGCAGGCTCTCCGAGCGCCCCAGACGCCCTGATAGCCTGGACCCCAAGGCCAAGGACAGAGTCAGGCAGAGGCCAGGACAAAAAGAGACCAGGACAAGGACAGACAGACGGAGAGACCAGGACAGGAATGGGGACGGACGGGGAGAGACCAGGACAGGGACGGGGAGAGACCAGGACAGGGATGGGGAGAGACAGGGATGGGGAGAGACCGGGACAGGGACAGGGATGGGGAGAGACCGGGACAGGGACGGGGACAGGGCGAGACCAGGACAGGGATTAAACATGCAACAGAAGACAGAGGTGTCGGAAAGACTACTGGGACTTTGGGGGTGCTGGGGTGATAGGGCCAGGAAGGAAACTCCAACTTGGCTGGGGGAGGGGAGGGCCCCCGGGGGAGCATGGGTCTGGCCCCTCCCCCACTGAGGCAGGGCAGGGGCAGGGGATAGGGAGGGCAGGATTTCCATACTTAGCTCTTCAACTGGGAGGGAGCCGTCCCTACCCACCTCTCATGGGAGGGATGAAGGGGAGGGGTGGCCATGGGGAGAGGGGAGGGGCTGGGAGAAGTGGGGGAGGGGCTAGCCCTCCCCCCACCCAGAGCCCAGGCACCCACCTCTTCCACCTTCTGGGGAGAGAGGGGCACAGGGTCAGCAGTGGGCCTGGGAGGAGCCCATCCCACCTCCCCACACCCACCAAGGGGTCCCCAAAGCAGCAGCACAAGGACGGGCAGGGGGCAGAGCCCCCCACAGTGAGGGGGACAGGGCCCCCGGGCGTGGCGCGTGGGGCACTGGGGAGGAGGGCACCGGGACAGGAGCGGAGCAAGGCTGCAGGGCCAGGGGCTTAGGAGGGAGAGAAGGGAAGGAAACGGGCAAGAGGAGGGAGAGGCAGGCAGGGAGGGGAGGGGGGAGACGGGGAGGGAGAGGGGGAGACAGGAGCTGGCATCGAGGAAGAGGAGGAGGAAGGGGAGGAGGAGGAGGAGGAGGAGGAGGAGGAGGAGGAGGAGGAGAGGAGGAGGAGGTGGCTAGGGGCAGGCAGGGAGGGGAGAGAACCTGGACAGAGGGGAGGGGCGGGGGGGGGAACTGGGAGGGAGAGGGGGGAGACAGGAGCTGGCAGCAAGGAGGAGGAGGAGGAGGAGAGGAGGAGGAGGCGGCTAGGGGCAGGCAGGCGCAGATGCCAGCGGCAATGCCCACGCACCCTCCCCAGCCCCAAATAAGCCCTCCCGGCCCCTGGCCCAGGCACCTCTCCGTGTCAGCACCCTCCTCCGTGCTGTCCAGGGGCGCTGGGGGCTCCAGGCTCATTGGGCCCTGGGGGGGAGGGTCCCCCACCTCCAGGGGGCTGTCAGCACCTGCAGGGGTGGAGAAAGGGGAGCAAGGGCTGGTCTCCACCCTGCCCCACCCCTGCAGGCCTCAAGTGGCCCCTTCTGTGGAGCGGGGGAGGGGAAAGCCACAGTCTGAGCAGGTGCTCTGGGCAGCTCCGTTCCTCGGTGGAGGACATGGCCACTAAGACCTCCCTGAGCATGAGTGTGGGCAGCTGAGATGCCCCCCCCCCCCGGCTGCAGCCCCCTGTGGAGTGGAGAGAGGCCGGGGGGCCAGAGGAGGAGGTAAGAGAGCAGCAGGGCTGGGACCTGAAGTCGGGCCCAGGCACGCCACTGTCTGAGCGCCCAGGGTGGAGGGCTGCACAGCCCTAAGGAGCTGAGGGTGGGGCGCTGGGGGCTCCCGGCTAGGGGGGCTCTGGGAATGGAGCCACACGGCTGACCAGGAGGGAGCGCTGGCACCCAGAGGGAGGGAGGTCTGAGCATCTGTGGCCTGGCCCAGGGAACTCACCAGGCTCCCGGTCTGGGCTGTCCCCAGAAAGCGGGTGCAGAGAGATTCCAGGGGCGTCCTGCCCAGAAGCCCCGGCGCTGCGGTCCCGGGAGGGCACCCCCAGGCCCCCCTTCCGCTCTGTAGGGCCTGGCTTCTCACCTGGGGAGACAGCAGAGGGAGGTGGGGTAATGAAGGGAGCCGCCCAAACACAGCCCCGGGGACCCCTGCCCCGCACCAGGAGGCCCCTCTGCCTCCCTCCAGGCCCGCTTTACCGTCAACCTCGCCTTTGAGGTGCCGCAGGTCTGCCGCTGAAACAAGAGAGCGGGTGGTGAGGCGGGGCAGCCTGGGGAGGCGGGCTGGCAGGGGCCAGGGCCACCTTACCCTGGGGCTCGCCCCGGTTCCAGCGGGCGGCGTCCAGGATGCTGCTCAGCCCTTTCTTGGTCTTTGGGGGCTCGTCGGACCGCCGGTTCCCCATCACCTGCAGGGAGACGGGGGGGGGGGGGCGCTTTGTGAGAAGCCAGCAGAGCGGACTTCCACCGCGGCGGGCGCGGGGTCCCCTGGAGAAGGGGCCGGGCCTGGGGGCTGCGGGAAGCACCTTTTTCCGGAAGAAGTTCCTCCCGGACTTCTTGTCCCCGCTCTTGGTCCGCACCCCAAGATGGCGCATGTACAGGCTGATGGCGCTGACCACCGCAGCGCTGCGGGAGGGGACAGTGAGGGCCCGGACCGCGGAGCACGGGCCTGGCATCCCCCCACCCCACAACCACTTCCTGTGAGTCTGAGGGAAGATGAGGGGTGCAGTAGGGCAGGGATGTGGCCCGATGCCCCGGCCCAGCCCCTCCGTCCCTCAGACCCCGGCTCCAAAGCCATCTCCGCGGTCCTCACCAGCGCTCCTCATCCACGGAGATGGTGTGCCTGCCGGGAGAAGAAGGGAGTTGAGCCAACCTCCTGAGCCTGGGTCCCTGCACCCAGTCCAAGTCTCCAGGCCGCCGGCCCCGGGGCGACACAGGGGCAGCTGAGGGGGGACTCTCTCTCCAGTAGGTCAGTGGCTGCAAGGACATGTCTGGACCAGGGTAAGACCTGGCAAAGGCAGGGGACCCCCAATGCCGGGGCACAGGGAGGAGGGAGTTAAAATCCCAGGGCTGGGGACAGGGGCTAGGACAGGAAGCCTGACGCAGCCTGGGGATGGCGGGGTGCCCTGGTGGTGGAGGGGTGAAGGCCCCTGTTCCCGGCTACTCACTGCATCTCCTCCAGGTGGGCCAGCAGCCGCTCGGCCACATGCCGCTCGCGGGCCACGTAGCTGGCGCGGTCCCGTCCCCCCCAGGCCTCCAGCTGGGCCAGCTCCTGCTCCCAGGGCGTCATGCCCATGAGACGCTTGGAGCGGAAGTCCTCCAGCTGCCGGCCCACGACTGCCTGCTGGCTCTGCACCACCTCCTGCACGAAGCGCCGCTGGACGTCCTCGGCGATGAGGTCGGGCCGCGTGCGATCTGCAGGGACAGCGCGGGGCTGGGGCCTGCGGCTGGGACCCCAGGGCCCGCCCACCCTCGGGGCCCCACAGCTCCGCCTCCTGGGGCTGCTGCCTCCCGAGGCCCTGTCCCTTACCCGGGGAGTCCCCTCTTCTTTCTTACCCAGTTCAAAGGCCACGCTGGGAGGGACCTGCACCCGAAGAACCTGCTCAGGAGACAGTGCAGTGAGGAGGTGCGGCCAGGAGGGAAGGGGCTGGGGAGGGCCTGGAGGCAGCGACCCCTCGTGCGAAGAGGTCGGCAGGGGACAGCGGTTCTTGGGGTGCGCGGGACACTCGAGGTTGCCTCTCACCGCGGTCTTATCCAGGAAGCTGTGACAGAAGTCCAGGAACGCCTTCTTGGCCTCTTTGGGGCCCAGTGAGCCCAGCATGTCCGCATGCAGGCAGCAGAGCTGGGGGAGACACAGGGCGTGATGCCCAGACCTGCCGACTCTGCAAAGCCGAGGGGCTGTCCTCCCCTGGCCGCAGGGCTCAAATACCGCCTCCTCCAGGAAGCACTCTCGGATCTCCACCCCCAGCCCTGGCCTCCACACGGCCTCTCCAGGGCCACCACCCATGTCTCATTTTCTTTCTATCCCATGATGCAGTTCTTTGTGCTTCTGAATCCTCAGCATAGCCACAACCACCTCAGCCTGTTCGGTGGTAGAGACCCCCACTGGCCCTGGAAGTGGCAAACTGAGGATCTGCGTCTGGGCAGCCATTCCCCGCCCCCTCGCCTCTACCTGCCCAGTGTCCTCTCCCCGCCCCGTCACCTCTACCTGCCCAGTGTCCTCTCCCCACCCCGTCACCTCTACCTGCCCAGTGTCCTCTCCCCGCCCCCTCGCCTCTACCTGCCCCAGTCCAGAGCCTAGGAATCTGAGACTGAGGGTTTGCAGGTGGGGCCGAGGGGCGGTGCTGCCTCCTGTGTCCAGCACACGGCAAGGCTTGGTGCATGAGCTTGGGCAGGAGTGGACCCTCTCCTGAGCGGCCATGCAGCGGGGACCCCCATGTGTGCTGGCTCCTGGGGCACTCTCGCCTGGCCAGTGGCTGAGGACTCCCCGCGAGACCTTCTCCACGGATCTACAGCCACTCTGCCCTCCCCCAGCGCAGCCAAACTGCAAGAGGCCCCAGCAAGCAGCCCAGGGGCCCGCACCGTTTCTCCACCCCTCCCTGAGCTGAGCTGAGGGAGCCACACGAGGGTACATCTCAGGGGTCTGCACCGTTTCTCCACCCCTCCCTGAGCTGAGCTGAGGGAGCCACACGAGGGTACATCTCAGACCACTCGGAGCCGCCTCTGCCGCACCGGACAGACTACCGCCTGCGACGCCGGAGCTCTGGGTCAAGCCCTGGCCGCTCCGCTTCTGATCCAGCTCCCTGCTAAGGTGCCCGGGGGATCAGCGGAAGATGGCCCGAGTGCTTGGGCCCCTGCCGCCCATGGGGGAGGCCTGGGTGAAGCTCCCGGCGCCTGGGTTTGGCCTGCCCCAGCCCCGAAGTGAACCAGCAGACAGAACAGCGGCTCCCGGCTCCCCCCGCCCGCCCAGGGGGCCGCACCGGGTGGGTTTCTTGCTTGTGCCTTGGGGCTGCCGACGGCCTTCTCCCAGGCTCCCACCCTGACCTATGGACGGAGGACCGGATCCTCTCCAGAGTGCATTGGGAGGGCACTGTCACCGACCGTGTCGCCGCCCCAGGCGCCGCGAGCGAGGGAACGGGATATAGTCCCTGCAAAGCCCGAGGGACCCCCACGCACCGCCCACCGAGGTTCACGCGGGCGGGCGGGCAGCGCCTGTGTGGGTCTCTGGCTGCGCCCCGCCCCACCCTCCTCCCCGAGCGCGCCCTCACCATGGGTCCCGGCTCGAACTGCAGGGCCACGTGCTGCAGCAGCGCCATCAGGTGGGCGGGGCGCTGCTTCACCTGCTCCAGGCTCTGGAACTGGCTGCTCTGCTCCTCCGCGTTCTGGGCGAGGGGAGGGGGAGGGGAGACAGTGGGGGGCTGGGCTGTACCCCACCCCTCCCGCTGCATCCAGACCGGGCAGGAGGAGGCACAGGTAGGGGTGGGGCAGGGACAGGAGCTGTGGTGGGGTCCCCGAGGATGGGGTGGGGGAGGTACGAGGGAGCCGCGAGCAGGAGAGGTGGGCATGGGTGGCGGCGCGGGGCCACCGCGAGGCTGCTTACCATCTCCAGATCATTCTCAAAGTCCTCATCCTCGGCCCCGATGATGCTGACGGGCGCCAGGCCAGGCCGCGGCGGCCCCGGGGCCTGTGCGAGAAGGGGGACGGGCTCAGCCCCGGCTGCTGCCCACCTGGCCGCCCGAGGCCCCTCACCCCCGGGCTGCCCACTCACCGCCCCGCGGGCGACCTCTTCCAGCTCCATGGGCTCCGCAGGGCTGGGGGAAGAGGCGGGGGAGGCGCGGGCGGGCACTCGCGGGCACTCGGGGATCCCTGTCCAGGTGCGAAGGTGAGTAAACAGCCCGCCCCAGCCCGGCCTCCGCGGCTCAATGGGCCTCTGTGTGGCCACAAAGAGCCCTTCAGAGGCCGGCCGGGGCGGGCAGGGCCCGGACCTCTGGGTCACAGGGACCAGGGGGCGGGAGGCTGGCTGCAGAGGGCAAGCGCAGGTCGGCAGGGGAGAGCGGGGGCGCGGGGGGGCTCTCCCCCTCTTCTGCGAAGGCCCTGGTCAGGATGTTGCCTCCGAACCCACCGGCCCCACTTCCTGTCACAGGAAGTCACAATGACAAACCCCCAACCCCCACCGCAGAAGAAGCGAAACCAGACCCCCGCCCTCGGGGAGCCCCCCACCCAGAGGCCCCCCCCTTCCCCTCAGGAAGCTCCTGTGTGCCCGGGCTGCACCTGTCCCCTGCCCAGATCCTCGGTCGCCCCTCCCCTGGCCTCCGGCTCCCCCTCCTCTGGTGGTCTTCCCCACATCTCCCTTCCAGTCTCCGCTGCTCCAAACTCTCCCACCACCACCATCACCACCACCACCGGGTTAGTCAGGGGTGGGGTGGACCCAGGGGCAGCTCCCTACGCTCAAAGTTATTTATAACCCAGACCTGCCCTTCTCCCTCCTCCTGGGCCTCCTCCCTCGCCCACGGCAGCTATGATCCGGACTGGGCTCTCGGAACAAGGACGCTTTCTGGGGTGCCCCGGGGGTCCACCCGAGCAAGCATCGTCTCCAGCCCTTCCTGAAAAGGGTATCTGCCCGCCGAAGGCGTGGGGGGTTCGGGACTGAGCACTGAACGCCCACGTCAGGTTGCACCCAAGGCAGGAAAGCAGAGTCACTATTTTTTCAAGGAGAGCTGAGCTCACCAGCACGGCTGGAAGTGCCTCTGGGGATTAAGTCCCTGAACCCGCATGGTAGGGAGCCTGCAGCATCCGGGCGGGCGTGGAGGGTCCACGCTCCACCCAGTGAGGGCAGGGGAGCACACTCCCCGAGCGATGCAGGGCCGGTCCGCCCCACCCTCTGGACCCGGAGCTGTGAGACCCGCCAGGTCTTCCCGCGTGCGGGGGTGTGGCCGCGGGGGCCTGGGCAGGGCTCAGCCGGGACTGGCAGGTCCAGCGTGTGCTGTGCAGGACGCGGGAGGGGAGGGGGCCCAGGAGGGCGAAGCTGTCCGAGGACAGACGACCCGCAAGGCCTGTGGTCCAGCAGAGGGAGCCCTGGGTGCAGGGCCGTGGGGGCACGCAGTAGTCAGGGCACCGGGCCGGAGCTCAGGGTGCGACGGACATGGAGCGGACGACCCCCGCCCCCGGAACCGGGGCGGGCCGTGAAGGAGCTAAAAGGAGCCCTTGGAAACTTCAAGTCCGTTCCGTCTGCCACTCGGTAAGGGACCCGAGGGTCCTGCAGGGGAAGGAGCCGGTTCCCGAGGCCCCCGGAGGCTTCAAAGGGGCGCAGAATTCTACAGGACTCAGGTGGGTGCCGGGATGTAGTGTATACGCCCCCTACTCGAGGGGATGCTATGGCCACGAGGACCCCACGTCTGTAAGAAGGGGGTCTCAGGGAAGGGGCGCGAGAGCAGGAGACCCTGAGACCTACAGGGGCCGCGGCGGATCCACACAAGCCCCAGAGCATCCATGGGACGTGGCGGGGCTACACGGGCCTTAAATCCTACAGGGGACGTGGCGGTGTGCACGGCCCGGGATGCTGGGCGGACGCGCAAAATCAGGGTGTGACGCCCGCCGGGGACCCAGCGTCCCTCACCTGCTCCGGGTGGGAAGAGAAGCCCCCGCGGCCGCCGGGACCGAAGCCTCCGCGCGCTGGCTCCGGGATGCCCCCACCCCCGCCGCCGAGTCGCTCTAGCCGCCCCCGAGGCGGCCTGCGCGCCCAGCTCCACTCCTCCCGCCGGCCGCTCTAGCCAGGCTCCTGCCGCGGCGACTCTACTCCTCCTGCCAGCCGCTCTAGCTCTCCGCCGCGCCACGCTGGCCGCACAGGGCCGCTCTGGCCTGCCTCGGAGGGCCGGCGCTTCCGTATCTCCACTGCCCCGTCACTCCGCCGGGCCCCGCCCCCCACCGGAGGCGCGGAGGCTTCCAACTCCGCGGCGGAGCTGGACGCGGGACCGGAGCGGCCCCGGCCGAGCCCCGGAGCCGGGGATCGGCCGAATTCCCGCGGCCGCGGCCCCCGACGGCCCCTCTCCGACAGGCGGGGTGACTTGCCACAAGTAGCCTCGGTCTTCCCTTCTGCACAATGGGCGAGCTCTCCGGCTCCCTGCCCTGCACTTATCTCCCAGGGGATAATGATCCGGAAACCAGCTTCCCAAATGCGCCGTGCGGCTGCCAGCTGCACAGCGGCCCACGCCGTGTTTTCCTTTACGAGTGGCCCCGAAGCACGCGGGGTTTTCCACGGGCCACCTCCGCACGGCCTCTCGCTGGGCTCCCGGGCCTCAGTTTCCCCACCCGCACCCCGGGGCTGACCGCGCGTCCTCCGCCGCGCCGTGGGGAGGCCCGGGGCCCGGCCGCCACCCGCCGGCGGGCGCTCGGCGAGCGAGGCTCTCCCTCGGCTCCCTTTCACAGACGGGAACACTGAGGCGCGGGGCCGGGCGGGGCCGGGGTCGGTACCTGAGTCGGCGGCGGCGCCCGAGGTCGCCTCGGCGGTCCGGGCCTGCGTCCCGGCTCCCGCTTCCTGGCTCCGGCGGGGCAGGAAGTCGGCGCGTTTTTTCCGGAGCCCCCGCCCCGCCGCCCCTCCCCGCTTCCTGCCCGCGCCCCGCGCCCGCTCGGCACCTCCGCTTCCTTCCCCTTCTCGCCGCCGCCCCATCTACCGGCCCGGCCCGGCCCGGCCCCGGACCCCGGCCACCGCCCCACCTACCCGGACCCACCTACCGGCCCCGGACCCCGGCCACCGCCCCACCTACCGGCCCGGCCCGCCCCGGCCCCCGGCTCCCGACCCCGGCCCACCTACCGGCCCGGCCCCACCTACCCCCGCCCCGCCCCGGCCCGGCCCGAACCCGGCCCCTGGCCAACGCCCCGACCCCACCTACCCGGCCCCAGACCCCGGCCACCGCCCCACCTACCCCCGCCCCACCTACCGGCCGGCCCGGCCCCTGGCCACCGCCCCGGCCCTCAGCTCCCGACCCCGGCCCACCTACCCCCGCCCCGCCCTGGCCCGCCCCGGCCCCTGGCCAACGCCCGACCCTACCTACCCGGCCCCCGACCCCGGCCGGC
>CM027395.1:7427081-7459973 GCA_015711505.1 Sylvilagus bachmani | reverse complement strand
CCCCCCCCCGCCCCCCAGCCCCCGGCCCTGCCCCACCTACCCGACCCGGCCCCGCCCCGCCCCGCCCCTGCCGCGCCTGGTCCGAGGACCCCCGCACCCTGGGCAGCCCCGAGCCTCTAGCTGGAGGGGCCGGGGTCCGAGCTGCGGCCTGGCCTGCCGGCCGTCCCTCCTCAGTCCCCCACTGCCCATCTCGCGTGGGGTCTCCCCGCGGCCTGCACTGTCCCTCGGAGCCCTCTCGACTCCCCATATCCGCCCCCTCCAAGTCCCTGTGTGGCCGGCGGGCCCTGCACCTGTCCCTGTCTGTCTCAGTCGCTGTCTCTCTGGCCCTACACCTCGGATGGAGCCCAGGCTCCTTAGCTGGGTGGCCCCGGGTGCGGCCCCAGGTGCGGGAGTGGGCCAGGGCGGGAGGGGGCTGTCCCCCTGAGATCCATCACTGCTGCTGAGGTTGGCAGTGGGAGAGGTTTTATTATCCCTAAGTGGCCTTGACAGAGCGGGGGGGAGGGGGGGCACTAGGACGCTGCCCAGCGATTAGGAGCTCATTCCCGCGGGGGAGGGAAGCAGAGGGGGACCCTTGCTGCAGGGGTCCGGGGCAGTGGAGAGAGGCCGTGGGCGTGGGCGTGGGCGTGGGGGCTGGCGCGGTCAGGGCTTCTCCAGCTGCACGTCTCCGATGTGGAGGTTGCCCACGTCCTGGTAGGTGCCCTGGAGGCCCCGGGAGATGTCCTCGTACATGGAGCAGTCGTCCAGATTCAAGCCCTGGAAACAGCGTGGGGTCAGCGCCCGGTGCCCAGCTGCCCCCAGGGGAGCTGGGCAGACCCTCCCCTCGAGGCCCCCCCTCCGCACTCACCTCGTACAGATTCTCGTCTTCGTAGTCGTCCTGGGCGTCCACTGCGAATTTCTCGTTCTGCCAACGCTTCTGCAGGGGTGGGCGGGGGTAACCTTTCAGACCCTCCCCATGCCAGAGGGGTGGGGTGGGGTCCAAAGCTGGTGTCCTTAGGCCTGTCCCCACGGGGGATGACGACAGTGGCTCGGAGTAGCGGCCCTGTGGTCAAGGCAGGGGCGGTGGGGGGAGGACGCCCAGCCCCATCTTCCCAGTTATTTGAAAGGTGTAACGAGAGAGAGAGAGAGAGAGAGAATCTTCCATCCGCTGGTTCACTCCCCCAGTGGCTGCAACAGCCAGGACTGGGCCAGGCCAAAGCCAGGAGCCAGGAGCTCTGGGTCTCCCACGTTGGGTGGCAGGGCCCTAGTACTTGGGCCGGGGTCTGCTGCCTCCCAGGGCGCATTAGCAGAGAGCTGGGGAACAGGTGCTCCTTGATGCCGGCACCCCCAGTGGAGGTTGGGCCTGCTGTGCCACCGTCTTACCTGGAGGGTACCGGCACTCCTGGGCTGGGGGGGCAGGACAGACACCCCCTGGGGGTTAGAATGAGAAGCCTTTGAGGGGGGGGGCAATGAGGGGGCGTGTCCTGGGCTTAGCACCATTCACAGTCCTTGCCAAAGTGCAGGGAGGGGACTGGAGGCCTGGGCCCTGGCAGGCTGCGTGGGGCGGCGCTCACCCTGAACAGCAGCAGCGTCCCGGGCACCACGGCACAGAACAGCAAGATGATACCCTCGGCTGTGATGATGCGGTTCTTGGTGCCCTCGCCCATGTCCAGGAAGGGTCTGGGGGGCGGTTCTGTGAGGAGGGGCTGCCGCTTAGGCTCCCGGCACCGGCTGCCCGCCCTCCCTCCAGCCCCCGACCCGGGCCAAGGCGCCGCCCCTGCCCCCGGCGCCCGCGGCAGAGCGTGCTCACCGCGCACTCGGAGGTAGGTGCCGCAGGAGTGCCGCTCCGTGCCCCCGTCTTTCACGGTGCACTGGTACATGCCGCTGTGGCTCTTTTCCACGTTGGCGATGACCCACTCGCCCTTTTCCCGGGAGCTCTGGCCCAGGTAGTAGCGTGGCCAAGTGCAGTTGCCCTGCATGACGAGCCACCAGGTGATATTGACGCTGTTGCTGCTGCTGCCGTTGTATTCGCACAGGAGGTGGGCCTGCTCCCCCAGGCTGACGGTCACAGACGGTGGGCCCTCCTTTATCCACAGGGCCTGGCACCTGGGGGCTGTGGAGGGGTGGGGCCGTCAGGGCCTGGGGGAGGCGAGGACCCCTGGCTGCTGTCTCCTGCACCCCCACCGCCCAGGAAGTGCCCTGGCCAGACAGCCCCCTGCCAGGTCAGATCCCTTCCTGTTCCGATCCCCCCCAACCCTGCCTACATGCGTGCGTGCGTGTCTGTGTGGGTGAGTGTGGCCAGCCCAGGGGCAGGGTGTGAGTTCTGTCCTTGAGCCGGGCTGGGAGCTAAGGGAAGTGGCTCAGCAGGGAGGAGAGAAACTGGCCGCTGTCACTGCCCTAGGCCAGTCCACATGGCCCACGGGGGAGGGGACTGAGGAAGAGGGGAGGAGGAAGAGGTGGGGGAAGGCCCAGCGGCTTCATGGTCACGGGGCATTCGACACCCAGATGAGCTTCAGGCCCTCCTGGAGTCACTGTGGTGAGCCACCTTGCTGTTGGAGCCCCTCGCTCAGCCCGGGCGCAGCCACCTCCAGCCGGGGGCTTGGGGGAGGTGGTGGAGGCCCCACCTCCCCCCAGAAAGAGCGCCTTCTATTGGGGGGGGCACTGAGATGTCCTCCCCTCCCCCCAGGGCCCCATTCTGCACCAGCGCAGAGCTCGACCTCACAAGTTCCTTATTTTGACCTGTGGGGCAGCCTCCCTCCACGGCGCTGTGGACGCCCCGGGCTCCCTCTGGCCGGTCTCACCTTGGCTGGCTCAGGAGTGGAGCTCCTGTGTCCCATATGTCGCCTACGGCATCGTGCAGGACTGCTACGGGGGGGGGGGGTCATCCCCAGCTGCCCTCCGTCTCCCCCGCCCCTCTGCCGGCCGCCCACCCAGCACCCACCCCTCCACCACATACCGAGGCAGGCCAGGAACAGCAGGAAGAGGGGGAGGAGGGGGGCAGGTGGACCTGGGCGGGCTCGCAGACCCCCAGGCATCTTCTCCCCGTGGGCTGGTTGGTCTGAGCTGCGACAGTCCTGGGGTACCAGATTCCACGCCAAGCCCCACCCCACTTCCGGCCCGGCCTTCGCGGAGATGGGCTCCGGTGACCCGGTGCTGGGCTCTCTGGCTGTTGGGCCTGAGAGCGGGGGAGGAGCTGCTCCTGCACCTGTGGTGGCCGCAATTCCCCTGAGGGGCGGGGGAAGAAGGCACGCACAGGCTGCGGAGCGAGCCGAGGTGCTGGGTGCAGCTGTCCCTTGGCCCTGCCCCCGCACACGCTGCACCTCCCCTCTCTGAGCCTCTGTTTTCTCGCTTCTTGGGGGACAGGAGTAAAGGGGCTGTTTCCTCCCCAAGCGCTAAGCGCTCAGAGAATGTCACTTGCTGTTAAACAGGCGGCCCCATCGGTGGCCTCCCTCCTCCAGGCCCTGGCATCGAGACGATGTATTTATTGAAAAGGCAGAGTGATGGAGAGAGACCCTCCGTGCATCACTTCACTCCTCAAATGGCTGCGGCAGCCAGGGCTGGGCCAGTCTCCCAGCACCTGGGCCGTCCTCCGCTGCTTTCCCAGGCGCATTAGCAGGGAGTTGCACTGGAGGCAGAGCGGCCGGGGCTTGAACTTGTTCAATATGGGATGCTGGCGTTGCAAGCTGCAGCTCAGCCCTCTGTGCCACAGTGCAGGCAACGTGGCAGACAGCCCTTCCACCTGCTAGTCCCCTCCAACAGCTGGCTGGGTCAGGCAGGAACTCCGTCTGTCTCCACGTGGGTGGCAGGGACCCAAGTACTTGAACCAGTGGGTGCAAAATTGCTTTCTGTGTCTCTCCCTGTCATTCTGCCTTTCAAATAAATCTTTAAAAGATAATGACTTCAGTGTTTGGTCCCTGCCACATGGGAGACCTGGGTTGAGTTCCTGGCTCCTGGCCGCCCAGCCCTGTTGCATGGAACATTTCTCTCTTCCTTCCTTTCAAATAGTAAACAGTTCACTGTAGGGAGATTTTTCTTCTCAAAGACTTGAAAGGCAGCGACCACGGGATCTTCAGCCAGCTGGTTCACCCGCCAAATGAGGTCTTTTGTTTTTAGATTTTTACTCATTTGCAAGGCAAAGAGAGATTGAGATCTTCTATCATGTGGTTCATTCCTCAGTGGCTCCAAGGGCTGTGGCTGAAGCCAAGAGCCCAAAACCCCACTCAGGTCTCCCGTGCGGGTGCAGGGGCCCAAGCTCTTGGGCCATTGTTCCACTTTTTCCCCAGGATCATTAGCAGGGAGCCGGATGGCCGGTGGAGCTGCCATAGCAGGTGCTGGGTTAGTAGGCAGCAGCTTGACCCGCTGTACCATAACGCTGGCCCTGAGCCCACACTTGTCGGCACCTGCTGGCTCCCCAGGCACATTAGCACAGAGCTGCATCCGGGAGTGCAGCAGCTGAGACCTGAGCCGGAGCGCCACACGGGGCGCCAGCTAATCTGCTGTGCTACAGTGCCAGCCCCACAGGGGGACTTTTCGTGTCAACAGTAAAGGGGCTGCTGCCTGCAGTGCCGGCCTGTAATGAGCGCTGCTCCACTCCGATCCAGCTCTCGAAGGCCCCTGCATGTGCTGTTCCTTACAGGACGGGTGTGGGGGTGCATAGCAGGGGAAGCACACCTGGCTGCCCTGGAGTGACAGCGGGGGTGGAGCCACAGTGGGGTGACAAAGGCCTAGTTCCTGAGGGGCACCCCAGGACGCTGCATGCCTATGGTCACCTGCTTCCTGGGCTGGAGGGGTCCCGGGGGTTTGTTCACTATTGTGTCTGTCTGGTTGCCTTCCTTCGAGGCTGTCGCCCAGTTCCCTTTGAACCTGGGGTCCTCCCCTCCCCATGCAGGGTGTTCCTTGGGCTCCTAGGGGGGCAGGTCATTGGCTCCTCTATACTTCCGTCCCTCACGGCCCCTCCCAGCAGATCTGGGTCCAGAACTGGAAGCCAGACCTCATCTTTCCAAGGCTGAGGCGGCTTCCAGGCCCTCCACTGCCCCCCAGTGGCTGGAGAGGCAGACAGATGCTTGGCACTGGGCTCCGGGAATGCCTTCCCTGGGGGGAGGGGCCAGGACCGGGAGCAGCCGGGGTCTCTTCAGTGGGGCGACTGGCGGACTGCCCAACCCTTCACCTCCGGAAGTACAGGTGCACAGAACAGCACTCAGGCCCGTGGCCAGGCCCCCATCCACAAGCACATCTCACTGGCCGCTCCCCAGGGTGCCGACATGCAATCCTGGCCCTGGAAGGAACCCAGTCCCAGCTGGGAGGTGGACCTGCCACTGGGCAGTTTGTGGCTGTCTGCTGCTGCACCCAGCGGGGGCCCAGGGTCCCAAGTACATGCAGGACACTGGGGGGAGCTGTGCAGTGGAGGCCGGCACGGCGGGGCAGGCCCCAGGTGTGCACTCGGCGCCTGCCTTCCTCCAGCCGCTGCCCAGTCCTGGGCTTCACACAGCTGCTCCTCTGCTCTGTCTTTCCCCAGGATGGGGGGCAGGCAGAGGGACAGCTGGGACCTCCTGCTCCTGGGGAGAACAAGCGCAAAGCCCGGGCCTCACTGCCACAGGCACCTGTCAGGGGGAGGAGGTGCCCCTTCCCCGCGCCCCACGGAGCAGCCAATCAAGAGCCAGACCAGGTTTACGAATGAGGCAATTTATTGACCCAGCATCACTTTTCTAATGTTTCTTGTTGGCAGCTGCCACCTGTGGGAGAAGACAGAGGGTCAGGGCGGGGCCTCTTCAGCGGCTTGGCTGACCCCACAACTGTATTTTCCCCACTGCCCCCAAGGAGGAAGCAGCGTGCCCCCCGGGCCCAGCCATCTCCTTCCCTCCACTGCCCCACCAGCCCGGGCTGTGGCTGCTAGGGAGGACCCAGCCCCAGAGATGCCCAGACAGCGCTGGAGCGCGAGCGCCAGCCCCAGCCCCAGCCCCAGGTGGGCCTCACCTGTCCGGCGATTCTGTCCAGATCTCTTTGTCCCTGAGGCGTCAGTTTGCGGCCCCTGCGGGAGGGAAGGGGTTGTCACACGTTCAGTCCCCTTGCGCCTGGCTCTGGACCACATGGGCCAGGTCCCCCTGGGAGCTGATGGGGTAGTGTTTGCACAAGCATCAGATCAAAATCCCCAAAAAGTAGTGGATTAGTGAGCAGGCTAATGAGGAGCCAGGGTGGTCGGCTGGAAGTGACCCCGCCCCCAGGCGCCCACATACCCGTCCTGGTCCTTTTCCACCATCTTCAGACCCTCCAGGGCCTGCAGGACGCGGCGGGCCACGCTCTTGGAGCCGCGGCTGAAGTGGCTGGGCATGACGCCGTTCCTCTGCCGGCCCCCGTAGATCTTGGTCATGGAGCCGACGCCAGCACCGCCCCGCAGGTACAGGTGCCTCGCTGTGGAAGCTGGGGGTGGGTGGGGACGTGAGGACCCTTCGCGGGCAGAAGGGGTCTCTGCATAGCTGCGGCAACGGCCTTGCCGCGGTCACGCGCTCCCCAGGAGCAGAGAACCTTCCGGTGAATCCAGGCGGGACGCCGCCAGGCCCTGCACCCAGCGTGCCCCGCCTCACCCACACCAGAGTGCACCGAGGCCAACAAGCAGCGCCTGTCCAGATGAGGGTGAGGCTCCAGGGCCTGTCGGTGCTCTGCCACTGTGGCCGCAGGAGCGAGGCCTGGAGGCCGGCTGGGACCTCCAGGGCTGAGACCCGTAAGCGGTGTTGGTGGCCTGGGTGACAGCAGCGCCCCAGCCCTGCGGACCAGTGTGCGCGCGTGCGGCGGCCGGGGGGGGGGGCCCTCTCTCGTCTCCTCTCATCACAGCCCAGGCGCCAGGCGCTGCACGGGACAGAGTTCTCTGAGACCAAGGCGAGGAGGGTGCTCCCCTCGCCTCACCTCCCCCTGCCTCTGGAGACCTAAGATGCGGGGGAGGGGCCGGTGCTGTGGCATGGCCAGCGCCCCGCATGGACGCCCGTTGAGCCCCAGCTGCTCCACTTCTGGTCCAGACCCCTGCTGTGTGCCTGGGAGAGGCAGCAGGAGATGGCTCGCGTGTCTGGGCCTGGCGCACGCGGGAGACCCAGATGCAGCCCCTGGCTTCAGCCTGGCCATGGTGGCCACCTGGGGAGTGAGCCAGCAGGTGGAAGGTCTCTAACTCTCAAAATAAATAAACCTTAAAAAAACACATACAAAAGGACCTTCTTTGCATTTCCCACAAACCTTTGGGATCACAACATTCTTCTGCAGCAAGACCCGCCCTCTCCTGCCACGGCCTCCCTGCCTCTGCTCAGCTCAAAACCATCGTCTGGTCGTCCACTCTGCCTCGGCCTTGACCCAGGCCCCACCCCGACAGCCTGCCCCCTCTGGAAGCCCCGTTCAGCGCTGCCCCTTCCTGGCCGCCTGCGCCCGGGGCAGCCCCAAAGGGCCGAGACGCCCGGACGGCAGAGGAGGCTGTGCCCATCAGGACAGGAGGCCTCTGCTCAGCTCGGGTCCACAGGGTGGGAGGGGCTAACCCAGCACCGCTCCTCCTCCGTAGCAACACGGAGCCTGCCCATGCCTGGGCTGGTTCGCAGAGAACACGCACGCCCAGCGAAGCCAGCTGGCTCACGGGGACTGCTGCCTTAAACCCCGCTGGTGGGCACCGGTCACAGCGCCTCCCCTCCTTGGGAAGGCCACTCCGGCCCCTGCAGTCACCCTACCGTGTGGCCACACCCCTACCCTCTCCTACACAAGGGGTTTCTTATCACCTTAGAAAGCCCACCACGGCTTCACTGGACTTCAAGCCCTGCCTGCATGTCCCCCGACGCTAGACTGAGGGCAGAGGCTCACTCTGCAGCCCAGCCCCCCACTGTCACCGCTTCCTCCCACCAATGGCACCCATCACAGCCCCGCGTGGGAGCCGGAGCCGCCTGCACCGTAGATGCCCCAGCTCAGCAGGGCTCCCCCTCCCTCCCTCCCTGCAGGCTGCACTCCCCACCCGACTCCCCGAGGGAGATTCTGGCCCCTCCCCGTCCACACTGTCATGGAGAGCTAACTCTGCCTCAGAAGGGAACGAAGTACAGCACACGGAGCCGGCCGAGTGGGCAGGGGCACCAGGCGCCACCCCGCGCCCGCCGGCATGGCCGCATCCCAGCAGCAACGCACGGACCAGGGCCTTGGTCCAGAACCCAACCCCTGTGCCAGACAGACCGCAACTCCCCGGGGACGGCTGTGAGGACGGCTCACCGGGGTCAGCCAGGCCAGGCGGGGGCTGCGTCTCACACGGACCCCATCAGCCGCCCCCCAGGACCGGCTCCCAGGCCTCGTGGACACAGGCGCGGTGCACCTGCCGCTCGCGGGCTCCCGCGCGGGACGACCCCTCTCGGGGTCGCCCTCGAGCTCCCGCAGCTCCCCCGCCCCCCGGGCCCGCGGCAGCCCCCCGACTCACCCGCTCGCGTGTAGAACCAGTTCTCATCGTAGGGGGCTAGCTCCTTGTGCTTGGCCAGCTTCACGGTGTCCACCCACTCGGGGACCTTCAGCTTCCCGGACCTGCCCGCGACAGCGACCCGGGCCGCGCTCAGACCCCGCGCGCCGCCCGCCGCCCGCCCCGGGCCCCGCGCCCCCCACTCACTTTTTGAGGAAGGCTGCCAGAGCTCGGACGAACTCCTGCTGGTTCACGTCCTTCACGGTGACTCCGGGCATCTGCGGCGGAGTCAGGCCGGTGACCGCGCGGGGAGCCCACCCGACGCCCTCCGCGCCCGCATCGCGCCCCCGGCCCGCGCTCCCCGCTCCCCGCTCCCCGCCACGCCGGCCGGGCATGCCCGGGCCTGCCGCTCGCACGTGGCCGCGGCTGCAGGGGGCGGGGCGGCCCCGCGCCGGGCGCCCCCGGGCTCTCGGGCACGCGCTCCCGGCTGCTGGGACCCGGCCCCGGCGCCCCGTGCCCAACCCGACCCGGAGCGCCCGCTTACCGTGCGGCCTCCGCGCTGCCAGCCAGGGGAAAGGGAGCGACGGGGTTTCCCGGGCGCACAAGTCGGGCGTAGGGTCTCGCGAGAGTTCCGAGGGCTCGCGAGAGCAGAGCTACGGCAGGTGGCTCCGCCTCTCTCAGGGCGAAGGCGGCTTCGTTTCCGCTTAGATGGGCGGGTGTGTAGTCAGAGGCCAGGGCAAGGGCGAAGAGGCTTGTTTCCTTTTTGCCCGTCCTTCTTCCGGAGGCCTGGGGGGAACTTGTGATTTAGGTGGCGTCGCGCGTTGGCCGGGAGGAACCGTGGTGAGGGAAGAGCATAAGGGCGGAAGTGCGCGAGAGGATGGCTGGGTGGCCCCTGCAGGCGTCTCTAGCGGGCCGCCCCTTTTCCGGGTGGAAGTGCCGGTTCCCTGACCGGAAGTGAAAATAGTAAGGGCGGAACTACGAGGGCGGAACGTATGGGAAGGGCGAGGACGGCCTATGGCCACACCCACTTTTCTTCCACAGCCAATAATCGCTCGACTTGGAGCCGGAAGCCCCACCCTTCTTAGGGCGGACATTGCTTCAGCCGGGTGGAAGTGGGCGTGAGGCCCTGGCGGCGGGGAGGGGTTAAGGGCAGGGACAAAGGCAGGGGCGGGGCCTCCCGGCGCCCCCGTGCTGAGATGCCGTGTATGCGAGATCCGCGTTGCTTAATTATTGATAAGCCGATAGGCCTTGTTAAAAAATGTGAGACTATTCTAGAGACAGAAAATCGTGTATTTAAGTCGGGTTTGCATTCGTGTAGAATGTTGTTGAAACCTGGTTCATACTTTCTAAAGCTGAAGCGTAGTTGTACTATCTCGTTTGCTTTCTCTACAGTCAACACACGAATTCGCTTTTTACACTTTCTTTTATTTTTTTTAAAGATGAATTTCTTTGAAATGCAGAGTGACAGAGACAGGGAGAGGTAGGAGAGAGGTTTTCCATGGTTCCCTCTCCACAGGCCTGCACCAGCCAGGTGTGGGCCAGGCAGGAGCGGGCGCAGGGGAGCCTTCCGCTGCCTTCCCAGTGCATTAGCAGAGAGCCGGAAGGGAGGGGGCGCAGCCTGCGTGTGATGCTGGCCTTGCAAGCAGATGCTTACCCCGCTGGACCACAGCACCAGCCCCCGGGCTAACTCATTCCAGGCCGTCTTCTGCTGCTTTCCCAGGCACATTAGCGAGGCCCTGGATTGGAAGCAGAGCAGCTAAGACTGGATCCTGTGATCCGACCTGGCGCGCCAGCGTTGCAAGTGGCGGCTTAACCTGCTGTGCCACAAGGCCAGCCCTCCGTGGTGTTGGTTTCTATAGCGTCTTGCCCAACAGCTCTGTGACGTGGTTCCAGGCCAGGCCACTGAGGCCTGAGTGGGAACTTGAACCCCAAACCGGTAACTGCTCAGCCCCTTCCAGTCGATTCTATAGACAGACATTTTAAAAATGCTCTAGGGCTGTGGTGTAGGGAATGGTGCTCTCAGTTGCTGGTCCCGGGCCGGGAGCCCAGTGGCCGCCCAGGACTGCAGGGGAGGGTGCTGAACTCAGCAACTCTTAAATCTGCTCTCTCCCCCAACCTGGCCTCCCGAGGTCTGCCTCCCGCCCCCAGGTGCCGATGGGGAGGCCCCAACAATTTGAAAGACAGAGTTGGCCTAGCCGGTGGCCTTGCCGGGGCTGGAGGAAGGATGGGGTTGTGAAGAGGGTCCCGCCCTGCGCCTTCCCCACTCC
This sequence comes from Sylvilagus bachmani, assembly GCA_015711505.1. Lineage (NCBI taxonomy): Eukaryota > Metazoa > Chordata > Mammalia > Lagomorpha > Leporidae > Sylvilagus > Sylvilagus bachmani. The sequence goes on along the minus strand of CM027395.1, from coordinate 7,449,326 downwards.
CCTTCTCACACCCTCCTGTGACCCAGCTGTGTGGCGCTGGTGTGCCAGGGCTCTTGGTTGGCACCGAGCAGCAGTCTCAGCCCACGTGGGCGTGGCCGTCTCTCCCAGCGCGAGGCCAAGTGACAACTGGGGAGTGAAACCAGGCCGAGGCAGGCCTCCGTCTCCACCCCGCGGTGTGCTGCCCTCACCTCTCAGGGAGCCGAAGCAGCCTGCCTTCTCCAGGCCCGAGCAAGGCGGGACAAGCTGTGGCTGGACGCCACTGCCGTCAGGCGTGTGTGAGTAGAGTGGTGCGGGGAGACAGACGCCGCGTGTTCTCTCTGGGGCCTGCAGCGGAGGCGCCAACACTCAGTGCCACAGAAGAGAGGAGGGCAGGAGCGGGCTGGGGAGGTTAGACCAGGGTGCACCAATACAGCGCCAGAGGAGCAGTTAGTTTTAGAGGTTTTTATGTATTTATGTACTTAAACTTTTTAAAAAAGATTTATTTATTTGAAAGTCAGAGTTACACAGAGAGAGGAGAGGCAGAGAGAGAGAGAGAGAGAGAGAGAGAGAGAGAGAGGTCTTCCATCTGCTGGTTCACTGCTCAATTGGTCGAAACAGCTGGAGCTTAGCCAATTGGAAGCCAGGAGCCAGGAGCTTCCTCCAGGTCTCCCACGCGGGTGCAGGGGCCCAAGGACTTGGGCCATCTTCCACTGCTATCCCAGGCCACAGCAGAGAGCTGGATCAGAAGTGGAGCAGCTGGGACTCCATCTGTAGCCCACATGGGATGCCAGTGTCACAGGTGTCAGCCCCAAGTTTTGTTTTCTTTTCTTAAAGATATTATTGATTTGAAAGTCAGAGTTAGAGAGGGAGGGAGGGAGAGAGAGGGAGAGAAATTTTTCACCCACTGGTTCACACCCCAATTGGCCACAATGGCCAGGGCTGGGCTGGTCTGAAGCCAGGAGTCAGGAGCTTCTTCCATGTCTCCCACGTGGGTGCAGGGGCCCAAGGACTTGGACCATCCTCTGCTGCTTCTCCCAGGCCATCAGTAGGGAGCTGGACTGGAAGAGGAGCAGCTGGGACCTGAACTGGTGCCCGTATGGGATGCCGGCACTGCAGGGGTGGCTTTACCTCCTACACCACACACCATAGCGCCTGCCCGTTTGTTTATTTATTTATTTATTTTCTGGACAGGCAGAGTTAGACAGTGAGAGAGAGAGAAAGGTCTTCCTTTCTGTTGGTTCACCCCCCAAATGGCCTCCACAGCCGGCGCTGAAGCCAGGAGCCAGGTGCTTCTCCTGGTCTCCCATGGGGTGCAGGGCCCAAGCACTTGGGCCATCCTCCACTGCACTCCTGGGCCACAGCAGAGAGCTGGACTGGAAGAGGGGCAACCAGGACAGAATCCGGCGCCCCGACCAGGACTAGAACCCGGGGTGCTGGCGCCGCAGGCAGAGGATTAGCCGTGGTTTGAGTTCTTGTAACACAGTGGGGTGACGATAGTTGACGGTTCGTGATGTAGTTCAAAATCACTCAAGAGTCCAACATTTCCTAACCCGTGGAAGTGATCAATGTTTGAGAGGGGTTGCACATCCCCCTGCTTGGATCCTTACCGGGGCACTTACACTGAATTTCTGTACTACGCCCCTGAGTGTGCAGTTAGAAGAGAGGGGGGTGCAAGTAACAGCAGCACAGAGGATCGTGATGAGTCAGCTCCTCCGGCTCTCTGGGTGCCCCTTCTAGGAGGGGCAGGGAGGGGTCTCCAGGGCTCACATCTTCTAGGAGGGGCAGGGAGGGGTCTCCAGGGCTCACATCTTCTAGGAGGGGCAGGGAGGGGTCTCCAGGGCTCACATCTTCTAGGAGGGGCAGGGAGGGGTCTCCAGGGCTCACATCTTCGGAACGGCTCAACCGCTCTTCACGTGTGCATCGGTTCAAGAAAGACTAGCCAGCAGACGACTGAGAACAAATGTTTATTTCTGCCGTTACTGAGTAACTGATTTGCACTTTGAGAAGTGGATTGGACAGTCCTCGCCGTCAGGATGGCCGGGGCAGCCTGTGGTCACAACCCCCGGGTCTCCCTGGCTTCGTTCCTGCTCACTCACACGAACCGAGATGCAGAACGAAACGTCCTCCCGTTGTCACATGCAGGAGGCAGCAGAGTGCATGGATGGACACAGCACCATGGGTCAGATGAACGCCCTGGCACGGAGCTCAGGCGACACGTACGCGACACGGGTCAGCTTAAACTGCAACTCTTGGTTGGGGGATTTAAAAAGGACCCAGAGATGAGCTGAAGAAAATGCAGCTCGGACCAAGGGGACGCCTGCGCTGCGGAAGGAGCCGAGAGCCACGGGAGCTTAGAAAAGGCCCGCACGTGCGCCACGCCGGCTTCCGTGTCAGCCTGTGAGACGCCGCCCGCGCTCCCGGCCCCCGAGGCAGCCTCTGCTGGGATCCTAGCTCAACAGGGAGATGGAGCCCAGATGCCCGATGTGGAAGGCCACGGAGGGCCCCGGGCTGGGGCGGAGGGCGGGGCCCACGGGCTGGAATCCTCGTCCTCCTGTGGAAGCTGCGGGAAGAAGGGAGGGTGGGGCAGTCACACCGTCCTCCCCCAGCAACGCCCCAGTGTGTGTATTTGAAAGGCAGAGTGGGGGGGAGGGGCGGCGAGTGAGCTTTCACCCAGGGTCCGCTCCCGGAGGCCCAGACCGGTCACAGCCAGGTGTGGTCCAAGGAGGAGTCGGGCCTCCGCCAGGCCTCCCACGAGGTGGCAGGAACTCAGTGCTGGGGCCTGGCCCGGTGCCCAGTGCAGCAGCAGGCAGGGAGAGACTGGGCACAGCGCTGTGCCCCCGGCCCTCTGTGCGAACCTTCCTCCCGGTTCTCACCTCCGCCTGCCTCCCTTCCCTCCAGCAAAGCCGCTGGGTCTCTCTAAAGCTCAGTCCCTGAACATAGCCCTGCCCAGCCGAAGCCTTCGCAGCCAGCATCAGTCTGGCGGTCAGGACGCCGCTCTCAGGTAAGGCCTGCGTTCGGAGCAGCCCTGCCACCCGCGGGAGCCCCCCTGAGCTCTCTGCACCCAGCACCCTGCACTGGCCTCGTCCATCCCTGGCTACTGTGGGCGTCGGGAGTGGATCACCAGAAGGAAGCGCACACACGCTCTCTGCCTCTCAGATAAGTACGCAGGAAGAGAGAGCGGCATGCCCCAGCTCTCTGCTTGTCCTGGTCTGGACTCCCAGCCCGTGGCCGAGGCCTCTCCAGCCCCGTCTCTGTGCTCCAGGTCCTCAGCCCCTCTGTTCTGCTCCAGAGTCCTCACCGAGCCGTGTGAAGGCATCCGGCTTCCCCGCCTGACCCCCTTGGCCAGACCCTTAGCTCTCAGCGGGCGGCTTGGGGCTGGAGCAGGGCCGGCTCTGCCAGTGTCTTACAGTGCACTCTCGGCCCGTTCCCTGATGTCCGGATGCTGGACATCTGGTGCTGAGTGCAAAGCTGGTGAAGGGCATGAAGTGGAGACGCCTCCAGTGCAGCCCGGGACAGGCTGAGGAGCGAGGGGCCCGGCCTGAAGACCCTCGCCCTGGGTTACTCCCGCGGCCTCCCCTTGCCCAGCCGCCCCTTGTCCACTCCTTCCAGGGAGCAGGTTACCTGGTGGGCCACAGGGGTGGAGCAAGGAGATCCAGGCAGGGTTGGGGGGCACGGAAGGGGTCAGGCGGGGAGCCTGGGGTGAATCTTTCAGGCCTACAAGGGCCTCAGCTGCCTCTCGCTGTAGCTGCCGCTCTGAGGGGGCCGGTGTCCAGGTCAGGCGAGAGGCTCCAGGGGCCTGCAAAGCAAAGGGAGGGAAGCGGAGTGGGACCCCCACTTCTGCCCGGCTGCAGGTGCTCCCTCGGGCCCCGCTCGTCCCTCCCCCAGGTCCTGGCTCCCACTTCTACCCAGGACCTGTGGCTGTAGCAGAAGCGGGTCTGGGGTGCCACAGGACTGCAGTATCAGGGTCGAGCATCTGGAACAAGGAGAAGGATGCCCGGGGTTAAACACCTGGACAGACAGGTGCACAGGATGGGGCAGGGCGGGGGTTAAACACCTGGACAGACAGGTGCACAGGATGGGGCAGGGCGGGGGTTAAACACCTGGACAGACAGGTGCACAGGATGGGGCAGGGCGGGGGTTAAACACCTGGAGACAGGCACACGGGACAGGGCGGGGTTCTGACTTGGGGATCTGGTGCGAGCTGGGAGGGCGCTGCCCCGTTAGTCGGAACCATGCACCCCTCTTGCTACTCACGTGCGGGGCAGGCTGGGGGGCCCCTGAGGCTCTCCAGTGAGAGGGACGGTCAGTACCGAGCGTGCCCCTGGGCAGGTGGCGAGGGGCCCATGGGTGGGCAGCCGGAGAGAGGCGCCAGAGTCGAAGGCTGCGGGGTGCGAGAAGGCAGAGGGGCGGTCACAGGTCCCTCCCTGCCCTCTGCGGCCCAGACAGGACCCTCGCTCATTGATATCTCACCGGGGAACGGATGCAGCGGGACTGCCGACTCCTGGCAGAGCAGGCGGCACAGCACTGGGGGTGGCATGGAGAGGCCCGGAGGCAGCCAGTGGCCAGGGGCCCAAGGGCCGGGGGGCGCCGCAGTCCACGGCAGAGGCAAGGCCTCCGGGGGCCGGCTGAGCAGCGGCCCGCGGGCGTCCTCCTGCAAGGGCAGAGGGCACGCTGGCTGTCCTGGGGTCGGCAGGACCCCAAAACTTCGCAGCCAGGGAGCCTCGAAGACCCACCCTCTCACTTTGCCCACAGGAAGAAGAGATTTGCCCAAGATTAGGCAGCAAGTCAGGGCTGGGGCTGGAACCCAGGGGTCGGGGGGCACAGCCGGGGTGTGGGCAGGCACTAGGGTGGGAGCCGCTCCCCGAGGCCCAGGCTCTCCTACCTTCCCGGGGGGTGTCAGCGTCAGCGGGACTGCCCCAAGGTGGGGCTGCGGTGCCATGTTCTCCTTTCCAGCTGGGAGGGACCAGCAGGAGCTCTGGTGAGCCCTCCCCCAGCCCCAGCCCACATGAGTGCCCAGACTCCAGCCCACGTGGGTGTCCAGTCCCCCAGCCCACGTGGGTGTCCAGTCCCCCAGCCCACATGGGTGCTCAGCCCCCCATCTCCCCAGCCCCACATGGGTTCTCAGCCCCCCTCCCCATTTTCCACCACACACCCACTGCGTTTGATCTCTGCGGCCAGAGAGGAGAACCACCTTGCCCGAGGTCACACGGGTCACGGGCAGGGCTGGGCCTCTCCTTAGGCTTTCTACACGCGCAGCCCCGCCCCGCCCGGCCAGACACTCACAGGGGACCCCCGGTGGGGCAGCGCCCTTCTTGCAGCGGCCGGGGGCTCTGGGAGGGGCTGTCCCTCTGCGCAGCAGCCCCTGGGCCAGCTGTCTCTTCAGCTGCGCCTCCTGCTGCCTGCGCAGGGCCACCTGGGCGGCCATGACCCTGCGGCGCTCCCTGGAGGGGTGGGGAGCAGCGTCAGGAGGGCGGCTCGCGGGGCCCCTCCGGGCGCCCGCCGCCCCACTCACAGGATGAGGACGCATTTGTGACACGCGCAGGTCTGGAAGAGGCAGAGGCGCTTGTGGCCCTTGAGGTGGGCCGTGACGCCATGGTTGCGACAGCGGGCGCAGGTCGGGGAGCGGCTGGCGGCTCTGCGGGGGACGGGCTCCGTGCCCGGCGGGGCTCCGCTCTCCAGCCTGGGGGCGGGCTCCGAGGCGCACTGCCGCGGTTCCACTCCGCTGGGTTCCATGGGCCTGGGGCAGGGGCGGAGGGAGGGTCAGGACAGCCCCGGGGCCCTGCCCCGTCCCCCCCGGGCCGCACCTCGGCTTCTCGCTCCCGCACCACCTTTCTTACACACCCTCCCGCCACTTCGCACACTTTCCCAGGGCGAATCCCGGCTGCACCCACGCCCCCAGGCACCGCGCCCACACCCGCCCCAGCCGGCCCTTCCCGGATCCCCACCCCTACCATCGACCCCACCGGACCCCACAACTTCGGCCCCTCCCCTGCAGGTCCTGGTCCCAGTCTCCTCCTTGCACCCCGCCCCCGCCCGTCACCCTGCCCATCAGAGCTCCCTCTTGGACCAGCAGCAACCGCGTGCTCTCTGGGCTCCCTGCCCCTCTTTCAATGCCCTCGATCTCTCGGCCACGCCTTCATTCACTCCCGGGTGTCCGAGGCCCCGACCCCTCTCCTGGGGCGTCCAGGCGCGCATGCTCCCGTGCCCACTTTCCAACCACGACTGTCAAGGACGGCCCGTCCCGCCGCCCACCCTGCTCGTGCGTCCGTCGCTCGTGTGCACCCCCTTCCAGCAGCCCTGCGGCCCCGAGGGGCTGGGGGTGGGCACGCGTGGGGTGGGCCCGCGGGCTGGGGGAGGGGCGCGAGGGGCGCGAGGGGGAGGCGAGGACGTGCCTGGGGGAGGGATCAGGAAAAAGGGACGAGAAGGGGACGGGTAGTGTCCGCGCAGCCAGCCCTCGGTTACCACAGCCTCGCGGGGCGTCAGACTCAGTCCACAGGGGACCAAGAGAAGGGACAAACAGGCAGAGGAACGGCTGCGCTCGCGCTGGTTTTCCCGCCCCTTCTCACAGGGACCAATGAACTTCAGCCGCCTCTCGCTGCTGTGGCGGGCGTCCAATGCGCTTTGAGATCCACACCGCGGCCCGCCCCTTTCCTCCGCTGCCAGCCTCCACGCGCGCAGCTATCAGGCCAACCAATAGCGCGTCGAGTTGAGCCTCGCGCCCCTTGCCCCTCCTCCCCAAGGGCGCGCTTTCCCAGACTGTTCCTCCCCTTTTGGAGGAAGCGGCCAATGGGGCGTCGAGTATCGGGGCCACGCCCTCAGGCGGGCCCTGCCCCCAGGAACGGCCTGCCCAGCCGGGCCCCGCGGGCGTTGACGTGGAGTCCTCTGCGCATGCGCACAGCCTTGCCCTTCTGGACTGCGGCCGGGGCCTCGGTGGCGCTGGGCGCTTCGTCCGCACCGCGCTGCATGGTCTCCTCAGAGCCGCGCTAGTCCTTCCACGCGCTCTCTCGCCTTCTGGTTGCCCTGCTTGCTTCCTGGCTCCCAGCTCGGCCCGGGTCTCTGCGCCCTGCTGCCTCTCGGCCTGTTGGCGCTGCCCACCGTGGGGCCTCGTTCTCCGGGTGCTCCGTGCCCTGAGAGCCCGGCCCCTGCTCCCGCTCTCGGCTGTAACCCTGCTGTCCTTGCAGCGCCTGCCGCGCTCCGCGAGGGGTCCCCGCCCAGGGGGTCCCCTCTGTCCTGTGCTCCCCTCGGACCGCCCCGGGTGGACCCCCTCCGCTCCAGGCCCCCTGCTCTCTCTGCTCGGCCTCCCCGTCTCCTTGCTGGATTGCAGCCCGTCAGCTAGCGGCTGCTGCTCTGTGTGCTTCTCTGCTCCGGGCGGCAGCCCCCCGACAGCCACTCCGCCCTGAGAATTTCCCTCCGGCCTTTCTCGGTGGCCTCTGTGCCCGAGCCCGGATCAGGGGTCCTGGCCGGTGTGCGCGGTCTCCTCTGGTTGGCTCCGCCCCTCTGCGTGGCCCTGTGCCAGCCTTCCAGGCCTCTCCCCGTGTCCCGTCTTTGCAGCCGCTTTGCCACAGGCTTACAGGTTACAGAGCGCCTGTGTCTGTCGGGTGTCCGGGCCAGGCAGCCGTGACCTCTGAGCTGGACGGCTGGGCGCAGGAGCCGGCCCAGATAAAGTTGGAAAGGTGGTTTGGCGTCCACTGTTGGGGGCAGTGAGGTGGGAGGAGGCTTGAGTGTCAGCCTAGGAGGTTGAGCTTGGTTCTTGGGGTGGGGGGAGATTTAGGGGAGCTTGGCGTTTGCCCGGCACTTGTGTTAACCTTGCAACTCCCATTGGCCCTGTGAGATAGATCATTCATCCACTTTAAAGCGAGGAGGCAGACTCAGCATTGAGCATCGCCCGGGATGGCCCAGATGGTGGTGGGGTAGTTATTCCGGCTCGCGGCCACCTCTCAGTCCCAAGTCTACCAGTGTTGCCCCCCCCCCCATTGTCTTTTGGTGCGATTGCCACGAGGCCCCACGCCGGTTCTTGATCTCCCTGTAGGTGGTCGTTCCAGGGTGGTTAGTGTTTCTGCAAGATGTGTAGGGTTCTGTGTGCATGAATTTTAACGTTTGCAAGTTACTGTATATATACAGTAGCACACCACTTGCAGAGTTAGACAGGCAGTTAGACAGTGAGAGAGACAGACAGAAAGGTCTTCCTTCCATTGGTTCACTCCCCTAATGGCGCTGTGCCGATCCAAAGCCATGAGCCAGGTGCTTCTTCTGGTCTCCCATGGGATGCAGGGCCCAAGCACTTGGGCCATCCTCCACTGCACTCCCGGGCCACAGCAGAGAGCTGGCCTGGAAGAGGGGCAACCGGGACAGAATCTGGTGCCCCGACCGGGACTAGAACCTGGTGTGCCAGCGCCGCAGGTGGAGGATTAGCCTAGTGAGCCGTGGCGCCGGCTGTGTCACTGTGCTTGTAACACGTAGCTGCCGTGCTGTGATGGGCCCTGGGGGCCTCCTGCATCTGTTCTCGGGAAGGGACGCTTCCATGGCCTCAGCTCGCTGTCACCGTGACAATGCCACGTCCTTGGGCTCGTCCCTCTGTAGATGGGGGTGGAAGTCGTGTCCCACAAGTACCTGGGTGTACCAGAAATGCATGGAGGTATACCTTTAAAAATTCATGGAAAATGGAGTTAAACGGTACCTATTTTGGTGGAAAAAAATCTTCTGAAATCTATGCACACCAGAGATCTTCAGCTCCGGTTTGAAGTTTATTTGGCGCCAAAATAAACATGTGTTTTTTTTTTTTTTTTTTGACAGGCAGAGTGGACAGTGAGAGAGAGAGACAGAGAGAAAGGTCTTCCTTTGCCGTTGGTTCACTCTCCAATGGCCGCTGCGGCCAGCATGCTGCGGCCAGTGCACCGCGCTGATCCGAAGGAAGGAGCCAGGTGCTTCTCCTGGTCTCCCATGGGGTGCAGGGCCCAAGCACTTGGGCCATCCTCCATTGCACTCCCGGGCCACAGCAGAGAGCTGGCCTGGAAGAGGGGCAACCGGGACAGAATCCGGTGCCCCGACCGGGACTGGAACCCGGTGTGCCGGCGCCGCAAGGCGGAGGATTAGCCTGTTGAGCCGCGGCACCGGCCTTAAACACGTGTTTTAATTCCACAACCTTTTGGAAGCATCCTGCTATTTAGAGACCTAATTGGACTCCTTGTCAGGATTGTCCGCCGCACTGTTCTCGGGGTGGAGATGAGGCCCCCACCCCACCCCAGGAGCAAGCCCTCCTCCCCTTCCTGCTGGCACTCGCCTCTGCCCAGCCGCCTGGTGTCCGGGGTCTGGTGGGCGGGCAGGTGACAGGCGGCGTCTCCCTGGTGACTGCTGGACGAGAGCGTCTCCTCTGTTAGCCTCTGGTTCGCTGCTTCCTCTTTGTTGTTGATTTGTGGGAGACCCGGGGCCGTCCTTGGCTGTCGTCACTATGTCGTATCCCCTTGATTTCAGCCATCATCTTTACTTCCGTTCTCCTGTGGGGGAGCAGGGCCGAGGCTCTCTGCTGTTCCTTACACAGCTTCCTGAGCTAATTCAAAAACGTTGTTAGTGCTGTTTCCTGATGATGTATTTAAAATTATAAATTCTAAATACCATGAATACCAAATGTTGACATCTTTTTACAAAAAAAAATATCTATATATATTTGATTTGACATGGTTCTTGGCTCACAGGAAGTTACTGAACAGTGGATTCCCCTGGGCCTCACCCCCAGCTGCCTGCTGGGGAAGGCCTGTAGGTTCTGAGCCCGCGAGCAGGAAGCTGTTACCACGAGATCCCCTCCACCGGGCCCCCAGGCCGCAGGAGCTCCCCGCGGATTCAACGTGTGCCCTGTGCGTGTGAGAGCGAGACGCGGTGTGTTTATTGATAAATCTCCTTCGAGCCGGTTTCTTTGGTAGGATGCTGACCCCCCTCCCCCCACAGGAGTCCTAGGCGCCCCTTGCTTGTCCTGACCTTGCTGCTGACCGTGGGCAGCGCAAGCCCCACGCGGGAGAGTGAGTGTCTGTGAGAAGCTGTGGGCAGTCTGCAGGGAGCCGTGTCACGTGTCACGTTCCGTCCAGAGGCAGGTGGACAGAGGGCCCAGGCGCTGAGGAGGAGCAGGACCCACACAGAGCTCCGGCGCCCAGACCATGGGACCCCGGCCCTTGAGCCCCGCGCAGCTGCTCTGGCTCCTGGGCGTGGTCGCTGCTGTGCCGGGTACGTCCCGCGGGCCTGGGCAGGTCAAGTTCAGGGGCTGAGCCGGCGGACGACTGGCCGGGCGCTCTCTCCTCAGGGGCTGGAGCGCTCCTGTGCTACGAGGCGACCGCCTCCTCCTTCAGAGCCGTGGCCTTTCACAGCTGGAACTGGATTCTGATGCGGAGCACCGTGTGCAAGCTGCGGGAGGGCTGCGAGGAGACGCTGGTGCTCATCCAGTCAGGTGACGGGCGGGGGACCCGGACTGGAGCCCCGGGCACTCAGCACTCTAGGAGCCCGGCTCTGTGCTGCGGTCTGGGGGAGAGGGCGGGCCCCCGGGGGAGGAAGGGAGCCCAGGGCAGGAGAAAAGGATGGGGCGTGGGGGGAGGGGTGCAGGGAGAGGAGTGAGGGGGCAGACCTGGAGAGCCCAGGGAGGGGGGGCGACAGAGGCGACAACGTGCCTGCGGGTCGGGGCGGGGACACTGACCAGAGCTCTCTGCTCCTCCTCAGGGACCAAGAAGGGAGTTGTGGGTTTTAAAGGCTGCAGCTCGTCCTTGTCCTACCCTGCACAAGTCTCCTACCTCATCTCGCCGCCCGGCGTGTCGCTCGCCTCCTACAGCCGAGTTTGCCGGACCTACCTGTGCAACAACCTCACCAACCTGGAGCCCTTCGTGCAGCTGCAGGCCGGTGCCCCCAAGGCCACGGGGCACTCTGCCCGCGAGTGCCCGACCTGCTTGGGCAGACACGATAAGGAGTGCCTGCCCAACTTCGTCTCCGTGGAGGCTTGCCCTGCCGCCGCGCCTGCGTGCTACAGTTCCACCGTGAAATTCCATGCAGGTGGGCCGGGAGGAAGCTCGCCTGCCGTGGGCCTGCCTTGTTCCCGGGGCTGCCCGGTGCCGCCCACCTCCGAGAGGCTGGCCACAGGGGACAGGCGTGTGGGTTCTGTGGTGGTCAGGGTGTGGCACCTGCTGCCCGAGCTCTGGGGGAGGGGCCCCGGGAAGAGGGCGGGCTCTAGAGTCTTGAGCACCCCACCCCTCTTCCCGACAGGCCGCCTCAACACCACCATCCTCCTCACGGGCTGCGCCCAGGCCCACCGCCACCTGTTAGCCGAGTTCCACCACATTGGGAGCATCCGGGTGACTGAGGGCCTCAACATCCTGGACAGGTCCCAGGTGGCTGGTGCTGGGCCCTCCAGTCGGGGCCCCGCCTGGAGCATCCTCTTGGGCCTCCTGCTGGCCCTCAGGAACTGACCAGCCGGCTGGCCCACACCCACCCCGATCCCTTCGTTTAGCCAATTAAAGTCTTAGAATTTCCTTTCTCCCTCGTCCTGTGCTCCATGGCCGTGTGCAGGCCAAACGTTCCAGGGTGGGAGGGGCAGGCCTGGGGCCAGAGGCGGTGGGCAAAGCCGCAGCACCGGGCCCAGCAGCTAGGGGCGCTCACATGTTCCTGTTTCCTGCCTCTTCCTCTGGGGAGCTGGGGTCAGCCACCAACACGGGAGAGCCTGGCGAATGCTGTCCCCTCGGGCGTGAGGGCCTGGGGGTCAGAGCCGGATGCCGCAGGGCGACTGTGACGCCAGCTCCCGACGGCGTCCTGGGTGCCAGACCTGCACTGCGCTTTACAGACAGCGGGCTCCTTGGGTCCGGGAGCTTCCTCCTGGTCTCCCACACGGGTGCAGGGGCCGAAGCACTGGGGCCATCCTCTGCTGCCTTCCCAGGCCATTAGCAGGGAGCTGCATCGGAAGTGGAGCTGCAGGGACACCAGCCAGAGCCCACATGGAATGCTGGTGTTGTCAGGCTATGCCACAGCCTGGCACTTGGGGCGTCTTTTACCCCTACCTTGCAAAGGAGCAGGCTTCTGGGGGTCAGATCACCCGCCCAGCAGGGCCTGTCCCCCGCCTTGCAGCCCTCACCCGGCTCTGTCCCCGTGGTGGGGGGGGGTTCAGGGGAGCGGATGGGGGCCTGAGCTACTTTTCTCTGCCCAGTGATCATTATTTCTTCTGCTTTAATAGGATTTTTTTTTTTTGAGACAGGCAGAGTGGACAGTGAGAGAGAGACAGAGAGAAAGGTCTTCCTTTGCCATTGGTTCACCCTCCAATGGCCGCCGCGGCCAGCATGCTGCGGCCAGTGCATCGCGCTGATCTGAAGGCAGGAGCCAGGTGCTTCTCCTGGTCTCCCATGGGGTGCAGGGCCCAAGTACTTGCGCCATCCTCCACTGCACTCCCGGGCCATAGCAGAGAGCTGGACTGGAAGAGGGGCAACCGGGACAGAATCCGGCGCCCCGACCGGGACTAGAACCGGGGTGCCAGCGCCGCAGGTGGAGGATTAGCCTAGTGAGCCGCGGCGCCGGCCCTTCTTCTTCTTTTTAATTTTAAAATTTCATTTGTTTGAAAGGCACAGATACAGATCTTCCACGTGCTGGATCACTCCCCAGAGATCCACAAAAGCTGGGGCTGAGCCAGGCCGTAGCCTGCGCTTCGCCCATGGTTACACAGCGCTCCACTGCGCCGCACAGCGCCTGCCTCTCTCCCTAACGACTCTGGTCGAGCAGAGCCGACGGGCTCTCCTCGGTGTTTGTTCTCCTGCACTCTCCCTTAGCGCTGAAAGCACAGACCGCCAGGACGTGGCTGTTAAAGGACCATTGCCTGGCTCCTTCTGAAATGACCTGTGGCTTTGTGACCAAGTTCTGCCACCAGGACGCAAGTGCAGATGTCGTGGATGACTTCTGAGTTGTGTCCTTAGCAGGGCGGAACGTGCCATCCTCTCTTCTTCCCTTCCTCTCTCCTGACGGCTAGGATATAGATGTGATGGCTGGAGCTCAAGCGGTCGTCTTAGGTTGTGAGGTGTAAGTGGTGCGTTGAGAACCGCAGAAAGAGTCTGGGTCTGTTACTGAGAGTGAACGGAGCCTCGAGCTTTCTGGGGCTCCTACAGCAAAGGAGCGCGCTGGCTGGCTTCCCCTGCAGGGCATCTGCATGAAGCTGGAGTCAGGAGCCGGGCACAAGACCAGGGGTTACAACATGTGACACAGGCGTCTGGACAAGTGTCTTGACTGCTAGCATCTTCCTCCCTCCCTCCCTTCTTTCCTGCCTCCCTCCCTCTCTCTCTCTCTTTCTTCTTTTCTTTGAAGATTTATTTATTTGAAAGGTAGAGTTACAGACAGGCAGAGTTAGAGAGAGAGAGAGAGAGAGAGAGAGAGAGGTCTTCCATCCGCTGGTTCACTCCCCAGATGGCCACAACAGCTGGAGCTGTGCCGATCCAAAGCCAGGAGCTTCTTCCAGGTCTCCCACGTGGGTGCAGGGGCCCAAGCACCTGGGCCATCCTCTACTGCTTTCCCAGGCCACAGCAGAGAGCTGGATGGGAAGTGGGGCAGCTGGGACTCGAACCAGCGCCCATGTGGGATGGCGGCAGTGCAGGCAGCAGCTTAACCCACTAGGCTGTGCACCGTGGCACCAGCTCTACGCAGATCAGAGAGTGCATGTTCAGGGAATTTGGAGACAGAACTGAATGGACGTCTCTGACAGCAGTCGGGGCTCCGCACAGGCCCTGGGAGAGCAGCTCGAGGGGCTCTGGGCTCCGCGGGGGCTGGGGAGCAGGAGGCCCTGCTCGGGGGGCTGCAGGCTGGCGTGGGTGCAGGGCAGGCCGGTCGCGGGACGTCCCCAGCATGCTGTAGGCTGACAGCGCTCGAGTCTCTGGTGTGGGAGACTCAGCTGCAGGGCCAGGCCTGGGTCAGCAGCCTGCCACGCAGGACCGCGCAGTGGTGGGTGGGGGCGGGGGGGGGGGGCACAGTGTCCCCGAGACACTGTCCGTGGTGCTGATGCCTGGGAGCGGGGCTGGAAAATTGTGTTCTGATTTGCTTTCTGTTATTCTTTTGAAAAAATTTTATTTCTATTTACCTGAAAGGCAGAGAAACAGAGGAAGAGAGAGGGTGGCTTCTCCCACCCCCTGGTTCACTCTCCAAATGCCTGCAGCAGCCATGGCCGGGAGCCTGAATCCAGTCTAGGCCCCCCACGTGGGTGGCAGGGATCCAGGCACCTGAGCCACCCCCGCTGTCTCCCGGGGTGCGTGAGCAGGAAGCTGGAGCGAGCAGAAGAACAGGGACCCGACCCGGCTGTGGCAGCCAGTGTGCGTCAGGCTTCAGTGGTGGCCACAAGGGTGAAGAAGCCTCTGGCGCCTTCTCAGCGCGGGGTCCAGGGTCCCCCGCCTCTGCCCCCTCCCCGGGGCTGCTCCCTCCCTCCTCTGCTCAGCACCCCGCAGGGCCCGGGTCCCTGAGACTCACCCTGTAGACAGGAGCGGCTGCCTTGGGGCCAGGAAGGGGACCCGGGCAGGGACAGAGCCGGGCGGGCTTTGTCTCTCTCGGGTTGGGGACCAGTTCAGCTTCCTGAGGACCAGCCCTGACGCCAGGACGGGACTCCCCAGTGCCTCCCATCACCACCACTAACCCCGATGGATGCTCCCAGCACCCACCAAGCAGCTGCTGAACTGGGCTCTCTTCTGGCCCATGGAGGGAGCCCACGGGCTCGGGACAGGTGTGGGTGGTCCAGTCTCTACAGAGAGGCCCAGCCTCTGACCAGGGTGGAGGCACGCTGGGGAGTGACAATCCCTCTGCCCTGGGTCTCCCCAGCTGGGACCCCCCCACACACCATGTAAGAGATGGGGGAGGGGAGAGGCTTGTGAGGGAGGCGGAGCTGGTGGAGGGACCTTGACTTGGGAGTGGAAGTAGGAGGTAGCAGGCGGGTGTGAGGAGGGCTGGGCCTCTTCTCCAGGAGGGCCTGGGTCCTCAGACCTCCCCCCCCCCCCAGCAGCAGGAGAGAGCGGCCATCTTCAGAGAGACCCCGCAGCCATTTGAGGGGCCGAGCGAGCAAGCGAGGTTGAGGAGGTGGCCTGGCCGCCATGGGTCAGGGCCGAGCAGGCCAGTCGGGGTCCTCTGTGCCCAGCTCATTTTTGAGAAGCCTTCTCGTAGCCCAGAGAAAGGCCCAGGGTCCCAGGGTTGATGCAGGAGTGGGCACCACGGGGCCAGCCAAGGGGTCCCGGTCACAGCCCGGCTGCAGGGCCACGCAGCGGGAGTGGACGCTCAGGTCCTGCAGGGAGAGGCCGCGGCTCAGGGGCCAGGCAGGTTCCATGGTGGGCAGGGCCCAGGAGCAGGGCTGAGGACAGGCCTGAAGGGGCTAGCCTCTGTCCTGAGCCAGCAGGATGCAGGCCTGGGAGGACACTGGCCCCGGAGGGGAAGCAGGCCTGCCTCGCCGGGGGGCTGGGGGTTCTGGGAGCTGCAGGCATTGCGAATTCTCCCCGAACTCCAGGAGGTGCTGAAAGGTCACCATGGCCCTGCCCCCTCCCTGCCTCGCTGAGAGGAAGAGGATGTGGCAGGGGTCCCCCCCCCCCGCCCTCCCCTCCACGCCTCAGGGCTGCAGGTGACACAGAGGCTGGGACAGCAGCAAGGGTGTGCGGGTCCCTAACTGTGCCCAACTCATACACACGGAAGCAGCGGCTGGCGAGAGGACGGCGTGGGGGGAGGGGAGGGGCCCACGGAAGGGAGAGAGGTGTGGGCAGGACCGCAGGTCCACGGGCGGCGGGCATCCTTCCCCGGGCTGGGCCAGCGCGGGTGGATGAGGGAAGCCTCGGTGCCTTCCGGTCCTGGAGAGCAGAGAGCGCGCCAGGATGGCCGCCAGAGCTGCCCCGACCAGGCCCCCACCCCTACTGGGAGCGGCCAGCGGCCGAAGCCCAGGTGTGTCCAGCAGAAGCCACAAGGGCCTGGGCCGGGGCAGGGGAGAGGCCGCAGATGCTGCGGGCGCTGACTGTGCGGTCGTCGCAGTGTCCCCCCGCCTCGGGTTCTGCTCTGAGCCCTCGGACTTGCTCCAGCTCCTTCCGGCCTCCCACACGCAGCCCCTGCGAGGTCTGCTCTCCTGCCCGCCAGGGCCTCCTGCTTTATTCTTTTCCACCCCTCCTGGCTTCTCAGTGGTCAGCTCACCCCGGGTCAGCGGCTGCCCTGGGGACCCCTGTGTGCACGTCACCCCCAGGCCCCTCATCCCCGTGACGGAGAGCAGCACCCCTCCCGTCCTGCCCACGCCTCCCCCAGCCTCCCTCCGTGATTAAAGGCCGGACCTGTCTGGATCTGCCTGGGACAGGAGGTCGGGGGTGAGGACCCTCGTCCATGGGCCTGGGAGGGGCTGATGGCCTGGCCTCTGGCCGTGTGGGCTAGGGAGGAAGACGTTACTCACAGGAAACGTTCATGGTGACTGGGTCACTGCGGACGGTGTTCCCTGGGTTACTGACTCCACACTCGTAGGGTCCTGTGTCGCTCCGTGTGACGCTGAGTACAGTGAGAGTCCTGTTGTCTGGGGACAGCTGCAGCCTGTCCGTCGTCTCCAGGAGCCTCTGACCATGTATCCACCACAGATAGGTTATGTTCTGAATCTCAGGTTCACAGGTGAATGCCACAGAGTCCTCGTCTTCCACGGGCTGGGACTGGTCGCTCGTGATGTGGGGTTCGGGTAATTTTGCTGTGCAGGAACAGAGAGACGATCACCCTGGGCGGTGCCTTTGATATCCCCAAAGGCCGCCTGCCACCAGAGTTGGCATCTCTCACCTCCCAGCCAACCTGGCAGGTGTGTGTGTGTGTGTGTGTGTGTGTGTGTGTGTGAGAGAGAGAGAGAGAGAGAGAGAGAGAGAGAGAGAGGGAGAGAGAGAGAGAGGGAGAGGGAGAGAGAGAGAGAGAGGGAGAGGGAGAGAGGGATGGGGGGGAGAAGGAGGGAGGGGGAGGGGGGAGAGAGAGTCCATCCACTGGCTCACTCCCTGAGCCCTGTGCACCTGTCAGGTTTGCCTTGTAGACTATAGGAACAGAGATGGCCTTCTTGTTGCTGGTGCACCTGCGAGGTGACCCTGTGCAAAACCCACCGGGGAGCAAGCCCCACCCTGATGCAGCTCTTCCAGTCCCCAAACACCGGCTTCACCCCTGTGACAGCAGGAAGCGGCCCCTACTGCAAGACCGGGGAGTGACAAGGCGCGGGGGCCGGAGCCCGATCTGCCACCAGGTCCCTCTCCTGGCCTCGCCTTTGCCCTGCGCTTCCATAGCACAGCTATGACCTCCCGGGGCCCAGCAGTGGCTCCGCAGGCCTCAGGATTCTCATCCCCCCTCATCGCTCCTGCAGATGAGGAGCTGTTCACATACATCTGTGCCTGGGTTTGCCAGCAACGAGATGAAGGCACATTCTTCCTAGGAACTGTTTCTCGGAGATTTTTGAACGATTATTTCAAACAGGCGATCGAAGGAGCCGGCAGGCAGGAGAGAGACCCAGACCGGGAGCTGGAAGCCGGCTGGGGTCTTGACCCCCGGGGTCCACCTGGCTCCTCTGGAAAGCGCCGGCATCTAGGGAACAGAGCACCCCCTCTTCCTGAGGCCGCACGGACCCCGGAACACCCACACGCCCCGCGGACCCGCAGACTCAGGCGGGGGCCACGCGCGACCCGCGGCCCCCGGGGATCTTCCCGCCTGCTCCGCTCGCCATTCCTGGGGGAAGCGCGCCCTCTAGTGGGCGCTCCGCACACTGCGTCCCACCGCCGGGCGACCGAAAATCCTGGCACCTCTCCCGCAGGAGCCGGGTCCCCTCTCTGGAGCCACAGACGTGGGGAAGTGTAGACAACGCCCCCACCTCCTCGGGCGGCCTGGGATAGCTTCTGAAGCCCCCGGCCCGCTTCTCTCCTCCGTCTCTGCCCTCCTGCTCGCGGGCACCAGACGCCAAGGCAGACCCCCTGGAGGGGGGGGCTGTCACCACCTGCGAGCCCCTGGCACCCCAACGGGCCCCTGGTGCCCACCTCCCCATTGCTTTCACAAAAGCTGATGAGGGTGACAAGGTGATGTCAGGAGCAGGAAGCCACACCCCCACCATATCCACCTACCTGTCAGGGAACCTGATTCACCTGGGACCTGGGGGAGGCACCACGTAGACACTCCCCTCCGAGCTCCTCGTGGGCCAGCGGCAGCTGGGAGGGGCTGGCTCTTTCCCTCCCCCTCCCTCCTCCTCCTCCCCCTTTCCTTCTCCCCTCCCCCTCTCTCCCCGGTGTAGACCAGGACAGGACCAGGTGCGACTTACTTCCCTCCCCCATCCCTTCCCTCCCATCTGTTCCTGAACAAAGCCCACGTGTCTGTGTGCCCTCTCACCTTTTAAACAAATTATAGCACTTTTGTTTGAAGGATAGCATCTTTTTTTTTTTTACTTTTTTAAATATTTATTTATTTATTTGAAAGCTGGAATTAAGAGAAGGAGAGGCAGAGGTAGAGATAAAGAGAGGGAGAGAGGTCTTCCATCCACTGGTTCAGTCCCCAAATGGCTTCGACAGCCGGGAGTCAGGAGCTTTTTCCAGGTCTCCCATGTGGGTGCAGGGAGCCAAGAGCTTGGGCCATCTTCCGCTGCTTTCCCGAGGCTCAGTAGCGGGGAGCTGGGTCGGACACAAATCGGCACCTGAACTGGACGCCGGCTTCAAAGTTGGTGGCTTTACTCGTTACGCCACAACGCTGGCACCTCAGGGCTTATCTCTTTAACCTGCATGTTCCCTTGGTCTCTTCCCAAATAGAGTCCATCTGGCTACAACTGATTCTCCAAGGGGGACACAGTGCATCAGGTCCAGTGATGGCATCTACTGGGGACCCGGGGTGGACCCAGGACCCCCAGCAATGCCCCTGGGCAGCCAGAGCGGTCATCACCCAGACCTGGGCTCTTGTTACGTGAGGGGGGGCAGTCAGGCAGGTGGACATGAGCCCCCAGGGAGGGTCACGGGACCCTCCTCCAGGGGTAAGACCAAGGGCCCTGCTTCCGCCTGTGGCCACCCCAGACTGCCCACTTATGGTGTAGGTGCCCTGAGAAGTCGTCTCTAGCCACCTGTCGAAGATGGGCAGCTCCTGTATGTCAATCAAAAACCAGTCACCAGGCAACGGCCCGCGCCTCGGGGAGCAGGGGCCCGGAGCAGGCACCAAGGCCGCCAGGCTTTCTCCCGGCACGCCTGCTGCCCGCGCGGAACGGACCGCAACAAACCTCACTTTAATTTCCCTACCCTGGTCTCACTGAACTGTAATGCACTACTCCATGGTTGAAAAAGAACGGCGGCGAGCCAGCCATGACCTTGCCAGCCAGCCGTGACCTTGCCAGCCAGCCGAATGCCCTTGGCTGAGAGGGGAAGGGGCAGTGGAAGGGCGGGAGACCCCAGGAAGTGGCCCCGGGGATGTGCAGGCTGAGGGAGGGGGAATTGGGGGACGCCCCGCCCACTGCTCCCCTGACAGCCACAGCTCTTGGGCGAGTGGCTGCTTGGAGAATGATGGTTGCAGGTCCTCCTCCTCCTCCTTCTTCTTTATTATTTTTTCTTTTTAAAAGATTTTTATTTATTTTACAGGCAGAGTTAGAGAGAGAGAGAGAGAGAGAGAGAGAGAGAGATCGTCCATTTCCTCATTTCCTGGTTCACTCCCCTGCGGCAGCCAGGATTGGGCTGAAGCCGGGAGCCAGGAGCTCCGTGCTGTCTCCTATGTGGGTGCAGGGCCCAAGCCCTGGAGCTGCCTCCCGGAATGCACATGAGCAGGGACCGGGAGCCGAGCTGGGACAGCAGCCGGGCTCTCCCGGATGGAATGATCGCTCCGAGTGATAGCTAAGCCGCTGCCTTAAACACTCCCTCGACTAGTCGGTTAAACAGCTTAGAAACTTGAATCTTTGTTGGTTGAGATTGACGTTAGACCCACAGGGGTGTGTGTGTGTGTTTGCAATGGATCAGTCACCAGCCACAGGCTTTTAAAACCTTGTAACCTGGTTACTAAAGTACAATTGGGCAATACGCTTCCTGTAAGCGGAAGGCAGACTTGACTAATCCCCGTGCTGGCCTGGAGAAGTGTGACCAGGGGTGGCAAAGGCAGACACCCTCGCCAGCGGAGGACGGGAGGGCGAACACGAGGCACGGAGGACATACCCAGACATCACCCACAGCCCCTCCCCTGGGCTCCCCAGGCTCCCACGCGGACCCGTGAAGCCCTCCTCTAAGTAACTCGTGCTGAACGCATTTAGAAATTAACGCATGTATGAGCACCTTGGCATTGAAGCCAACATTTTGATTTTTCAATGTTTGTTTTTGTGGAGCCTCTTCTAGGCCCCGGGGTGGAACTGCAGGTGTCGCGGGAAGCCCACGGTTTCTTGTGCGACTAGCTCTTCCCTCTGTGGGAAGCAGCACCTGGCTTGTTCCTGGGCTCGGAGAATCCGAGTGCATTGTGAGCTGACCTGCTCGTGCCCTGAGTGGCGGCTGGACTATCAAATCACAGCACTGCGTGTGCACATCTGCCCTCAAGGTCACGGCCAGTCGAAGTCATACATCCAAATCCCAAAGCCCTTCCCCTTCCAAGCTCCGCACACCCGTGTCTCGGTGGCCGAGTGCCTTGTGGTGTGGCGCGCACCCTTCACACGAGGTCTGTCCTCACAGTTCTCTACAAAGAGTTGTATATTTGTTTAAAGATTTATTCATTTATTTGAGATGCAGAGTTACAGAGAGAGGCAGAGAGAGACAAAGAGGGCGGTCTTCTCTCTGCTGGTTCACTCCCCAAATGGCCGCTACAGCCGGCGTGCTGTGCAGATCCAAAGCCAGGAGCCAGGAGCTTCTTCCAGGTCTCCCATGTGGGTGCAGGGGCCCGAGCACTTGAGCTAGATACAAACACGGAGAACCGAGAGCCCGGCCGTCGGGCAGCTCTGGAGACGGGGTTGGCGGAGCTCGGCCCTGCCTGGCTGGCTGCTGTGTGCGGCCCAGGCCCAGGAAGTGGAGCTGCACACTCGGAGGGGAACGGCCACAGCCCACGGTGCAGAGGTCGGGACAGCAGAGGGCTTGGAGCCGGGAAACCCACAGGGGAGGGGCGTGTGCTCTCGAGAGGGGAAGCGGGGTGGCTTCTGGGTTGTGTGGCTCTGGGGCGGAGGCCGGGATGTCTGGCGCTGGCCTCAGGAGGAAGTCCGGAGCAAGCTCTGGCAGAGTGTGCGCTGTGCTCGGGGACTCGGGGAACCTGGGGAGCCCAGCTGGGGTGGCCGGGCAGCTGGGGGTGCAGCCTGCCGTGGCTGACGCGGAGGCCTTGAGCAAGCCTCTTACCCTCGCTCAGCCGCTGCACCCTCTTCTGTGAGACGAGCTGAGAATTTTTGTAATTGTTGCACAAAATAACCAAAAAAAAAAAAAAAAAAAAAGGAAGGAAGGAAATAAAACTCGTCCACACGGCGGCGCTGCAGGCGCGGGCTCAGCGCTCTCCTCCCTGCCGCTCTGCGGCACCGGCAGTACGTGGGACACGTGGTGTTTCTCCTCGGCAGGGCCCACGCTGCTCTCTCGGTGTGAAGTCATCGTTCCCACAAGCTAACGGAGACCCGCACTCCCACGACCCTGGACTCAAACCTGCGTGGGTGTGGTTTGCGGATCTCACCCAGACCCTCTGATACCAGATGGCAGCTGTCCCGTCTCTGGACACGTGTCCTTGCCCCCCGGGAGTCCCTGACCAAGGAGACCGCACACCCTCAGCTCAGGGCGGACCTTGGGCAGCAGGGAGCTGGAGTGGGGATGCCCAAGGGTTGCTCCATGGGGATGCAACGCGGGAAAGCCAATGACGGGGCCCCCAGCGAGACACCTCCTTCCTTAGCCTCCCCTCGCTGCTGCCCTTCTCCTGAGAGCGGCACCTGAAGAGATTCCAGGACGTTCACCCAAGGAGAGCACTTCCCGTGTGTGTCAGAAATGCTGGCAGCGGCCGGCGCCGAGGCTCACTAGGCTAATCCTCCGCCTGCGGCGCCGGCACCCCAGGGTCTGGTCTCGGCCGGGGCGCAGGATTCTGTCCCGGTTGCCCCTCTTCCAGTCCAGCTCTCTGCTATGGCCCGGGAAGGCAGTGGAGGATGGCCCAAGTGCTTGGGCCCTGCACCCCATGGGAGACCAGGAGGAGGCACCTGGCTTCTGGCTTTGGATCGGTGCAGCGCCGGCTGTAGCAGCCATTTGGGGGGTGATCCAATGGAAGGAAGACCTTTCTCTCTGTCTCTGTCTAACTCTGCCTGTCAAAAAAAAAAAAAAATGCTGGCAGTAGCAGGTGCATCCT
>CM027395.1:7386041-7420238 GCA_015711505.1 Sylvilagus bachmani | reverse complement strand
GGGAGCCCCTGTGCTGAGAATAAAGCTGTGCCTTGCTGTCCGTGCTGGGTGTCTCTAAGCCGGCCACCTGGCATGGGGGAGGCGAGGATCCAGCATCCGAGGCCCGACAGCTTAGTGACCGGAACCCACAGGTGCCACAGCCAGGAGTATTTGGGCATCACCATGAGCTGGGAGGGGGAGGTGCACCGTGCCCACTGTCCTCAGCAGCCAGGGCCTCCCCGCATCTGAGCAGTGAGAGCAGAGGCGAGTGATGAGATCTTTGGCAGCCGAACCCCGGAGGAGTTGGGAACCAGAGAGTGAGCACGGTTTCCTAGGGCCGTGTCTGTTAC
This sequence comes from Sylvilagus bachmani, assembly GCA_015711505.1. NCBI lineage: Eukaryota > Metazoa > Chordata > Mammalia > Lagomorpha > Leporidae > Sylvilagus > Sylvilagus bachmani. The sequence continues at coordinate 7,419,909 of CM027395.1, read as the reverse complement.
TAGGCGTGGGGCAGAGGGGAGACGGAGGCCTTGCTGGGAGCTAAAGAGAGGTGGGGGGAGATATGGAGAGATGCCCACCAGAAGATCTGATTTCAGGCTGAAAAATGCATCCGGCCCACAGCAGTGCATAGCAAGGGAGCCACAGGGGGAACTGGGATTCCAATCACGTTCCGAGTCTTTCCTTCAGTCTTTGGGCTCCCCATTGGTTTAACCCAGCTGGAAGTCAGAGGATCCCATGCATGAAGTCCCTGACACAGCTGTCACTCACAGTGCAGGGCAGGGGCCAGGAGGGGTGGAGGAGGAAACTGGAGGTGCCTGTCACAACCCACCCCTTTCCCCCTCAGCATCCAATGGAGGTGCCCATCACAGTCCACGCCTTGCCTCTCAGAATCAAGGCTCAACTGCTCTGCCACAACACTCGCCCTCCACCACCTCTTTAGGTCTCATTCGCCAACATGACCTACAAATATATATATTTGAAAGATTTATTTATGTATTTGGAAGGGAGACAGAGATACAGAGATAGATTGATCTTCTATTCTTCCATTCACTGGTTCACTCCCCAAGGGCTGGTCCAGTCTGAAGCCAGGAACTCAGAGTTCCATCCAGGTCTCCCATGTCGAGTGCTGGGACCCAAGTGCTTGGGCCAAATTTTTTTTTTTTTTTTTTTTTTTTTTTTTTTTTTGCTGATTTCCTAGATGCATCAGCAGGGAGATGGTTGGAAGCAGAGCAGCAAGAACTCAAACCGGCTGCTGGCACTGCAGGCGGCAGCTTGCTCATATGTCACAAGTGCCCCCCATGACCTGCACGTGGGGATGGAGGCTGGGGAGGGGCCACAAGTGCAGGACCTCACAGGCATTTGGGTAAAGTGAGAATCCACTGGAAGATTCTAGACAGAGGAGTGACACCATGTAGCTCACGATTAGTTGATCGCTCTGGTACCGGGTGGGGAACAGACCCGTGGGCCAAGGGCACGGCTTATCACAATAATCCAGGTGAACAACGACCACGGGGTCTCAGGTGTTTATAAAAAGATGTCCTCGCTTTAGGCTCACCGCAGGATTGCATGTAGACAAAAGACCCACGGATTTTCATAGATTGTTCGCCAACGGTTGCTCTGGACTGAGCTGCTCATTTCCTGGGGGAGGAAACGGAAGCTCGGAAGGAAAAAATAAAGGCATTGGCTCAGGGGAGGGAGGTCCGCTGACCTCCTGCACACCAGAAAGGTGAGCCCGCTTCCCCGAAGGCGGCTCGAGAGAGGTCCCTGCAGAAACGGGGTGAAGAACACAGCCAGGGACACCAAGGCTCCCGCACTTCCTTCTGAGTCTGAGACGGAGGACTGCTGTGACCGGGCGCTTGGAGCAGAGTCAGGACCGTGGTGGCCTTCCCAGCCAGGGGACCCGGAGGGACCGTTTGTTCTCAGATCCTTTGATGTGTGACAAAGGCAGGGCAGACCTGAGGGCTGTGGCCCTCCCTGAGAACCAGGCCTGTGTGCCTGGGGAGTGTTCCCCCGTGGAACCGGGTGAGCGCGCTGCAGGCGGAAGCCACGATCCCTCCACGTACTCACTCCGGGCTGCACCACCCACACCGCGTGTTAACACAACCCTGAATCAGCTCCCTGCTCCCTGGCCTATTTGGAAGCGCTGAGGGAGGCTGCAGGCCCCCGGCTCACTCTCAGGATCCCCCCCAGCCTCGAATTCCCTCCCTTCCCAGCCCAACTCCGCCTGCACCAGAAGCCAAAGGTTGTACCAGGAAGGACGTAGGACAGAAGATGGTACCAAACAGGTGCCCCTGGAGCTCCGGGCAGCACTCGCCTCTTCTACTGCTACACGAACCTCTCCAAAGGCTGGTGAGGGTTGGGTGATAGCCCCCACCCCCCGGTGATTTTATTCACATATCAGGGCTTTACAGAAGCCATCAAGTTAAGCTGAGGTCGTTAGGGGAGCTCTCCTCCAACATGGCAGTGTGTCCTTATGAAAAGGGGAACTCTGGCCGCAGAGACAGACACACAGACGGGAGAGGAAGGCCATGGAAGGCCCAGGAGACAGGCCTGGAGTGGGTTCTCTCTCCCTCACAAGCAGCCAGCTCTGCCCACAACTTGGTGTTGGACTTGGCCTCCAGGGCTGTGAGATGACCCATGCCTGTGATTTACCCCGCCGCTCTGTGACATCGTGTTACATCAGCCCTCATAGGAGTGATGGGAGATCACTGTTTCACGGGTTCTGGAAGACACTGTGTGGCCAGGACGTGAACAGGCAGGCTTGCAGCGCAGCCCACCAAAACCACCGCTGCTCCCGGCCGGGGAAGGGGGTGCGCAGGCCTGAATTCCGAGGAGAGGCACCAGACTCCTGGTGTCTCAGCGGCCAGAGCTACTTCCAACATTTGCGTTAACTGTAGTTTTTATAATCCTTTTGAACATTCTTGGTTTTTTTTTTTTTTTTTTTTGGACAGGCAGAGTGGACAGTGAGAGGAGAGAGAGAGAGAAAGGTCTTCCTTTTGCCATTGCTTCACCCTCCAATGGCCGCTGTGGCCAGCGCACCGCTCACAGCGCTGATCCGAAGCCAGGAGCCAGGTGCTTCTCCTGGTCTCCCATGGGGTGCAGGGCCCAAGCACTTGGGCCATCCTCCACTGCACTCCCTGGCCACAGCAGAGAGCTGGACTGGAAGAGGAGCAACCGGGACAGAATCCGGCGCCCCGAACGGGACTAGAACCCGGTGTGCTGGAGCCGCAGGTGGAGGATTAGCCTAGTGAGCTGCGGCGCCGGCGAGCATTCTTAATATATTCTAATAGGGCCAGCACTGAGGCATGCCGGGTAAAGCCACTGCTTGTGAGGCGGCATCCTACATGGGCTCAGGTTTGAGTCCCGGCTGCTCCACTTCCAGTCCAACTCCCTGCTGAGGCCCAGGAGTGCAGTGGAGGATGGCCCAAGTGCTTGGGCCCTGCACCTGCATGGGAGACCAGGAGAAGCACCTGGCTCCTGGCTTCAAATCAGCGCAGTGTGCCAGCTGCAACGCGCCCGCTGCAGTGGCCATTGGGGGGTGAACCAACGGCAAAAGGAAGACCTTTCTCTCTGTCTCTCTCTCTCACTGTCCACTCTTCCTGTCAAAAAAAAAAATACATACTTTACATAAAATTGAGCTTTTGCCAAAATTATTTTTATTGTGGCATTTTCTCTATTAAAAATAAATACATATTATTAGCTTAACTTCCAGAAACAATACAGATTGTAAAAGCACACTAAAGAGATCCTTACTTCCTGTTAGATCCAGATGCTGAGTTAAGGGAGATCCTGGGGCTGAGGGGGGAGGGGCTGGGTCCTAGACTCTGGTCTGAGGGCGGAGGGGCTGGGGACCTGGCATTAGGGCCCCAGTATTCGAGGTAAATTCTTGCTGTCTTCTCTTGACAGGTGGGGTCGAGGCCACAGAGAATAACCGAAGGCCGCCTGCTTCATCCATCCACTCTCCTGCCTCCTGACGAGCCCAGACGTCCTGCCCTGTCGACCAGCAGCTTGCTCCCTCCCTCCCTCCCTTCCTCTTCCTTATCTTTTTCTTTCTTTCAGCCCAAGTGATGGGGAAAGAAGTCTTCCATCCCCAAATGGCCACAGCAGCCAGAGTTAGGCCCAGCTGAAGCCAGGAGCCAGGAACTCTAGCCCGGCCTCCCATGAGTGGCAGGGGCCGTCCTCCACTGCTTTCCCAGGTGCACTAGCGGAGAGCTGGATTGGAAGTGGAGCAGCCAGGACTTGAACCGGCGCTCCTGTAGAGGATGCTGGCGTGGCTTAACCCACTGCACTATGATGCTGGCCCCTTGTATGCCTCTTTCTGTATTCTGACTCTTAGGACACTGCACAACTACTCAGGGTCCAGGACTACAATATAATCTAATTGCAATGCTCTGGTCCTAAATAATTATTAAGTTAACAAATATTTTTGATGGGCTCCAAAAAGGCATAATAGTCTTTCTAAAGTGATCTAGCTAAGTTGCTATCTCTTAATATTTGTATTAACTGGGGGCCAGTGCTGTGGCGTAGCAGGTAAAGCTGCCGCCTGCAGTGTCAGCATCCCAGCTGCTCCTCTTCCGATCCTGCTCTCTGCTGTGGCCTGGGAAAGCAGTAGAAGATGGCCCAAGTTCTTGGGCCCCTGCACCACATGGGAGACCTGGAAGTAGCTCCTGGCTCCTGGCTTTGGATCGGCGCAGCTCCGGCCATTGCAGCCATCAGGGGAGTGAACCAGTGGATGGAAGACCTCTCTCTCGCTCTCTCTCTCTGCCTCTTTGTAACTCTGCCTTTCAAATGAATAAATAAATCTTTAAAAAATTTGCATTAACTGGCCCTAGTACCTATTTCTAACTCTTTTAAAGTTCTTAATATATTTTTACATCAAATTAGAGCCTTACCAACCCCTTTCTTTCACAATCTTTTTATTTCCATACACACACACAGATCCTGCACCTACTGGTTTACTCCCCATATGTGCCCAACAGCCTGGGCTGGCTAGGCCAAAGACAGTAGCCTGGAGCTCAATCCTGGTCTCCCACATGGGTGGCAGGGATTCAAGGACCTGAGCCATCCTGTTGTCTCCCAGCGTGTGCATTTGCTGGGAGCTTGGGTGCCCCAAGCACTGTCTACACTGCTGAGCCAAACACCTGCCCCAATCCTGTTCTTACTGCAGCATCTTCCCTTTTGAAAATATCCATTGCTGCTGCAACTCAGAAACATTACAACTGAGCAAGCACACAGGGTGCAGCCTGACTCCGCAAAACTTGCATACGGACACGTGCAAAGGGATTCTCATCGGTGCCCAAGAAATGCGAGTGACCAGCGAGGCTCACGGTGCAGACAAGGCAGGCGGGTCGGGCACCAGGGCGGTGGGCTAGGGCTCAGGGGCACGTGACCGTGCAGGGGCCGGGGTCGTGAACAGCGAGGAGCCCCGACTGACTGCAGGGTTAGGGCCACTGTGCAGGCGCCGGAAACCTCCGGGGCCATTTGCAAGGGTTTGGTGGCTGGAGGAGAGCCAACACAGGCCAAAGAGGGGCAGTGGTGACACAGGTCATTTGGGTGACCCCAGGGACGCGAGGCCTCTCCTCCCGCCGCTCGCTGTCTACACATGCGCACACTGGGAGTGCGGCCGGCGCGCCTCCCTCCGGGCTCATCCAATGAGCTCACGGGATGCTTTCGCGGTGACCAATGGGGCTTCGAGCGGCCGCTGGTCCCGCCCTCCGTGCCGCCGGGCCGCTGACGGGGGAGAAGGGCCGGTTGGGCGAGGGGCGCTGCAGGCCGTCTGGAAGCCGCCAGCAGTTTTGTTCTGTTAGGGCGGAGCAGGAGGTTGGGGCAGCCGGGTCTCTGGGTCCTGAGGGGTGGGAAGCCGGGATCCCGATCCCCGGGGCTGAGGGCCGCGAGGCCGGGGCCCGATCCCCGGGCTGAGGGCCGCGAGGCCGGGGCCAGGCTTCCAGATTCCACGAGGGCCAGGCCCAGGCGCTCGAACCCCGGGTTCCGGGGCGGCGGGGGACGGGCTGAGCGGGTGTGGACGGAGCGGCAGGGGGCGGCCCCACCCCGGGCGCTGAAACCGCCTCGCCCCGCAGCGCGGACCCCTGCCTGCCATGGGAGCCTTCCGCGTCCCGCCTTCGCTCTTCCTCCTCCTGCTCCTGGGCGCCTCCTGGACGTGTATGTGGGCGCGGGCGGCGCGGCCCGGCGGGGCCTGGGGGTGCACATGGGCGCCTGTGGCCGAGCGCTGGCCGCTCTCTCCTTGCGTCCGCAGGGGCCCACGATCTGAACTGCCAGAAGAGCTTGACCGTGAGGCTGGGAGGGGATCTGAGCAACACGTTTAACTGGACCACCGAGGAGGTTGAGACTTGTGACAATGGGGCTCTTTGCCAGGAAAGCATATTAATTATCACGGCAGGTAAAGCGGGCAGCGGCGAGTGGGTTGGGCGGGGGAGAGCGATAATGTCCCTGTCCCTGCTGTTCCCCCTCCCCCGTGTCCGACAGGGCCCCACCTGCCTGCCCCCCTCCTGTCTCCCGACAGGGTCCAGGACAGCGGCTTTGGGCAGCAAAGGCTGCGTCTTCGAAGAGGCGGAGTCAGTGACGTTCATCCAGCACTCGGCACCCCCTGGCCTGGTGGCAGTGTCCTACAGCAACTACTGTGATGACTTGCTGTGCAACAACAGAGAGGCCATCGCCCAGTTCGGGAATCTGCAGCTATTCTCAGGTGCCCTGGACCTGGGGTGGGTGGTAAGAGGCGCTCCGCAAACGCCCCGAGGCTGTGGTCCCCTCTCTGTGTTCCCGAGCTGCATGGTGGCTGTTTTTCCTGAATTGCTACCTTGGGATCTACGCACTGCTCTCAGAGCGCAGGAGTGGCACAGAGACCGGAGTGTAGACTGTAAGATGTCAGTGCGCCTACCCTCTGCGCACGGGGTGATGGCATGATCAGTCTAGCGATTGTTAGTCACTCGTTGCTGGGGGACTGCAACCCGATTCCCCAGTTTGGCTTCAAGACTTGTGGTCATCTGGCCCTGCCGGTCTCCACCTGCATTCGCTCTGTTCCCTTTTAACGTGTATTGTGTTCTAGTGGGGGCTGAAATTCAGAATGCTGAGCCATGGAGAGGGTGCTGACCAGTCAGCTGAGGAGTCCTGGCCATAGACACGAGTTACATGCCCTGCCCGTGCCCTCCAGCTGCACGTCAATCTTGCAACAGAATCCCCAAACCCACCAAACTGGCTCAAATCCCCTGGCCTCTGTCCTTGCTAGCTACCCCCACCCAACCCCCATTTTCATGTTGATAACCCCATCTCTGCCTCAATTCAGGTTTCAGCTCTTTGAAAAATTCTTTGAAAATTCTTTTGGATGTTTAGGCATTTCTTCATTCCTTTGCCATTCTACTTTGAGCATGGAACCCGTGGGGCTGGGTTGTAGTTAATCACTTGTCTTCTCCTGTAGACGAGAGTGCTAGACGGCAGGGACTGTGCCCTTCTCATTTTCCGATCTCCGTGTTTAAGCACGCAGCTTGGAAGTCATGTGAATGGACTTCGGCAGCAAAGGACACCGGCTGGGGGCAGGCGGGGAGGCCGCGTGGTGGGTCCTGATTAGAGTGTCGTCAGCAGGAAAGACCGGGGAAGCAGGAAGCAAGGAGAGACACCCCGAGGGCGGCCCGTGCCCTTAAGGCCTCTCTTCTTCCTTTTCCAGGTTCCTCTGTGCCAACAGCTTTCCGTTGCCCAACCTGTCTGGCTCTGGGGTCGTGTTCCAGCGCTCCCTATCTGCCCTGTGTCAATGGTACAAGCCGATGCTATCAAGGGAGACTCAATATCACTGGAGGTAAACGGAGCGTCTGGTTGTGGTCGGAGACTGAAAAACCAGACATCTGAGTAGATCCCAGGAGGCCCTGACATTCAGGGCTTCAGGGCTGTGGGAGAATTCGATTCCCTTCCGATTTCCTAAAGCATTTGTCTTGTTCCGTTAGGAGACATCAATGCATCTGTGGAGGTCAAAGGCTGTACAGATATGAAAGACTGCAGGCTGATGGGAAGGATCACCACAGTAGGACCCATGCTGATAAAGGAAACGTGTTCCCTCCATTTGTTCCCTAAGCCCCGGGTAGCTGAAAACGGGAGCCGCCTGGCCTCGCATTTCAGCTTCGGGGTCAGGGCTACTGCTGCCATCGCCGCTGCCATCACGTGTCCCTTTTTCCTGAGGAGGTACCTCTGGTCCTGGGTCTCACGACGCCTTTACTGAGCGTGAGCCTACCAGCACCTTGTTAGCGACAAGCTGAGGGCCACTTGGAGATTGAGGGGCGCGCGAGAGAGGTGCTGTAGATGTGTTAGATGTGTTTGACGTTTTAATAAAATTTCTACTGTGGTGTGTGTGTGTGCTTCAAGACTAGAAGTGGAATATTAGTGTTAAAAGGCGCCCTGACAATTCTTCTCCAATGCACACATTATTCAGAAAGAAGTCTGAGCTCTGGAAAACTGTGAGTTTCTCCCATTTACACAGGCGTGGGAAGAGCCCAGACAAACACTTAGATATTCTTATTTAGAGTGTGACTCCCTCTCACTCTAGTGCGCTAACGTCTCTGGCTGGCTGGGCAAGTGGCCAGCATTAGCTTTCTTCAGAGCACACACTCCCAGCTCAAATTTAAGGCAGAGTCGGCTCCTTGGGAGTTCAGAATTTCTCTAGGATGTGTAGCAGAATGAGAAGAGTCGGACTGCAGAGTCTCTGAGTATACTGGGCTCCGTCTTCCTGTGTCCTGTCTGTCCCTGGCTGGCCCACTTCATGTCCTTCGCTGCTCTGCAGCTTACTGGACGCCTATTCGTGGCCAGAGGGAGCTTGGAAGGGGGATGGGCTCATCAAGGTGTAATGAATGAGGGCCTGGGTCTATTAGGAGGGGAGAGTTTTACAAATTCCCTGCTTATTTATTATTACTGAAGACTATAAAATCTGTCTTAGAAGACTTAAGTGATGTAGTTGATACCAAGAACAAAGAACTCCCTCTTATTCTTTATCGTTGTCCTTAGGCTTCTAGTTCCCCACTGTGTCCATTTGATGAATCTCTCTGAAGAGGGACAAGAAACATAAGCAAATAAGACAGAGTGGACAGTGAGAGAGAAAGTTTTGCCATTGGTTCACCCCCCAGTGGCCGTTGCGGTGCACCGCGCTGAGCTGAAGCCAGGAACCAGGTGCTTCTCCTGGTCTCCCATGGGGTGCAGGGCCCAAGGACCTGAACCATCCTCCACTGCACTCCCGGGCCACAGCAGAGAGCTGGCCTGGAAGAGGGGCAACCGGGACAGAATCTGGCACCCCTACCGGGACTAGAACCTGGTGTGCCGGCGCCGCAAGGTGGAGGATTAGCCTGTTGAGCCACGGCGCCGGCCCTAAAATAATTTTTAAAACATTTATTTATTTTTGGAAGGCAGGGTTATAGAGAGAGAGGGAGAAACAGAGAGAGAGGGAGAGAGCTCTCTTGCATGCACTGATTTATTTCCCAAATGGCTGCAATGGCCAGGGCTGGGCCAGGCCAGAGCCAAGGCCAAGGGCCAGGAGCTTTTTCTGAGTCTCCCATGTGAGTGGCAGGTGCCCAAGTACTCAGGCCATCTTCTGCTGCTTTCCCAGGCTGTTTGCAGGGAGGTGATTGGAAGTGGAGCAGCTGGGGCATGAATTGGTACCTGTATGGGATGCTGGCATTGCAGGTAGCGGCTTAACCCACTCTGCCACAATGCCAGCCCCACTGTTGCCAGAGAAGCAAAGGGTCCTTGTCTTCACACAAGAAAGAATTCAGGCGTGAGACAGAGTAGTGGAAAGCAACGTAGCAAGGTTTATTAGGGTGGGGACACCCGTAAGAACGATGGGCACCTCTCCAGACAGGACCCGAGAGAGTGCCTAGTGCACATTTAGACTGGGACTTGTTGGATGTAAATGTGGAAAATTCCTTTCTGAGATTTCCCCCTGAAGTTATCAGACAGGGGACGCCTGGCTGGCATCGCCCGCCTTAGAGGAAGGACGGTCGTCAGGGAGAAGGGGCAGGGCCCTGGCGGTCATCAGGACCCGGGCAGGACATTTGAAGTGCAGATACTGGGCTGCACCTGGAAGGTCATCGGGATGACTCTGAGATGCTGTATGCCAGTTATTAGGCCTTTCCATGGTAACAGCCCTGGTGCCTGGATGGAGAAGAGGATTCGAGAGAAGCAGTATCAGAGTGGGGAGATGAGGGTGACCACACCACATAACCCTGGACACCTCCTGTCTTCTGTCTGCATTTACCTCTGTCCTCACACACGGCGTTCGCAGGGACCGCCTCCTCTTCCCCGCCTTCACTCACAGGCCCCACTGCACACCGCTCTGCTAGGGGCCCTACCCCCCGCGGCGCTCCCTCAGCAGAGCTGCGTCGCCCACGCCACAGAGCTGTCGCCTTCAACCAGGGCGGCAGCACCTAGAGCCGGGCCTTGCTCCCGCAGGGCTGTGACCTCCGCGCCCGAGAGGAAGACCAGCAGCCTCATTCTATGTCCCGGGTCTTAGAAGTGAACCGGATTTCCACTACTTAGAACCTTCTCCAACAGACACACGGACCACCACCAGCTGCGCCCAGTGACCTTCAACTTGATGTAAAATGAAGAAATGCAGTAAATTCTAGAAGGCAGAGGGAAAAAAAGAGGCTGAAGTTAGGAAGGCTGGAGGATTGCAGAAAGGTAGATTTGAAGGTTCCTTTTTTTGTTTCGTCAACGGTTGGAGTGGCCTTGTGACTGTCTTCGTCTGGGGCGATGGGTGGTAGATCTAAGAGGGAGGCCTGTTTTCATCAGGGCGCTAGAAAGCCAGATGTTTGGGTCCCCTTACTTAATGTTAATAAAAGTAGTTATCATTTGTTGGGCCATTATCCTGTTTCTTGCTCTGTTCTAAGAACTTTAATCCCACTGGGTGGGGCCGGCGCTGTAGCACAGTAGGTTAATCCTCTGCCTATGGTGCCGGCATCCCATATGGGCGCCGGTTGGAGTCCCAGCTTCTCCACTTCTGATCCAGTTCTCTGCTGTGGCCTGGGAAAGCAGTGGAAGATGGCCCAAGGACCTGGGCCCCTGCACCCATGTGGGAGACCCAGAAGAAGCTCCTGGCTCCTGGCTTCAGATCAGCTCAGCTCCAGCCATTGAGGCCATCTGGGGGAGTGAACCAGTGGATGGAAGACCTCTCTCTCTTTCTCTCTGTCTCTACCTCTCTTTGTAACTCTTTCAAATAAATAAAATAAATCCTAAAGTGGGCATGCCAAGCAGTGTCAACCTCTGCACCAAATGCCTGTCTCTGAACACTTTATTTCCCTAGGGAAACACTTAGGAGTAGGATTGCTGGTCACATGGTGCACGTTTAACTTTATAATAATCAATAAAATATCCCCTTCCTTCCTTCCTTCCCTCCTTTTCTCTCCATTGGTTCACCATCCAAATGGCTGCTACGGCTGGCGCACTGTGCCGATCCGAAACCAGGAGCCAGGTGCTTCTCCTGGTCTCCCATGTGGGTGCAGGGCTCAAGCACTTGGGCCATCCTCCACTGCACTCCCGGGCCACAGCAGAGAGCTGGCCTGGAAGAGGAGCAACTGGGACAGAATCCGGCGCCCTGACCGGGACTAGAACCCAGGGTGCTGGTGCCACAGGCGGAGGATTAGCCTAGTGAGCCACGGCGCCGGCCAAAATATTTTCCTCAGTGCTAGTACCATTTTTTGTTCTCACCAGCAATGTATGAGAATTCCAGTTTTGTAGTTTTCAGGATACAATTATGCACATATGTTGTTAGATTCATATGTCAGTATAACAAGATTTGTAAATCAGTATACTTATTTCATCTTTTTGGGACTATTCTAAATGATACTCTAAATCTCCACTTTCCAATTTTTCATTGCCAGTGTGTAGAACACATGTCTTTGATTTTTGTGTGACCTTGTATCTTTAACTTTGGAAAACGAATCTTTAGTTCCGTGAGCTTTTTCGGCAGATGCGTGATATTGTTTAAGTAGACAATCACGCCAGCAGCAAATAGAGAACGTTTTTCCTCTCTGAACGGCAGGCCTTCACTTCTTTTTGTTTTCTTACTGCACTGGCCAGAGCATCCCACGCACTCGCTAAGGGTGGTGGGGACGGACATTTGGCTTTGTCCCACGGGAGGCAGCGTCACTGATGGCACCTGGGGAGTGAAGCAGCAGATGGGAGCTTTCTCTGTCTGTCCTCTCTCTGTCTCTCTCTCTTCTCAAATAAATACATAGTCTTTGGCCGGCGCCATGGCTCAACAGGCTAATCCTCCGCCTTGCGGCGCCAGCACACCGAGTTCTAGTCCCAGTTGGGGCGCCGGATTCTGTCCCGGTTGCCCCTCTTCCAGGCCAGCCCTCTGCTGTGGCCCGGGAGTGCAGTGGAGGATGGCCCAGGTCCTTGGGCCCTGCACCCCATGGGAGACCAGGAAAAGCACCTGGTTCCTGGCTCCTGCCATCGGATGAGCGCGATGCGCCGCGCCGGCCATGGCAGCCATTGGAGGGTGAACCAACGGCAAAAGGAAGACCTTTCTCTCTGTCTCTCTCTCTCTCACTGTCCACTCTGCCTGTCAAAAATAAAAAAATAAAAAAATAAATACATAGTCTTTGTGAGTCACATCCTATTTATTAAAAAGGAAGAAAATGAAGGCACAAATAGCAGATCTGTGAGACACTGCTAGAAGAGGGACTGGGAGATAGCACCGGGCATCTGCACCAGCACAGAGGAAGTCATCAACCCCGCGGCCTCGGCTCCCCTGAACGAAGCAGGAGAAGCGGAGAAACCCAGGCAAGCCGTTAAAAAGAAGTTAGAAAACCCAGGGACAGGTACGGCATCACAGTGGGGGAGCGGTTCCTGCAGAAGGGACTGGGATATCCACTGCAACGAGATGCCTCACGCCACGCACACGAAACAATCCAAAGCAGATCCTATTCCTAGATATGAACTAACACGATATAGCTTTCAGGGGAAAACACAGAAGACATTTTCATTAACTAAAGTTAGGCAAAATGGTCTGATACATGATAACAAAGCACAGTTGGACTTTGTCAAAACTAGACTTTTGTCCCGTGAAAGATTGCATTGAAAAGCTGTGAAAACAGGGTACAACCCGGGACAGTGCCTGCTCGACACCTACCTGACAAAGGAGTCAGAGAGAGAGAGAGAGAGACCTTGCATCTGCTGGTTCACTCCCCAAATGGCTGCAATGGCCAGGGTTGGGCCAGACACAAGCCAGGAGCCAAGAGCTGTGTCTGGGTCTCCCACATGAATGCAGGGACCCAAGCACTTGGGCCATCTTCCGCTGCTTTCCCAGGCACATTCACAGGGAGCAGGATTGGAAATGAAGCAGCTGGGACTTGAACCGGTGCCCATATGGGATGCCAGCATCGCAGGCAGCGCCTTAACCTGCTGCACCACAGCACTGACCCCAAAAGTCTACATTTTAAAAAACACCATAGGAGGTGCTCCAAAAAGTATGTGGAACAAAAGAATTAAAGGACAAGTGTATACTGGAGATCAAGAATATTGGGATGCAGGCATAGTATTTTCATAGCATACATTTCTATGAACTTTTTGAGGATTCCTCCTGCAAATCAGAAAATGGGCAAAAGGTGTGGACAGGAATTTCATGGAAGGGGTATACATATGCTCAGTGAAATACGTCATCACGAGTCATCAGGATCCTGATGAGTTAGCATTGCACCCCTATTAGAACAGCTAAGATAATACATAGTGACCACGCCAAACACTGGGCAGAAATGGGGAAACCAGACCACTCGTACATTGCTTTGGAATGTAAGTTGTACAACCACTCCTGAACAGAGTTTGGCGGGGCCGGCACTGTGGTGTGCCAAGTAAAGCTGCTGCCTGCAGTGCCGGCATCCCATGTGGATGCCGGTTCGCTGCTCCACTTCCAATCCAGCTCCCTGTTAATGTGCCTGGGAAAGCAGAGCCCCTGCACCCACGTGGGAGACTGGGAAGAAGCTCTTGGATCCTGGCTTCAGATTGGTCCAGCTGTGGCCATTGCGGCCATTTGGGGTGTGAATCAGTGGATGGAAGACCTCTCTGTCTCTCCTCTTTCTCTCTCTGTAACACTGCCTTTCAAATAATAAATCTTAAAAAAAAATTTAGAAATTTGCTTAAAAAGTAAACCTACAGTTTTACTCCCCAGCAGTCACAGTACTGGTCATTTGTCCCAGAAATGAGAACTGATGTCTACACAGACTCCTGTCCATGATTGCTCACAGCAGCTTTGTTTGTAATAGGTCAAACAGGAGCGACCAAACGTCTCACGATGGTGGGTGCTAAACTGCAGATGGGGAGACGTGAACCGTCGATACCACAGAACAAAAACTCAGCTGGGTCTCGAAGGTAATCAATTCTGAGTGAAAAAAGCCAGTCTCCAAGTCGTGGGCTGATTCATTTATATAACATTCTTTTTGTTTTTTGTCTTTTTTTTTTTAAGATTTATTTATTTATTTGAAAGAGTTACACAGAGAGAGGAGAGAGAGAGAGGTCTTCCATCCGATGGTTCACTGGTTCACTCCCCAAATTGACTGCAATGGCCAGAGCTACGCCAATCCGAAGCCAAGAGCCAGGAGCTTCTTATGGGTCTCCCACATGGGTGCAGGGGCTCAAGGACTTGGGCCATCCTCCACTGCTTTCCCAGGCCATAGCAGAGAGCTGGATCAGAAGTGGAGCAGCCGGGTCTTGAACCAGTGCCCATACGGGATGCCAGCGCTTCAGGCCAGGACATTAACCCACTGCACCACAGCACCAGCCCCTATATAACATTCTTGATATGGCAAAATCATAAGGGAAATATGTGTTCTATTTAACCTTATATATAAAACATTACCATTCCTACATGTAATCAATACAAAGATTTTAATGAAATATTTTACATTATTTTTGATATTAAAGTTTCAAAATGTGGTGTGTTGCATCTAAATTTGGACTTACCATATTCAAGTGCTCGATATCCACATGTAGCTACTCTAGTGCATATTAGCTATTCTATGCCACAGCAAACGATATGAAAGAATATGAATAATAATATAAATAATCTGAAATTCAAATAGTATTCAAATAGATTTCTCATTTTTATTGTGGTGTTTGTGTATTACTGAGTTTGGATTATTTGTCATATATTACAATTGCAAATCCTTTATTATATAGGTATAATTTTTTTAAATAATATATTTTAAAATATTTATTTATTTATTTGAAAGGCAGAGTTACAGAGAGGCAGAGGCAGAGAGAAAGGTTTTCCATCTGCTGATTCACTCCCCAGATGACTGCAACCGCTGGAGCTGCACCGATCCAAAGCCAGGAGCCAGGAGCTTCCTCTGGGTCTCCCAATGGGTTCAGGGACTCAAGGACCTGGGCCGTCTTCTACTGCTTTCCCAGGCCACGGCAGAGAGCTGGATTGGAAGTGGAGCAGCTGGGACTCAAAGCGTTATCCATAGGGGATGCTGGTGCTGCAGGTGGTGGCATTACCCACTACACCACAGCGCCGGCCCCTTAAAATTGTTTCTTCTACTCTTTACCTTGTCCTCCTCCTAATCACCTCTTTCACAGAGATGTCTTTTAATCTAATGAAGTCCAACTTGTCCGGTGTATGGATCGAGCCTTTGGCTTGTATCTAAAAAATGCTTTGCCCATGCCAAGATCACATTGGCCTTTTTTTTTTTTTTTTTTTGACAGGCAGAGTTAGACAGTGAGAAAGAGAGAGACAGAGAAAGGTCTTCCTTCCATTGGTTCACCCCATTGGTTCACCCCCTAAGTGGCCGCTACAGCCAGCATGTTGCGGCCGGCACACTACGCAGATCCAAAGCCAGGAGCCAGGTGCTTCTCCTGGTCTCCCATGGGGTGCAGGGCCCAAGCACTTGGGCCATCCTCCACTGCACTCCCTGGCCACAGCAGAGAGCTGGCCTGGAAGAGGAGCAACCGGGACAGAATCCGGCGCCCCGACCGGGACTAGAACCCGGGGTGCCGGCGCCGCAGGTGGAGGATTAGCCTAGTGAGCCGCGGCGCCGGCCGACATTGAACTTTCGATGCCTGTACTGCACTGTCTTGATTAGCGCAGCTTCTAGAGAAGTCTTGGTATCAAGCAGCACTAGTTTTCCAACGTTGCTCTTGTTTTGCTTAGTTGATTCTGCATTTCCAGATAAATTTTGGAATCCTCTTGTGAGTTGTTACAAACATTCTGGGATTGGGATCAGCTTGAATCTGCAATCAGTTTGAAGCAGTATTAACAGTGTTAAAGTTCCCCCGCCCACCACCTTACTTAAGTCCCCTTCAGTTTGTTTCTGCACAGGGATATGGAAAAACTGGAAGGCGTGCATTCCCGGTGGGGATGTAAAAGGATACAACCACTTCAGGAAGCGCCACTGAACTGGCGCTCTGACATGGGTGTTGGCTCACAAGCAGCAGCGTACCCCGCTGTACCACAGGCCAGCACTGAACTGTTTTTTTTTTTTTTTTTGAGAGACAGAAGCACACAGGCACACACACACACACAGAGGACACAGAAAGCTCCCATCTACTGGTTCTCTCTTCAAAAGTCTGCAATAGCTGGGGCTTAGCCAGGCTGAGGCCGGGAGCCAGGAACTCAGTCCAGGTCTCCCACGTGGATGGCAGGGACCCAAGTCCTTGAACCATCCCCTGCTGCCTCCCGGGGTCAGCATGAGCAGGAAGCTGGAGTCAGGAGTGACGCCCAGGTGCCCCAAGGTGGGATGCAGGTGTCTTAACTACCGGGATAAAGCTCAAAGTAATCATTCTGAGTGAGAGAGCCCAGGCCAACAAAGGTGTTTGCTTTGAGTCCACTCATAGAACGTTCTAGAAAATTCCCAACTACTCTGCAGACCTGTGGCCTCCAGGGCGGGGGAGGGGCCCCGGAGAGGGTACTAGGGAGGGACTGGAAAGGGACACCAGGAAGCCTGAGTGGAAGACACACGTGTTCATCACCTTGAACGGGGCAGTGGTTTCTCTGTTGTACTGCACTTAGCAAACACTGCAAGCAGGTCTTACACCTCGAAAAGCTGGCTGGAAAAAATGAGGAGAAAGAACATGGGGCTCACCCGTGTCTGTATGTAATTAGCGTTCATGGTTTTCAAGGTGTGTGGTCTCGAGTGGGTCAGTGGCAGCATTGTCCCGATGCTACTCAGAACTCAGGTGTGCTAGTCTTTCCTGGGCCTCCAGGGGTAGATTTTGATCTGCTTCTGCCAAGCCTTCAGACTGCAGCATTCTCAGCCTGCTCTGAGGGGCAGAGTGTGCACCTCTGAGGGTGCAGGTGTGATCTCCCCCATCGTCAGGAGCGAAAGTTCAAAGGTAGGTCTAAGAGGCTTTCTCGCAGGGACAGCTAAACCTGAAAACCTGTTTGCTGCTCCTAATTTTGTAGCTCCCTTAACTTCACAGATTTTTATGCATTCTGGTTGAGCCTCATGAACTCAACAAGATGACCCTTCCTTCCTGCACGGCGACAAACAGTTCATTGTCAGGTCCCGTGGTTGCTATAACAGCTGCCTGGATGCTCACACACAGGACATGAGATGAGGGAGGGTGGGACACAACAGTTCTGGGAGGTGAGCCTGGGCACTCGGAGGCATCCCCATGGTGGACAGTGGCTACCTTGTGAACAGAAAACAAGACCCGACCTGCAGAGAGCGAGCTTTATTGACTGGTCCCAGGCACAGGGGGACACGGTGGAGTTGCAGGGTAAGGATTTTGCCCCTGTCACTCAGAGCACCACCTCCAGGCTGGAGACGTTGGATTTCCTGCGTGTGGGGTTCAAAGGGTTGGCTTCATCCACCGCCGTGGCAGGTGACCCGTGCAGGGATTTTACACAGACCTGAGTCTGTGTTGATGCGTTCCACTGAGCTTCCCCAGAAGTCACCTGGAGCACAGAGGTTCCTCTCTCCTCCCCTCCCCCCCATGCCTCTCTTTAGCTCCACCCTCTCCCACACCTGCTCAAAGCCCTGTGTGCCCCGCCCTGTGCCCCTCCCACCTGCTCTTCTCTCTCCTCTCACCTCCCTAATCTGACCTCAGACACCACCCCCCCCCCCAGCCGCTCCTGCCCCATTGGACCCTGCACTCTCTTCCTTCTTCCTCTCCGACTCCCCTCTCTCCTCCTTCAGCCACTTTGTGCTGTGGCTCTTACTTTCTCTCCACCATTCCTCTCCATCAGCTCTGCCCGCCCGGGCTCTGCTCCCCTCTCCTCCTGCACCCTTTCTAACTCATCCCAGCTCCCAGCTGTGTCCTCTCTGCAGCGCACCTCCCCCGGTCACCTCGCTCTCCTCCTCCTCCAGTTCACCCTCGTCCCTTCCAGCCCTTCTAGTCTCCCCTACTCCAGATGTCTTTACCTTCTGTTAGTAGCAATACTTCCAAGCTTTATCATGGTCATAGTTTGGAGTCAGCGAGCACCAAGCCATTCTGAAGAGACTTCCCTTGGTGATGCAGTCTTTGTAAACGTGGCCTTTGTAGGTGAAGGGGAACACACATCGGGCGCGATCTGAAAAGTGCAAGGAACGAGTGGGAAAGCTGAGGGGCAAAGGCCGTTTCCAGTCTTCTCGAGGTAAAGGGGACATGCGTGGAGCCCACAGGAGAAGACGCAGGACCACCTGAGGCTGCACGTACAGGGTGCCCCTCCCTCGGGGAGCCGAGTGCTCACAGAGGGAAAGCTGCACACTCACCGTCATCCATACAGTACTTCCATTTCCCCGAGTACTCGTCTGTCAGAGAACACCAGTGGAATATGGAACCCTCCACAGTGCAATCAAAGTGCTTTTTGTTTCCATATTCGAACGGGAAAATGCATTTTTTATCTGAAAAACCAAAGGCCTTGCTCTCTTCCTCCACCTGCAGCACAGCGGGGCCCCGTCAGTGACTGCAGCAGAGTCTGTTCACGTCGGCCCATCACCCCGGGGCTGCTGGGTGCGGAGCCTGCTACACACCCCAAGGATGCCAAGGTCAGTGTGACGCGGCTCTGCCCTCAAGGGACTGGGGAAGCTCCTTACCTCCGGTGACGTGACCTCTCACCTGACTGTCCTGGGGGCCTGGGGGACAAGGCGTTCTTGGCATTAGGTGTGCTTGACAGTCCTGGGGGCGGCTGGTTTTGGATTCGGGATGCTGCTGCTGCTGTAGTGGTGGCTATTTTCGGTGGTTTTATAGTTTTTGCTTTATAAGATTCCGCACCTGAAAACCAAAAAAATCCCACCTCCATGAACACAGATGGAGTCTCATTCTTGTCAGTGACCCTCGGCTCGTGTCACTGGCAGCCTGACGCCATCTTGCCCTATTCACAGGCTGTCAAGGATGGCTTCGGCCCACCCTGGCCTTGCATTTGACTGAGTGCACGATGCAAACACAGGCGGCCAGTTCAGTCTTCCCGGGTGACTGGACCTGGCCGAGCACTGCAGCCCCGACCTGCACGTGTTCCCTCAGCCTCAGCCCTGGGTTTTCTGGCCGCAGACATCACCTCTCTGCATCTCCCACTGCTCATTTCTGTCCCTGGCCATCGTCCCCCCGAGCCGGCCTCATCCCTCTGGGAAGGCTGCCTGAGCAGGCCTCCGTCCCAGGGCAATGGGGCCGTTTCTGCTTCTGGCCCTGGCTTCAGACCTCAGCCCTGGGGTCTCCAGGCTGCTGGGCCTCGGGAGCAGAAGCGCTGAGGTGCCTCCACACGGCCAGAGCCCCGTGCACACTGCCCGCTCCTCTCACTGGTGGGGAGAGATGGGCCCCTGCTGGGGAGCACCTGGGAGGTCCGACCAGTCAGGACTCCACACACGCTCGCTTCTCCACACACGCTCGCTTCTCCACACACGCTCGCTTCTCCACACACGCTCGCTTCTCTTCCGTGACAGGCTGTCATTCTGATGTTCACAACTACTTGCCGTTGATTACCTGACGTTGCAGTTACAACACTGTCGTCCATGATTTCCAGCAGTTCTGACAGCAGACTAGGGGCTGAGGGATGGAGGGAGAGGACGGGTGAGAGCAAAGCCAGGAGCCCCCGAGGCCCCCGAGGCCAGGACCACCCTGCCTCTCCGAGCCCTGTCACTTGTCAAAGGCCACTTTCCTTCTGACCAAAGACACCTCGTGACCGGGAGGCTCCACCATAGCCGACGAGCAACCTTGCCCTTTCATGCAGACCCACAGACGTCCCCCCGGGACGCGGGGGCTCAGCTGAGCTGCAGGACTCCTGGTCGGTGCCTGGAGAACATTCTAGTCCTTTGGTTGCAACCCCCAGCCTGTTGCCATGAAAAGCTTACTGTGCACCAAATAACCTACCTTGTGTGTAGGCTGCTGGGAGAGATTGGCCCCTGCTGGAGGACCTGGGGAGGCTCCCGATCAGTTAGGACTCCACACAGGCCAGTTCATTCTACTTGACAAACACGGCTTTCGAATTGTATTATTTCTGATGTTGATTTACTAGGTTTATTGAAAACATACTGCTATTTATAAACCTCCTCCACATCTGTAAGAAAACCAGGATCCGAGGGATGGAGGGAGAGTCCACGTTCATTCTGAGTGGACACTTGGTGACCAGGAGGCTAGACCACAGATGACAGGGAGGGCCTCGCAGCTTCTCAGTGCTGGGACACAGGGACACAGGGGTGAGCAGGGGACACGGGGCTGACCGTGCCATGCCCATTGTGGGATGGATGCGCACTGCCCTGTAACTCAACCAAATAATCAGAATCTCATCTGTCACTCTTGTGGGGAATAATAGAATAATAGAATTCGCCCTGTGTGCTGAATGGTGAGCCCATGTCGAGGCCGTGGAGTGGACAGCCGGACCTCAGGCAGCAGTCAGGAGGGCTGCTAAGCAGTAAGACCACGACTTCAGAGTCAAACGGAACTGGGTTTGCAGTTACAACATCACAGAGATGTTTGGAAAATTCAGTGCAATATAAAGCTATTCAAAGCAAGTGGCAGACAGACCGAAGACAGAGCTGCTGGTGTTGCTAAGACTAGGACACCTCGGCTGCGCCTGGTGCGGATTCTGCCCAGCCCGGCCCTCTGGCCTCACCTGCATTCACGCGGTCCATCTGCAAGAAGGCCCAGGCACACACCCACATCAGGCAGAGTCCCCAGCGCACGGCCATGGTGGCTTGCCTTCCCGGGACCGACAGACTTCCACCCCTGCCGCCTTCCTTTATAACCTGCCATGCCTCACACTGTGTCCCGCCAACAGGATAAGAATCGGCCTCACGTGGACGGTGCTGTGCATTCCTCAGCCCCAGAACATGAAGTTCAAGTTCCCCTCCTAGGTAGAATGCACAGGCCATTGGCCAGCACGCTAATGTCCCTGAACCTCAAGATTTCAAGATGTAGATAAAATGAGATCAAAATTCCTTTCAGTCCAGTGTCCCGCGGCCAGGAAGAGGGCAGAGGGAAGGAGGAAGAGGACCACTGTCTCACAAGGAGCCCAATAGCATCCCTTTCTCCTCCTGACTGCCGCATCCCTCCCAGGGCACTTGTTGGAGCCTCAGAACGACCCAACAAGCAGGAGCTGTGTGTGTGTGTGTGTGTGCCCGCGCGCGCATTTTAAGTGTGCTTAAAACAGTGCTCATCTAGAATCTTACAGCTAGAAAAATCACCTTTAGAAATAAAGGTAAAATAAAAAATAAAATCAAACCCAAGACAGCGTGTTGCTGGCAGCCCTGCACGATCAGAAATACCCCAGGGTGGGGGGCGACCAGGATGTCTGTGTCCCTCCCCAGCAGAGCTTGGGGAGCAGCAGTGATGGCTCGGGGGTCCTGACCCCTGAGCAGGAGACCCGCATGGAGTCCTGGCTCTCCATGTCGGCAAGGCATTTGGGGAGTGAGCCAGTGTTTCTCCCTCTCAAAATTAAAAATTGAAGAAAAAAATAAAGAAATACTGTAGTAAGTGCGCCAGTGGAAAGCAGGTGATTCTAATAATTCTAATCTCGATACCACAAAGAGCACAGGTGAAGGGAATTATGTAATCAAAGTCAGTGCGAAGGGCCAGCGCGGTGACGTAGCTGGTGAAGCCGCCCCTGCAGTGCTGGCATCTCATATGGGCACCGGTTCAAGTCCGGCTGCTCCACTTCCCATTCCACTCTCTGCTGTGGCCTGGGAAAGCAGTGGAAGATGGCCCAAGTCCTTGGGCCCCTGCACCCACATGGGAGACCTGGAAGAAACTCCTGGCTCCTGGCTTCAGATTGGCCCAACTCTGGCCATTGTGGCCATTTGAGGAGTGAACTAGCAGATGGAAAGCTCCCCACCCCTCCTGCTCCGGGCTCTCTATAACTCTGCCTTTCAAATAAATAATAATTTTAAAAAATGCAATAATTACTTTTTTAGAGAGGCGGAGAGACAGGTGCAGATAGAGCTCCTGTCTGCTGGTTCACTGCCCCAGTGCTGCAGTTGGGTCTGGGCTGGGTGGAAGCCAGGAGCCGGGAACTCTAGGTCTCCCACATGAGTGGCAGGAGAGCAGCCGCGTGAGCCCTCCCCACTGCTGCCCACTCTTCCCATCAGCGGGAAGCTGGAGCTGGAGCTGGGGCCTGATCCCAGGTTCTCTGATTAGGATGCTGGCATCCGGTGGCTTAACCTCTAGGCCAATGCCCACATACAACTTTGGGCTATAGCACACAGAAGCAGAATAATCTTGACAACAGAAGCACAAGTGGTGGGAGCTAAACTACCCTGGAGTAAGGAGATGCTCCAGGTGGCGACTCAGCCACAGGAGTGAGCGAGAAATGGCCAAGAGGAGTTAATAGAATGGCTCTAGGGATAGACACTATTTTGAAAAAGATTGATTCATTCTTTACTTGAAAGGCAGAGTGACAAGGAGAGACAGAGAGAGAGGGAGAGAGAGGTGGGGGGAGGGGGGGAGAGAGAGAGAGAGGTCTTCCATCTGCTGTTTCTCTCCCCAAATGGCTGCAATGGCCAGAGCTGGGCAGATCTGAAGCCAGGAGCCAGGAGCTTCCTCTGTATCTCCCACGTGGTGCAGGGGCTGGCGCTATAGTGTAGCAGGAAAAGCTGCTGCCTACAATACCAGTATCCCATATGGGCACTGGTTTGTGTCCCAGCTGCTCCACTTCCTATCCAGTTTTCTTCTAATGGCCTGGGAAAGCAGTGGAAGATGACCCAAGTGTTTGGGCCCCTGCAGCCACGTGGGAGACCCAGAGGAAGCTCCTGGCTCCTCCTGGCCCAGCCCGAGCCATTGCATGCATTTGGGGAGTGAACCAGCAGATGGAAGATTGTTCTCTATCTATCTATCTCTGCCTTTCAAATAAATAAATCTTCAAAAGAATAAAACGAGCTTACTGGAATGAAAAAGGTGAGCAACCTAGTGTCGCTGAGGCTGTGGACCAATCGGAATCCTCACATATCCTGGCAGGAATATAAAATCCTGCAGCCCCCTTACACGCCTAGGTGCGTAGCCAAGAAAACGGAACGCACATAACATCCAAAACCCGGATGTGAGTCTTGAGAGTCCAAGTACTCATAAAAGCAAAAGGGTGGAAGCCGTGCTGGGGCAGGCAGCCCAGTGGCACCCCAAGACGTCCATGTCCTGACCCTCTGAGGGGTGGGTAGTTTACCCTAGGTGGCAGAAGGAACTTTCTCAGATGTGGTTGGTAGGACTTTTTTTTTTTTTTTTCCAACAGGCAGAGTGGACAGTGAGAGAGAGAGACAGAGAGAAAGGTCTTCCTTTGCCGTTGGTTCACCCTCCAATGGCCACCGTGGCTGGCGCACTGTGGCCGGTGCACCGCACTGATCCGATGGCGGGAGCCAGGTGCTTCCTCCTGGTCTCCCATGGGGTGCAGGGCCCAAGCACTTGGGCCATCCTCCACTGCACTACTGGGCCACAGCAGAGAGCTGGACTGGAAGAGGAGCAACCGGGACAGAATCCGGTGCCCCAACTGGGACTAGAACCCGGGGTGCTGGCGCCACAGGCGGAGGATTAGCCTGTTGAGCTGCAGCGCTGGCCCAACTAGCAGTCTTTCATTTTAGCTTGATAAGCTGGCTTGAGTAGCCCTTAAGAGGAGGATCAAGCGAGGGTGAACTTCCTCAGCGGTTGTCCGGAAAAGTTCTTATGTCTCTCTGTTCTTGAAGGAGAGCTTTCTGGGTAAAATATGCTTGCTTAGCAGGTATTTGCTTTAAAATTTTTTAAAAAAACAGAATAAAAATTGTAGATATTTATGGGATGTTTCAAAAACATGTATACGTTGTATAATGTCCAACCACAGAAAAATCTGTCGATCTCGTCACACATTCAATGCTTCTCGGGCTGCTGTCGTGGTGCAGTGGCTAAGCCACCACGTGGGTGCCCGCATACCTTCCAGAGAGCCTGAGTTCGAGTCACACCTCCCCTTCCGATCCAGCTCCCCGCGAAGGTGCACCCTGGGAGGTGGTAGGTGATGGCCCCAGCACCTGGGTCTCAGCCGTTCACATAGGAGACCCTGTATTGAGTGCCTGGCCCCAGCTGCTGTGGGCATTTGGGGAGTGAACTAGAGGATGGAACACCTCTCTGTCTCTTGCTCTGCCTTTTGAGTAAAAATACATTTAAAAATGAGCTTTAAAAAAACAAACATTTCTATACAGTGAAGACATCCAAAATTCTCTCTGCTTAGTTTTTTGTTTTTTTGATAGAGAAACACACAGTAAATTAACAGTATCCACAGGGGCCAGCGCTGTGGTGTAGTGGGTAAAGCCACTGCCTGCAGTGCCGGCATCCCATATAGGCGTTGGTTCAAGTCCCGGCTGCTCCACTTCTGATCCAGCTCTCTGCTGTGGCCTGGGGAGGCAGTAGAAGATGGCCCAAGTCCTTGGGCCCCTGCACCCAGGTGGGAGACCTGGAAGAAGCTCTTGGCTCCTGGCTTTGGATCAACACAGCTCCGGCCGTTGTGGCCAATTGGGGAGTGAACCAATGGATGGAAGACCTCTCTCTCTCTCTCTCTCTGCCTCTCCTTCTATCTGTGTAACTCTTTCAAATAAATAAATCTTTAAACACACACACACACACACACACACACACACACACACAGTATCTACAGTCATCCTACTGTGCACCAGGACCCCAGAACTTCTTACTCTCACCTCGCTGTCACCTCCCACACATTGGTCAACCTTTCCCTGTTCCTGTCCCCCCATTCCCTCCCCAGACTCTCGTAACCCCCATCACACTTCTGACTTCTATGAGATCCACAAATGAGAGCAATCTCGTGACCCTTACGTCCCCACACTTGGCCTATTTCACCTGATGTAATGTGCCCCGGTCCGTCTCTGCTGCTGCGAATGACAAGATTCCGTCCTTGCTATGGCTGCAGCGTTCCGTCAGGAGCAGGTGCCATGTCTCCTTTATCCGCTCACCAGCGGGGGCTGTTGGGATTGGGGCTGCAGTAAGCCTGGGGGTGCCCCGTCTCTTCAGGCACCCGATTTCTTTTCCCTTGGACACACACCCAGGAGTGGGGTTGCGGGTCACACGGCAGCTCTGTCTTTCGTTTTGCGGGGATTCCCATCCTGTTTCCCACAGCAGTTGTGGCCCTGGTTGCGAGCTGAGCTCTGCAGGCTTTAAGCTCTTGCTCTATGGGACTCCCGGCTGCGCGCTAGTGAGGGGCTTCCTTCATGCACCATGCAAGAGAGGAGACCGCGGTTCAAACGAGGAAAGGGTTAACAATGAGCAGAGATGCACGCCAGCACCTTTGGGCCACGGCGGGCAAAGCCACAGCAAGAAATCACAGTGATGCGTGGCAGGGACGCTGACGCTCCGGAATGACCACTGGGCTCCGTGTGCACCAGCCGGCCCCGCCCCGCCCCGCGCCTCGCTGCCCGGAGGAGGGACCCAAGCTCAGTGTTCTCTTTCTCCAGATGTGGACAGCCAGGCTGCCTGCTTGGCGTATTTGGAGGCTCTGGACGGTGAGCTGGTCCGGCCTCAGCTCCAGCGCCGGGCTGCCGTCAGAAGAAACGGGTGCAGCTGGGGCAGCCGCTCAGCCCGCCAGCTGCGACAGTGATTAAGAAGCCTGTGTCCCGTGCTGGAGACCCTGGGTTCAACACCCGCTTCCGGCTCCTGACTCCAGCTTCCGTCCAAGGCAGACCCGGGGAGGGGGGCAGCAGCGATGCCTGGAGCAGCCACGCTCCTGCCGCCCACAGGGGACGCCTGCACTGCGCCCCTGGGTGCTGGCTCCGTCCCAGCCCAGCTCTGGCTGCTGTGCCCATCTGTGGAGCGAACCAGCGCGTGGGAGCGCTTTCTCTCTGTGTCTCTGTCTCTGCCTTTCTTTTTTTTTTTTATTATTTTTATTTTTGACAGGCAGAGTGGACAGTGAGAGAGAGAGACAGAGAGAAAGGTCTTCCTTTGCCGTTGGTTCACCCTCCAATGGCCACCGCGGCTGGCGCACTGTGGCCGGTGCACCGCACTGATCCGATGGCGGGAGCCAGGTGCTTCTTCCTGGTCTCCCATGGGGTGCAGGGCCCAAGCACTTGGGTCATCCTCCACTGCACTCCCGGGCCACAGCAGAGAGCTGGCCTGGAAGAGGGGCAACCAGGACAGAATCCGGCGCCCTGACCGGGACTAGAACCCGGGGTGCTGGCGCCGCAAGGCGGAGGATTAGCCTATTGAGCCGCGGTGCCAGCCTTGACCTCATTCTATCTACATTTTACAATACGGAGGCTCAGGGACATTAACATGCTGGCCAGTCCTGTGCCTGCTACCTGGGAGGTGAACTTGAACTTCATGATCTGAGGCTTAGGAATACACACGAGGCCAATCCTTATCTCCTTGGAGGGACGCGGTGTAGGGATGGTGGCTTATAAAACAAGGCAGCAGACGTGGAAGTCTGTCGGCCTCAGGAAGGCCAGCTGCCATGGCCCTGCCCTGGGAGCCTTCTTGCTCTGCACCTGTGCCTGTTCCCTTCTGCAGCTGGACCCTGGGGAGGCAGGTGAGGCAGGAGGGCTGGACTGGGACTGTGAGGAGGATGCTGAAGGACACACAGGTGTGGGGGTGATCCTGCTAATCCTGACGATGATAATGACCAACACGTCTCTCATTCTGGGGCGCGCCCCTAGGACCAGATACTACGAAAAGCTTTACGTTTTAGTTAATTTTCCAACAACTCTGTGCGATGTAAACTCTGTTCCGTTTGACTGCAGAGATCATGACTTTAGGAAACCCCCACGATAGCTGCCTCAGTCCTAAATATCCAATCCAGCATCCCAGATGGGCAGCCTGCATGCAAGATGGGTTATTTTGTGCACAGTAAGCTTTTCATGGCAACAGGCTGGGGGTTGCAACCAAAGGACTAGAATGTTCTCCAGGCACCGACCAGGAGTCCTGCAGCTGCATGAAAGGGCAAGGTTGCTTGTCGGCTATGGTGGAGCCTCCTGGTCACAAGGTGTCTTTGGTCAGAAGGAAAGTGGCCTTTGACAAGTGACAGGGCTCGGAGAGGCAGGGTGGTCCTGGCCTCGGGGGCCTCGGGGGGCTCCTGGCTTTGCTCTCACACGACCTCTCCCCCCAACCCTCAGCCCCTGGTCTGCTGTCAGAACTGCTGGGACAAGGTAGAAAGGGTGCAGGAGGAGAGGGGAGCAGAGCCCGGGCGGGCAGAGCTGATGGAGAGGAATGGTGGAGAGAAAGTAAGAGCCACAGCACAAAGTGGCTGAAGGAGGAGAGAGGAGAGTCGGAGAGGAAGAAGGAAGAGAGTGCAGGGTCCAATGGGGCAGGAGCGGCTGGGGGGGGGGGGCGTCTGAGGTCAGATTAGGGAGGTGAGAGGAGAGAGAAGAGCAGGTGGGAGGGGCACAGGGCGGGGCACACAGGGCTTAGAGCAGGTGTGGGAGAGGGTGGAGCTAAAGAGAGGCATGGTGGGGAGGGGAGGAGAGAGGAACCTCTGTGCTCCAGGTGACTTCTGGGGAAGCTCAGTGGAACGCATCAACACGGACCTGGGTCTGTGTAAAATCCCTGCACGGGTCACCTGCCATGGCGGTGGATGAAGCCAGCCCTTTGAACCCCACATGCAGGAAACCCAACGTCTCCAGCCTGGAGGTGGTGCTCTGAGTGACAGGGGCAAAATCCTTACCCTGCAACTCCACCGTGTCCCCCTGTGCCTGGGACCAGTCAATGAAGCTCGCTCTCTGCAGGTCGGGTCTTGTTGTGTTGTGTTCATCAGGAACCAGGGTCTGCCTTGGGGGCAGTGTCAGCGTCCCCAGGGCCCCCTGGGCAGCTGCGTCCAGTTTTCCTCATACAGACCCTCCACAGCACCAACTGACTTCCGAATTGTCTGTGCAGTGTGTCTGATGGACAAGCAAAGTGTGTTTTAGATAGCCAGGGTTGGAGTATAAAGGAAGGGCTGTGTGACCGGTGGGCTGGTTGCTATCTCGAACTCTTTGACCTACGCAAGTTACCTGGGTGCTGTTTCTTCCTGAGGATATTCCCTAACGCCTTCCCACCAAATCCATGTTCCTGGTCGTGTCCTTCCCATGGGAGCTCATCCCTCCCAGCTGCTCTTCCCTGAGGGCAACAACCTCTGGGGCTGCCCACGGGGGCAGAGTCGCGAGCCCTGTCCATCCTGAGCGGAACCTGGCACACACTTGGCCCCCAGGAATTCTCTTGAAAGGACTCCTCCCTTCTCCTAACATGCAGACATTCTATACGAAGAGCTGGGATTAAATGGAACAAAGTGAGAGTCCAGGGGCTGGCGCCAGGAATGCCTTCCGAGCCGGAGCCTACGCTCTGTGCTGGGCTGCACGAGCATCCCAGGGATGCAATGCGAGCCGCAGGTGTCAGCGCTGGTGTAATCATACAGTCCTCCCTGCTGGTGGGCCGGTCTCCGAGAGCCTGCCTTGCAACCAGGACTTGTGAAGGGTTACCAGGTAAGAAGACCAGCAAACCTTCCCTGAGGCCCCACAGAAGCAAGCATCGTGGTACAGCAGGTAAACCACCATCGACAACGTCGGCATTCCAAATAGGCGCTGGTTCATGTCCCGGCTGCTCCATTTCTGATCCAGCAGAGGATGGTAATGGCAGCAGAGGATGGCCCAAGTGCTTGGCCCCTGCTGCCCCCACGGGAGATCTGCAAGAAGCTCCTGGCTCTTGGCTTTGGCTTCGCCCAGCCCTGGTAGCTGCAGCCATCTGGGGCGTGAACCAGTGGATGGATGTCTCTCCCTCTCTCTGCCTTTCTTTCTTTTTTTTTTTTTTAAGATATATTTATTTTACTTATAAGTCAGAGTTACAGAGAGAGAGAAAGAGAGAGAGAGAGAGAGAGAGAGAGAGGTCTTCCACCTGTTGGTTCACTCCCCAATTGGCCACAATGGCCAGAGCTGCGCCATTCTGAAGCCAGGAGCCAGGAGCTTCTTCCTAGTCTTCTCATGGGGGTGCAGGGGCCCAAGGACTTGGCCATCTTCCACCGCTTTCCCAGGCCATAGCAGAGAGCTGGATTGGAAGAGGAGTGGCCGGGATTCGAACTGGTGCCCCTATGGGATGCTGGCACTGCAGGCGGCAGCTTTACCTACTGCACCACAGCGCCGGCCCTCTGACTTTCAAATAAATAAATAAATCTTTGAAAAAGAAGCAGCAGCAGCACCAGCAGGGGTAGGGGGAGGGAGGGGGGGAGGAAGGAGGGGGAGGGGGAGGAGAAGTAGTGAAAAGAGGTGGTAGCTAGATTCCGGGAAGACACTGCCTGCCTCCCAGAAGAGCCGGGAATATTCCCGTCCTCTACCACATGCACCATCCCGGGGCCAGCACTGTGGCGCAGTAGGTAAAGCCACTGTCTCGCTGCCTGTGGTGCTGGCATCCCATATGGGCGCCGGTCTGAGTCCCGGCTGCTCCACTTCCAATCCAGATTTCTGCTGTGGCCTGGGAAAGCAGTAGAAGATGGCCCAAGTCCTTGGGCCCCTGCACCCAGGTGGGAGACCTGGAAGAAGCTCCTGGCTCCTGGCTTCAGGTCGGTGCAGCTCCAGTGGATGGAAATCTCTCAGTCTCTCTCTCTCTCTCTGCCTCTTTGTATCTCCGATTTTCAAGTAAATAAATAAAATCTTTAAAAAACAAGAACGCACCTTCTCGCTCACTAACTGGTGCAGCTGGGTCCGGGGACGGCGCCTCCCCCTCTGAGTGGGCGCGCAGTCCGCGGAGTGGGTGTTTCTGCTCTCAGTAAGACACTCGCGGAGGAAAGAAAAAGCTGCATTTGTTCACCGATCCTAACTGGACCCTAACCCCAGGGCAAGCTGCCCCTTCCACTGGCCTACCTTGTTAGTTTTACCGTAGATGGCTTCACGGACGAGGCGCCCGTTCAGAGGGCCACCTCACCTGGCCGGCGCCAGCTGTGCCCATCCGCTCAATGCCAACCGCACTTCTCTCCGGGATATGCCTCGTAGCCACTTCCCTGTTCAAGGGAGCCAGCAGCTTCATGGAAAGTGAGGAGGACGGGCGAGGAGGCGCTGATGAGGAGCGTGTTGGGGAGAGAGAGGGGACAGAAGGGAAGAGGGGCTGACTGTAAAGATGGGGAGATGAGAAAGAGGGAGCAGGCGGGGCGGGGAGAGAGATGCGCATGGCAGGAGAGAGCCCTTGGGCCACCTTCCGCTGCTTCCCCAGGCGCACTGGCAGGGAGCTGGATCGGAAGTGGAGCAGCTCAGACTTGAATTGGCACCCACATGGGCTGCCAGTGTCACAGGCAGCGACCTAACCTGCTGTGCCATCACGCTGGCCCCCAGATCCTATCCTAAATCTACACTCTGCTACCCTCAGGTTAGATTAGAGACAGATTCTGAACATGGAAGCGACAGCATGATTTCGTTTTATCCCAATCCTGCCAATTTTATCCCAATCCTGCATCTTCGTGCATTTCACTCTTCTGTGCTCGGAACGGCCCACTCCCCTGAGTCTGGTGAGGTTCCGTAGGGTCCTGCAGAGGCAGCAGCTACCGGTGGCCACCGCCGGGGTGCCCGCAGGATGGATGGGGGAGGGGTGTGGACCGCCAAGTTCTAGGACAGGCATCCTGAGCGAGGGAAAGAAGAGACTTTTTCCATCGCAGCCCTGCTCACGATATCCCAGGCGTGGAACCATTTGGAAAATGAAAATGTCAGGGCCAGCGCTGTGGTGAGGCAGGCAAAACCACCGCCTGCGACGCCAGCAACCCACAGGGCCGCTGGTTCAAGTCCCGGCTGCTCCACTTCCGGTCCAGCTCTCTGCTGTGGCCTGGGAAAGCAGTGAAAGATGGGCCAGGTGCTTGGGCCCCTGCACCCGTGTGGAAGACCCGGATGGAGTCCCAGGCTCCTGGCTTTGGCCTGGCCTCGTGCTGGCCGCTGCTGCCATCTGGGAAGTGACCCAGAGGGTGGAAGATCTCTCCCTCTCTTCCCCCACCTCCCTGCAACTCTGACTTTCAAAATAAATAAATACATCTTCAAAAAAAAAAAAAACAAAGAAAAGTGGTCTATGTACATGATGGGCTATGACTCAAAGGGCGAGATCTGCGGAAAATGGACAGAACTGGAGGTCGTTACGCTCAATAAAATAAGCCAGACCCAGGAAGACAAACCGTGCACATTGTCTCCCATGTGTGGAAGTGGTAACAGAACCGTGGTCCTGAGAGGCCAGGGCGGGTAGGAGAACCCAGCAAGTTCCAGTCCCCTGCACGCACGGTGGGGTGATTGTAGGTCACCCTGATTATCACACACCGCACCGTGTGTGTCGGGGGCTGGGACCAGGACCAGGACCGGGAGGCCCACACACAGAGCGACCGCGGGGCTGGGAAGCGGCTGGTTTGATTCCATCAGCTTGAGCTGAAGTATCGCCCCCGCCCCCGCCGCCCGCCATCCGCCCGCAGAAACGTGGATTAGACCTTCATCAAAAGTTCAAAGGCAGAGAAACCGGAACGGAGGCATTTCAGACGATTTCTCCCGGCTCAGGCTCCTAGCTTACAGGTAAAGATGTTCTCATGATATGGCCAGGAGCCAAGAACAAAGAGGCCCAGAGGCGACTGGGCAGAGGAAGCAGTGATCTCCCGGGATCTCCCGGGATCTCCCACCCTGAGCACACAAAGGCCATCGGCCCCGCAGCAGCCGGGACAGAGGTGCCCTCCTTCACACACCCTCTCACTGGACAAATCCACCTTGAGAACACAGCAGCGACTGGGTTTTCTGTATAAATTTGTATATCCTCCAGGAAAAAATGCTACAATTTACCGAACACTTAACACGGGAGGAGGCAGGGCTTTGGGGTTCAGGCCGTCCCCTGGGACTCCAGCATCCCCCAGTCACAGCCCTGGTTCAAGTTTCTGCTTCCAATCCAGCCTCCTGCCGGTGGACGCCCTGGGAGGCGGCAGAGACGGCTCAAGGACGCGGGATCCCACCTCCGCGTGGGAGGTCCAGAAGGGGCTCCTGGCTCCTGGCTTTGGGCTCCTCCAGCCCCAGCTGTTGTGGGCACTGGGGAGTGACCCAGAGGATGGGGAATCAGTCAATCAATCACCCTCTCCCTCTCTGCCTTTCCAACGAGAGACATAAATTAAAAGTCGTAAGCATGCTAATACTACGCTAACTTTCACACAATGTTCTTTTCTTAGGGGAACAGTTTTGTCATCCCTGTATCTTTTCCCTCCCAACTTCTGTCTCTGACCCGTGGATCACACACTTGCCAGTCTGATTCCTGCCAGTGGATGGAGACCTTTCCCACGGCCTCTCCCGTGGCTTCCTCGTCAGCTCGACGGGCTGCTTCTTTTACAACCCCTTTCTCCAAAATTGGTACTAAAATGTTTTTATACACATAGGAAACTTTCACAAATAAAATATCTCCCACGTGGGAGACCTGGAAGAAGCTCCTGGCTGCGGCCTGGCCCAGCCCTGGTCATTGCGGCCATGTGAGGAGTGACCCAGTGGATGGAAGATCGATCCCCCCCAACTCTGCCTTTCAAATAAGTAAAAATAAATCTTTGAGGAAAACAAGGAAGTAAGCTGTAAGACATCATGGCTTCTGCCCCTAGCCCTTCAACAGGCATCCCCCAGGAACAGGAGCCTTTTGGATATGCCATTTCACACGCAGGAAATTCAGAATCTCCGGCTGTCCAGGGCTGTGTACGTGTTTCACTGCAATGAATCTCACTTGCATGACTTCAGAAACAATGCAGCTATTACATGTAACTACCTTTCTTTGTCTTAAAAATGTTTATTTTTCATCCACTTCAGAGACAGAGAGATTTTTCCATCCACAAGTTCAGGCCAAAGCCTGGGACCCAGAACCCCATCCGGGTCTTCCTTGTGGGCCACAGGGCTCCAAGCACTCGAACCATTCTCTGTTGCCTCCTGGGGCGCATTGGCAGGAAGCTGGACTGGAAGCGGAGTGGCCGGGACTCGAACCCTCACTCCAATATGGGATGTGGGCGTGGCTTAACCCAGGCAGTGGCTTAACCCACAGCACCAGAACTGGTTTTCTACTCTTGTAACAGAGATCATTTTCAATAAACATGGTAAAAAAAAAAATGGCAAGAGAGGACAAAATGTTCATAATCATCAAATTAGCAAAATGTTCTGCTAGAATATTCCCACGATAACCGAGTACTCATTCTTACCCGAACATCTCCAGTGATTCCAGGGATTTCCTTTGAACTTTGTTTTGCTCTAACTAAAAGGCGGTCTGGGCCATGCATTACGATTGGTAGCAATTTTTAACTTCTTTAACTTAGCACCCACAATGTTCTCGGGCAGGAGAGAGCATTCTAGAATGTCTCACAAACACACAGAGAATGACCGAACAGCACGTGAGTGCCCCCGGCTCTCAGCAATGGTGCAGTGCACGCCATCACCCTGTACACCCCCTCCTGTGTCCAACGCCGGTCAGGCCCCAGAGAAGCAAAGCCTCTGCCCCACGTCCTGGGAACAAAAGGCAGCCGCACCCAGATGCCAGGGCGCCCTGTGAGCCGGGCCATTGCCATGGCAGAGATAAACCCTCCGTGGCCTCGGGGAGGCTGTGAGTGACAACAGCACAGAGGGAGGGAGACACATGTCCCTGCTGGGATGGACTAGCAAAGGTGACTGAATGAGGGAGTATCGCCCAGCGCTAAAACACATTCGCTCTTTTCCACGGCCTGGATTGGGGTCCCGGGGCGGGGGGTCTGCATAAATTAATCCAATATTTGCAACCGTCCCCCAGGCTGCCGCACTGGTGGAAGAGTGTCCTGCCCAGGCGCAGGGCAGCCAGGACCTCACAGCCTGACCTTGTCCGGAAAGGGAGGCTTCGCAGTGCTACTAGCCGAGATGGCGGCACAGTGGGTCCGGGTGGGCCCCACACCCGTGCCAGGTGGCGGTAGGAAGAGGAGACCGCGGTAGAGCTAGGGTGCTGCACCTACAAGGCTCACACGGAGAAAGGGTTGTGTCGGCCCATGGGGTTGGAGGTTCAAGGCCAAGATTAGGTGGCCTCATCGGTTTGGCATCTGGG
>CM027395.1:7298563-7385941 GCA_015711505.1 Sylvilagus bachmani | reverse complement strand
AGAGAGAGAGGGAGAGAGAGGGAGAGAGAGGGAGGAGAGGGAGGGAGAGAGAGAGGGAGAGAGAGGGAGGGAGGGAGAGAGAGAGAGAGAGGGAGGGAGAGAGAGGGGGAGAGAGAGAGGGGGAGAGAGAGAGGGAGAGAGAGGAAGGGAGAGAGAGAGAGAGAGGGGGAGGAGGGGGGAGGGAGGAGAGAGAGGCTGTCACGTGGCAGCCAGCCCTCCTCTGGAAATTGCCTTCCTCTGGCCCAGGGGCCTCCCACAAGCCCCCCTTCCGGACGACATCACTGGACTAAGTTTCCACCCTCTTAGTACCATTACCCTAGACTTCAGGGTTTCAGATTCCGCGTGGGTTTGGGAGGCACCAAGGATCGCCGAGAGCACTAGAGGCTGGGGGGGGCGGGGGTCCCTGTGCCTTCAGCAGGTCCATGGTTCAGCCGAACGCCTTGATTTTAGACTTTCCGTCCCAAGAACACGCCTGTGGGAGAATAAGTTCCTGTTGCTGGAAGCCGCCAGGGCCCAGGAGCATGTTGGGATAGGAAACAGTTCATGTCACTCCTAAGTCGGTGTCGCCAGCTCTGTGCGTCAGATGAGGGCTCTCCACCGGCGTGGAGGGGTGGGTAATTATGGACAATGCCTGCTGACCTCTGCTTTGTTACAGCTCAGAGAAGAGCCCTGGGCGTCCAGGAGCTGAGGCCAGCGGTGCCACCACAGCGCCCCCTGGGGGTCAGTCATGCAAAGGTTAAGAGATTCTGTTGAGCCTACAGGTTCAGCCCGCGTCCCACATCCGGTGCCACAGTTCGACTCCTGGCTCCGGCTCTTGGCTCCAGTTTCCTGCCCACGAAGACCCCAGAAGAAGAGGAAGTGGAGAGGCTCAAGCAACTGAGTCTCCGCCACCCATGGGGGAGACCTGAATTGAGTTCTTGGCTCCTGGCTTCCACCTGGCTCAGCCCAGCTGCTGTGGGTATCTGGGGAGTGAACCCATGGATGGGAGTTCTCTGCACCTCTAATTAAAAATATATATATATTGTAGAATAAAAAATACCTGCCTATACTTTGGCAGTACCTCGTAAAGCTACGCACGTGTGTACCCAGTGGCCCAGCCTCTTCCATCTGGGACTGTTCCCCACCCCAATGATCTCACACATCCATGTGCAAAAGTACTTCCAAAATCCATGGAATTAAATTAGAAGGTAAATTTTTTAAAAAGATTTTATTTATTTATCTGAGAGGCAGAGTTACAAACAGAGAGAGGGAGATAGAGAGGTCTTCTATCTGCTCATTCTCTCCCCAGATGGCCACAATGGCTGGATCTGGGCCAGGCCGAAGCCAGGAGCCAGGAGCTTCTTCCAGGTCTCCCACGCGGGTGCAGGGACCCAAGCACCTGGGCCATCCTCCACTGCTCCCCCAGGCAATAGCAGGGAGCTGGGTTGGAAGGGGTGCGGCCAGGACAGAAACCGGTGCCCATGCAGGATGCTGGTGCCTCAGGTGGAGGCTTAGCCTACAGTGCCTCAGTGCTGGTCCCTCAAAGGTTAATTTATTTTGGATCAAAAAAATTTGAAATCCATATATGTGACCAGGCTTCAAAAAGTTCATGGAAAATGTGTGCTTTGAAAAACCCAGGCATGGATTTCAGCAATCTTCCACCAACATAAACTTACCTTTTTGTTCCACTTTCCATGAATTTTATTTTTTTTTAATTTATTTTTTTTTCTGAAAGAGTTACTCATATGGAAGGAGAGGGAGAGAGAGAGAGAGAGAGAGAGAGAGCGAGCTTCCATCTGCTGGTTCACTCCCCATTTGGGTGCAATGGCTGGAACTGTGCCAATCTGAAGCCAGGAGCCAGGAGCTTCTTCCTGGTCTCCCACGTGGGTGCAGGGGCCCAAGGACCTGAGCCATCTTCTACTGCTTTCCCAGGCCACAGCAGAGAGCTGGATTGGAAGTGGAGCAGCCAGGACATCAACTGGCGCCCATATGGGATTCCGGCACTGCAGGCGGCGGCTTTACCCGCTATGCCACAGCGCCGGCCCCTCCATGAATGTTTTTTAAATAGATTTACTTACTTATTTGAAAAGCAGCATTTTGGGGGGGAAGACTGAGACAGAGAGATAAAGGAAGAGAGGTCTTCCATCTGCCATTTTTTTTCACTCCCCAAATGGCCACAATGGCCAGGGATGGGCCAAGTCAAAGCCAGGAGCCAGGAGCTTCCTCTGGATCTCCCACCTGGGTGCAGGGGCCCAAGGACTTGGGCCATCCTCTGCTGCTGTCCCAGGTGCATTAGTAGGGAGCTGGATCAGAAGTGGGGCAGCCAGGACTCGAACAAGCACTTATATTGGAGCCGGTGTCACACTTAGCCTGCCGTGCCACAACGTGCCACCCATGAGTGTTCGGAAGCGAGCTTCCTGTGGGAGCATGCTAGTGTAAAATCAGGAACAGCCCACATGGCCATCAGCAGATCTGCGTGGCAGTGGGCACTTGGCCGGGTGGTTAAGATACCACATCAGGGCACCTGGGTTCAAGTCCTGGCTCTGACTTCTGACTCGAGCTTCCTGCTAGCGCACACCCTGGGAGGCAGCTGGGATGGCTCAGTAACTGAGTTCCCAGCACCCATGCTGGAGACCTGGATGGAGCTCCTGGCTCCCGGCTTCAGCCCTGGCCCAGCCCCAGCTATAGCAGGCATTTGGGGTAAACTAACGAAAGGAGGACCTTTCTCTCTGTCTCTCTGTCTCTCTGTCTCTCTCTCACTGTCTAACTCTGCCTGTCCAAAAAAAAAAAAAAAAATGACAGTTTTGTTACATGCAACAGCAGAGCTGAATCTCGTGGTACAGCATCAGATGAAAACAGCCAGGCACAACAGAGCACATACTTGTGGGATCCCATTTCTATCAGAAGCAGGTACGTCTAACTGGTGGTAACTGAAACCAGAAGCGAGAAAAGGCACCAAGGAACCTTCTGGAACGATACGTATGTTCCATGTCTTGGCCTCGTTTGTGGTTTCATGAGGTTGCACACTTACTGTAGATACAGTCACAGATTTGTGCTGCCAATTATGCATTTATTTATTCATTTATTTAAAGATTTATTTATTTATTTATTTGAAATTCAGAGTTACACAGAGAGGAGAGGCAAGAGAGAGAGAGAGAGAGAGAGAGAGAGAGAGAGAGAGAAAGAAAGAGAGGTCTTCCATCTACTGGTTCACTCCCCAGATGGCTGCAATGGCCAGAGCTGGGCTGATCTGAAGCCAGGAGCCAGGAGCTTCTTCCAGGTCTCCCATGCGGGTGCGGGGGCTCAAGGGCTTGGGCATCTTCCATTGCACTTGAGAAGGTTTAGACAGTGAGAGAGAGAGCCAGAGAGAAAGGTCTTCCTTCCGTTGGTTCACTCTCCTAATGGCAGCTGGGGCGGGCACTGTACTGATCCGAAGCCAGGAGCCAGGTGCTTCCCCTGGTCTCTCATGGGGTGCAGGGCCCAAGCACTTGGGCCATCCTCCTCTGCACACCTGGACCACAGCAGAGAGCTGGACTGGAAGAGGAGCAGCCGGGACAGAATCCGGTGCCCCGACCAGGACTAGAACTCGGGGTGCTGTCACAGGATTAGCCCAGTGAGCCGCGGCGCCGGCCGAGAGAGAAGGTTTTTAAATTTGGAAGTGAAACAGTACAGAATACACTACTTCCGAGACACACACAGAACACCAGTGCAGAAGCAGCGCCGGTTCCCCCTCTCGACACAAGGTGGCGCTCTCCCCCCTGCAGGCCTCTCCAGCCCAGTTCTTCGGGAAGTGACAGCCCATTCAGACAGGTCGTGCGGTCCGAGCACCGGCACCGGGCACCGGGCTGGGTCGCAATGACCGCCTCGCTTCGGACCGGTGCAGCCCTCTAAGGTCGAGGGCTCCAGTCCCAGCTCCGGCATTTCCCAGCGGGGTGGCCTGGGGAACCCCTCTGTGCTGTAGGATGCACCTTGCGGGATGGTGTTGTGGACGCTCAGCGGATTCCTCCCTGCGAGGCTCTCACGGCATCAGCTGGCACCGAACAAAGCTCCACGTCTTTATCTGAATTAGCACCAAGACAGGAAGTCTCAGGCGTGCGCAAGGCAAGCTGTGGCATCCCACTTCTGCAGGGGCCCGCCTGGCACAGCCGCACAAGTCCTCTGGCCTCTGTGTTCCTGCCCGGCGGCCGGCAGCCGCTCACCAACACTGCAACTCCGTGCCCAGGGCTGCAGGCGCCAACGCTGGGTGCCCGGAGTGGCCGGCAGGATAGCGGCCACATCCTACTCCCCGGATCCGTGCCGCCTTCCGGGACAAAGGGGGAAGGAAGGCGGCCCCCAGAGCTTAAGATCTCAGACCTCAAGGACGGGAGCCACGGCGGGGGCTCGAACCTGCGCTCACGTTGGATGCTGGCGCCACAGACGGGCGGCTTAACCCGCTGGGCCTCTGCCTCTCTGGCTTCTAAGCAACGGAACCACCTCTTGGTCTCCGTCTGTGTTTCTGTTATCAGAACACCGAGAAGAGGCTGCTGCTTGCCGTGTGGTTCCGGGAGCTGGCCTAGTCCAGTCTTCGCAGGGCGGGGAAGCTCACCATGTGCCAGGCTGGGCCACTGCCACATCCTGGAATTAAGCCTCCAGGCGCATCCTGTCCTGCTGAGGACAGATCCACTCACGACACAGCACAGGTCCCCTTCAAGGCCTCGGGGGCAAGACTGATGTGGTGGGAGACCACGCTGGGGGCCCGCGCCATGGTCCGGCTGCTCCACTCTCAATCGAGCTTCCTGCCAATGCCCGGGAAGGCAGTGGAAGATGGCCCCAAGCCCTTGGTCCCCTGCCCCCCACGTGGGAGACAGATGGAGCTCCTGGCCCAGTGCCGGCCTTTGAAGCCATTTGGGTAGTGAACTGGTGAATGGAATCTCTCTCTCCGTTACTCTGCCTTTCGGGTAAACAAGTCCTTTTATAAACAGAGAGATCCAGCCGGCACTGTGGCTTAGCAGGTAAAGCCGCAGCCTGAAGTGCCGGCATTTGAGTCCCGGCTGCTCCACTTCCGACCCAGCTCCCTGCTAGTGCACCTGGGAAAGCAGTGGAGGATGGCCCAGTGCTTGGGCCCTGCACCTGCGCGGGAGACCTGGCTTCGGATCGGCGCAGCTCCAGCTGTTGCAGCCAAGTAGGGAGTGAACCAGCTTTTGGAAGACCTCTCTCCCCGCCTCCCTATAACTCTTTCAAATAAATAAATACATCTTTTAAAAAATTATGTATTTGCAAGAGAGACCAACAAAAAGCTCCTAGTCACTTGTTTATCCCCTAGATACCCACAACAGCCAGGGCCAGGCGGAGGCTGAAGCCGGGAGCTGGGAACCCACTCCAGGTATCGCATGCGGTGGCAGGAACCTGGCGCCCGGAGCTGTCACTGCTGCCTCCGGGTCCACTGGCAGGAAGCTGGGGTCAGGAGCAGAGCCGGGAGCTGCAATACGGGATGCAGCATCTTAGCCACGAGGCCGGACACCTACTCTCAGTTTTCCCTGTCTTTAATTTGGGGAAACTGAGGCACAGAAAGTCTAAGTGAGATCCTTACGATGAAGAGTGTTTGAACCCGAGCCAGTGCCACTACAAGGTAACAGGCAAGCGATAAGGAAAGAGGGAGCGGGACAGAGCCTGGGAGGGGCAAGCTGCCCCCTTCCAAACACACGCGTACACACACACACACTTACATGCATGTGTGCACGCATGCACATGCTTACACACATGTGTGTACACACCTGCAGGCACATATGCACACATACACATGTTACATACACATACACATGTGCACACACGCACACGTGTGTACACGTGTTACCCACACACGTTTACACTGCTCACACACATGTGTGCACACACGTGCACGTGCGTGTACACAACGTTACGCAATACATATACACGCGTGTACATACATGTTATCCACACATATACACATGCATACACACCTGTGCACACTCATACACATGCGTGCACACATGCGCATGCACACATATGCACAGGCACACACATGCACATGCCTACCATCTGCACACACATATACACACATACACACGTACACACACGTGTTACATGCACACACATGCACACATCTGCGCACACATATACACACGTACACACATACACACGTGTGTACACATGTTACACACACATGCACACATCTGCGCACACATATACACACCTACACATGAATACACACCTGTGCACATTCATACACACATATGCGAAGGCACATACATGCATACCATCTGCGCACACATATACACACGCACACACATGCACTCACACACATACACACGCGTGTACATATGTTACACACGCACACATGAGCGCACACATATACACACATACACATGCACACACGTAGACACACACACGCACTGTCATGTCTGGAAACGTGTTCCCAGTCCTTGGGGCTGCTTCCCCGGAGGCTGCTGGGTGGCCGGTGCCCAGCCTTGCCGGCACGAGGAGCCTGGGCCCGAGAACAACCCGGGCAGCTCCTGCGCTGGTGCCTGGTCATCTGCTCCTGGCCCGAGGGTCCCTGCCGGGAGCGCGCTCCGGCCTGGGGGAGCCCGGGAACCCACGCTGCAGGAAGTGCCAGCACGCATCCCTTTGCTCGGGTCCACAGTGACCTCCCTAGCGACCAGGAAACACCCGTCTCTCCCACACTCAGAGGCCAAGACTGAGGCCAGTGAGCCTCCATCAGCAAACCATCAAACATTCCAAATGCGCCTGCGTGGGCAGGACCCGCGGTCTCCGGGGCAGCCGGCATCAGAGTTTTGATTGGCGCAGTCGCTGGAAAAGCCTGGGGGGTCGGGAGGTCACTGCGGGAGGCCAGGAACCAGGAAGCGTCCAGCCCAGAGCCCCAGAGAGGCGCTGGGGACAGGCGAGAGAGCCGGGAGCCCTGCCGCAGCCCCTCCCGGGGAGCAGCCTCTGATCTGTGGGCCACCGCCCCACCAGCCCTTTCTAGAATCATCTGGGCCAATTATCTTTACAAACAAAGTCCTGGGAAACGTGCACGCAAACCTCTGAGTTTCCCTCGCTCCTAGGACGGAGACATCACAGCCCTGGCTGCCCCACGGATTCCAGGCCCACGAGGCCCAAGGCCAACCCAGGCCTAAGAGAAAAGGCTTAGAAACTCTGTGTGTGTCAGAGAGGGAGAGAGGCAGGCAGCTCTCCCGACCACTGATTCACCCCCGGATGCCTGCACTGTCCGGAACTGAGCCACGCCGGAGCCAGGAACCCACTCCAGGTCTCCCACGCAGGGGGCAGGTGCCAGTGTGGCTGCCTGGCAGGGAGCTAACGTGGGGAGCGGGGCCGGGTGTTGAATCCAGGCACTCAGGTGTGGGACACAGGCATCCTGTTTTGTGGACAGGCACAGTTAGACAGTGAGTGAGAGAGACAGACAGAAAGGTCTTCCTTCCGTTGGTTCACCCCCAAAATGGCTGATACGGCCAGCACTGCGCTGATCCAAAGCCAGGAGCCAGGTGCTTCTCCTGGTCTCCCATGGGGTGCAGGGCCCAAGGACCTGGGCCATCCTCCACTGCACTCCCGGGCCACAGCAGAGAGCTGGCCTGGAAGAGGGGCAACCAGGACAGAATCCGGTGCCCCAACTGGGACTA
This sequence comes from Sylvilagus bachmani, assembly GCA_015711505.1. Classification (NCBI taxonomy): domain Eukaryota; kingdom Metazoa; phylum Chordata; class Mammalia; order Lagomorpha; family Leporidae; genus Sylvilagus; species Sylvilagus bachmani. Next base: position 7,378,328 of record CM027395.1, on the reverse strand, counting down.
GAATCCGGTGTGCTGGCGCCGCAGGCGGAGGATTAGCCAAGTGAGCCACAGCGCCGGCCTGGACACAGGCATCTTACCAGCGCTAGGCCAAACCCTGAGAGAAGATTTAGCAGTGAGTTCCAAAGACCTCAGGCTGCACGGTCTCTTCCCTGCCTGTATCTTTGTTTACAAACGAGTTAAACTGAAGGTAGCAACTAAGAAAAACACAGGTGGATGTGTGTATGATTAAGAAAGAGTGAGAGAAAGAGGACAGAGAGAGGGAGAGAGACAGGAGAGACTTCCAAACAGGCAGCGCAGTGACTAAGATCAAATCCCGTCCAGTGTTCGGTCCTCACCCACCTGCAGGCAGCCACGCCCAGACGAGAAATACAGACCCGACAGCTCCCTCGCTCAGCCACCCTGTCCTCCCTGGTTCCCCTCCCCCCGCACAATCCCTGTCCACCCTGAACCTGGGAGTGTCCCTCCGAGGAGCCCTACCCCGGCACTCCCTGGGGTCCTCTCTCAACCTCTCTGAGCCCTGCCCCTGGAAGCTGAACCCCAGGATCTTAAGCAGCCAGGCACCGTGCTGACTGCCCTGCACCGTGGGCCCCAGTTCTTTACCCTGCAGGAGGTACAGGGCCTCTCCCAGGCCCCCACCCTGCAATAGGGTAGGTACCCGCCTCTGGACTTGGCCTGTGGCTTGCTCCCCCAGTAGCAAGGGGTCGGAGTGTGCCGGTGTCGAGCCCGGGCAGCAGTTGAGAGGCCTTGAGCATCTCACCGACACTTTTGCAGCCCCGTGAGATCAAGACCGGAGCCGCCTGGAGCACGACCGGAGCTGATTGGCTAAGAGCTGGGCCCAGAAGAACCACCCAGCTGAGCCCAGCCTGCAGGGCTCAGCTACAAACTCCTGAGCTGACGAAGGCCCCTGGGCGGCTGCTGCCTTGTGCGTAGCGTTACTGTGATTAATGAACACAGGAAGCCAAGGACACACTCAAGAGGGTGCTTCACATCAAAGTTCAAAAAAAAAGTGCTGTGAAACACAGGCATAGATTTCAAAATATTTTTGCACCAAAATGAACTTAATTTTAAATTCTTTCCACCAACTGTTTGAAGTGGCCTCATATTTTACATTCAGCTTTATCTCGTTAATTAGCATTTTATTATTATATTCTACTGTATGGATATACCACATTTTGCTTTCAGTTTATCAGTTGGGCATTTGGATCGTGTGTGTGTTTAAAGATTTATTTATCTGAGACACTGAGCAAGAGAGACAGAGACATAGACACACAGAGATCTCCTGTCTGCGGGTGCACTCCCCAAATGACTACAACAGCTGGGGCTGGCCCAGGACAAAGCCAGCAGCCTGGAGCTCCATCCGGGTCTCCCACATGGGTGGCCGGCACACAGTCCCCAGCCATCATCTACTGCCTTCCCAGGTGCCTTGGCAGGGAGCTGGATTGGAAGCAGACCAAGCAGGACGAGCACCAGGACTCTGATTCGGGATGCTGTGCCACAACATGCCGGCCGTGTGTGTGTGTGTGTGTGTGTGTGCGCACGCGCACTGGCATGCCTGCTTGATGACATATATAACACATGACTTGATCTTGCTGTAGAAACTCCAATGGCATCAAGCCCAGTGGAGTCAATGGCGAGCCAAGATTCGCTGGGGTCTCCTGTTCTAGCCCACAGAGATTTTCCTCTGAGGACCCCGGAACAGGGAGACGGCCTCTCGTGCGTAAAGACGCCAGCAGCACAGTGGGCACGGAGCAGGCGCTGGCTGGGGCTCTCCTCGTGCCAACCCTTTAGTCACCATGACGACGAGCCCCAAGCTGCCCACACCTCTCAGACTCACCTCCCCCCTCCCCTCGCCCGTGGCTGCCAGCTGTCTTTCCACTGCCCCTACGTGCCGAGCTAACGGCCACCACCTGGCGTGGGCCCCAGCATCCCCTGTGCCTGGGAGTTCTCTCTCTCTATCCTCCCCCAACCCCTTTCTGGAATGTCCTCTTCTTGGCCTGAGCTTCCGTGGTCACCTTATCCAAAGCAGAATCAGAGAGAGAGAGAGAGAGAGAGAGAGAGAGAGAGAGAGAGAGAGGTCTTCCATCCACTGGTTCACTCTCCAAATGCCTGCAACAGCCAGAGATGGGCCAAGTTGAAGCCGGGAGCTGGGAACTCCACCCAGGTCTCCCCCTGGGCAGTAGGGACCCGACCTCTGGAGCCACCACCTGCTGCCTTCCAAGGCGCACGCCAGCAGGAAGCTGGAGTTCGGAGCAGGTCCATAACCTGAACCCAGGCACTCTGGAAGGGGCTGTGGGTGTCCAGGCAGCATCCTGACCGCCAGGCCAACGCCCACCCTGACTTTGAACTTGTGAACTGTGTAGAACGGCCCTGGGAGCACAGGGACACTGCCCGGCTGTGGGTGACGGGACCGGCATCGCAGGCAGGGGGAAGAGCGGAGGCTGTGAGGAGGGGGTGGGCTCCGGGGCTCAGGTGCCGCAGTGTGAGGAGGGGGCTTCCCAGAGGCAGGGTGGAGACCCCTCGGGCCTTGAAGGCCAGGGTCCAGGCATAGCCGTTCCTCCGATGAGAAGGGAGCCACGGGACGGGAGTGTTCCCCACGTTAGTCATCGTTAGTAATCATTCTATTCACGCTAACCTCATTTCCCCGGGGAGAAACACCCCCCTTTCTCTCCTTTCTCCCGGGGTGTATTAGTCAGCTTTTCATTACTACAATGAAACATCTGAGACAACTGACATTTTAAAAAAGTTGAAGATGGGGCCGGTGCTGTGGTGCAGCAGATTAAAGCCCTGGCCTGAAGTGCCGGCATCCCATATGGGCGCCGGTTCGAGTCCCGGCGGCTCCACTTCCGATCCAGCTCTCTGCTGTGGCCTGGGAAAGCAGTGGAAGATGGCCCAGGTCCTTGGGCCCCTGCATCCGCATGGGAGACCTGGAGGAAGCTCCTGGCTTCAGATCGGTGCAGCTCCGGTCGTTGCAGCCATCTGGGGAGTGAACCAGCGGATAGAGGACATCTCTCTCTGTCTCTACCTCTCTTTGTAACTGTCTTTCAAATAAATAAAAATAAATCTTTACAAAAATGAAAAGGTTGAAGAAGGCAGTGACAGGGAGAGCGCGCACATGAGAGCGGTCCCATTCACTGGTCACTCCTCAATAACCGTGGTGGTTGGGGCTGGGCCAGGTTGAAGCCAGGAGCCCAGAACTCCATCTGGGTCTCCTACGTGGGTGTAAGGGTCCCAGCACTTGATGTACCTCCACTGCTTTCCCAGGTGCATGAGGAGAGCCGGACTGGAAGTGGAGCAGCCGGGACTCGACCCGGTGCTCCGCCATGGGATGCTGGCATTGCAGGTGGCGCTTGGCTCGCCAGGCCAGACCACTAACTTTATAAAGAGAAAAGGTTTACTCAGCCCAAGGATCGGGAGTTCAAGTTCAAGTCTGGCCTCTCGTGAAGGTGGAGCTGGCAGACAGCAAGGGCAGAGCGTGCACGGACGAGGGTCGTGTGGCCAGCCAGGAAGCAGTGGGAGTGACCGGGCCGCTCGGGCCTTTAGGGCAAGCCTGTCATGGGGTCTCCCTCCCAGGCACACCCCCACCACCAAGGGCCTCTCACTAGGCCCCTGCCTCCCCGACACCGTCATCGGACCACGCCTCCACCCTCCGAGCACCATCAAGGTACAGCTTCAGGGTTTAACGTGCAGCACGTGTTCAGGAACCGAATCACCTTCCACCCAGAGCCCTTGGCTCAGTCCGCCTGGCCCACTGGGCTGTGTGCTGGCCCCTGGCCTTCCCCCCAACACCTGGGGATTTTACTTGGAGAACTTCGGTCGGGGAGCGCAGTCCGAGGCTGGGAAACCATCGCTTTCAGATATACGAGGAGGGAGTCACTGAGTCTGCTTTGTTCTGAACTTTGAGAAGTTAGATGAACACAGGTCAGGCTGAGACAAATACACTCTCCAACGAGTCAAGCCACGGCCTGCGACACCGGCGTCCCATGTGAGTGCAAATTCAAGCCCCGGCTGCTCCATTTCCGATCCAGCTCCCTGCTAATGCACCTGGGAAAGCAGTAGAGGACGGCCCAAGTGCTTGGACCCCTGCAGCCACATGGGAGACCCGGATGGAGCTCCTGGCTCCTGGCTTCAGCCTGGCCCAGCCCTGGTCATTGTGGCCATTCGGGAAGTGAACCAGCAGATGGGAGATATTCTCTCTCTCTCTAACTCTGCCTCTCAAATAAATCTTAAAAAAAAAAAAAAAAGCATGGGCTTAAAACAAAAATCTATGAAGAGAATTGAAACAATAGAGAAACCTGGTTCAGAGCTTGGGTCCGTCTGCCTGGGATTCAAATCCTGACCTGGCAACTCCCCGCCAGGAGGTTCGGGGCGAGCTCCGCACCTCTCTCTCCTGCTCAGGCGGCTGAACGAGGGTACCCAGGGGATCTGAGAAGGCACAAAGGGGCTGCCTCCCGGTGGCGGGGCGACCTCAGAGAGGCCGGGGGTGGGGGAATGAAGTAACAGATGAGTTTGCAGGCCGGTGAAGACACGGCGCAGGGCACCTCACCGTATCAGAGGGCCTGGGTTCAAGTCCCGGCTCCGCTCTCATTTGCACTCCCTGGTAATGTGCCCTGGGAGGCAGCAGGTGACCCACGTGGGAGACCTGGCTGGAGTCCCTGGCTGCTGACTCCACTCTGGCCCACCCTTGGCTTCTGCAGGCATTTGAGGAGTAGGAATGGGAGGGATGTGGAGGGGTGCGAATCAATAGATGGAAGATCTCTATCTGCCTTTCAAATTAAAAAAAAAAGATTATTTTAAAGACAGTTTATCTTGCTGGAAAAGAGTGTTCACGGTGTACACAAGTATTTGCATATTTCTTCGGGAGTCAGGGTTAGGAGGCCTCCCTCCAGACCCCGAGGATATAGAAAATCACCATATTTAAAGAGGACGTTTTGTGAAACTCAAAATAATAGAAAGACAAACACTGCACTTTGTTCCTTTTCTGCTCCAAACGCCCCCCCACACACCTTGCTCAGCCAGGATCGGCCCCCCTTCGGCCGGGGCTCTCCACCACCCTGGTTCTGAGAGCACCGCGGTGAGTAGACACACCCTGCCAGGTTCCTGAACACACAGCAGGGTTCGTGGGAGGCTTTTAGAACCACAGAATGAAGCACGGCCAGCCCTCGCACCTGACCTCCAGCTTTGCCTTCGGACCTTGGCAATCCCCAAGCTGCAAACTGGGCTACTGAACAGAGTCCCAAGGTCAAGGTTCTTTCCCAGATGGGCCACGACCTGCTTCCCCGCCTCCTCGCCTAACTCCCTCCCACACAAAGCTGCACACCCCATTCCCGGAACAAGTCTTTGCACGTGCTACTTGTCCCTTAAGTCTTTGATCACATGCCACCTCCTCCAGGAAGAAAGCCATCTGTCAGGGTCTCTGCTCCCGGGGTCGGATGAGCGTGTGCTTTGCACACACAGGGGCTGCGAGCTGGACAGGGCCTCGTGCCAACTCTCAGGGGGCAATGCTTCTCCACGCCGCTAGAGGGCGCTTGCAAAACCCCTAGGGGACTTCCCCGCCTGAAACCCCCGGTGACTCCCGGTGGCTCTTAGGATGGGACAGCTAAGTCGCCCACGCGGATGAGGTCCTGAGTGGGCCTCTTGTGCCTTCTGAAACTTTGAGCCGGGGCACTCACCCCTCCAGGCTCGGCTCTCCGGAGGGCTGGCGGTGCGTTAAGGTTCCAAGCCGGGAACCCTTAGGACGAGGTTCTGTGCACCTGCCGTCTGCAGCTCCCGCCCTCCAGCCTCTCTCGGCGCTCCCATTGGTCGAGCAGAACAGGGAGCTGGAGGTGAGGAATGCGGGACCAGTCCCAGGAGCACAGCCCCAGAGTGGGCCTGGGAGGGCAGTTTGTAAGCAGCCAACATACTCATTATTTTTTCATGTTTCCATTCTACTTTTTAAAAACTTGTTCATTTGAGAGCGAGCAGGGGAGCACACTCCCACTCTGGCTTGCTCCCTAAGTGCCTGCGGCTGCCCCAGCCTGGGGCAGGAGCCGGGAACAGGGAACTCAGCCCACTTCTGCGGGAGGCAGGGACCCACCTACCCCAGCATCATGGCTGCCCCCGGGAAGCTGGAGTCAGAGCAGAGCTGGGAATGGAACCCGGGCCCTCTGAGGTGGGACGCAGCATCTCACCTGCTCTGCCAAACACCGGCCTCCATTACTGTTGTCATTCCTGTCGTCAAATTTCTCATGGGGGCGGCGCTGTGGTGCATCAGGTAAAGCTGTCGCCTGTGGTGCCGGATCCCATATGGGCGCTGGTTCGAGTCCGGGCTGCTCCACTTCCGATCCAGCTCTCTGCTGTGGCCTGGGAAAGCAGTGGAAGATGGCCCAGGTCCTTGGGCCCCTGCACCCACGTGGGAGACCCAGAAGAAGCTCCTGGCTCCTGATCAGTGCAGCTCCGGCCATTGTGGCCAATTGGGAAGTGAACCAGCAGAAGAAAGACCTCTCTCTCTCTCTCTCTCTCTCTCTCTCTCTCTCTCTCTGTCTCTGCCTCTCCTTCTCTTTCTGTATAACTCTGACATTCAAATAAATAAATAAATCTTAAAAAAAAAGAAGAAGAAGCAGAAGTGGAGCAGGCGGGACACAAACTGGTACCTATATGGATGCAGGCACTGCAGGCTACAGCTTAAGCCGCTACGCCACAGTGTCGGCCTTGTGAATAAATAAATCTTTAAAATAACAACAACAACAAAGACTTGCATCCCATATCTGAGGCCTGGGTTGGCGTCCCAGGGCTGCTCCCACTCCACGTTCCGCTAATGTGCATCCCAGGAGGAGTGGCGAGGGCTGAAGTATGTGGGTCCCTGCCCTCCACAGGGAGACAGGCGGAGTTCCCAGCTCATGGTTTCCGCCAGGCCCGGGCCATTGTTCGAGTCTGAGGAGTATGTCAATGGGTGACTGTGTCTCTGTGTCTCTGCCTTTGAAAAACAAAAGTTGGTGAGGGAGTTGAGCCAGCAAAGAAATTTGGATTGGACTGGTCAGAGGAGCCGAGAGAAGATGAGTTTCTTTGGGACTTTCCAGAAAAGCCACAACCCTTCCACGCAGCCTGGAGCTGGCTCTCAGGAGTGACCGGGGCTAACGGTTCAAGTCTCAGCCCTGGAGGAAGTCGGCCATCTGAGCCCACCGATTATTCATTCAACAAACGCTGAATCCCTCCTCTGAGCTGGACAGTGTGGGCCGCACAGCACCAGCCCTGGCCTCCAGAGACCAGAGGCAGAGGCAGAGGCAGGCTCATTCCCCAGACGGCGATGGTCCTGGTGGTCGGAACAACTATGGCGACGGCCCAATGAGGCAGCTCCCTGGCCTGCTCTGCCATGGCGGGGGGAGCGCCTGCGCGGAGCCTGGAGGCAGGGCGAGTGCCACCAGGGAGAGGACGAGGAGGGGGACGAGGGAAAAGCATTCTGGGTGGAGGGAGCCACACGGGCTGAGGCCTGGGCACGAGCGGACGTGTGTGACGCCTACAGTGAACCTGCACTGCTCAGGGAAGCGGGTAAAGCTGCCACCTGCAGTGCTGGCATCCCATATGGGCGCCGGTTCGAGTCCCAGCTGCTCCACTTCCGATCCAGCTCTCTGCTGTGGCTTGGGAAAGCAGTGGAAGATGGCCCAAGTGCTTGGGCCCTCGCACCTGGTACAGACCCGGGAGAAGCTCCTGGCTCCTGGCTCCTGGCTCCTGGCTCCTGGCTTCGGTCTTGCCTGGTCACTGTGGCCACCTGCGGAGTGAACCAGCAGATGGGAGAAATTTCTCTCTCTGTCTCTACCTCTTTCTTTGTAACTCTGGCTTTCAAATAAATAAATCTTTAAAAAAAAAAAAAAAGGCTTGTGTGTGAGGGTGGAGGCAGGGGGAGAAGCCGGAAAAGGCGTCCTGGGAGCGTTGCCAGCCATGGGGGGGGGGGTCTGCGCCTCATCCTGGGGTCGCCGGAGGCCATGAAGGGCCGTGAGCGGCAGGACCACACGGCCAGGTTTGCCCGGGACTCCAGCAGAAGGTCGTGGGAAGGGGACGGGGATGCGCAGGTCAGGACAGGCTAAGTCACGCCACGGTGACGGCTCTGGAATTCCCTGGTCTAAGGCCACAAAGAGCCACTCCTTGCCTGTGCGACATTCGCTGCGGATCTCTGGGCTGACGACAGCTCCGTCACCGGGGGCTGGCATCTGACCCATCGGTTAAGAAGCCCGAGACCCAGGTAGGAGTGCATGAGTTCCATCCCTGGCTCTGCTCCTGGCCCCAGCCCTGTGCTGATGCAGACCCTGGGAGGCAGCGGCCGTGGCTCAAGAACCTGGGCTCCTGGTTTTTTAAAAGATTTATTTATTATTTATTTGAGAGGTAGAGTTACAGAGAGAGAGGTCTTCCACCTGCTGGTTCACTCCCCAAATGTCCCCAATGGCTGGAGCTGAGCCAATCTGAAGCCAGGAGCCAGGAGCTTCTTCCAGGTCTCCCATGCAGCTGCAGGGGCCCAAGGACCTGGACCATCTTTCACTGCTTTCCCAGGCCACAGCAGAGAGCTGGATGGGAAGAGGAGCTGCTGGGTCTCGAACCGGCGCCCATATGGGATGCAGGCACTGCAGACAGCAGCTTAGCCTACTACACCACAGCGCAGGCCCGGAGCACTTGGGTTCCTGCCAGTCACATGGGAGAGAGGGAGAGGGACAGGAAGAGAGAGAGAGAGAGAGAGAGTTTTTGTATCTCTCGAATAGTAAAAAAGAAAAAAATACTGGAGAAAAGAAACGTCGCAGGACAGGTATAGCAGCTGCCGAGAGACCGACAGCAGGAGAGGGGGAGTGGATCGTGAGTGCCCGAACCCGCAGCCGGGGGTGGGCGCTGAATAAACAGAGCCTTCGCCGTTGGACAGCTGGTGCCAGTGAGGGCTGAGACACGGAGGGGCACGCACAGCAGCCCCTGGATGGCACGGCCCCGGAAGAATGCTTAGGGCCTCTGCTGTTGATGGACAGGTAACACTGTACTCTGCGTACTCACTTACTGGAGAGACAGACAGACAAGAGAACTCGCACCCACTGGTTCATCCCCCAAATGCCCACGACAGCTGGGCCCGGGCCAGGCCGAAGCTGAGAGCCAGGAGCCTCATCCGGGTCTCCCACGTGGGTGGCAGCAGGTGCCTCGGGCGGGAGACAGGGTGAGCGGATGTGAGAGCCGCTGGGGAATGGCTCGGATGTGGCCTCTGCCACCTTCTTATTCTAAAACAAACAATAAATCGATCAAAAAATCAAAACACTTCCCTTTTTCTTTTTTGATTTATTTGTGGGAAACTCGGGGCCATCCTCTGCTGCCTCTCCTTGCACGGGTGTTGGGGTCCCCAGCGGGGGTCTCAGAGGCGGGAGGATGCCCCGGCTCCTGAGAACCCTGGCGGGGAGGCGGTACAGTTGGTCCCAGGCACGAGGGTGCGGGTGTGAATGAGGAGATGCGGAAAAAGATTTCCCTCTCTCTTGTAGTTGGCCAAGGAGCTGGGAGGAGCCTGCTCCCCACTGCCCACTGGGTGGGGCGTCCCTGTGACCTCTGGGGCCCCAAGGATTGGGGAGGGACGCTGTCTAGGGAGTGAACTCTGGCCCCTTGCGTGGAGTTCACCTTTGCCAAGTGGGGATACCGAGGCTTCTCCACCTCTGACCCAGCTCCCTGCTGATCCACCCAGGGAAAGCGCAGATGACGCTGGCCCAAGTGCTTGGGCCTCTGCCGCCCACGTGGGAGACCCGGATGGAGTTCCAGGCTCCTTGCTCTGTTCTGTTGTGGCCATCTGGGGAATGAACCCTGTACCAACATGGGAGGCCTGGGTGGAGGTCCTGGGTAGCAGGGGCCCAAGCACTTGGGCCATGATCCGCTGCTTTTCCAGGTACATCGGCAGGGAGCGGGACCAGAAGTGGAGCAGCCGGGATTGAACTGGTGCCCATATGGGATCCTGGTGTCGCAGACGGCCGCTTAACCCACGGTGCTACGTCGACACCTGACTGATTTCTTCTTGGTGTATGTTACAGACTTAACCACTTTTTTTTTTTTGACAGGCAGAGTGGACAGTGAGAGAGAGAGACAGAGAGAAAGGTCTTCCTTTGCCGTTGGTTCACCCTCCAATGGCCACCACAGCCAGCATGCTGCAGCCGGCGCACCGCGCTCATCCGAAGGCAGGAGCCAGGTCCTTTTCCTGGTCTCCCATGGGGTGCAGGGCCCAAGCACCTGGGCCATCCTCCACTGCACTCCCGGGCCATAGCAGAGACCTGGCCTGGAAGAGGGGCAACCGGGACAGAATCTGGAGCCCTAACCGGGACTAGAACCCGGTGTGCCAGCACCACAGGCGGAGGATTAGTCTAGTGAGTTAAGTAATGTCTTAACCTCCTGGCTAAATGCCCACCCCACACTCATCACTTTGCTGTAAATATTTCCTTTATTTATTTGAAATCCAGAGTTAGAGAGAGAGAGAGCGAGCGAGCTTCCATCCGGTGAGATCCGTTCCCCAGATGGCCACAACAGCTGGGGCTGGGCCAGTCCAGAGCCAGGAGCCTGGAGCTGCATCCGGGTCCCCACAGCCCCCGGTGCTCATGGCTACTATTTAGGACAGGACAGACCCCCCGGGCAGTTCCGTCGTCACGGAAAATTCTGTTGCAGTGCTGAACCGAGAGATGCCTTGCAGAGAATCTTGCGTTGCTAAGGAAGGCTGGGACAGTCCCGATCATCTCAGCTAAGCAGCAAAGCAAGGTGCTCTCTGAGCGTTATTAACAACTGTGTTTCCTCCCATTGCAGCGGCTTTGTCAGATCGCTCGTGGAAGTCACCAGCCAGGAAGCAAAACCTTGTTAACCCACAGACCCCAGCTTGGGTCGGGAAGCCTGGTAGATTTCTAACCATTAGCTCAAAACCAGGGCTCCTGCGCTACCAGTGGCGAAAACGGAGAACACAGCGCACGGCGTCTGTGAGTGACGCAGCTGCAGAGCTGCTGAGGGCTCGGCTGTGCTGGCTGGGGCAGGCCACATCGCCGCCCCGAGAGACCCCAGGGCAGCCTGAGTGACACCTGCCCAGATCCACTCCAGTGATGCATACAGAACATGAGCTGGGACCTGTCCCCGTCCCAAACTACACACATCCGGCTTCCTCCCTCGTCTTCCCCATTCTAAAGAAAGCCAAAGGCACACAGATCCCAGGACACAACACAGTTCAGATGCCCACGCAGAGCGCTTAGGTCTGATCCCCAGCTCCGGGACCTGACTCCTGCGTGCTGCTAACGCAGACCCTGGGAGTTGCCTACCTGACACCCACGTGGGAGACTCGGACTAAGTTCCTGGCTCCCAGCCTCAGCCCGGCCCAGCCCTGGCCATCGTGGGCCTTTGAGTAGTGAACGCCTGGATGGACGCTTGCCCGCGCTCTCTCACAGCCTCCAAAGTAAATAGACTCTAAGCACTGTTCTGACTCCGCCCACTGGGAAGCTGATGGTGACATTTCTTCAAGACGATTAGCTCTGGCTGAGTTTAGTCCTCTGAGACACAGGTCAGGGGTAGGGTGGACCCAGGAGCGCTGCGGCCACACGAGGTCAAAGGAGAGGTTTCAAAAGCAAAGCAGGAGAGAGGCGAGTGAGGGGCGGGGCTCCGCGTCCAGACTGGGCGCACTGTCCTATGCGGAGCGAAGCCCCAGGCTTCCACGCGGCCCCAGGAGCCCAGCGAGGGATGGAGGGGACTTCCTGCCCCTGCTCTCCCAGCTCTGGCTGTGGCTGCTTGCAGCATGGCGAGCGCGGCTGAGGAAGCGAATTCCAGAGAATTTTGATTCTTAATGAATTTTTAAGAAGATGTATTTATTTATTTGAAAGGCAGAGTCACAGAGAGGCCGAGGTAGAGAAATAGAGAGAGAGAGGTTTTCCATCCACTGGCTCACTCCCCTGATAGCCGCAACAGCTGGAGCTGTGCCAATCTGAAGCCAGGAACTAGGAGCTTCTTCCCAACCTCCCACATGGGGTTCCGAGCACATGGGCCGTCCCCTACTGCTTTCCCAGGCCACAGCAGAGAGCTGGATCGGAAGTGGAGCAGCGGGGACTTGAACCGGCGCCCATGTGGGATGCTGGTGCTGCAGACAGGGGCTTTAACCTGCTGCGCCACAGCACTGGTCCCTCTTTATGAATTTTAGTTCGGGTGGTTCTTGGCTTCTGTACGGTGTAGCACCAAGAGGTGAGTGTGGGAGGCGAAGGCAGGGTCCCCCCTGTTTGTGAGCTGCTGTGGGGGGGCACCTTTTAGGGCACATTTGGCCAGCAGTTTAGATGCCTGCCTCCCTCATCCGAGTGCCTGAGCTGCATCCCGGCTCCGGCTCGACTCCAGCTTCCTGCCAGTGCAGCAGTGGCTCCAGCCGCCAGGTCCCTGCCGCTCCTGTGAGACCCAGACTGCGCTCCAGGCCCCTGGTGCCAGCTCAGCCCGGTCACTGAGGGCATCTGGGGAGTGGAACCCCTGATGGGGCCTGCCTGTCTCTCTAAAAAAAAAGAAACCAAGAAACTGATGGGGCCAGCGCTGTGGCGTGGCAGGTAAAGCCGTCGCCTGCAGTGCAGGCATCCCATATGGGCACTGGTTCAAGTCCCCGCTGCTCCACTTCCGATCCAGCCCTCTGCTGTGACCTGGGAAAGCAGTGGAAGATGGCCCAGGTCCTTGGGCCCCTGCACCCACGTGGGAGACTCAGATGAAGCTCCTGGCTTCAGGCTGGCCCAGCCTCGGCCATTGCAGCTATTTGGGAGTGAACCAGCAAATGGCTTCAGGAATGTCTCTCTCTCTCTCTCTGTCTCTCTCTCTCTCTTTCCTTTTCTTTTATTAGAGAGAAACAGAGAGAAAGGTCTTCCTTTTTCTGTTGGTCCACCCCCCAATGGCCGCTGCAGTGGGCGCACTGCACCGATCTGAAGCCAGGAGCCAGGTGCTTCTCCTGGTCTCCCATGGGGTGCAGGGCCCAAGCACTTGGGCCATCCTCCACTGCACTCCTGGGCCACAGCAGAGAGCTGGCCTGGAAGAGGGGCAACCGGGACAGAACCCGGCGCCCCGACCGGGACTAGAACCCGTGGTGCCGGTGCCGCAGGTGGGGGATTAGCCTAGTGAGCTGCGGCGCTGGCCAGGAACATCTCTTGTAGCAAAAGACAATCCTGGACCAAGCACCGCCTTCTGCCCAGGGTCCGTGCATCTGGACCGGGGCCACTGTCACTCTGCATCCTGCGGCATTGTTGTGGAGGGCAGAGGGCAGAGTCCCTCAGCCGGGCTCATCCGATGTTCCCACAAGATTAGATCTGGGCTGTGTTCGCTGTGCCTCTGAGTCCTCTCCTACCCGGGGCAGGACGTGCGTCTGTCCCGTGGCTCCTGACGCCGCCTTGGTCGCCGGTTCAAGCGATGGTGATGGTTGCTCCCATCAGCCCTGCTACTTTCACTAGTTGACTTAAAAAAAAAAAAAAAGATTTATTTATCTGAAAGGCAGAGTTACAGAAAGAGAGGGACATGCATGCACGCGCACACACACACACACACACACACACACATCTTCCAGCTGGGCCGATGCAAAGCCAGGAGCCAGGAGCTTCTACCGGGTCTCCCTCGTGGGTGCAGGGATCCAAGCACTTGGGCCGTCCTCCGCTGCTTTCCCAGGCGCATTAGCAGGGAGCTGGATCGGAAGTGGAGCAGCCGGGACCTGAACCGGTGGATGTAGCAGCATCCATCCCGCTGCGCCTCGACGCTGCCCCCAGCAGGTTGACTACAGGAAGGGCTGCCCTCCCCCTGTTCTATCTGTATCCACGTGGACGCACGTTTATCAATGTGGGCCCTCGTCTCTTCAATGGTTGTAATCCCTTACACCCTGACCTCATTTGGGCTACCACTTGTCCATATTTGGCCCTAGGGCGCCTCTTCGGGATGTCTGTCTGCGTCCCTGCTATGCCCCCAAGATTCTTGGTGTATATCCTTGCTTTTTAGACCACTGCGTTCGAAAGATGGGGAGACTGAGGCAGAGAGACGCTGAAGGGCTTCTCCGAGCTTCCAGGAAGGTAGCAGGACCAAGACTGCGTGCAGGTGGTGTGGTTCCGGAATCCCAGCTGTTGGCTGCTCCTCCTCGCACTGACCCAAGAAGCCAGGAGCCAGGACTTGGCGCTCACCGCCACGCCCCCACCCAGCACGGGACGAGTCGTTGAATAAACATGTGTTGAGCCAGTGAACGCGTCAGCCACCTCTCGGGTTCTAACCTCCCTCTCGGCCATTGCCGTCGCTCTGGTACACTCGCCACGCCCCAGCTTCGGCTCGCCCACGAGACCTGGCCAGTGCCTGGGGTGACCGCAGCTGGGGACGGGACAGCGGCGCCGCCCTGCTGCGACCTCTTCGGGATCTTCAGTCAACCGGATGTACACCCTGCAGTGTGGCTCCCTCCTGACGCGCCTGGAAGGCAGCAGCCGGCGGTGCCCGGGCCCGGCGATGCGGGCAGCCAGGCGGGGAGTGAGCGAAGAACTCCAGCGGGAGGCATCTTTCCCGTAACTCCACCCTCTCACCTGTCAATCTGGCCCACCCACTTTCCCACAATGCACCTGTGTCCCGTCCGGGACCAGGGAGGAGGCGCCGTGATGGTCGCTGGGAAGTGGGGCTCCCAGAATGCCTCACGCTCCCTAAACTCCTCCCACTCACTAAACTCCTCCCACTCTCACTTAAATAACCCCACGCGCTTGCGCGCTGAGTGTCTGCTTCCAGTTCTCTCTGTGGGGCAAGCGCTCGGAATCCAAGTTGAGACGCGGATGCCGTCACGCCACCACCCCTGTGGGAGCCGCGTGGGTTCCCGGCTCCTGGCTGCGGCCTGGCCCAGGTCCAGCCATTGCAGACGCTGCAGAGTGAACCACTGGATGAAGGATTTTTGTCCCCGGGCTCTGCCTTTCAAATAAATGAATGAACAAATCTCTTCTTAAAAGAGTTACCGTATTTATTTAAAAGGCAGGGTGACAGAGACAGAGAGGGAGATACTGAGAGATCTTCATCTTCAAATGGCTGCCACGGCCAGGGCTGGGCCCGGCTGAAGCCAGGAGCCAGGGGCTTCTTCCAGGTCTCCCACGTGGGTGCAGGGGCCCAAGGACTTGGGCCATCTTTCACCTCTTTCCCAGGCCATAGCAGAGAGCTGGATCGGAAGTGGAGCAGCCGGGACTCAAACTGGTGCTCATATGGGATACTGGCACTGCAGGCGGCGGCTTTACCTGCTGCACCACAGCGCCACCCCCAGTGTGCACTTTCGTTGTCGGGAACTATGACAGCCATGCCTACAAGATTCTTGCTGGCAGGGGCCAGCGTGGTGCAGCGGGTTAGGCTGTGGCTTGTGTCGCCAGCATCCCACATCAGAGCACACAGTCAAGTCCCTGCTGCTCTGCTTCCGATCCAGCTCCCTGCTAACGCGCCTCGGAAGAGAGGGGAAGACGGTCCACATGCTGCCACCATGCGGGAGACCCGGATGGAGCTCTGGGCTTCTGCCTTCAGCCTGGCCCAGCCCTGGCTGCTTTAACGATTTGGGGAGTGAACCAGAGATAGAAGCACTCCTCTCTCTCTGTTGCTCTGCCTTTCAAATCAATCAATCCATCAATCACTCTTCCGTAGGGGGAAGGGGAGTCCCGTCTGGCAGAACACAGCAGCTAATTTCTCCATGGGGTTTGGCCAGCTGGGCCTGCACTCGTAAGTTCCTCGCAGCGTTCCTGATGGCCCATGCGCCTGGTTCTTCTGAATTCCTCGCTGGACCCGTGGTGACGTTGCACCAGCTCGCTCATCGCCAGTGAGGTACAGAAGCTCGATGACCCGTGTTCACCTTCCAGTCATGTGACAGTCATGCCTTCACCTTCCTAAAGATGCTGTCTGTGCTCTGAGCCCGTGCCCCCACCACCCGGGCCTCGGCAGGATATAGGGGGTCAGGGAGGGTGGAGCCTGCCTGTCAGTGGCTGAGCTGTGCAAGATAGGGGACCGCCATTTCTCCTCGAATTTGGAAATCCTCCAAAGACGAGAAAGAAGCGCCCCCTGCCGGGGGGGGGGCTTGAGGTGACGTGGGGAGCACATGCAGCCTTGGCACCCCCAGAAACCCAGGGGTCCTCTGAGCTGGGCGGCACAGCTGGCAGACACAGGCACAGGTGGCCCAGTTCACGCCGCTGGCCGCCGGCTCGCGCACCCGCAGCGAAGCTCGCCCCAGCCAATGTTTGTTCAAGATATCTGAGTGGGAGTTCAGCCCAGCGGTTAGGACGCCAGCTGAGAGGCGCACATCACGGGGCCTGGGCTGGCCGCCAAGCCCTGCTTTCTGCTGGTGCAGACGCTGGGGGGCAGCAGGGGTGGTCCAAGCACCTGGGCTCCTGCTACCACGTGGGACCCCCGCATGAAATCCCTGGCTCCCAGCGTGGGGCTGTTGTAGGCATTTGCGGAGTGAACCAATGGACGAGCTCCATCTCTCGTCTCTCTCCCTCATCAAGGAAAACCCAATTGCTTGTCAAGTACTGCAGTGGGGGAGGGAGGCCCGATGCAGTCTGAGCTCAACTCTCCAGAAACAAAGGGCACTGGGCTCTGTCAGAGGCAGAGTGAGCGGGAGCTGGTGGGTTTCTGTGCTTGGTCATCGGCTCAACCCCAAGGAGCAGGGACATTTTGGGGGACAGGTGTAGCTTTACAGCCAGGAGCGAGAGACCTCCCAGAGCGGGGCTCTCATCTCACCTTCCTTGGGAATCTGGGAGGTGGAGGAGAGCTCCTTTGATGTCCCCGTTTCAAAGAAAGGGCTCCCAGGTCGTGAGAAAGAGACTTGGAAAGATTTCCACGCGTCTCACGGCACCAGAAGAAGGCCGTACAGGGACAAGGTTCCAAAACAGAGGTGGGGGGGGGGACGCTCGCTGGATTCCCAGGGTCAGGTCCCGGGAAGGTCAAGGCCTGGAGACCGGAAGAAGCCCGTCCGATGTCTGCTCCAGCTGCGGGACACGCGAAGGCAGCCATGCTCCGTAAAGCCGGTCTGTCTGGGTTCAAGGCCAGGCCCCACCGTTTACGATCTGGGTGACCTGGCCAAGCTCCTCAGCCTCTCTGGGCCGGACTTTCTCATCTTGTAAAATGTGGGTGATTCACACGTACCTCACAGGCTGGCTGTGTGGACGGTGCGATCCGAGTGCCTGCTGCAGGCTTGCTCTGTCGCCACGCGGAGCCTCGGGTCCCGTCATCCCATTGGAGGATTCGGGCGGATGCCAACACGCCGAGCTCGGGCAGGGCTCCGTCACCGACAGCCCCTGACTGTGTGTCCCGTCCCAGTGGCACACTGTGTGCGTTACAAACAAGAGCTCACGCTATTACCACTCCCTATTGTGCTGCTGTCATTATTATTACTATGGCTTTGTTGCTATGATTATCTCATACCACTCCCCACGGTAAACAGTAATACTAGCAATAGAGCTATTATTATCTCACTGCTCCCGCATCTCCTGAGCTTCCAAGGACCTCAGCCTCCCCTCTGGGGCCTGGAGAGGGAGGGGATGGGTGTGGGGCTCAGGTCCCAGTGCCCGGCACTGAAGCAAAGACTGACAGCGCACCCTCAGGCCCTTCGCACAAAGGCGATGCGGTGGGTGCGCCCCCCGAGTGATTCTCAACCAACTGGATGGATGGCAGGGGTGGGGTCTGGGGATCAAGCCCACCCGTGCTCCCCAGCATTGCCAGCCACCCCTTCACCCCTTCCTGCTGCCTGTGGTTTTGCCAGGGCTCCCCCCCCCCTCGGCAGCAGCCCCGCCCGCCAGCTGGCTGAGACCCTGGGGAGGTGAGCGTTCACAGTCCTGCCCACACCCCCTCCTCGCTGTCCCCCTCCCCTGCCCGGGGAGGCTGTGGCTCCAACGGTCCTGGCTCCTCGACCCCAGCTCTGCTTGGAGGCTCAGTGATGTGAGAAATGGAGGTAGAAACGACTCAGCGAAAGCGCCCTACGAATTAACTGATCTTTATGGAGGCCTTCCTGTGCCAGGGACTGGCCACACAGAGGCCCCTGCCCTGCCCTCAGGAGCTCACAGCCTAGAAAAGGAGACAGAGGGCGGAGAGGGAGGGGCGGCAGCTCTCAGAGGAGCGCCCCCCACCCCCCAGCATCCCAGGCCGGCTCTGGGGAACCAGCAGGCAGCTCTTGTCTCTCCCACCTGCCTCCGGCACCGCGAGGCCACGCACGAGAGACACGGACGAGGGCGCACAGAGCTGCACCCGGCAGGCAGGACGCACACCACGGCGACTCTTCCTTCCCGAAGCCGCAAGCCAGTGCAGCAGAAGCTGGGGCGTGAGAATAGGGGCTGGGTCAGCCCAGTCCAGTGACGGGAAGAAGGGTGCCTGGGGCCCGGGACGTGCAGCAAGAGAGAAGTCTCCGTGCTCCCAGCTCACAACAGGGCGCCAGCAGCCACAGCCCACACCAGCAGCGCCAGCCCGGTGGCGGTGGCGGGAGCAGCCGCGCCTCTGTTGGAGGGGTACTGGGTCCCGCCCTTGGCAGGGTACTGCCCCATATTACGGCGGTCCTGGTGGCCAGCCACACCTCCGGCCAACCGGGGCTCCTCTTCACGGGGCGCCTCGACTTCCACTTCCAGCGGAGTGGTGTGGCTGGTGGGCGCCGGCGTGGGCTTGGCCGTAGAGGGGCGGGCGGTGGCGGCTGGGGTGGAAGGGGCGGAGCTGGAGGCGGCCCGAGTGGCCGGGGCCGCCGCGGTGCTGGGCGGGGTCAGCAGGACGAGCTGCGGGATCCGAGGGGAGAAGTAAGTCTTGTTGCGGAGGTCGGAGTTGCAGCGGGACCCCTGGCAGCAGGAGCCGCTGAGGGTGAAGCCCGGGCCTGTGACCCCGTCCCGGGTGCAGAACTCGTCCTGGACACAGCCCCGGACGGGCAGGGACACGGTCACGTTAGCTGCAGGAGGGAGACGCGCAGGGGTCAGCGGCGGGAGCGGCGTCCCAGGGAAGCGGAGAGGGGCTCGCCGCCGCCGCCCCAGAGCCTAGCTCAGGTCCCGTCCTTGGCCGCTTCCGCCTGGCCCCGGCCCCCCGAAAGTCGGTCTCCCAGAAGACTCGAAGACCCTCATCCCCGTGTCTTCGTAACCAGCTTCCCTCACGCCCGGGCTTAAATACACTTCCCATCGCACACGCTCCCTAAAAAGCTCTGGGACTGCATTTCCCATGATGCTCTACGACAAGACCAGCAGTACGCCTACAAGTCCCACAATGCACTGCAAGGGGGCGGATCCCGCCTTGATCTACACGCGGCGGTCCCGGGCTCCCGGGCTCGCTTACCTGCTGTCAAGGTGACGTTGCCATCAAAACAGCCCTTGTAGACGCGATCGCTGGCATTGTAGCAGCTCACGACGGGTGGCGCCCTACCCTGGCACGCCTCGCGGCTCAGCCCCACGCAGCTGTAGCACTCGACGCCGTTGGGCTCATACGCGCTCTCGTTGCCTGCGGGGGGCCGCGGAAGGCAGGGGGTCGTGAGGGCGCGGGACCCTCAGCCCCGCCCCCCGGCCCGCCTCCTGCCCGCGACCGCCCCACCGACCTGCGGGGTCGAGCGCTCGCGTGGTGAGGTTGAGCTTGACATTGCAGCGGTCCTGAGCGCACTGCTGCAGCTGGATGAACGCCAGCAGCCCGTGCAGGTCCAGCCCGCGGTCGTTTTTCCCGGGGAGCCCCGATCCGCAGCCCCGCACCGCCACCGAGAACTGCCCGTGGACTGCGGAGAGGAGGCGAGGTCGGAGGGGCGGGGCCTCGGGGAGACCCACGCCCACAGAGCCACAGCGCGGGGCGCGGGGTCTCGCGGACTCGGGGAAGGGGCATTTCCTCGCCCGTGGAGGAGAGGCTGGGGAGGGCCCGCAGGGGCGGGGCCTCGGGTGGAGGGGTCCCCAGAGAAGACCCCCATGGCGGGGTCCCTCTACTGAGCGCCTAGGATGAGGGGGTCGGGGTTGGGGAGGGAGGACGCCCGCCGGGCGGTCCGGGACCGAGAGGAAAGGATGCGCCCTGGTCCCCGGTGCGGCTCCTCCCGCGGCGCCCTGCCCAGTTCGCGACCCCCGGCGCCCACCCCCTCGAAGCCCTGACTCGCAAGGCCAAGCCTGAAGGGAGGAGCGAGGCCTCGTCCCGGGGTGCCGGCCAGACCGAAAGGGAGGGGTGGGCTCGGAGAGGACCCCGAGGGCGGCGCGGGGCCGGGGCAGCCGGGGGAGCCCGTCCCGGCCGCGGGTTCTCACTCACTGGTCTCCACGGCGCCCACGGCCTCGGTGCACACCTCGACGCCAGGCGCGCACGTCACAGTCTTCATCCTGTGCGGAGCGCAGCCGTCGTCCGCCTGCTGCACGCAGCTGTAGCACTCCAGGGCCTGCGCTCCTGCGGGTGCGGGGCCGGGGGACGCAGGGAGCCGAGCTGAAGCCCCCTCCCCCGGAGCAGAAACGGAGCTCCCCGCGCCCTGCGTCTCCAGATGCCGCGACCCCCTCGCCCCGGCCTCCTCCGGGTGGCCCTAGGGGAAACCTTCCCGCGCGGGTCTCGGGGCCCGGGATGCGCGGACCCTTTCCTTTCACGCGCGCGGGCTTCCTCCCCGGCTGCCAGGAGTAGGGGATCCCCGGCCCGAGACTCTTACCCCGGGAGGGAGGGCATCCACTGTTCCCATTGAAGGGGACCCTCCGGCTGCTCAGGTCGGCAGATCCACCACCCCCACCCCCACGTTCCTCTCTGCCCGTGGTTGGAGATCCTTTGCCGGCACAAGGGCTTGGGGGAGCCCTTCCCCGGGCGCTCCCACCCTCCGCCTCGCCCCTGCCTGCCGGCCGCGGACCCACCTTGGAGACACAGCAGCGGCAGGAAGAGCAGCCAGCCGGCCCCGCGCGCCCCTGCCGGGCCACCTGCTTTCCTGGCCGGGTCCATGGCTCTGTCCTGCTCCCTCGGCTTCCCCCGTGGGTGTGCCGCCTCCCAGCAGGGGCCCTCTTACCTGGGCCAGGATGAGTAACCTACCCCGCGGGCAACCCTCGCCTTGCCCAACCGGGCCGACTCAGCGCCCGCGGTGGGGCGGGCCACCCGGGCGGGCCCACCCCTAGGTGTGCCACCCATAGGGAGAGTGGCCCCTGGCTCAGTACACTTGCCAAGGAGGGAAAGGAAATCCCAGGTGCCTGGTCCCAGAAGAAAGTCTGCGGGAGTCGGGGGCTGGAGGGCGCGGGATTTAATCAAACACCCATCCCAATTATTCACAGCAAGACCAGGGCCTCGGCGAGGAGGTGCAGGGGGCAACAAGACAGGGTGGAGACTGTCACTGGCTCTGATCCTCCAGATGTGGCGCAGACACAGGACTTAGCCAGGTTGGGGGTGGAGGGGAGCCCAGTCCTAACAGAGGGACTAACAGAGCCTGGCAAGAGGAGAGAGAGGTGTCGTAGCCTGGGCTGTTCTGAGAGGACACCTGTGTGTCTGGGCCCGGTGGGGAAGAGGGGCGCTGAGCCAGGGCTGTCCGGCAAGGGGCACTTCAGGGGCCGATCCCAACAAAGGCAGGGAACCTCAGAGCGGACGTGATTGGATTTGCCTTTTAATACTGGTCAGTCTGGGAGACACTTCCCACACTCATCGAGAGAGTGGGACAGTAGCGGTTCACTCATCTGTGTAATCCCATGCAGCGGTGGGAAAGATCCCGAGCTGCAGCGACCGGAACGAGCCTCAGGACCTGCGTGGAGCCAAGGATGCTGCCGGCAAGACCAAGTGTGCGGTGTCAGCCACCAACAGGCAGCTCCAGGACAGCCTGCGTCCACCCGCGGGGCCGGAGGCAGAGCAGGGAAGGACCTGCCCCCACCAGCTTCCCGCGGACCTTAGCTGCACAAGTGTGCACACGTGCAAGGACTCCCTGAGGGGCCGGTGCTGTGGCACGGTGGGCTAAGCCTCTGCTCGAGAATCCCATGTGGGCACCAGTTCTAGTCCCGGCTGCTCCACTTCCAGGCCAGCTCTCTGCTATGACCTGGGAAAGCAGTGGAAGATGGCCCAAGTGTTTGGGCCCCTGCACCCACGTGGGAGACCTGGAAGAAGCTCCTGGCTCCTGACTTCAGATCCACTCAGCTCCAGCTGTTGTGGCCATCTGGGGAGTGAACCAGTGGCTGGAAGACCTCTCTCTCCCTCTCTCTGTAACTCTAAAAAAAAAAAAAAGTCATGGAACTGTAGGCAAATGTACATTATTCTCAATAAAATAACTTTTTTAAAAGAAAGATCTATTTGGCAGGCAGAGTTACACGGAGAGAAGGAAAGATAGAGATCTTCCACCTGCTAGTTCACTCCCCAAACAGCTGAAACGGCTGGGGCTGGGGCTGGGCCAGACCAAAGCCTGGATCCATCCGGGTCTCCCACGCGGGTGCAGGGCCCCAAGCCCTTGGTCATCTGCTACTTTCCCAGGCACATTAGCAGGGAGCTGGATCGGAAGTGCAGCGCCCGGGACTATATGGGATGCTGGCGACATGGGCAGCAGCGTGACCAGCTGTACCACAGCACCAGACCCCTGGCCACGGAGTTCTGTCTATAGAATACCAACATCAGCCGAGGCCTTGTGGTGACCGTGAAGGTCCAAGACAGAACTGGGAGCACGCGGTAACCAAGGCCAAACACAGAATCAGGCGAGAGCGTTGTGCTGGCACACCGTGACTAAGCAGCCACGCAGCCTGGACCACAGCGCTAACCTGGCGTGGTTTCTCCTGCTCATGAGTGAGATGTATGACAGTGCCCAATCCTGGCATCACCCCTGCCTGTGGCAGGGTCCCCCAAATCTTAAGTCTTCTCATGCCCTTCTCCAGAGACACCTCGGGGGTCCCTGCAGTGAGCGGTCTCCCCTGTGGCAAGGAGCGACACAGGCGCGTTCCTGGTGGGACGGCGGGATGGACGGGAGATGATGCAGCCGGGGCTGCAGAGGCTGAACTGATCGATCAAGGGTCCTGGGAGGATGGAGTCAGCGGCCGGGAGGGGCAGGGAGCTGTCCTCGGCTGGATTTCACACAGTTCCTGCCAAGACACCATGCCGCGACGGCAACAACATTGACATCCCAAGTAATAATAACGCAGGGGTGGAGTGTGCGCCATGTGCCAGGAAGGAACGGGTAGGCACGATCTGACTGGCTTCTCTCGGGTGAGATACGAGTGGCCATTGCCGGTCTGGAGGTCAGGCAGACTTGGGTCTGAGTCCCGACGGTGACCTTGGGCAAGTGGCCGTGACAGTGGTTCTCTAGAACAACCATCAGGGCTCAATTATTCAGCTCCTCCCACGCGCTGGGCACTGCTCCACAGCCCTCACACACCGCAGCCCCCAGAGGGATCAACCTCGCATGGTTGATCTCTAAATGGGGACATCGAGGCAGAGAGAGGCTTCATGACCCGGTGAGGCTCCAGCAGCCAGGCTCTGGGGGCTAGGGGGTGGACAGTACTGGAGGCAGCCACCCTGGCTTGAGAACCCACGTGAAGCTACCCAAGGTCATGGACTCGCAGCTGTGACGCCGTGCCAGTTAATTGGCCTCTGCGTGCCTCAGTTTCCTCATCTGTGAAATGGGATGTTAGGAGCACTCACCTCTTAGGGATGAAATGTGTGAAGCGCTTAGAATCGGGCCCAGGCCGGCGCCGTGGCTCAACAGGCTAATCCTCCGCCTTGCGGCACCGGCACCCCGGGTTCTAGTCCCGGTCGGGGCGCCGGGATCTGTCCCGGTTGCCCCTCTTCCAGGCCATCCCTCTGCTGTGGCCCGGGAGTGCAGTGGAGGATGGCCCAGGTGCTTGGGCCCTGCACCCCATGGGAGACCAGGAAAAAGCACCTAGCACCTGGCTCCTGCCATTGGATGAGCGCGGTGCGCCGACCACAGCATGCTGGCCGCGGCGGCCATTGGAGGGTGAACCAATGGCAAAGGAAGACCTTTCTCTCTCTCTCTCTCTCTCTCTCTCTCTCACTGTCCACTCTGCCTGTCAAAAAAAAAAAAAAAAATTGGGCCCAGCTCTAGATCCTACAAGAGCAGGAGCTGTTGCAACCACTGCTGCTCACGGCCCCCACTTCCTGAGCTCCGTCTGTGCACCAGACAGGGTGCCGGGCCCTTTTACAAAACCTCTTCCCTGGTGAAGGGGTTGGGGAGGAGCACCCACTTCTCCAAGGAGAAAACCGAGGCCCAGGGAGAGGAAAATCTTTTGAGTTCGTGTGGCAAGAAAGGCCGCAGAGGCCTGCACCGCGACTCACTAGGCTAATCCTCTGCCTGCGGCGCCAGCACACTGGGTTCTAGTCCCGGTCGGGGCGCCGGATTCTGTCCCGGTTGCCCCTCTTCCAGGCCAGCTCTCTGCTGTGGCCCAGGAAGGCAGTGGGGGGTGGCCCAAGTGCTTGGGCCCTGCACCCCATGGGAGACCAGGGGAAGCACCTGGCTCCTGACTTCGGATCGGCACAGCGTGTCGACTGTAGCGGCCATTTGGGGTGTGAACCTATGGAAGGAAGACCTTTCTGTCTCTCTCACTAACTCTGCTTGTCAAAAAGAAAAAGAAAAAAAGAAAGGCCGCAGAGTCGGAAGGCAGACCCCTCTCATCCGGCTGGGCAGGAGAAGTAGTGGCGGGGTGCACATGGCCACCTGCTCCCCAGGCCCGTGGGGCCCCCGGCTCGGCCGTGACGCGCGCCTCGGTCACTCGCGACGCCTCCCTGGCATGGTGACGCAGCACTCTGAGGGAAAGTGAATGACTTCTGGTGAGGTCATCCAGCACTGGCCCCTGCGGCCGGCTCCACTCCTGGAAAGCTGGGTGGGCCACACGCAAGGGTCCTTGCCCTTTTTCAGAGGAGGAAGGGGTGTCTTTCATGGCGGGCGACTTCCAAGTGTGGAGTTGGACAGACCTGAGACAGCCGCTCTGCCTGGCCACCCTCTCACTGTGTGACCTCAGACAACCCCATCTCCCTCTCAGAACTGGAGCTGCCTCCTTTGCCAAAGGGGTCTCAAGACTCCCTCCTCCCGAGGGAGGCGGCGGCGGCGCAGGCGGGCGGGAGCGAGAGACTTCCCTGTGCCGGGCCCAGCAGCGTGGGAGAGTTTCAGGGAGGAACCCCAACCGGCCCAGCAGGCAGAACCAGTGTCTCGGGAGGGAGGGGGACCCAGGGCGGGGAGCCCGCTCCTGCTCGGGCCTGCCTGGATCCTGGGCCCTGACCCCCGCCTGGCCCAGCACCAGGGAACACGGCGCGGCTTGATGGCAGCATCTGTCCACCTGCTGCCCGCTGGGCAGCTTCTCCCAGTTCCGCTCCTGGGATCGCACTGGGAAGCGTCCAGAATCTGGTTCCCCAAGCAGGTAAACACAAGGGTCAGCGCAGGGGCAACCCACAGCCCTGGAGGTCACCCAGGAGCCTGGGGCTGGATCTCTGAGGGTTTCCGCGGACAGGGCAGGCTCTCTTCCCCACTCTGGAATCTTTCTCTCCACTTAAGGGGGCTTTGGGGGATGGGGCAGCATTCTCTCCAGAGTGACAACCTGGAGTGTTCAGGTCGCCGGCCCCGGGGAACTGTGGGAACCCAGAATAGGGACCTGACCCTGCCTAGGGATCAGCACCAGCTTCTTGAAGGAGGAGACACCCTGGCCGGGACCCAGAGGATGGGGAGAACTCTGCACCTGCTGGCTCATGACGGGCCCCAGGCCGTAGCATCCCTTTCTCCGTCATTTACTCAACACCAGCCACTCCCTGGACACCTGGCTGTGTGCACCGGTCAGCTCCAGTCTCTGCCTCCCGCAGCATCCGGCCGGGCACCCAAACTCCTGGTGGGGGAGGGGGCGGCTCAGGGCGGTCACGGCCGCTGCGAGGGCAGCACAGGCAAAGTGGCCAGGCTGTCCTGGGGAGCCCGGAGGAGGCCTCTAGGACCATTAGGGAGGGCTTCCCGGAGGAGACGACCACAGGAACTCCATCCAACCTAAATGATGAGCAGGAGCTGAGATGGGGCGGGAGGGAAGGGCCCCCCCACTCTCCCCGTGGGGTGCTGAGGACACCGCCCCAGCTTTGTCATGGTGCAACTCCTGGGTGCACGCACGGACGCTGGGGATGCCAGGGTGGGGCTGGGGTGGGGGTGCCTGACGCAGCCAGGGGAGGCAGTCAGGGCCTCTCCAACAGGAGGGGGCTCTAAGCCAAGAGTTGAAAACTGGGGAGGGCGGCACAGAGGGAGCCTGGGCGTTCCTGGAAACCAGGGCGCGGGAAGGCAGAGTGGCGGGACCGCGCGGGCCCTCCCCTCCCCGGGGGACACCAAAGCCACAAGCCCCGCTTGTCCTCCACGTTTAATCCGGTATCACAGAAGCACCAATAAATAGTTCCTCCCCGGCCCCGCGACCTCGCTCCTGCCGCGGGCAGGACCCTGGAGCACCGTGCCCAGGCCAGCCGAGCTCGGTGGCGCGCTCAGGATCCCAGGGAGGCGTCCGGAGGGGCTGGACCCAGTGCCCGGCAGTGGGCGGAGCCTCGGGGGCGTGGCTCCTCAGGGGGCGTGGTTCTCATCAGCCGCCGTCACGATGACGTCCATCCAAATACGCATGGCCTCGGGACTCGGGGCCACCATGTAGAACAGACGTTCGTAGGTCTTGACGCAGAAGGTCAGGCGGGGGGTGGGGCTCTGGAAGGAGCAGGGGAGGAAGGTGGTTAAAGCGGCAGGCGCCGGCCACAGCGCGGGTTCGAGTCCCAGCCTGGGGTTGAAGAGGACTCGCATCCACACAGTAACTTACTCTCCCCCAGCCTTCTATGGTAGAAACCTAGGCGTTCAAACGTCCCCTCCCCCAAACCTCGGTCTCCCTATTTTGGAGAGTTCATGTCCAGAGCCCATGCACTGAGTTGTGCAAATCCCTCACATGCATTATCCGGTTTTTTCTTTTTTAAGCCTCTCCACAACTTCAAGGGAAAGGGTTACAGTGTGCCCATTTTGCAGATGGTAAAACTAAGGCTGCAGAAACTTTACACACCACTGGCCCCATTGCCATTGGGCAGCCACAGCCAGAGGCCCAGGCCTTACGCAGCTCTCTCTTGCTTCTTTGCTCCCCAGCCTGGCATCCGACTTCGCCAAGTGTGGCTGAGAGCCAGAGGGCTTCACCCATGGGAGCCACTGGGCACCCTGCCACGGGGACCCAGGGCTGAGTAAGGCCGGCTCCAGGGGCTCCCAGCGGGAAGGCTGGCCGGCCAGGGCGGGGGGCTTCACCTTGGAGGCGCAGCGCAGGTGGTCGTAGTAGACTTCCTCGATGGCCTGGAAGTAGATGACGCCCTTGAGCTTGGTCTCCTCCTTGTCTGGCGCGGGGAAGAAGGCAGAAAGGCCCGTGAGAGGCGAGCGGGGTCGGGGCGGCCCCTGGCCCCGGGAGTGAGCGAGCAGGTGCTGAAGCTGCACCAGGCTTGGGTGAGGGGACTGGAGGAGGCAGACAGGGGCTGGGAGGGGAAGGGGCTCAAGAAGAGGTCTGGGACAATCGGTTCCCCGGAGAGGGGGCCGAGAGGTCAGGCACGCGGCAGGGTCAGACCCCCGGGGGGCGTGCGGCCCGCGCCGCCCCGGGCTTACCCGCGTAGTAGGCCAGGCGGCGCGCCTGGCGGTCGAAGCAGAACCAGCGCTTCCTCCAGGTCTTGATGCGGCCGCCCATCTTCACCAGGGGCCCGCGGCAGCAGCCCCCGGACACGCGCACGTGCGGGCAGTTCTCCGGGTTGTGGCCCCATCGCTCCAGGTGCTGCCGCAGGTCCAGCACTCGCGGGCCCGGGGGGCGTGGCGGGGGCGTGGGCGGGGCCTGGGGAGCCACAGGGCCGATGGCCTCAGAGCGAGGCCTGCGGCCGGAGCACGCCCTGGCAGCCGGGGGACAGTCACATCCACAGGTCTCTGATGCTATGCCCGGGGCCGCAGGGGCATCAGTCCTTGGGAGACGCTATGAGCCAACTGAGGGTCAGAAATTAAACCGCCCGTGGGAGGCCACCAGGACCTTCCCGGTGCAGGGTGGGGACGTGAACCCAGGTACCCCTGACCTAGAGCTGGCGCTTAACCTGGGGAGGCACAGCAAAGGGGGGGGGCCCAAAGCAAGTTCCCCAGGCTGCCTCTGCTGGACAGGGGCCAGGGTGGTCAGCCGGTGCCCAGTGAATGGGCACTGTTCACTGATTGGCAGTATTGTGCCTGAGGCGGCCCTGGGGGCTCCCGGGAAATATGGACGGAGGTGTGGTCAATTCAGCATGGGGTCTGCAGGCCGCACAAGCCCCCGGGGGCCGCTGACACTGAGAGTCCACTGAGTAGGGAGGGCATAGGAAACTGAGCCGGCACAGGAAGTGATGAGAAACAGACAGGTGGAGGGCGAGCAGCAGGGGCCGTGAGGCTGGGGGACCCCTCCCCCAGGAGAGGAAGGGCCGGTTTAAAAGCACCGAGGGACCTGGGGCCTCACCGGCGTCATCTCCCCATCCACCCAGCGGCGACACCAAGGCCAGCAGGGATGGCCTTCCCCAAGCCCCCCTTTCATTTGCCAGCGAGGGAAGCTGGGCTCCTGGAGAGGAAATGAGTCCGCAGGGTTGCCCCAGCCAGGAGTTGCCTGGCCGGCCCGGCCCCCATCCAGGAGGGGCGCAGGGACAGGCCAGGGCCCCCCTCTGCGAGCCTCGGCTCCCGAGGCTCCAGGCGTGGAAACCCAGGGGTTCTGGCAGCACGCCCTGGCCCCAGGCTCACTCAGGGCTGAGCCACCTGCTGTCTGGCGTTGAATAAATGATGAGGCCTCAAAGGAGGGCCAAGCAAGATGGCTGCATGTTTTAACGAAGCCAAGCTCAGGCCTAACAACCCATGAGGCTCCACCCACTCCCCCCATCACTCCCCAGCACCTGCTGCTGTGCTGTTGCTCCGGGTCGCACCCCCAGGGGGACATCAGCCTCCCTCTGTGTGTGTTGGGGGGGAGGGGCTTAATTTTGGCTCCCAGGGAACCCAGGGCCTGGCTGTGCAGGGACAGTCGGCACTCAGTAAATGCAGTGGGCAAACTGCGCTTGTGTGTGGGACAAATGTGAGACGCCTCCACCTGGGACCACAAGGAAAATGCATGGGATGACAAAGCCACGCGTGGCCGGCGCCACGGCTCACGAGGCTAATCCTCCGCCTGCGCCCGGCATCCCAGGTTCTAGTCCCAGTTGGGGCGCTAGTTCTGTCCCGGTTGCTCCTCTTCCAGGCCAGCTCTCTGCTGTGGCCCGGGAGGGCAGTGGAGGATGGCCCAGGTGCCTGGGTCCCTGCACCCGCATGGGAGACCGGGAGGAAGCACCTGGCTCCTGGCTTTGGATCGGCGCAGCGCCGGCTGTAATGGCCATTAGGGGAAGACATTCCGGCGGGGCCGGCGCTGCGGCGTAGCAGGTAAAGCTACGACCTGCAGTGCCGCCATCCCATATCAAGGGCAGGTCCCAGCCCTGCTCCTCTGCCGACGCACCTGGTCCAAGGGCTTGGGCCCCTGCACCCACGTGGGAGACCCGGATGGAAGTCCAGGCTCCCAAGTCCGGCCTGGCCAAGCCCTGGTCATTGCCGGCATGTTGGGAACAAAGGAGCAGATGGACTCTGTCTCTGTCTCTCTCTCTCTCCCTAACCCTCTCCCTCTCTGCCTTTCAAACAAATATAAATAAATCTTTGAAAAGAAGCCGCAGTGCAGAGTGGGGTCAGCCAGCCAGCCCGATGCCCGTGGAAGGCCCGGGGCCCTTGGCAGCTCTCTGAGCCCTCCGCTCTACCTTTGCTGGTGCCTGTACGTATCTCTACGTTTGTAACAAATACAAATCGATACATTTTAAATGATTGCTAAAAGCCCCAGAGCATTGCTGCCCTGTTTCCCTAGTAACTGCGGACACAGTCACCCATATACAGAGGGGAAACTGAGGCCCAGACATGGGGTGGGAGGGGAGAGGCGGGGGTGTGAGGAGCGGAGGTGCAGAGACCGAGCAGCGGAGGCGCGAGAGGAGGGGCTGCACTGACCGTGATGGCCGCCACGGCGCGGCCCGGGGGACCTTCTGTGTTCCTTCTCGTCCCTTCCTAGGGATTGGGATGAAGGGATCATGAGGAAGTGGGTCTGAGGGAGGAGGGCGGGGCCTGGACCCTGGGTCTGAAGGAGGAGGGCTGGGGGCCTGGACCCTGGGTGTGAGGGAGGAGGGCTGGGGGCCTGGACCCTGGGTCTGAGGGAGGAGGGGCTGGGGGCCTGGACCCTGGGTCTGAGGGAGGAGGGGCTGGGGGCCTGGACCCTGGGTCTGAGGGAGGAGGGCTGGGCCTGGACCCTGGGTCTGAGGGAGGAGGGCTGGGCCTGGACCCTGGGTCTGAGGGAGGAGGGCTGAGGGCCTGGACCCTGGGTGTGAGGGAGGAGGGGCTGGGCCTGCACTCCAGGTCTGAGGGAGGAGGGGCGGGGCCTGCACTCCAGGTCTGAGGGAGGAGGGGCAGGGCCTGCACTCCAGGTCTGAGGGAGGAGGCAACCTGGCAGGGGGCTGGGCCTCACCCTGGCCTTGAGCAGCCGCTCCCGCTCGGCCACGGCCTGCTGCAGGAGCCGCTCCATGTGGGCGATGTCCGGGTGGAAGGCCCTGCAGCTGGCGGAGGGAACAGAAGCTGCGTGGTCATGGCGGCTCCGCCCCTTCCTGCCCGCCCCACCACGCCCTGAGCCTCACCTGCTCCCGGGGCTGCAGTTCAGCAGCTGGTAGAGGGGGTGTCTCCCAGAGTCCGTCCCCACTGCAGGGATAGCCGAGGCCTCCAGGGGTCCTGAGGGAGAGGGCAGGCTGAGGGGGCTGCGGTGCGCCGGGCTGCGGCCCCACACTTCTCTGCTGGGAACCCATGCCTGGCTGCTCCTGGCTCGGCCGCGGCGGGGGCTCCTCACCTGTGCAATGGAGCGACAGGGGCCGGAGGGCTCCACTCTGGCCGGCTCTCTCTGCTCTTCTCCGAGGCAGGCTCCCGGTCCTCCGGAGGCCGATGGAGCCCTGGAAAGACACAGGCCGGGTCAGACCGACCACCTCGCCGCTGTCTGCTGTCTCCCAGCAACCGGGGGCTGGAGGAGGCTGGGTTTCTTTTTCGGGGTGATGAAAACGTTGCACAACTCCGTGAGCATCAACTCCATTTTAGTAAATAAATGTTTTAAAACATTTTTACTTGAAAGGCAGAATTGGAGGTGGGGAGATCCTCCGTCCACTGGTTCACTCCCCAAATGGCTGCAATGGTAGGAGCAGGGCTGATCCAAAGCCAGGAGCCAGGAGCCTCATCCGGGTCTCTCACGTGGGTGCAGGGGCCCAAGCACTTGGGCCATTAGCAGATGCAGGATCGGAAGAGGAGCAGCCAGGACTAGAACCGGAGCCCATGTGGGATGCCGGCCCCACATCAACCCTATTCTAACACAATGGTTTAAAGAATCAGGAGACATCCCCACCGGGTGGGTGGTTAGGGGGGCACCCGGGCGCCCTCACATGAGGCTGGGGTGCTTTATTTGAACAACCTGTATGAAGGCCAATTAAAAAAAAATCCAAATGACAAATGCATAAACCCTGAGTCCAAATTCTACTTCTGGAACTTAGTCTGTGGATGCCCGTGTACAAGTGCAGACGGTGCAAGGTCAGGGTCACTCCCGGCAGTGCCGTCTGGGCCGGCAGAAGGGGACAGGCCGGGGGTGGGCTCTGGGCACAGCAGCTAAGGCACCGCTTGTGATGCCCTGGGTTCGAGTCCCAGCTTCACTCCGGATTCCAGCTTCCTGCTCATGCACACACCCGGAGGCAGCGGCGATGGCCCCAGTGCTTGGGCCCTGCCACCCACACGGAGTTCCAGCCTCCGGACTTCAGCCTGGCTCAGTCGTCTCGTGGTGGCAGTTAGGAAGTGAACCAGAGGACGGAAGATCTCTCTCAGCCTCTGCCTTTCAAATAAATTTTTAAAGAATTTTTTTAAATAAGGGGATGGAGTAAAGGAACCAGAGCCCATGCACATGGTGGATGGCTGTCAGGGTGAAACGGGGTGGGGTGCTGTTTGCAAGCCCCTGTCAAAGGCGGGCACAAGAGAGCAGGAAGCGCCGGCCACCCAGGCATACAGAGGGGCCAAGCGCACACAGGGCTCGGCAGCCCTGTGAACCGGTGACAGGGAGCAGCAGCGCGTGACTGGGAGCAGCAGTGGCAGCCTCGGCTCTCTACAACGTCGTGTGCCATTAGGATTTTGAACAAGGATGAATATTAAATTTTTTAAATAAATATACATGCCAACTAAATACAACTTGTTTTCCTGGACTGGATTTTTTTTTTTTTTTTTTTTTGCAGAGGAAATGTGAGACAATGACAAGCTCTGAATGAAGTCCATGGGTTTCAACAGTACCAGCGCCAGCTTCCTGGATCTGGTCACTGGGCTGTGGCTCTGTGGGAGAATGGCTTCGGCCTTAGGTAATCAATACAGAGGTACTTAGGAGCAAAAGGCATCCTGGCTCAGAAAATGCAGATGGGCTGGCGCTGGGTGGGGGAGGTTAGGCCACCGCCTGTGACATTGGCATCACATATAAACAGGGGTTCGAGTCCCGGCTGCTCCTCTTCCAATCCAGCTCCCTGCTAATAGCCTGGGAAAGCAGTGGAAGACCCCGGCCACCCTTGTGGGAGACCCGGATGGAGTTCCTGGCTCCTGGCTTTGGGCCGGCCCAGCCCCAGCTGTTGTGGCCATGTGGGGAGTGAACCAGCAGATGAAAGATTTGTGTGTTTGTATATATCTGAAAGTTTTTTTTAAAAAAAAAAGGTAAAAATAAATAAAACAAATTTTAAATGATTTTTAAAATCCTGAGCGTGTCTTTCCCTATATAACTCTGCCTTTTAAACGAATTTTTTAAAAAGAAAATTGTGTGTGCACTCAGAACGGATGATAAATTAAACATCAATTTGAAGGTAAGAAAGAAAGAAACCGAGGCCAGTGCTGTGGTATAGCAGGTAAAGCCGCCACCTGCAGCGCCGGCATCCCATATGGGCAGCGGCTCCACTTCCGATCCAGCTCTCTGCTGTGGCCCGGGAAAGCAGTGGAGGATGGCCCTGGTCCTTGGGCCCTGCACCCGCGTGGGAGACCCAAAAGAAGCTCCTGGCTCCTGGCTTCAGCCTGGCCCAGTCTTGGCCATTTCAGCCATTCGGGGAGTGACCCAGGGGGTGGAAGATCTCTCTCTCTCTGCCACTCCTTTTTTGTTAACTCTGACTTTCAAACAAGTAAATACAATTTAAAAAAAAAAAAGAAAACTGAAATTATTTTTTAAAGAAGAAACAGCAGCTACTCTGTACAGATGGAGGACGAGGACGAATAACGGGATCAGCTGCGTCATCGGGGCATCAACAAGAAGACCTGCTGCCCCGGACCACAACGCCTCCAGCCCACTGAGCCCATCGCATCGGCCCCGGTGCACGGGGCGTCTGCCCTGTACTTCCTGTGCAAGCCGCACAGCCGCTGCTCTGTGCAGAAGGAAAACCTCGACATTTGTCACTCGCCTCGAGCGGCCCCACGGACTGCGGCGCCGACTCGAGGGGCAGAGAGACGGTGCCCGGCTGAGTTGTCGTGTCACATGAGAGCCTGGTCCCAGCTCTGGCTCCTCTGCCTCCCGTCCAGCTTCCCGCTACTGCTCCCTGGGGGGCAGCAGGTGATGGCTCAAGTCCTTGGGTCACCGCCACCCACAGGGAGCCCTGGCTGTTGCAGGCATCGGGAGAGTGAACCAGCAGATGGAAGCTCTCTCTTTCTCCCCATCTGTCTCTCTACCTTTCACATAAAATGAAATAAAAATTTTTTTAAAAGGCCAGAGATAGAAAGTCCCTGGTGCAACTTGCCAAAATGCTGAACCTGACTCAGCTCAGGCCTCCACGTCCACCAGGACACCAGGACAGGACCAGTGGAGGCAGAGGAAGCCAACCCCGACCCTGACCCCGACCCTGACCCTGACCCCGACCCCGAGGATGCGGTCAGCAAACCGAGACCGGGATCAGTCAGTGGTTCTTTCACCGAAGTAGCAGAGGGGAGCAAAAAGGAAATGGGAAGGCAGCCTAGACACGCACACAGATGTACAGACGTGTGCACACACACACAGAGACACACACAGAGACACAGCCTCACAGAAACACTCAGATGCAGACAGGCACACACACTCTCACACAGGTGCACACACAACGTGCACACACTCACAGATACACCCAGACACACACGCTCACAAAGACAAGTCTGCAGCTTCATCCACTATCCCCTGCCCTTCCCAGCTTCGAGGCCGCGGGTGAGAGCAGAGGGGGAGGGGAGGCCGACCTTGGCCCCGCCCGCCTGCTGCCTGGGCCAGAGGGGCTGAGTAAGTGCTGCCGTCCTCAGGAACTGCTGGGAGGGGCGGGGGGAAGGCGTTTGGCTCCGTGTTAAGCTGCCGCTCAGGGGGCTGGCACCGTGGCCTAGCGGGCAAAGCTGCCGCACGCGATGCCGGCATCCCCTGTGGGTGTCACTCATGGCCCGGCTGTCCCACTCCCAAACCAGCCCCCTGCTAATGGCCTGGGAATGGCAGCAAAAGGTGGCCTAAGTGTTTGGCCCACACCACCCAAGTGGGAGACCCAGATGACGCTCCTGGCTCTTGGCTGCGGGCTGGCCCGAGTCTGGCTGTTGCGGCCATTTGAGGAGTGAACCAGTGGATGGAAGACCTCCCCCACCCCGGTAACTGTCTTAAAAAAAAAAACAGTATTATAAAAATAAAAGTCACCGCAGCACTGACGGGCCTCACGGCCACCATGGTAACAGCAGTCCCGCCACCCGAGCACCCGTTGCGCACCAGGCAGCTGGCAAAGCACTCGACTGCGACAGCCCGCGGGGCTGCTGGCCTTCCCATTCTGCAGCACAACAAGCAGAATCACAGACAAGGGTCTAGGTCCACCGTGCAGGAAGGGACAGAACAGGTGTCTGGGGGCCGGCACTGTGGCGGTAAAGCCGCCACCTGCCATGCTGGCGTCCCATACGGGCACAGGCTCCTGTCCCGGCTGCTCCTCTTCCCGTCCAGCTGCGGCCTGGGAAAGCAGTGGAGGATGGCCCAGGTGCTTGGGCCCCTGCACCTGCGTGGGAGACCCGGAAGAAGCTCCTGGCCTCGGCCTGGCCCAGCCCTGGCTGCTGCAGCCATCTGGGGAGTGAACCAGCAGATGGAAGCGCGCGCGCTCTCTCTCTGCTTCTTCCTCCCTCTCTGACTTTCAAATAAACAAATCTTTCAAAACAACAACAACAACAACAAAAACAGGTGTGGGAATCTGGCCGGAGCTACGCTCTCAGGCATCATGTGGTCCTGGGAAAAGGGCACAGGACAAGGAAGGGGAGAGGGAGGGCGGTCTGTGAATTCTCACCCTCACTGCCTGTCTGTATGGCTGGGTAAGAAGGGCTCTGTGTTCTTCTGCACCCTGGGCTCCCAGATGCCCCCTCACAGCCACAGCCTGGGCAACCTTTGTCTCCCCAGAGGCGTGGGGCTCAGATCCCAGCCCTGTCTCTCACGGGGTGTGTGGCATCGTGGCCAGATCACCCCGTTTCTCTTGCTAGGTTTCCCCTTTAAAGAGAGGGTGGCGTCCCCGGCCTTCCTCGCTGGTGGCAAGGATCAAACGAGTGCCCTCACGCAGAGCACAAAGCGCCTGGCACAGCACGGCACCCGGGGCCCATGTCAGGGACCCCCAGGATCACGGGTGGCTAAGGGGTCTGCCTGGGCTTTGAAGCCTCAGGTGCAGCACCCCAGACAACAGCCCCGTGGGACAGCCGGGCTTCCAGCTAAGCAGCCACAGCTCTGCAAGGCGCCCCGAGCGGTGGTTAAGCCACACCCTGGGTCACCGACACCCCAGCTCAGGAGCCAGAGTTCAAGTCCCAGCTGCGCTCCTGATTCCAGTTTTCTGCTAATGCACACCCTGGCGGGATCCCTGCCCCCTCCACGGGCGACCCAGATGGAGGATCGAGCTCCGGGCACACGTCCGCCGTTACATGAACCAGTGGATGGATGATCTCTCTCTGGCTGCCTTTCAGATTAACTAGATAAGCAAATAACTAAGTCTGTGCGATGGAAGGGGAGCAGCCCTCAGGCCTGGTAGCTCAGCCACTGCTTGCCACGGCCACATTCCACGTCAGCGCCTGGGTTTGAGCCCCGCTTCTGCTCCCAGCCCCAGCTTCCTGCTACCGCGCCCTGGGGGGCAGCAGGCGTGGCTCAGCTACGTGGGTCCCTGACACTCACGTGGGAAGTCTGGATGGAGCTGCTGGCATTTGGGGAGCGAACCACACAGAAGGCGAGAATCTTTTTCTGCCTCCCAAATGAAGTAAAATAAATTAAGTAGCCTTTTGCTAAGTTTCGCTAAGCCACGTTGCCGGGCCACACGGCTAGCACACCTCTTCCAGGTTGCACAGGACCAGCTGGGAAGTTACCCTCCCTACGGAAAAGCCCCTCACCCTTGCCCCACACAATCAAGGCACCCAGCGTGGGCTCCCTCTAAGCCAGTGGTGGGGGACCTTTTTTTTTCTGCCAAGGGCCATCTGCATATTTCTAACAAAATGCAAGGGCCACACAACGTTATCACCTTGCAAAGCAGCCTGCTACGGACTGAGTTTCGAGCCCCACCTGCGGTTGCCTTGGCAGGGCCGGATCTAAGGATTTCTTGGCCTCGTAGGGCCAGCGGGCTGGATGTTCCTGACCAAGTGACGGTCCACACTGCAGTGCAACCGTGCGCCGTCACCAGAACTGGGCTGGTTTTTGCCTCTCGATAACAGCCATCCCGTATGATTCAAAGTGGTAACAGCACGTGGGATCTTTCTCAAGTGCTAAAGATGACTATTGTGGTGTGTGTTGGTTAATAAAAATTATAAAGATCACATTAAGTGTCAATTTGTCAGCTAAAAATAACATATAGCAATACAGCACCTGCTATACATGCTATATAGCACATTATATTCCATATAATCCATATTTGATACTATTCATACTTAACATCATTACTGTGTGTACAAACACACACAGGTGTGCACACGCATGTGTGTTAACTGCACTGCTTGTTCTGCAAAAACTCAACCCCCATCCCCAGGCAGGGGGCAGCTCAAGGCCCCCAAAATAGCACCGCATAGCACACCCAGGTCCCGGGGGTTTCAGAACAGGCGTTCTGAAAACCCAGGGCCCGGTTCAAGTCCCGCCTGCCCCGCTCTGCCCAGCTCCTTCACCTCTGTGCCTCGGTGTGGGCGCCCGCAGCCTGGCGATCGGACCTGGACACAGACCGGACGGGCGGGTCTGCGCGCGCCCCGCAAGCTCTCAGTAAGTACCCACCCGTCCTCACCCTCGGGAGGAAGCCTCCGGGAGGGGGGGGTCAGCTCTGGATGTCTGCAAAGCACCACGCAGCCGACGGCCAAGTGCTCACGCGGACCTGCACACTTTGCCCGGCTAACATCCACCCGGCACCGTGCGCTCTGCCCTGCCCGGTCCTAGAAGCGTCAGCAGGCCATCCAGCCCGGCAACCTCCTGCCAGCGAGCTGGGGGCCCCGCTTCCCAGAGATCTGCGGTGCTGGTCGGGTCCTCGGGCGTCTGCCGCCCACGTGCGACACTCACACCGAGTTCCTGGCCCAGCCAAGGCTGCTGGGGGCACCTTTCGAGACAGCCAGCACGCGGAGGCTCGGTCTCTGCCTCTCTAATTACTAAATGAATTAAAAACAGAAAGGAGGGGCCTCCCCTGGGGAGCACTTTTTTCAGCCAGGGGAGGGGTGGCCGGCCAGGAAAGGGGAACACAGTACTAAGGACCCCTTCCCAACCTCCCCCACCGAAGCCCGCAGCCGGGAGGCCCCCCCGCCCCGGGGCCAGGCACCTGCAGGGAGCTGTGGACGGAGAGGAGGCAGGAGGAGGCGGCGGCGGGGGCCGAGGGGTCCTGCAGCAGCAGCAGCTGGCGGTCCGTCTTCTGCGTGAACAGCAGCTGCGGAGCGGGGTGCCAGTGAAGGTGCAAGCGGGGTCTCCGCCGCGCCACGCCCCTGTCGACTGCCCACCCCCGCCCTCAGCGCCCCGCCCTGCAGCACCACGCCCCCGCCGCCCCGCCACGCCACCCACGCCACCCACGCCATGCCCCCGCCTCCCAAGACTATGTGAAAATAAAGGCCCAGTCACAAGGGGGTGGGGACGTGGTTCTAAGTGTCCGGTGCCCGGGCCCCAGTGAGGGCTGTGTGTGCTGACTGCGGAGGGGACCCCAAGGCTGGGCCCTGGGTGTGAGGGAGGAGGGCTGGGGGCCTGGACCCTGGGTGTGAGGGAGGAGGGCTGGGGGCCTGGACCCTGGGTCTGAGGGAGGAGGGCTGGGGGCCTGGACCCTGGGTCTGAGGGAGGAGGGGCTGGGCCTGGACCCTGGGTGTGAGGGAGGAGGGGCTGGGCCTGGGCCCTGGGTCTGGGGAGGAGGACTGAAGGTATCCCCCATACCTTCGTGAGGGCCTGGCCGGGCTCACAGACGTCCCCACTGGGTGATCCCTGAAGTTGACTGAGCTCCAGGAGTCGGTTCCGTTCCTGGGGAGGGACGACATGGCCAGCCGGGCCTCAAGGTCAGAATGGGCCTCCACAGCTGGCCCTGGTGCCAGGAGCCATCTGGGAGGCAAGGAGAGGGTGGGCTGACCCTGGGCAGTGGGGGCGGGGCCGGCTGGGGGCCGCTCACCTGAGTCAGGGCCTGAAGGGCCTCCTCCTTCTTCCGGCTCAGCCCGCGGCTCTCGGCGGCCATCTGCTCCCCCAGCGACCTGAGCTGCTCCTCCAAGACCTGGATCCGGCGCTGTAGGGCACCCCCTCCCCGTGACTCAGCCGCCCCAGGTCCCCCCACCCCCAGCAGAGCCTGCTACAGAGGCCTGGGGTTTGCTCCACCCCCTCCTTGGGGCCATGGCATCTGAATGGGGGGGCACTAGGTTTAGAGTCCAGCTCCCCAGTGCCCACTTCCCTTCTGGGGTCCAGGAGAGGCCTGGGTAACTTGGAGGGGGCAGAGGATCTGATACCCAGGTGGAGCTGGAGGGAGACAGAGTTCCAGAGAGACTTGCCTAGAACAGAGAGAGACAGACGGGACAGAGGAGACCAGGACAGAGAACAGGTGCGGGAACAGAGGTGGGGAGGAGAGCCATAGGGCCAGGCCGGTGGACGCGCCGGGGCAGACTCGGGGCTGTGAGGCCCGGAGCGTGGCGGCAGGTCAGGGGCAGGCTGCAATCCGGGCCCCGTGCCTCACCAACCCTGCGACCTCGGGAAAGATGCCTTGAGCACCCCCCACCCCGACCCAAAAATGAGGCCCTGGCTTGGAGGTTTCCATGTCGCTCCCAGAGGAAATACGCATGAAATTCAGGGACCGTGTCTGGTGCCTGGGCAACCTTCCCAGGCGAGCGTGCTGGGGCACACGGCGCAGGGGACGCGGGGCGGGCGAGGCGGCGGCGGGGCCCACCTTGTGCTGCGCCACGCTGGCCTGCAGCTCCTGGACCCTGGCGTCGGGCGCTGGGGCCCCGGCGCGCTCCTCCTCCTGCTCCTCCTCCTGCTCCTCCTCCTGCTCCTCCTCTAGCCTGCTCTCCCGCTCCAGCTGCTGGAACTCCAGGTCCTCGTAGGCGCGCTGGGCCACCTCCAGCTGCTCCCTGGCCTGCGGGCAAGCACAGAAAGCGCCATGGAGCGGGGCTGGGGGTCCACCCAGAGAGGCGCAGGCTGGCCCCGGGTCTCCCCCGGCCCTCACCTCCTGCACCCTCTGCAGAAGCTGCTGGCGTTGGCCTTCGGGCTGTGAGTCCAGCTGTCCCTGGGCCTCCCGGAGTCTCTGGCGGAGACCCTCCACGCGGTCCCGCTCCTGGCTCAGGCGTCTCTGCTCCTGAAAGGGCGGGCGGGCTCTCAGCCAGGACCGCGGCGGCCTGGGGTGCTGGCTCTGCCAGGGCGGGCAGGGGCCCCCGCTGTCTGGCCCACTTCCATGCAGGTGCCCCAGGGAACAAGCATAGGTGAGCAGGGTGTTGCCCCCAGAGAGAGTGGGACGCAGGCCCTGTCCCCCAGTGGGGATCCTGAAACACAGAGGTGTGGACCCCACAGGGAGCGGTGACGGCTGCTGAGGGAAGCCAGGGCTGTGTGGACGTGGGCTCCGAGAATGAGCCCCAAACCCAGGGCGCCCTGGGACCTGGGGACACAGAGGCCACTGGAAGGGCGTTTTGGGCAGAGGGAACAGCATAACACAAATGCATGGAGGTTTAAAAGTAAAAGGACTTTGGGGCTGGTGGTGTGGCCTGATGGGTAAAGCTGCCGCTGGTGAGACATCCCACATGGGTGCCAGTTCCTGTCCCGGCTGCTCCACTTCTGATCCAGCTTCCTGCTAGTGGCTTGGGAAAAGCAATAGAAGATGGTCCAAGTGTTTGGGAGACCCGGATGGAGCCCCTGGCTCGGGCCTGGTCCAGCACTGGCCAATGCAGCCATTTAGAGAGTGAACCAGCAGATGGAAGATCTCTCTTTCTCTAACTCTGATTTTCAAAATAAATAAATCTTAAAAAAATAAGGAAGAGAACTTGAGGGGCAAACCCAGTGGGAGAGGATTTGGAGGTGGGAAGAGAGGAGGTGTGGGCGGGGCGAGGGCAGTAGGGAGGGAGCACCTGCAGCTCACGGACGGGGAGGTGCCCAGGCGTGGACTCGCCCTGGCAGGTGGCCCAGCCGGCGGGGGGCAGGGGGCAGCTCCTTCAGGAATCCCCCACGCCGCGGGGGCAGCAGGCATGGGAAAGAGGGGCCGACAAGGGACAGAAAGTGGGGTGGGGAGCAGGCTCCAGGTGAAAGACAGGGAGGGGTTGGGGCTGGGCCAGGCCAGCCGAGGCAGAGGGCGTGGAGAAGAGCTGCCAATGCTACTTGTGGAGGCGGTCAGTGAGCCCGGGTGGGAGGGAGACGGCCTGGGGCCCGGAAGCCTGGGGCAGGGAAGAAGGCGGGCCAAGACCAAGAATTCAGCTCGCTCTGCAGGGCTGCTGGGAAACGGGGCAGGGGAGGGCCTAGCACTCAGCCTGCAGGAATCCCAGCCTTCAAGATGCCTGGTGAGGGCCGGTGCTCTGGCGCAGCAGGTTAAGCAGCCGCCGGTGACACCAGCATCCCATACAAGTGCGGGTTCGTGTCCCTGCTGCTCCACTTCCTGTCCAGCTCCTTGCTAACGTACATGGGAAGGCAGAAGAAGTGCCTGGGTCCCTGCCACCCATATAAGAGATCCAGGTGGAGTTCCCGGCTCCTGGCTTTGGCCTGGCCCAGCCCCAGCCACTGTAGCCATTTGGGGAGTGAACCAATGGGCAGATCTCTCTCTCTATCTCTCCCTCTCTCGTTCTGTTGCTCTAACTTCCAACATTTCAGAGAGCGACTGATAGAATGACAAGGTCACCTGTTCCACCTTAGTGATAACGGACCTAAGCAATGGCCACCAATGGACATTGAAGTCTTTGGAAGGAAAAGTCCTAAGAAGAGACCAGGGTGTCCCACTGGGACCTGTACCACCAGAGGCAAGGCCCTGAGCGCTCACTCGGAAAGCACCGAGCAGGCTGGAGCCGGCTGGAGTCTCCCCAGGTAACCAGCACGCGCCGCAGGGACCGACCCACGGGCACGCCTCCGCCGGACGTGGCTTCTCCAACCCAGAGCATGATGACACGACACTTCCCAACCAGCAACCATCCAGGGGCCTCTGGGGCACCCGATTCGTGCAAGCACCTGCTCACTGCTGCTTTTAAGACAACCTGGGAGACACGACAGCCGACCAGAGGTGAACCTGCCAACCCCCAAAGCCAGAACCACAGCGTGATGGCAGGGTTAACAAAGGAGTTCTTATCTGGAAGTGACACATGCCCACAGTACGGGGGTGTCTGCCAGGGGCTACTTTGATTTTAAGATTTTAATTATTTGAAAGGCAGAGTGAGAAAGAGAGAGAGATCTTCCATCTGCTGGTTCATTCCTCAAATGACCACAAAAGCTGGGGCTGGGCCAGGCAGAAGCCAGGAGCTGGGACCTCCACCTGGGTCTCCCACTTGGATGGCAGGGACCCAAGGACTCGGGGCATCTTCTGCTGCTTTCCCAGGCCACAGCAGAGAGCTGGATCGGAAGTGGAGCAGCTGGGACTCGAACCGGCACCCATATGGGAGCCGGCACTGCAGGCAGTGGCTCTACCCACTATGCCACAGTGCCAGCCCCCACTGTTGGCTTTTAAAACTAGTGTGGCGAGATGGCTGTTTGGTGGGGTGGTTAAGTCACCACTAGGAACACCTGCATCTCGTATCCGTGTCCCTGGGCTCAAGACCTGGGTCTGCCTGGAGTCCAGCTCCCAGCTCAAGTGCATCCTGCGTGGCAGTAGGTGACGGCCCCAGGTCCCTGCCTCCCACCTGGGAGACCCAAACTGCACTCTAGGCTCCTGGCTTCAGCCTGGCCCAACCTTGGCTGTTATGGGCATTTAGCGAGTGAACGGGTGGATGGAAGATCGTTCTCTGTGCCTCTGCTTTTTAAGTAAAACAATATATTTATAATAAAATTAAAAACCCAGCAACGAGGAAGCAAACCGGGGAGTGAGGGAAGAGCAGAAGGTGGTGAGATCAGGACGTGGGCGTCTGACTTTGATTTCTGTGGGAGTGAAGTTTTCATACAATGACTTTTAAGAAACCATGAGGGGCTGGTGCCTACAGTGCCGGCATCCCAGAGGGGCACCAGTTCAAGTCCTGGGTGCCCACTTCCAATCCCGCTCTCTGCTGTGGCCTGGGAAAGCAGTGGAAGATGGCCCAAGTGTTTGGGCCCCTGCACCTGCGTGGGAGACCTGGAAGAAGCTCCTGGCTCCTGGCTTCAGATTGGCACAGCTCCAGCCATTTGCAACCATCTGGGGAGTGAACCAGCAAGTGGAAGACCTCTCACTCACTCTCTCTCTCTGAACTCTGTCTTTCAAATAAATAAATAAATCTTTAAAAAGAAACCATGAGAGAGGGAGTAGAGACGGCGGCCCCAGGGAGGCCTCAGGCCCTGTCTCCCTCCATCATGTTGGGGAGGGAGGGGTGCATCTCCCTGGAGCCCCAGCGTCCCCTGCCTGGGGCTCAGGCCCCCAGGGAGCACCACCAGGAACTCCGGTCTGTCGCTGCGGAGCAGAACTGACCTCCTCCCGCTGCTGCTCCCGGCTGCGGCTGCGCTGCTCCGTGGCCGCCTGCTGTCCCAGCAACTCCCGGAGCTGCTCCTCCTCCCGCCGCGCAGCCACGCGCTCCCCAGCCAGCTCGCCCCGCAGCAGGGCCACCTCCACCTCCATCTGCAAGGGCAGCAAGGGGGGGCAGCGGGAGTGTGAACTCGGGGAGGGAGGGCGGCATCCCCTGGAAGTCAAGTTCAGGGGTAAGGGCTGGGAGCCCAGGTGGCCGACCCCAGGCGCAAGCGGCCTCACCTCAATCCGCAGCTCCTTCCTCTGGCGCTGTAGCTCCTTCACGCGCTGCTCCATCAGGGCCACGCGGGTCAGGGCCTCCAGCTGCTGCCCCCGCAGCCGCCGCGCCGCCCCTCGCGCCCCTTCCCCAGAAGGGGTGGGGACGGAGGGCGTGGCCAGGCCCCGAGCAGAAGGAGTGGCCTCGGGCTGGAGCTGGAGAGGGCGTGGTCGAGTGCAGAGGGCTGAGTAGGTCCGCTCCCCACCCCCACTCGGCCGGGGGTCTGCTTCTGTCTGACTCAGCCCTTGCGCCCTGCACCTGTCTCGGGCTCTTTCCTTTAACGTGGGAGCGGGCAGGCACTGCGACCACCGACGGCCCCGGGAGGGGCTTCAGGGGTCTTCTGGCACCACTGTCTCTACCGGCGGCCTCCGGGCCTCTTCCCCGGCTCTCTGGGCTGCCACTCCGCCCCTCAGGATCTGCCTGAGTCTTGGGGGTCTCTCTGCCTCGGGGCATCTACGCCCTTGGTTTCTGAGCTTTCCAGTCTTTCCAACCCCAAGGCCGTGCCTCTGCCTCCAAGTCCAGGCTTGGGTCTCAGTAGCCTCTCCCTATCACTGCGTGTCTCCCCAGCCCCGGCCCTGCTCAGGGTGGGCCCCTCTCTGGTTCCCCATACCCATGTCTGTCTCTGTCCCCCTTTGGGGTCCACCTCCATCCTCTCTGAGCCTACCACTGGCTCACTCTGTCTCTCTGTGGTCCTCTCTGTTTCGGGGTCTCTATCTGGTTCCCCATGCCTCTCTCTGAGTCTCTGTCACCCATTGGGATCGACCTGTGTCTCTGGACCTCCCCCGCCCACCCACCCCCGTCTCCCCTCTCTGATTCCCCAC
Source organism: Sylvilagus bachmani (assembly GCA_015711505.1). Classification (NCBI taxonomy): domain Eukaryota; kingdom Metazoa; phylum Chordata; class Mammalia; order Lagomorpha; family Leporidae; genus Sylvilagus; species Sylvilagus bachmani. The sequence continues at coordinate 7,334,234 of CM027395.1, read as the reverse complement.
ACCCTGTGTGTCTGTCACCCTCTGGGGTCCGCTTCCACCTCTCTGAGCCTGCCCCTGTTCCTTCTCTCTGTGGTCCTCCTGGCCTCAGGTCTCTATCTGGTTCCCCACGCCTCTCTCTGTGCCTCTGTCACCTGTTGGGATCCACCCGTGTCTCCCTGGGCTTCCCCAGGGCTCACTCTCTGTCTCTGTGCTCTCCATCGTCTCAGGGTCTCTCTCTGTTTCCCCATAGCTGTCTGTCACCCTCTGGGATCCACCTGTGTCTCTGGGCCTCCCTCCCCACCCCGGTCTCCCCTCTCTGATTCCTCACACCCATGTGTGTCTGTCACCCTTTGGGGTCCACCTCTATGTCTCTCTGTGGCCTCTCCCTGGCTCACTCTCTCTGTGGTCTCCACCCCTTCCACCTTAAGGTCTCTATCAGGTGCCCCACACCTGTCTCTCTGTCACCCTTTGGGATCCACCTCTATGTCTGTGGCCTCCTCCTGGCTTGCTCTGTCTCTGGGGTCTCCCCCCGGCCCGGGTCCCTGTCTAGCAGGTTCCCCACTCGCGTCTCTCTCTGTCACCCTTTGGGGTCCACCTCTATGTCTCTCTCTGGTCTCCCCGGGGGGCGCGCTCTCTCTCTCTGGTCTCCCCGGGGCGCGCGCTCTGTCTATGGGGCCTCCCCCCGGCCCGGGTCCATGACTAGCAGGTTCCCCACGCCCGTCGCTCGGCGCCCGCTCTCCCGCGGCTGTCTCGCCCCGGGCGCTCACCTCGTCGCGGCTGCTCTCGGTGCTGCTGCCCTCGCCGACTTCCTCCTCTTCCTCCGCCTGCTCAGCTCCTCGGCCGCTCGGAAGCTCCGCCGGAGCCTCCTGCTGGCGAGGCTCCTCGGGGCGCCCCTGGGGCTGAGCAGCCCCATGAGGCGGGAGCTCGGCGTCGCTTTCCGGGGCTGGCGGCGGCGGAGGCCCCTCGTCCGGGCAGCTCCGCGTCCCCATGGCCTCTGCGGGCTCCGGCGGTGGGCGGGGCCGGCGTTTCGGGGGCGTGGCCTGGCGGCGTGGGGGCGTGGCCTGGAGAACCCCCCCTCCCGGGAGGAGGGGCTTGAGAGTTCAAAGGGTGGGATTGAGCACTCCGAGGGCGTGATCTGGAGCTTCCCGGGACGGCAGACGAAGCTGGGGGGAGGTTTGACGGTTCCTAGGGCGACACACCCCCGGACAAGAGGCCAGAATTCGAGTCCGGGGTCGTAGCTCGCCCCCTACTGGCCTCTCCGGCCCCGCCTCTCGCTCCGAAGCTGGTGTCAGCCCGTGGCCCCTCTGCAGGGCCTCCAAAGCTCGGACTCCCTCCGAGCGAGCCCGTCCACTTCCCCCGCCGGCACCGGTTCCCACGCGCGCGTCCCCGCAGCCCGGTCTCGGAGCCCGCCCCTCCTTCCCCGGGGATCCGGGAGTCGGCTCCCAGTCTCCCGCTCGCTCTGACCAAGTCAGAAGCCGCAGCCTTCCCTCCCGGGAACGCCCTGCACAAACTCCAGCCCCCTTCTGCCCCCGGGCCGCTCCTCACCTGCGCCAGCTCCAGCGCACCCCGCTCTGCGCTCTGGGCGCTGCCGCTTCTGCCGACCGGGCAGGTGGCTGGGGAAGAGGGAGCAGGGAGAGGCCGCCCCGTCCCCCTCCCCAGCAGCCCGGAAGTGGAGGGGGGGACAACAGGTCCAACAGCTCCGAGAGAGGAAGGTGCCATCAGCGGGCCCCGCCCGCGGCCGCGGCACCGGGTCATCCGGGCCCCACCGGCCCCACCCCGGAGAATCCAGCATCACCACTTCCCACTCTGCCTCCAGCGCCCTCATTCCTGTCCCCTGGAGGGCCGGGTGGCTGTGGCTGCCTCCACAGGGGCCTCCCTCCTGCCCAGATCCTGGAGTCCCGAAGGGGAGATAGGAACGGAGATGGGGGCCTCTCCCCTCTAATAAGCCCTCTGGAAGGGCCCGGACCGGTTTGGGGAGCTGGCCAGGGGGAGGGGGTTGCCCTGAGCTGAGACCCGTGCAGAGAACAAGGTTGGTGTTGCCGACCCCTTTGTTACGGGGCGGGGGCAGAGGTCAGAGGTCTCAGCTGCTTTCTGCTTTGTGCAAAAACAGGAAAATCAAGGGATGTGAAAGGGGAGTCTGAGGTGTGGCTGCACGGTGGCCGAGTGCCACCCCCACAGCAGCCCCTCAGGGAAGGGCTTGCTCTCTCTCCATTGTAACGCTTTGGGAAACTGAGGCTGGGGCGGGGTGGAGCAACACAATCCAAGGTCAACACAGGTGGGAAGTGCTGACCGGCTGCATTCTCGAGAAAACCTGTGCTCAACCCCTGTGCCTGCCCCGCTCCAGGCCCGGAAGTGCCTGGGAGATCAGCGATAGCGCCCGCCGCCAGTGCCGCCCACCTGTCCACCCAGCCCTCAGAGCATCGCAGCGCCCATTCCACAGACGAGGAATGGGGACTCACGGGGGAAGGGGCTCGGAGGCGGGACCCTGCTGTAACCCAAGGAGAGAAGTGTGTGTGCATGCGTGTGTGTGTGTGTGTGTGTGTGTGTGCTTCTGTGAGCTAGAAATCCCCTCTTCCCGCCCCAGGACCTCTGCCGTGACCAGCGTCCCCACTCTTCCCCCCCCCCCGGCCAGGATCCCAGCACGAACCCCAAGAGTCTCAGCCCAGAAACCCGGGGGACCCCCGAAAACAGGTGGGAGTCAGATTCACAGCCAAAAGAAACCAAGCGTCTTTATTTCAGAAGCTCAAGGGGCTTGTGGGGGAGGTAGAAATGGGGAGGAGAGAGGTGGGGGGACAGCTCCCCCTCCCCCGCCTAATGCATCCTTCACCCTGGCCCCTGACAGATGTGCTCAGGAAGGGGGGCTCTGGACCCCGCACCGCACGTTGGCTGGCACAGCAAAATCTGCAGGTGAGAACCAGGGTGACGCTGAAGGACCCGGCAGGCCCCGCCCAGACCCACAGACCCACAGGCCCTTGAGCCCGCCTCGCTTGGGGAATTAGAATATTGACCCTGGGTACCCCTCCCTCAGACCCGGGGTCCAGGCCCCCAGCCCCTCCTCCCTCAGACCCGGGGTCCAGGCCCCCAGCCCCTCCTCCCTCAGACCCAGGGGTCCAGGTCCCTCAGACCCAGGGTCAGGCCCCCAGCCCCTCCTCCCTCAGGCCAAGTTCTGGACCGGGTGTTTTACCTATCTGCTGAGGTTTGGGCAAATTTAGGTTGGCCATGACCTTCACAAACTCCTCACAGCTGAGGGTGAGCCGAGGGTTCAGAGTCCGCTCCTCCTCCACGGTGGACACCGTGAGCCCTAGTGCATGAGGGAGGGGAAGGAAAGTCAATGGGTTCCAGTGCCTGGGGGCCCTGGGAACTACAGCTCCCAGGAGGCACTGGGGCGGCTCTCTCGCTGGAGACTAACAGGCTCTCCCTAGAACGCTCCCGAGACTGCTTTTCCTGCTCGATGGGCACCATGGGAAATGTAGTTTCCCTGGTTCTCCAAGCCCTTGGAGGAAGTCCCAGGAAAACCCAGGCGCTGTGGAATTCCAGGTGCACACAGACGCTGGGCGCTGCTCTTCCGGCCAGAGGAGCCTCTGCCACCTGTGGCCCGCGTGCCCTTCGAGCTTCACAGGGGTTCGCGGTCCCCTCTCGGTAGTCACAGGAGCCCCCACCCACTCCAGCCCTCACCATGGTAGTCGTGCGCAGGGTAGATCAGGCAGTCGCCCGGGAGCGTGAAGATCTTGTCGTACACGGAGTGGTACAAGGTCTTAGCGCAGCCTGGGGAAAGGTCAGAGGTCAGTGGTGGCGGGATGACGTCGCCAAGCTAACCGCCCTTCCTCATCTCCTGCCAATACCCCTTTGTCCAGGTAGAGGGGGGCGGGAACAGCATGCTGGGCAGGTGGAACAGCGTGAAATTCAACACAGCTGTGAATATCGTGAGGAGGAGACCCTGACGCACCGAGGAGCTGTGCCTTCACCCTGAGGGCAGACAGGCGTCAGGACAAGGAGGGCGGACCAGAGGCAAGGCCTGAGCACTGGAGACCCCAAGGGGGCGTGGAGCCACAGTGCCGGCAGGAAGCTGAGTCCTGGTGGGGGCAGGCACACCGTCTCCCACCTTCTGCTGCCTAAATCCTTCCGCTTCATGGATAAACGGGAGATTGGGAATCGCAGAGGGAAACCCCAGAGACGGAGAGCAAGAGGATAGGGGGCGGGCGTGGCGGGGGCCTGGCTTCCCACCGCCATTCTGCTCTCTCGCACGCACTTCACGGCTCCCCACGAGGCAGCCAAACCCTGAGGTTTGGAACCCAAACTCCAGGAAACCCCGAATCTGCTGCCCCAGTGTCACACTGGCGCACTGACCGTACGACCTCCAGCCCCAGATCCCGGGTCTGACGGCCGCACCACACACTCCTCGGGCAGCACAAGCCTTAGGATCCTTAGGGCGTCTTCCCTCGGAAACCCGGGTGTGACTTCCAAGGCTGGGTCCAAAACACATCTGGGCTTCTGCCTGCATGTCTCCCTCTCTCTCTCCACCCCTCCACCAGGTCAGGAAGGCGCTCGGTAGCCCCTAGGGTGAGGACCCCTGGGAGGCCGGGAGGCCCCACCCACAAGAGTGGTACCTGGCCAGCCACGTGGGCGAGCCGCCCTAGAGAGAGGCTCCTCCGGTCCCAGCCTCCGGTCTCTGATGACTGCGACTGCACAGCCCGGGGTCTAACTCTTCCCACACTTGGCAGCAAAATGCCTTAAAGTAACACCGACATCCGTTTGTCCCTTCTTGTTACTGGAACGTAGCATCCCGGCACCCACGCAACTCCACTAAGATCCCGGGGGGCTGGAGCACGCACCTTGCTGGAAGTCCGTCCGTCCACACCCGCGGATCAGCAGGGCGTCGCCAGTGAAGGCCATGCTGTGGTCATTCAGGACGAAGGTGACACAGCCCGGGGTGTGGCCAGGGCTGGCCCGAGTCTCCAGGGCCTAGCGGGTGGTGGACACAGAGATGGTCACCAGCGAGCCTTGAAGTCCTCCGACCCCAGGGTCACATCGGCATCGACTTGTTAGATTCCCAGGCTCCAACCCCGCCCCGGGGCAAGCTCCAAAAGGATGAAAGAGTTACATGCAAGAAAATCGAGCTGTGACAATGACAACACCAACACAAACCGGTAGCTAGTCTCAGCTAGAAGGACATTCACATGTGAGCCCAAAGCCATGAGTCACGGGAGCAAAGATCAGGCGTGTGGCTTCCAACCAATCTGGAGTTTCCAAATGACAGCAATGCCACATGCCAAGTGCAGAGGGAACCGACAGGCGGCGGAAATCTACCTGTAACACCCCCCCGAATGACAGCAATGCCACACGCCAAGTGCAGAGGGAACCGACAGGCGGCGGAATCTACCTGTAACACCCCCTCCCACACATATATACCACACACACACCACATGCAAACACACCACATACCACACACACACACACACCACACACATACACACCACACACACGCCACACACACATACACCACACCACATACCACACACACACCACACACATACATACACACATACACACACCACACACATACACACCATATGCACATACCACACACACACCACACATACCACACACACACATCATATACACATACCACACACACACACCCCACATACCCCCATCTACACCCCACATACATACACACACACCACACACACCATAAACCATACACACACTACACAGACATACACACCACACACACAACACATACAACACACACATATACCACACACACACCACACACATACCACACACACACCCCACACACACACACCATACACACACCCCCATACACACACACACACACACACAGCGCCAGTATTCTGAAGTCACTAACGGATCCTGAAGGTCACTGAGACAAGACAAGCACACGAGCATAAACGTGGACGCTAAAGGACTGTGGCGGTGATGCTGCGATGAAAGGTAACAACGTGGGACCGGCGCTGTGGCGCTGTGGCGCGGGCATCCCATATGGACACCGGTTCAAGTCCTGGCTGCTCCACATTTATTGTTTTAGACTTTTTATGTTATTGTTTAGACTTTTCTGTGTTATCTTTTTACTATAAACATGTAATTTTATACGTAAGTGTAAAGCCCATATACATATGGAATATTCAACAATTTCATGGAAAATGTCTGTTACCAACAAACTATGCATGGATTTCAAAAGTTTTTACACCAAAATAAACTGCTCTTATTCCATTTCCCCAGGAATTTTCTGAAGTATCTTTCAGAGCCATAAGGAAAATAGTGATAGATGTGTCCACATAATTTAACTTTACAATATTTTTTTAAAATCATAATTTAGAGATAAAAAGAAAAACCTCAGGGACAATGTTGGCCATGTGTAAAACCAAGTCATATAAAGTGTCAACAGCCATAATATATAAATAGCTCCTACCATCAACAAGAACTCCCAAAGGAAAACGGGCAAAAGAAAAGAACAGGCGCTTCAGGGAGGGGGACACAGACACAGGGGTCCCCAGATCCTCTGTGGGCGAGGGTCCCACACACGAGCCCTGCATGACGACCGAGAGGGCCACGAAGTGATTAACGCTAGCATCTGCAGCCTGGATCTGCAGGACTGATGGACGATTCCCAGCCGGACGGGGCAGCGGGGCAGCGGGAGATGTCACCACGCCACCGAGGACAATGTGACATTTAAAACTCATGCACGGTTATTTCTGGAACTTTCCGCTTAATATCTTTGGGCCGAGACTGACTGTGGGTGACTGAAACGGCAGAAAGCCAGATCTGGGGGGTTGGGGACAACTACAGTCAAACAGCAACAGGTGCACAGCGGGTAGGCGCTGGCCCTTCTGTCAGATCGCTGGTTCAAGTCCCAGCTGCTCTGCTTCCAACCCAGCTCCCTGCTGATGCGTTCGCGAAGCAGAAGACGGCCCAAGCACGTGGGCCCCTGCACCCACGTGGGAGACCCACGTGGGGCTCCCGGCTCCCGGCTCTGGCCTGCTCCAGCCATTTGAGGAGTGAAGCAGTAGATGGAAGATCTCTGTCTCACACACACAGCCCTCAGCAGAGGCCCCTCCCACCCGTGGGCAGCCTGGTCCCATCAGTCATCTGCTGATACCCAGCAGCACCAAGCACAAACCCTGGTCACCCCGGGCCACTCTGTCCTTCCTCACTCTCAGATCAACTTCTAGGCATTGGTCAGCCCGGCCAAGCACTTCACCAGTAACCTGGGTAGTCTCTGACTCGGTTCTCGGGGCGTCAAGGGGTTCTTAACAGTTCTGAGGATTTCTGGGAAAGCTTTTCTGCCCCTCTCGACTTTCTCTGGCTCTGGACACCAGGTGTGGTGGCTGGTGCTGCAGCAGCCACCTTGCAACCATGGAGGAAATGCCGAGAGAAGCCCACAAAGAGTGATGGAACAGAATCAAAGACTAACTGCCACCTCCCAGAGTCCCTGCTATGGCAGAAAATCAAACTCCTGTCTGTTAAAGACATCATGTGAGGGCAGAGTCAGCAAAGCTACCGCCCACCCCCCAGCATCCCATACGGGAGCCAGGCGACTCCCAGGTGCTCTGCTCCCCATCCAACTCCCTGCTAATGCACCTGGAAAAGCAGCGTAAAGTGGTCCAGGTGCCTGAGCCCCTGCACCCACGTGGGAGACCCAGAGGAAGCTCCTGGCACCTGGCTTTGGCCTGACCCAGCTGTAGCTGTCGAGGGCATTTGCAGAGTGAATCAGCAGATGGAAGATCTCTCGCTATCTGTGTCTGTCTCTCTCTTTGCCTTTCCTATGAAATGAAAACAAATACAAACTTTTAAAAGTACACACGAGCGGCCGGCGCTATGGCGTAGTGGGTAAAGCAGTGCTGGCATCCCATACGGGCGCTGGTTCGAGACCCGGCTGCTCCACTTCCGGTCCAGCTCCCTGCTATGGAAAGCAGTGGAAGATGGCCCAAGTCCTTGGGCCCCTGCACCCACGTGGGAGACCCGGAAGAAGCTCCTGGCTCCTGGCTTCAGATCTGTGCAGCTCCAGCCATTGTGGCCAACTGGGGAGTGAACCAGCCGATGGAAGACCTCTCTCTCTGTCTCTCCCTCTCTCTCTAACTCTGCCTCTCAAATAAATAAAATAAATGTTTTTTTAAAGTTGTTATTATTTTTCTGTAGTATCGTCCAGGAGGGGCGGCAGGGTCTTCAGAATGGACGCCCCTGGGGGCAGGCGAGGGGCACCTCTGAGGGCAGAGACCTCCAACGGGGGGGGGGGCGGTGGCTGAGGGCCGGGGGCGCGGAGAGCAAGGCCCTGCCGCCAGCCTGGCCGACTTTGGATCCGCGCTCCTCCCCCGAGGCCAGGCTGGCCGAGGCCTGTGTGTGCTCGGCCTTCAGGATTCCTCCCCGAGGGGGCCGGGGCGGGCGGCATGATATTTGGTTCCGAAAATCCTCTGGGATAAACGACGGGAAGGGCCGTGCTGGGACGCCCGCACCCCAGGTCGGGCGCTGGTTTGAGTCCCAGCTGCTCCGCTGTGCTGGGAGGCGGCAAATGATGGCGGTTTGTCGGAAGGAGAGAAGCTACGGAAAAGCCACTTATGTGACGGCACGAGGAAGAGAAGGCCCGGCACACGGAGCCGCGGAGATGCCAGGAGGCGGGCGGGCGGCCAGAGCCGAGCCCAGGGCTCTCGGCACACAAACCTGGCAGGGTCCCGAACCTCCGCTGGGTCCCGGGCCACCGCCTGCGGGGTGGGGTGGGGTGGGCTGGGGGGCTGGGACCTGAGCTCCCGGTGCCGCGTGTTCTGGGGGAGGTGACACGGGTTTCGAAAGAGAGGACTTTTCCCTGGGGCTCTGCGGGAGCAAAACTGTTTTCATCACAGAGTTCAACAGCCCTTTGCCCCCTCGTCGGCCAGGAGCGCGGGGCGGTTTCCTAGAGCATTCTACCACCTGCTCTGACCTTGGCGCTCCGGCTGGGGGTCTTGCTGGCTCAGGCCCGCGGGGGGGCTGGGCATCCCCGGACGCAGGGCTGCTTGGCGTGAGGTTCCCTTTCCATTTACTACAGAACTGGAAAAACCGCCAAAAACAGTTGCGGGGGGGGGGGGCTCTCAACCCAGCCTTGGCTGCTCCTGACCCTGCTGAGGGCCTCCCCCCAACCCCGTGCTCCCGACAAAGTCCCTCTCCCCTCCAACACGCGACATGTCTCCACGGCTGTTCTAAATTACTAAATTTGCTTATTTTAAATTTCTATTTGAAAAGCAGAGAGAGAGCAAGAGAGAGAGAAAGAAAAATCGATCTCTATCCACTGGTTCACTCCCCCAATGCCTGCAGCCGCCAGGGCTGGGCCAGGCCTCTGCCAGAAGCCTGGAGCTCCATCCAGGTCTCTCCCACTTGGGTGGCGGGGACCCAGGGACCCTCCCTCCCAGGGGCCCAGGAGCAGGCAGCTGGAATGAGAGCTGGAGCCAGAACTGGAACCCAGGCTCCGATATGGGCGGGGGGCGTCCCGAGAGGCGTCTTACCCACTGGACCACCCCCCCCCCCCACTCTTCTCTCACCTGGTTCCTGTCCCACCCACATCTAAACGTTGGCCGAGATCAGGCCGTCCCGCAGTCTGCACTGCCCCCTGGTGGCAGGCGAGCTCTCGGCGTCTTTTCCACTTGTGCCCAGAAATTCTTAGTCCTGGGGGAGTCAATCACCCCGCGGTTCCTAGCTCCGAAGTCCAAGCTGTCACTGGCCCTAGCCGCTAAATATCCTAAGCCTCTGTCGGCCAGATCCTCTTCCCCTGCTTTGTGGAAGAAAGCAAGGTGACTTGTTCTGTTTAGGGGACAGTGTGCTGAGAGCAACTCGCAGGTGCGCCACAAACGAGCAAGTGGGCCCGGCGCCGTGCGCAGCGAGTGCAGCCGGCCGGCATCCCACAGGAGCGCCGCCCTGTGGGCCGCCCCGACCACCCGCGTGGGAGACCCAGAGGGAGCTCCAGGCTCCTGGCCCAGCCCTGTCCCTTGCAGTCATTTGGGGAGTGAACCAGCAGATAAAGACCTCTCTCCTCCCTCCTTTTCTCTCCTCCCTCCCTCACTCTCCCTCTCACCTCCCTCACTCTCTCTCTTCCCTCCCTCTCTCTCTCCCTCTTTCTCTCTCTCTCTCCCTCTCTCTCTCTCTCTAACTCTGCATTTCAAATAAATAAATAAATCTTTTCATGTGCTGTGCCACAATGCTGGCCCCAATAAATAAATCTTAAAGAAAAAAGCAGCAGCAATGCACGGACGGAGACGTACACTGTAGACATTCTCCACTTCACTGTGCACTCGCAGCTTCTCATGGTAAAATGTTGGGGGAACAGAGACGGGCTCCACAGTTCAAACATTAAACTCCAGATGGGGGAAGGATAGAAGCCTCCCTGTGGGCCAGCTAAGGGCTGCCTGGAGCAGGGCTGAGACAGCCTGGCCCCTGCGACCACCACTCACAGGCCGGGAGACCCTCCCCGTGCAGCGCCCCTCCCTCGCGGAGCCAACGGGCAGATTCGCTTTTTCAACCGCACCCCACTCACTCCGTACACTGAGGACTGGGCTCACCTTGAATGTGAAATGTCAAACCAGTCCCCAGAAACGGTTGGGGGCCAGCGTCCAGTCTAGCAGGATAGACCCACCCGCACAGCTGGGTTCCTGCCAGTGTAGACCTTGGGAAGCAGTGTTGATGGCTTAAATGGTTGAGTCCCGGGATTGGGTTCCCGGCTTCAGCCTGGCCCCAGCCCCTGCTGTTGTGCGTGTTTGGGAAGTGAACCAGCAGACGAGAGCTCTCTGCCTGTCAGAAAATAATTTTAAAACTTGCATAATACTGCGAATAACACTGGGTTTGGTTGATGCTATTTGTATTCTGTGTGTTTAAGCAGGAGAGTAGAACATGGGTCAAAATCATAAAAGAAGCTGTCACTTTAAAAAAATATTGTTGGGGCAGGGGGTTGGGGACAGAGATCAGCGCTGTGGCTTCTCGACTAAGGCACTAAGGCCGCTGCCCTGGGGCGGCATCCCATTGGGCGCCAGTTTGACTCCCGACTGCTCCACTTCCGATCCGGCTCCTTGCTAGTGCAGCAGAAGATGTCCCAGTGCTTGGGCCCCTGCCGTGCACCTGGGAGACCCGGATGGAGTTCCAGGCTCCTGGCTTTGGCCGCCCCGAGCCCCTGCTGATGTGACCACTGGGGAGTGAACCAGTGGATGGGAGAACTCTCCCTCTGTTTTGCTTTTGCTGTGCCCCTTTGCATTTCAAATAAATAAAATAAATATTTTAAAACAAGATTGTTAGGGAGGGAGGCATTCAGTCACCAGCAGAGACGCCTGCACCCCACAGGGAGTCTGGATCTGATACCCGGCTCCGGGTCCTGACTCCAGCTTCCGGCTGATGCAGATCCTCGGCAGCAGCGGTGGCGGCTTCGGAAATTGGGTCCCTGACTCCCCTACGAGGAACCCGGATTGAGTCCCGGGCTCCCAGCTTTGGCCGCAGCCCAGGCCCAGCTGTAGCAGCTGCTTCTGGAGTGAACCAGCAGGTGGTCACTCTTTCTCTCTCTGCCTGCCTCTCAAATAAATTATTATTTAAAAACAAAACACTTGGCAGTTTCTATTAAAGTTGAACACGTTAACGAAGCTCCAGCAAGCCTGCTTCTTGGAATTCCGGGCAACGTCTACCAGGAGATTTGCACCAGAATCTCCAGAGGGGGCGTTACCCATAGCGGCCAAAGCTGGAAACAGGTATGACAACGAGAACGGGTGAGTGAGCAGTGGTTAACCGATGGAATGCTCCCCACGAGGCGGCCATCTGTGGGCAGTGGGCCGCACGTGCCAACTGGCTGATAAGGCCTGCAAGCTGTGTTTTTCCATGGTTAAAAAAATCAAAATAGAGTAAGATTTTGTGACATATGAAAACGATATGAACTTTGAATCTCAGTGACCATAAGGAAAGCTTTGTGAGGGCGTTTCTTTAAAAAAAGTCATTGATTTGAAAAGCAGAGTGAGAAAAATGGAGAGAGAGAGAGAGGCAGGGAGAGAGGTCTTCCAGCTGCTGGTTCACTCCCCTAGCAGCCACAATTGCCAGGGCTGGACCAAGCCGAAGCCAGGAGCCTGGAACTCAACCCTGGCTTCCCACAAGGCTGGCAGCGGCCCAAACACTTGGTTCATCTCCCGCTGCTTTCCCAGGTGCCTTAGCAGGGGCGGGGTCAGACATGGAGCAGCCAGGACTCAAATTAGCACCCCAATATCGGATGCCGACACAGTGGGCAGTGGCTTAGCTCGCTTTGCCATAACAGCAGTCCATCTTTTTTTTTTTTAATAATACATGTAGTTCATGAACTTTGTGAAGACCCATTGTAGGCATGATGTTTTAGCTCTGCAAAAAAAATTTTTTTTAAATGTGTTGCTCCCAAATAAACTTACCTTTCTTTAATTTTTAAAAAATTATTTATCTGAGAGGCAGAGAGAGAGAGACAGAGAGAGGGAGAGAGAGCTGGCTCTCATCTGCTGGTTCACTCCCCAAATGCCCACAAGGACCAGGGGGTTAGCACGACGCTGGATTATGGGAAGCAGAGCTGGCGCTCACACCTGGGTACCCAGGTGTGGATGCAGGCATTCTAAATGCCCGCCCCTCCAAAGATGTGTAAAGAACTCAGACCAAAAAAAAAAAAACCAAGCCGAGCCCTGAGTCACCAGGAAGACACGACAGGAAGTGCTGCCCGCAGGCCGGGACCTCCCTGCGCTGCCACGGCACTGAGTGGTGTGGCCACACCAGAAACCAGTTCCGCAGATGCAGAATCACCACGTGACCCAGCCGCTCGGCCCCGGACACGTACCCAGCCGAAATGCAGACAGCCCGCACGTGAACAGTGACCAAAGCGTCGGCCACAAGCGGGAGCGGGCCGCTCGGCTGTGAGCGGAGGGGTGAGGACAAGCAGTGGCGCATCCGGCCACGCACGGAGCACTGTCCAGCGACAGGGGAAGCCGGACCTTCGGCACGACACGCAGCAGTCCCGACAGCACCAGGTTAGTGATAGAAGCAACTCACGGAAGACCCCGTATGTAGGACTCCATTTCTACGAACTGTCCAGAGGCAGCAAAGCCAGAGACAGAAAGTAAACAAGAACCTGCCCCCGGCCGCTGAGGGTGCCGGGAGAGGCTGGGGTCGGGGCTAGGGGCTGTGCGGTTTCTTTGTGGAGGAATGAAAATCCCCTAAAATTAATTTAATGGGGCCAGCGTCGCCATGAGGGGGGGAAGCTGCCACCAGCAACGCCGCATTAGAGCAGCAGTTGGGGTCCCGGCTGCTCCACGTCCCATCCAGCTCCTTGCTAATGGCCTGGGAAAGCAGTGGGGGATGGCCTCAGGGCTCGGGCAGCTGCTCCGACTGCTGTGGCCATGTGGGGCATGAACCAGCGGATGAAAGACCTCTCTCCGTCTGTCTCTTTCCCTCTCTCACCCTGCCTTTCAAATAAAATAAATAGAGAGCACACAACTGTGAATACGCTAAAATTGAACTGTGTATTTTAAAGGGGTGAACTGTGTGGTGTAGCACTTCTAATACAGCTATTAATAAAGGAAAAAACTACAGGGGCCGGCGCTGTGGCGTAGCGGGTAAAGCCACCGCCTGCAGTGTCAGCATCCCATATGGGCGCCAGTTCAAGTCCCAGCTGCTCCACTTCCGAGCCAGCTCCCTGCTAATAAGGCAGCAGAAGACAACCCATGTGGGAGACCAGGAAGAAGCTCCTGGCTCCTGGCTTCAGATTGGCCCAGCTCCGGCCGTTGCGGCCAATTGGGGAGTGAACCAGCAGATGGAAGACCTCCCCCCCCCATCTGCTTCTCTGTAACTCTGCCTTGCAAATAAATAAATAATCATAAAAACCCACCGTAGCCAAATGCACTACACTGAACCCTCCCACACTTATTCACTGAAAACTGACACACCCAGTTGGACAAAGAGCTGGTCTTGACCGAAACCCCCTACCCTTTCTAATCCTGCCAGAGCGCCTCTCGGATTGGATCTGCTTGTGGGCACTGACAGGCCTGGCACCCGGGCAGGCAGCCATGGCAGCTTCTGCAAGAGGGACTGAAAGTCTGTAACCATTTGTAGCTAAACCCCTGACCCCACAGGAAGCTCTGATTCCCACTACATGTTGCCACCTAAATAAACTGTCCCTGTCTAGCAGAACCCACCAACCAAGGCTGAGACCTTACCCGGTCACCTGTCACCTTCTGTCCCCAAGGCCAGCTCTGGTCAGAAAAGGAGCCGTGGCTGCTGTCTGCCTCCCTGAGCGTGCAGGCTCCCACGGTACCCCCTGCACGCTGCTGGGTGGGAGTCCTGCTGATGAGCCCGCCCGCTGGTCAGGAACCTTCACCGCCGGCCGAGTGAGGCAGGAGCAGGGCTGGGGCTAAGCAGAGGCCCCAGGCGCAACATTTCAGGAGCTGCTCCCTTGAGGGGCCGCCCCTGCAGGTGCAGGGCCCTCGGACCTGTGCCCCTTCCACGCTGCACCCTCAGCCCAACTCCCCCAGCCCAGCCCTGGCGCGGGCAGAGGGATGCCCTAGCTCCAGTGGCTCTGAAGACAGGCCCGGATTGCCCTCAGGCAACTTTCATGGAGGTGCCAGGCCCAGGTGCTGCCCCAAAGACTGAGTCAACGCTGTTGACTTAAGGGGCTCGGCCAGAGACAACGCCTGCCCGCCCCAGGGCCCTGCTGGGCGCGTATGCCCGCCTCCCAGAGACTGGAGCTCAAGGGTCAGGAAGCCAGGCCCCCCCCCCCCCAGCCCCGAAGTTCAAGGAGTCCAGGCCACCACCCCGCAGGCAGCTAGCACCCAACTCACAAAGCGTCCAAAGCGGATGGCGTCGCCCTCCTCAATGTGCAAGTCAGCCTGGGCCCCGCTGAGGCGGGAGATGACCGACCGGCAGCCGGGCAGCAAGGAGCGCAGCAGCCCGGAGCCCGTGACGTGGTCGGCGTGGCAGTGGGTGTTCACTGAGGGGCGGGCAAGGAGGGGACGTCAGCGCGGGGGGGGGGGGAGCCCCTCATCCCCACACCCGGGGGTCCAGGCCCCCAGCCCCTCCTCCCCACACCTGGGCGTCCAGGCCCCCAGCCCCTCCTCCCCCACACCCAGGGGCCAGGCCCTAGCCCCTCCTCCCCACAACTGGGGGTCCAGGCCCCCAGCCCCTCCTCCCCACACCTGGGGGTCCAGGCCCCGAGTCCCTGAACCCACAACAAGGGGCCAGGCCCCCAGCCCCTCCTACCCACACCCAGGGGCCAGGCCCCCAGCCCCTCCTCCCCACACCCGGGGGCCAGGCCCTAGCCCCTCCTCCCCACACCCAGGGGGCCAGGCCCCCAGTCTCTCCTCCCTCAGACCCAGGGGTCCAGGCCCCCAGCCCTTCTCCCTCAGACCCAGGGTCCAGGCCCCCAGCCCTCCTCCCTCACACCCAGGGTCCAGGCCCCGCCCCTCCTCCCCACACCAAGGGTCCAAGCCCCCAGCCCCTCCTCCCCAGACCCAGAGGTTCAGGCCCTGCCCCACCTCTCTCAGACCCAGGGGTCCAGGCCCCCAGCCCTTCCTTTCACAGACCCAGGGGTCCCAACCCCCCACTGCACCTCCCCAAACCCAGGGGTCTCAGCCCCCACCCGTCCTCCCCAAGTCCCTGGGGTCGCAGACCCCAGCCCTTCCTCCCTTAAACCCAGGGATCTCAGCCCCCACCCGACCTCCCCAAGTCCCTGGGGTGCCCCTCCTCCCTTAGACCCAGGTGTCCCAGTCCCCAGCCCCTCCTTTCACAGACCCAGGGGTCCCAGCCCCCAGACCCAGGGGTCCCAACCCCCACTCCAATTCCCCAAGACCCAGGGGTCCCAGCCTCTCGCCCCTCCTCCCCCAGACCCAGGGTCCCATCCCCCCACCCCGCCTCCTTTAGACCCAGGGGTCCCATCCTCCTGGCCCTCCTCCCCCAGACCCAGGTATCCAAGGCGTCTGCCTCCCCGCCATCGACGCTCGCCGCGAACTGACCAGCGTACAGCAGCCGCAGCCCCAGCTCCTTGACCAGCTGGGCATCCCGAGGCGCCGTCTCCAGAACCGGGTCGATCAGGACCGCCTCGCGGGACTCCCTGTCTCCCAGCAGGTACGTGTAGGTGCAGCTCTTGGGCTCAAACAACTGCGCAGGGGCGGGGGGCACAGGTGAGAGCGCGCCACCCGCCCCCCGCGGGCCTCCTCCCCAGAGCAAAGCGCAGCCTCCCTGCCGCGCCCCCTCCCTCCGTCAGAACCGGGAAGTGCCCGCTTCCTAGCGCCCCGAGCCAAGACCCCCAGCGCCCTCGCTCGTCCGGGACTCGGGGTCCGGCCCCAAGCACAGGGGGCCCCCAGACTCCGGCCCCGGGAACGGGACTCTGGAATGCAGCCCCTCCCGCCGCCCGGGGCTCGGGCCACCCCGCACCTGCCGCAGGAGGACGGGGGCTCCGGCCCCGCTGCGCTGGCTCAGCTGCCGCCCGGCGACCCTCAGTGCCGCGCTCGCCATCGCGCCCGCGCCCGGGTCCTGACTGGGACGAGGCCCGGCGCCCGCCCGAGCCGCGCGCAGCCGGGCTGACCCCGGAGCGGGGCGGGGCCGGGGCGGGGCCGGGGCGGGGCCTGCCTTAAAGGGGCCTCGGCCAGCGGCGGAGGGCGGAGCTCAGCGAAGCGGATCCGGCCGAAGGCAAGCAGCGACGCGGGGTTCACCCTGACACCCGTAGACACGGAGAACAGAGAGACACCAAAGAGCGAGGGAGCCTCTCAGGGGCACAGAGGTGCTCCTGTAGGGAGAGACAGGCAGAGGCACCAAGGCGCTCAGCAAGCGAGCCATTTTATAGGACAAGCAGGCGGTGGGGTGGGCATTGCTAACAAGATGTTGGGACAGGTGTTTGACCTACAGGCGCGGACACCCGCATCCACAGAGTCCCTGGGTTTCATACCTGGCTCTGGCTCTGGATCTCAGCTTCCTGTCAATGCAGACCCGGGAGGCGGCAGGTGGTGGCTCAAATACTTGGGTCCCTGCTACCCACGTGGGAGACCTGGATCGAGTGCCCAGCGCCCAGCTTCAGCTCCAGCTGGGGGTTGTTACAGTCACTTGGCGGACTGAATCAGGGGTGGGAGGGAGCTCTGTCTCTCTGTGGATCAAATAAAATTTAAAAGAAATAAAAGGTGTTTGGTTCAAGGTCACTGTGTGTTGCGGGACTGTTGGGGGGGGCTGTTTCCAAGACCACCACTTGATTTCATCAAATCTGATCTGGGGGTGAGCACTGGGGTTCAGCAGGTTAAGCCACTGCCTGGACACCCACAAGATCTCTTATCTCTACATCCCATACCCCGAGTGCCTGATTCCGATCCAGCTCCCTGCTGATGTGCCTGGGAGGCAGCAGATGATGGCCCGAGTGCTTGGTCCCTGCCACTCGCCTGGGGACTCGGCGTTCTGGTCTCCTGGCTTCTGCCTGGCCTCGCCCAGGCCGCTGTGAGCCAGCAGGTGAAAGGTCTGTGTCTGAAACTCTGCCTTTCAAGTCAATAAATACGTCTTTTAAAAAAACTGTTTTAAAGTAAAATTCATCCAACAATCACTTAAGCATTTTTATCAGGAATTTTTTTTTCCCAAGAAGTCTTCTGTGTGTGTGTATATAACTGTGTGGGTGTCTATAACATTGTGCACTCTGTCTCAGATTCGGGATCATCTGTCTTCCCCTGGGTGGGAGCTTCTGACTGTAACGTTAGTTCATTTACGCGGAGACCTAAAGCTGAGTGGCTGTGTGGCCGTGGGGCAGTCCGCTCCTTGGAGTCACACCAGTGATGAGAAGGGGACAGTCCTCCCATCTAGAGCATCTAAGCACTTCAGTGCTGTTGTCTCGGGAGTGTCCGGGACCGGGTCCTGGGGGGGGGGGGTCCTCAGAGCAGGCCCCACCCAACCTCTTCAAACAAGGCCTGCCCCTCCTGGGGTCTAAACACTGCTCCGGTTAAATGTGAGGTCAGGCCACTTTCCCCCCAGCCCTTTCTCTCCCTGTGTCTGCGCTCCTCTGTGGGCCCCGCTCGCTAGCAGGTGCCAGGCCGGTCCACCCCACTGCGCCGACTCCCGGTGGACCCCAGAGCTTCTGTCAGAGGGGACTCAGAGGCCTGTAAGGGACACCAGCGTTGACACAGACTCTGCAAAGAACAGTCACAAACACACACCTGGGGATTCTAGAAGATTCTGAGGGGGACGTGTGGGAGTGGAGAGCAGCAAGGCCCAGGTACGGGGTCTTTGAGCCTCAAGGACTTGGCGGAAGCTCACGCAGACCATGCACATAACCGAAAAGGCTTCCTACAGGAATGAAAGCACACTTCTTAAGAGAGAAGTGGGCCGGCATCCCATCTGAGCACAGGTTCGAGTCCTGGCTGCTCCACTTCCAATCCAGCTCTCTGCTGTGGCCTGGGAAAACACCAGCAGATGGCCCAGGTCCTTGGCCCCTGCACCCATGTAAGAAACCAGGAAAAAGCTCCTGGCTTCAGTCATTGGGGCCATCTAGGGGAATGAACCAGTAGATGGAAGTTTTCTCTCTCTCTCTCTCTAATTTTTTCAAATAAATAAATCTTTAAAACACACGCAGAGAGAGAGAGAGAGAGTAGAAGTGGGCCAAGAACCAAAGCTCAGAAGGAGGCTGAGACTTGAGGCCCCAAAGACACCGGAGCTGTGATTGTCCAGGAGTTGGTTTGGGGTGGGAGGCTCTCAGTGTGGCTTGGAAACCACCTGTTGTGTAGACCGTCTGGCCACTGTCATATCTGTAGACAGCCGCCAAGCGAAAGCATTGCAAACTAGCAGTCTGCTACACTTGCAACTCCTTTCTCAACTTCAAGTAGCCTTTTTCTGGAAGATAAATGAGGCCGAGGTGGAGAAACGGGGACACAACTCGCTGTTCTCAGCTTCCCGGTTAACCCTCCACCGCCTCCTGCCTCCAGGAGCCGGGCTGGGAGATCAGAAGGGGCAGGGCGCTCTGGAGACAGAGGGAGAGGAGCCGCCGGAGCAGGCACGCAATAAGGGAACTTTGTTCGTTGATTGCAGGCATGAGGTTCCCTGGATGCTGCCTCCAAGCTGGGGACCCCAGCCTGGCTGGCGGGAGGGAGGTGGGGACGAAGGGCTGGGGCCAAGTGCGGTGCAGGCATTGGGGGCCCTTAGGGCCTTTCCATTGGGAGTGACTCCTGCCTCAGACCACGCCCCTCAGGCCCCTTCCTCTAGTTTTCTAGAATTTCTAGACCTTTCACCTGTTCCTGGAAGGCACACCCTGCTATGATACCACCTGCCCGCTTCACCCCGGTGCTAAAAATACCGGCTGCACAGCGCTTCCTGCCTCCGTGTGAAGGGTCAGGAAGGGGCCGACGGGCAGCCTCCACGCGGGCTTGGCCACGGGCTTTTGCCACGCTGGGCTCCTCGGTCCCACGGCCACCTCCGCCCACGCCACTTCAAGGCCCTGTGAGGGACCTCCCCAAGCCGGCCACTTGTCCCAGCCCTCGCCCTCTGCCCCAGTCAGGAAGGCAGCGAGGTATCAGGGCGGCTGCAGGCGGCAGATGGTGGAGTCCTGGCTGGGCCGGGGCAGGCGACCGTGGGGGACATCTGTACAAGGGTCCCAGCAGCGCCCCCGGTGGGCATAAGAGAAAGGCACGCATTTAAGGACAGTTTCTGGTGCAGTAACAAGTCTCCGTAGTTACTAACAAATAGTATTGGAATCTGCACATCACAGAGACCCCTGTGGCTTCCAGGCTACCTCTTAAATGTTACTGAAAGGGGCCGGGCGTTGAGGTGCGGTGGGTTACGTGGCCACCTGGAGTGCAGACCCTATGAGTGCAGGTTCCCTGCCACCCACAGGGGAGACTCCCAATGAGCTCCTGGATTTGGTCATTACAATTTTGGGGAGTGAACCCGCAAGAGAGAAGATCTCTCCCTCTCTCTCTGTAACTCTGCTTTTCAAATAAATTCTTAAAAAAAAAACTTTTTAAAAAAGTCAACGAAAAAGAGAAGGGAGAGTCACAGTGAGCAAGTGGGAGGAGTGGCTTTGTTTAGATCCGGATGCAGACAACCCAGGTGCAATAGAAACAGGTTTATGGAGATGAGGCCTGGCCTTGAGCTTCAGAATCTTCCGGGAGCGGCGGCTGGGGGCGGACGACACAGCACTGACCTTGGGTGGCTGCCCAGTTCCGTGATTGACACAGAGAACAACTTTATTCTTGTTTGGAATTAAATAAAGCAATGGGATTTGAAAGAGGATGAAAGACATTAATGGGATCATTGGGTGGGTGCGTGGTAATAAAAAAGAAAACCTAAATTTTTAAAGGTGTGATAATTACGGTTTTCTGAAGGCAGTCTTTATCTTTCTTTTTTGATTTATTTATTTGAAAAGCAGACCAACACACACACACACAGAGAGAGAGAGAGAGAGAGAGAGTCTTTTATCTGCTGGTTTATTTCTGAAATGGCCACAACAGTCAGGTCTCAGCCAGGCCCATGCCAGGATGCAGGAACTCCACACTGTGCCCCCGCCCCACACCGTGCCTCGGTCCATTCCAGGCTCCGCAAGCACAGACCCTGGGCCCATCGGTGAGGGCTCCGCGCCTGGGTTCCTGGCACCCCGAGAGAGTGGAGCGTGCTCTTGGCGCCCATCTCCAGCCTGGCCGGGGGTGTTTTGGGCAGCTGCGTGTGTGTGTGTGTGTGTGTGTGTGTGTGAACCTGTGACGGGCACTCTGCCTATCTCTCTGCCTCTCGAATTAGCAAAAAATTTGAAGCCTGGTAAAGCCCTTTTCTGATTTCTCGCTCAGTGTGGGCCTCTTCCCAAGTTCCTTGACCTCAATTTCTGCATTCTCCTGTCTTTCTATCTTCCTGTCGCAAGGGCCTCTGGATGTCAATTCTTCGCATATTTATTCAACACCGATATACAGAGCATCTGCTATGTGCTAAACCCTGAACAGCGTGGGTAAGCCGCACTGAGGGAGCTGGACCCAGCAGGCTCACCTGGCCTGTGCACCCTGACCCCATCAGGCCGAGTTTAACGCACAATAGAATCGAAACGCCATACTGACAGCACCTACTGAGCCCTCCAGCCCTGTGACACCGGGAAAGATGAAGTGCCTTGTCCAGGGTCAGTCGGCGAGGAAGTGGCGGAATCGCAGGGTTCCAACCCACCTACTCAGGCAACCGCAGGGTTCCCGGGGCTGCCAGGCCTTGCGGGTTACCAGGCCGGTGGCCCCTGCGCGGTAGTTCCAGCGCGGGGTACGAAAGGCGAGGTCACCGCCCAGGAGCGTGGACCCCGCCCCTCGGAGAGGAAGGCGGGAGACGGGGAGGGGCCGAGAATCCGCTTCAGCCAATGGCGAGGCGTGCCCGAGCGCTATGCAAATCTAGCGCCTTTCATTGGGCGCCGGCGCGCTCCGCGCGCCGAGTCCTGAATCCCGTCCCCGCCCCCTTGCGGAGGACGGGCCGGACTCCTCGCCGCGGTCCGAGGGCTGGAAATGGGCAGGACCGGCCGGGCTCGCCGCGGTCCGAGGGCTGGAGATGGGAAGCGAATTCTTTGCTCCTGAGAAGCAGAGACACCGGCCGGAAGGATGCGTGGGCCCCCGAGTTGTCGCACTGATCGCCTGGGGCGGTTCGTCCGGTTCGGACCCGCACGTGCTTGGCTTCGGTCAGCCACCGCTCGCTCACCCGGCTCCCGCGCCGCAGCCCCCGCCGGCCGCTGCTGCGCATGCGCGCGGACGACCCCCCGCAGCCAGGCGGTGGAAATGAGGCGGGGTCTCGCGGCTGGCGCGAGCGCCGCGTCCCCCGCCTTGGGCGGCTCCGCGGGTCCCAGGGCAGCGCTCCTGCAGAGGCGGCCGCGGCCCGGAGCCCCGCCCCCGGGGAGGGGCCGTTCTGCAGGTAAGCGGGGCGGGGGTCCCCGCCACGGATGCCTGGCCCGACGGGATGGATGGGGCCTGGGTCCCAGGGCTGTGCTTTCCTGCATGATTGCCAGGATCTCGAGGGGTGTGCCTGAGCCCCCGTGGGAAGTCTATTAGGGGACCTGGATCGCAACACACGCCAGTTCCTCTGTGTCTTCCTCCAGGTCTCCCCGCCATCCACGACCCCAACCCCAGGCCAGGCATGAAATTTAGCGGCGAAAAGGACGTGGTTGACGTGGTGTCAATGGACTGAGGCTAAGCCAGAGCCGGGTAAAGCTCCCTCTCCGACCCGAAGTCCCGTCCATTGCGTTCGTAGTGCCCTGGGACGGAGGCAGAAGTCTCGCCCGCTCCGCTCCAGACCCTGCCACCGGCCGGGGTCCGGCTTGCATGGCCCGGTACCTCCCGGGCCCTGCGGTCTCCGGCGGGGGGAGACCCGCCCACTCTGGACGCAAGCCCCGCCCACTCCGCTAGAAGTTCCAAACACCTTGTAAATTTGCATAGCCCCGCCCTCTGTACACTAGACCCCGCCCACTCGCCGCACCTGCCTTGGCCTTAGGTTCCCAGAGGCACCTGGATCCGACTCGGCAGTCCGCGGCGTCCCCCGCTAGCGAGATGCTGCAGCGAAGCGGGGAGTCCGCGGCCGCCCAGCCCAGCGCCGCTGCCCAGGAACCCGCGACCCCAGGAGCAGGTGAGCAAGCCCCGCGCGGGCAGCGTCCTCAGCATGGGGGCCAAGAGTCACAATCTGGGGGAATCACAGGGCCAGGACAGTGACCATGTGGGACCCCGCAGAATGATGGGGCTTAGGAAACCACAGGAGGGGGCGGGGCGGACAACCTGCGGGGCCTCGGGGTGACCCTGGAGGTGCTGGAGACACGTCAGCAGCCTTGGACATCCAGAGGAGACCCCTGGGAGCCGCCCAGGCTGGTGGGCGGAGAGGGGGGACAGAAACCTGCCCTTTGGGGATCTCAGCGTGCACTGGCGGGATATCGAGGTGGCGGCTGCTTCCCGGAGCCCACCAGCCCTCGTGTCCCCTAGCTCCGAGCCAGGGCCCGCCGCAGAAGCCCAGCCCGTCAGCTCCGCCTTCCCGGCCCCGCCAGCGGCCCCCACCCCAGCGCCCGCACCGCTGCCCCGACTGTGACAAGGCCTTCTCGTACCCGTCCAAGCTGGCCACGCACCGGCTAGCGCACGGCGGCACCCGACCCCACCCGTGCCCAGACTGCCCCAAGGCCTTCTGCTACCCCTCCAAGCTGGCTGCCCACCGCCTTACGCACAGCGGCGCCCGCCCGCACCGGTGCCCGCACTGCCCCAAGGCCTTCGGCCACCGCTCCAAGCTGGCGGCCCACCTCTGGACCCACACCCCGTCACGCCCCTACCCGTGTCCCGACTGCCCCAAGGCCTTCTGCTACCCCTCCAAGCTGGCTGCCCACCGCCTTACGCACAGCGGCGCCCGCCCGCACCGGTGCCCGCACTGCCCCAAAGCCTTCTCATTTCCCTCCAAGCTGGCCGCCCACCGCCTTTGTCACGACCCCCCCACCGCGTCCGGCAGCCAGGCGGAGGGCCAGGCGGAGCGGGAGTGAGCGCCCTCGGCTCACTGGCTCCCTCTGCTGCCAGCCCCCGGCAGGAACCAGGTGGGATGTGGACTTGCCTCTCGGAGACAGCGCGCAGGGACAGACTGCCCATTTATACTGGACCTGACCCCAGAAGGCGAGGAACCCTTTGCTCACCTGCTTTGGGGAGGAGGAGGTGCCAACCAGAGCTAGCCCTGAGTTGATGGGAAACGCCAACGGGCTCTTTTGCGGCTAAAAGTTTGAATTGGCGTCTCCACTTCTGCGGATGGCTGTGTAAAATGCACACATCCTCATTTCAGCCACTCTCCAGGTAGGGCCTGACCCTATAAATGTGCGCATGTGAAAAAGGCGGCAAAGGCTGCTCACTGGAGCCCGGTGGTTGTGGCCAAAGACTGGCAGCAGCCCCAGCACCCATCAGCAGGGGCCAGCTGGTGAGGGACAGAACAGCCATGGTCGGGACGTGCAGCTGTGCGCAGTCAGTGCTGCGTGTGGATGGATGTGGGGAGATTCCCAAGCTCTCCCGGCTGGTGATGCCACAGCCCATGCCTTGGAGCCAGCCTGAGCCACTGCTTCCAAGCTGCGGGGCCCTGACAAGCCCTGTCACTTCTCTGGACCCCGGTGTCTTTCCTCTCCCATGGGGGCATCTGTAAGGGGCGAGCAGCGTCTCAGCAAAGCCAGCCCCCGTCTGAAGCCTGTGTCGCCCCTGTGAAAGAAGACGAGCAAGCTAACGCCAAGCTGCTCGTTGTTCTAAACATACCCATGCAGCGACTATGGTGTGTGTGCTCTGCACAGGGTGTTGGGAACACGGCAGAGAGGACACACCCCGGCTAGTGAGGTGGGGGAAGAAGCCAAGTCCCTCCTGGGTGAGCAGGGGAGCCGCCCCATCCCACCCTCCCACTCCAGCTACAAGAATCACTACCGGGTTGTAGCAATGGCACCTGTGCTTGGAATGGGAACAGGCCACGGGGAGAAGCGAGTTCAGAAACACCCGTGATGTGTGTGGGGAGGTGAAGGGCCAGATGGTTTCTGCTCCTAGGTTTTGCCGGCCCCAGGGCTGACTGCAGGGTTTGCCACCGTAGCAGAAGGCAGCCATGCGCCCCACCACACATGGGTGGGGGGCATGGCTGGGCGCCATTCGGGCTCCATAAGGACAGATGAGCTAGGTCTCCCTAGGGGCTGTAGTTTGTTGGCCCTGTTGAGTGGTCCGTAAAGGCGGCCAAGATCCAGGGAAATAAACTAAAGGGGATCGCAAGACCCCCAAGATGCCTGCGTTCTCATCCTTAGTTTACCTGTGGCGAAAGGGGCTTTGCAGGAGTAAGTGCCCAGTGTAATCCCCAAGGGTCGGTAATGGGCGAGGGGAAAGCAGAGACCAGTGCTGCGTCAAGGAAGCGGACTCTCCCTCAGGCCTCTAGGAGGAATGCAGAGCCACCGACCCTTGGCTTTAGCCCCTGAGGCTGGTTTTGGACCTCCTCCCTCACTGGGAATAAACGTACGCTGCTTAAGGCCACTCGGGTGTGGTGATTCGCTACAGCAACAATAGCGCATGACCAGATCCCTACCTCACACCATGCACAAAGCAGTGGAGGGGTCTCCACAGACAGACCGGTGGAAGAGTTCAAGCATGAACAGAGCTGGGACTGGGAACGTGTGCCCACAGGAGAGGCTGGGGAAGGCCTTCCCAAGGCGGCCATGCTCAGCTGAGATCTGAGCGTGGTGGA
The DNA here is from genome assembly GCA_015711505.1 of Sylvilagus bachmani. NCBI lineage: Eukaryota > Metazoa > Chordata > Mammalia > Lagomorpha > Leporidae > Sylvilagus > Sylvilagus bachmani. The sequence continues at coordinate 7,309,097 of CM027395.1, read as the reverse complement.
CGCAGGGGGATGGTCTGTGGAAGGCACCCAGCTCACGGGGCAGACCCGAGCCGGCAGGTGGAAGCCGCGCTCAGGAGGGCAAGGACCCACCCCCCATGCCCAACCCAGCAGTGCCGCTGGCAGCTGTTTCTCCCAAGTTCCCAGGATGCACTCACTTGAGAGATGATCTGACTCAATCCTGCTATGTGCAGAGGGCAAGTGAGGCCAGAGGGAAGAGACTGACATATAAGCGGATAACGGGGCAGTGGCAGAGTGTGAGTCCTGCTGCTCTGTGAACAGCCAGGGCACTTCTGCCCCAGGGCCCTTGCACACACTTTCCTCAGCCTGGAAGGCAGCTCCCAGACTCCCTCCCTTTCGCCACGTCCCTGCAGAGGGGGCGGGTCTTCTGAGAGGCCTTCCCAAGGCCCACCTAGTCCACCCTGCCCCACCCTGCTTTATCGGCTCCCACCGCATCTCCCAGGGTCTGCCCCCAGCACAGTGTCAGCCCCATGAGGTCAGGGACTGGCGTCTCTCCCAGGGAAGGCAGAGGGAGGGCCTCCCACACACGCTCACATCACCCCCGGAACCTGGGGACCTGTCACATGGCAGAGGCACAGGCAGAAGAAGGAAATGAAGCCTGCTACTGAGCTGACCTTGAGACGTCCGGGTCCAGCTGGGCCCAACGTAAACACAGGTCTCAATGTGGAGGGCTGAGACGGAGGAGTCAGCGTCAGGGTGACCTGAGGTGAGGCTCGGCTGCCTGTCCTTGGCCTTGAATACGGGAGGGGCATGGGAGAGGGAGAGCAGACTCCCTGGAAGGGACGCAACCCTGCCCATGCCCCGATTCTCAGCCCAGTGAGAGCCCACGTCAAACTTCCACCCTCCAGACCTGCTAGATGACCAGTGTCTGCTGTCTCGAGTCACACACCTATGACAGCACAGCACATGCTAACAGGAGTGGCCCAACCGTGTGTGCGGGAACGAACACGTGCACGCAGCCAGGCTGCTGGCCTCTGGCTGAGGCGGCACAGGGGTAAAGGGGCTGGGACGGCCCAAGAGCAGTTTCCCCAGAGGTCAGATCCCAGCCCAGCTCTGACCCTGGCCTTGGCTCTGCTCAGCCCCCGGCCTGGTGCTCACGGCCCTTCAGGACAGCCCCTCAGGGACGGGGAGCCAAGGAACGGAGTTCATATCACTTGAGTTAAATGGTCACCGGTGGGGCAGCCGATTAGCCTGGCACTCAAGATGCTGGTGCCCCACCGGAGTGCCTGGCTGCCCTTCCCGAGTCCGGCTCCTGACTCCAGCTTCCTGCTACTACAGACCTGGAGGCAACGCTGATGGCTCAGGCAACGGCCCTGACGCCCACGTGGGAGACCGGGATTGGCCCAGCCCCCGCCACTTCAGCCATCTGGGGGGTAAACCAGCAGGTGGGAGCTCACTTTTTTTGACAGGCAGTTAGTGAGAGAGAGACAGAAAGAAGGGTCTTCCTTCCGTTGGTTCACTCCCCAAATGGCTGCTACGGCCAGCGCACTGCGCTGATCAGAAGCCAGGAGCCAGGTGCTTCCTCCTGGTCTCCCATGTGGGTGCAGGGCCCAAGCACCTGGGCCATCCTCCACTGCCTTCCGGGGCCACAGCAGAGAGCTGGCCTGGAAGAGGAGCAACCGGGACTAGGACCCAGGGTACCGGCGCCGCAAGTGGAGGATTAGCCTAGGGAGCCGCGGCGCCAGCGATGGGAGCTCATTTTGCCCACTGATTCCCTGCCTCTCAAACAGAACTACCCAGCCCGGTGTCTGCTGCCCGGGATGCCACAGCTGCGCGGACCGGGCCCGGCTCGGGCAGAATGTGCCCCTGTAACAGAGGGCAGCAGTCCTCCACCAACTGCCCCGCGCTGCTTCCCGCCCCTGGCCTCTGCGCACGCCGCGGCCCCTGCCTGCTTGCCTGACACAGCTCAGCTCCCACTTGGAACTGGCAGAGCCTTGAAGGGGCAGGGTTTGGGCACTGGAGTGTCCCCCCTCCCACCCACCTCCTAAATGAGGTGAGGCGAAACCACACTGGTGATGCCCTCGGCGACTTCTGGAGGCCCTGGGGCAAGGCGAGGCCCCTGGAGAGCGGCACACCTCGCGGGCATCCGGGTGTCCGGCCCACGGCAGGAGGACCGGGCGGCAGGGCAGGCTCCCCGGGAGGCGCTGTCAGATTCCCAGCTCCCTGCTCTCCCACACAGGCGGTGGGGACGGGGAGAACAGAGCCCCTGACCCCCAGATCACTGACGGAGGGGCCGTCTTCTCCTGGCCCCACAGGGGAGAGGAGACAGGCGTGGGAGACTCCTGCGTGCCAAGGGGCAGGTGCTGCAAACCAAGTCATCTTTATTAAGCCCACCTCCTGTGTGCGTGTGCACATGTGCGTGTGTGTATGTATGTGCGTGCGTGTGCCCTGCACTCTTCAGGCCTGGGGCACCACCCCGTAGAGCTGGTGTGTGTGTGTGTGCACGTGTGTTGTGTGTGTGCACGTGTGTTGTGTGTGTGTGCACGTGTGCACCCGTACTCTTCAGGCCTGGGGTACCACCCCGTAGAGCTGGTGCGGAAGCAGCCTCTGCTTCTCGTTGCAGCTGTAGATCCAGCGGGGGCGGACGAAGGCCAGGGACGGGTTGTCCATCAGGGCCTGCGGGAGGGAGGGGGGAGGGGTGGGGTTCCGGACGGGAGGCCTGCAGGGCGATGAGGCCCCCCTTGTCTGCCCCTCCAGGACTCACCTCCTCAAAGCTGGGGTCCCACTCCTGTGCCGTGATCACGAACTGCACGCGATCGCTCATGTAGTCCTCCAGCTCCCTGGCGGGCGGGGGAGAGGCTGTGGGCGGGGCCGGGAGCCGCAGGCTCCTCCTCCCATCCCCTCTGCCCCCTGCCGGCGGAGCCTGCGTTCTCCCATGGGCCAGTGCGGCCGGCCAGTGACAGCGGCGCCTCAGAGCAGAGGACAGGGAAGCACTGCACGCAGGACTGTGCAGCCGTGGACAACGCGGGCCCTGGGCTGCAGGGCTCACGCCCCCTGTGGACTACGCCCTCCCCCTCCCCAGCGTCCTCCTCCCCCCACGACCCTGCACCCTCCCACTCTCTGGAGACTGACCCGTTGAAGGCGGTGACGTATCGGATGAGCTGCCGCCGCTCGTCCCCGGGGAACTCCCCGTACAGGAAGAAGTGTTTGCCCTGGAAGAAGTCTGCGAGACCGGGGAAGAGGCGAGCGTGAGCCCCCGCCCCCGCCAGTTCCAAGGCGCCGGCCAGGAGCGAGAGCGCTGGGGGCCCAGACAGGCGCGTGGCAGGCAGCGGTTCCCAGCCCAACAGCGCCCCCCGGAGGCTGCTGGACTGCTTCTCTGCTCGGATGGAAGGCGGATCCCTGGGCCCCGGCTGGCGAGCCCAGAGCCACCATGCACCCACCTCTGGGGTTCCCTCCTCCCCAGGCAGCGTCCTCTCGCCCACCCCCGGGTGGCTTCCTTCCTCTCCCATTTCCGTGACTTCCCAGGCCACCGACTGATGCTACTTGGGGGCTCTGGAGGATCAGAGTACAGTCCCGCCCCTCACCCATGAGGAGCCAGCTGTCAAGTTTGCTCAGTGGCCCGGGCCTCTCCTCCACCCAGACCCTGCCTCTGGATCCGAGGAGGCTCTGGCTCCTGCCCCCGCCACGCCCGTGGCCACTGTGTCCAGGATGATGACTAATGTTAAAGTGAACAGGCGTGCCCACCGAGGTTCCAATGGACAGTGATGCACGTGCCCCCCCCCCCACCCGACAGGTGCACCTGTGGGGTGGGGGGGTGAAGCACCAGCTCGGGCAGCCACTCACCCAGGGGGACATGTCCAAGGGGTCACCCCTGGCACTGGGCTTGGAGGGGAGGAGGCAGAGGGGGTCGGGACAAAAGGGGATGTCACGGGAAGCCGCAGGGACAGGGAAGAGGCCTGAAGGCGGCCGAGGAGGAAGAGGGAGCCAGCAGTGAAGTGACCTGGCTGGGCCAGGTCAAGGCAAGAACGGACGGCACGGCCCGCAGCAGGGATGGAGGGAGCTCCACCTGGGAGCTCGGGAACCGGCAGGTCGGGCGGCTCCGGCTCATCCTCGTTGTCCGTGTTCTCGTCAGTGGAGCCCGCGTACGGGTCCTCGCCGTTCTCGCCCTGGTCAGGGGGCCGTCTTTGGTCCTTCTGCTCCGCCACCCTGGAGAAGCCAAGGGGGTGCGGGTGAGCAGGTGGAGCAGATGCCCCTGCACCCCTGGAGCCCGGCCCTGACCCCAGCCCAGCCCTACCTCCTCAGCTCGTCCTCGGTGTCCCCAGAATCCTCGGCCCCATTGTCTTGTCCTGCAAGTGGAAGTCGGTGAGCGCAGGTGGTGCTGTGTCTTCTGGGGAGACTGGAGCCCTCTCCCCGCCTCGCCGCCCGGCAGCTGGTGACCCGCCACCCACCCCCCAGACCCTTCTCTCCTTACACGCGGGAGTCTGGATCTCCAGCCCTCTTCCCCTCCCTCGGACCCAGGGGTTCTGGCCCCAGCCCTCCTCCCTCGGACTCTGACCTGACGGCTCCCCCTCAGTGTCCGTGTCATCCTGGGGAGCGGGGGAGGCTGCTTTGGTCTCTTTGGGGGTTGGAGGCCTCTGGGGCGAGCTGGGTCCAGCTGCCTGAGGGGGCCTGGCTTTGGTCTGGGGACGCTGAGGAAGGAGGGGCAGTGTGGGTACGTGGGGGGCTGGGGCGGGGAGTTGGGGCAACCATGTAACTCGGTGTCCCCCTCCCCACTGGCAGGGCCTTGGTCAAACCTTCCGGGGAAGCCTGGGGGCTTCGTCCCCGCTGCCGCCGCTGTGAGAGCCACCCTCGTCCTCGCTGCTGGAGCTGGGTCCTGCCATGAGGTACCTGGGGGCGGGATGTGGAGTCCTGAGGGAGGCACGAGGCCGCTGGGGCGGCAGGAGCCCTGCATCCGGCAGACGCTCGGGGCCTCTTTCCTGGCCCACCCACTCCACAGACCCCTGTCGGCCCAGCTGCCCATCCAGGCCCTGGGCGTCCTCCCTCGCCTCCCTCCTCGTCCCATTTTAGCAAGGGAAAACCAGGCGGAAATCGCTTTCCCTCTGGGAGCCAAAGTCAGCTTCCCCCGAGGACTCCCAGCTAAGCAAGATTCCCGCCCGCAGACACTCAAAAGACCCACGCAGAACTCCCGGCTCCCCAGGGCGCGGGCTCACACCCGCGGCTCCCGCCCGCCTGTGGCAGTGTGTTCAGCGTGAGACAAACGTGGGGTCGTCCCTGACTCTCAGCGGGCATCATTTCCAGCTCCACTTTAGAGGTGAGGAAGCCGGGGCACTGCAGGTGGCAGAAGACAACAGGCGGGCGGCTTCCTGGGTCACACGTTAAGAGCCTGCCACAGGCCTGGGTGGTTCCCAAGCTGGCGGCCACTGCGCAGGGAAGTCCTGCTCATTGCGACAAGTGGCTCCTGGAGCAGCTGACTGGACCTTTTTCTTCATGGTGCTTTGTATGCAAAGATTTTAAAAGTTTTAAGATTTATTTTCATTGTATTTGAGAGAGGGAGGGATCTTCCATGTGCTGGTCAACTCCCCAAATGCCCACAACAGCCAGGGGAGGTCCAGGGGCAAAGCCAGGGATCCAGAACTCAATCTGGGTCTCCTAGGTCAATGGCAGGGGCCCAGTGACCTGTGCCTGACCATCATCTGTGCTCCCAGGGTGCGTCAGCAGGAAGCCGGATGGCAAGTGGAGCAGCCAGGACGTGGCCCAGGCACTTCGACACGGGATGCGGCCATCAAACTCTTGTCCCTCAAAGTGTTTAAAAGCCCAATTTGTGATTGAGACAAGGGGAGCCACCCACCAGGAGTCACCCTTCAAGCAGTTGTTTTTCTTGAAATGTAAAGTGCAGGGCGCTGTTTTGCAGAGGTTAAGACACTATGTGGGGGCACAATAGGTTAATCCTCTGCCTGCGGTGCCAGCATCCCATGTGGACAATGGTTCAAGTCCCGGCTTCTTTTCTTCCAATCCAGCTCTCTGCTATGGCCTGGGAAAGCAGCAGAAGATGGCCCAAGCACTTGGGCCCTTGCACCCATGTGGGAGGCCTGGAAGAAGCTCCTGGCTTTGGATCAGCTCAGCTCCGGCTGTTGCAGCCATTTGGGGAGTGAACCAGTGGAAGACCTCTCTCTGTGTGTCTCTCTCTCACTATCTGTAACTCTACCTTTCAAATAAAGAAATAAAATCTTTTTAAAAAAATAATAAAAAGACACTGCTGGGACCCCTGCGCCTCTTGTGATGCCAGCTCCCTGCAGCGTGCGCCCTGGGAGGCGGCAGGTGACGGCGCCAGCACTTGGGTCCCTGCCACACACCTGGGAGCCCTGGCTAGAGTTCGCCGCCCTAGGCTTTGGCCTGGCCCAGCCCAGAAATAAACAGTGGGATGGGAGCTCTCTGTCTCTGTCTCTCTCTCTGCTTCTCAAAGAAAAACTCCTACGCACTCTGAGTGACACCGACAGGCCCCGGCGCCCCACCCTCCCGCCAGCACTTGGGTCCCTTTGCCCTCGGTGACCGCCCCACAGGGTGAGCTCCCCGGCCTCTGCCTGCCCTCTGCCTGTGTTCCCAGCTGACATCCCCCCAGGTCCCGGCACTGCCCAGGAAGGGGCGGGGAGCACGTGTGCACACGGGGGCCTCACCTCCGGGAGGGCAGCCGCCGCCGCATGCGGTGACAGTCCAGCACCCACTCTTTACGCACGATGCGGCCTCCGAGGCCCAGGACCTGGCTGTACTTGGGGGTGTTGGCAAAGGCACAGCTGCAGGGGCAGAGTGGGGGGTCTGTTAGGTGTGAGCCGAAGGGGGAGGGGGGGGCAAGGAGGGAGGGAGAAAGAGACAGTGAGAGAAATGTGGGTGACACAGAGACAGAGATGGGTGACCAAGGGAGAGATGCAGACATCAGAGACGGAATCTACAGACAGACAGTGAGAGCCTGTGTGCGAGACGGAGGAGCAGGGCGGGGCGGGGCGAGGCACGGGCAGGAGGCGGCCCAGCCTACATGAGATGGGTGCTGTCCGGGGTCCAGTCTGGCCGGTACTTGGCCCCCAGCTCCAGGGCCTTGTCCCGCAGCTCCGAGCGGAAGGGGTTCTGGAAGCCACTCAGCACCACCACCACCCCTTGAAGGATCTTCCCCAGCTCCTGGGGGCCGGCTCGGGGGGCCCTGGGCTCGGCGCCTTCAGCTTCATCCCGCGGCTTCCCCACCACTGCCCTCTGTGCTGCGGCAGGGACGGGGGCCGTGGCCGGGGTACGGCTGGGAGCTGGCACTGTGGAAGCCGAAGAGTCGAGATACAGTCAGCACCACTGGGCTAAACCTCCAGCCCCTCCTCCCTCAGACCCGGGGCCCAGGCCCCCAGCCCCTCCTCCCTCACACCCAGGGTCCAGGCCCAGCCACTCCTCCCTGGGATCCAGGGCCCAGGCCCCCAGCCCCTCCTCCCTCAGACCCGGGGCCCAGGCCCCCAGCCCCTCCTCCCTCAGACCCGGGGCCCAGGCCCCCAGCCCCTCCTCCCTCAGACCCAGGCCCAGGCCCCCAGCCCCTCCTCCCTCAGACCCAGACCCAGGCCCCCAGCCCCTCCTCCCTCACACCCAGGGTCCAAGCCCCCAGACCCTCTTTCCTCTGACCCAGGGTCCCAGCTCCCAACCCCTCCTCCCTCAGACCCAGGTCCAGGCCCAGCCCCTCCTCCCTCAGACCCAGGCCCAGCCATCTTCCACGAGGACTGAGAGGCACAGGCCCCAGGGACTGAGGGGTTAGCGTGCTCACGTTTGGGTTTCTTGCCAGCCGGGGCCGAGAGCTGGGCTGGCTGCTTGCTGGGGGCCTTCCGCTCCTCTTGACTCAAATCCAGCTTCCTCTTCCCCTTGGGAGACTCCTGAGGCTGCGGGGCGAGGACGGGGTGAGCCCTCGGCTTCTTCCTCCTCCACCCACCCAGGCCCACGCTCTCACCTTGGAGGTGCTGCCTACAGCCTTGGAGACGGGAGAGGCCGAGGCGGCAGCACTGGAGGCCTGGAGGGTGGCAGCTGCGTAGCTGGGGCCCGCCGGGTCCCTGGCTGTGGCTATGGAGGGAGAAGTGGGGGATCCAGGAGAGGCCCTCAGCTGAGACCCCCGACCCCCAGGGGTCGACCTGAGGGACTCAGCGGTGACCCAGGAGTCCTGGCCCCCGGCCCTCCTCCCTCAGCACAGGGCTGCGCACTCACTGGGGGACGTCTTGTTGATCCGGTTGAAGAAGAGAGCCCCGGGTCTCAGGGCGCTGGCGCCTTCGTCTTCCTCCTTCACCCGGAACTGGCCCAGCTTGGTCACTGTTCCCTTCTAAGGCCCCACGAGGTCAGTGCCGCGGGGGGGGGGGGGGCAGTTGGCGGGCGGGGTGAAGAGGCGGGGCCTCGGCTCTGGGGGTGTGGGTGGGCTTACCTGGGCCGGGGCCTCCGCTTCATCTTTGTCTGGGGGGCTGTGGAACCGCACAAAGCTCAGGCCGTAGGGGGCGTCCTGGGAGGGGGCGGTGGGAGTCAGGGCCTCTGGCCCAGGGGCCTGGACACTGGCGGAAACCCCTTTATGGCCCTTTCCCTCTTCGGGGCCACACGTGGGGGAGGGGGCCCAACAGCGACAGCAGCAGCATGAAGCTGTGACGAAAGCCAGGCTCGTGGCAAGCCTGCCACGTGCGCCAGCCCCTGCAGCCCCGCTGTAACACAAGCCGGCCAGCTCCGAGTGAGCCCTGCCACCCCCACCCCCACCGGGCACACACTGCATCACAGAACGCTGGACGCAGAGCCTGAGGCAGAGGGCCTGGCTCCCTCCGCTAAACCTGGAGCTCAAGCTCCCAGGGCGGAGCGTCCCTCACTTACAGCCACCCTGCTAGGATCAGGAGAGGCCCAGGGAGGGCAATGCACTTGCCCGAGATCACAGACCTCGTGGCTTTAACTACTAGGCCTGCTCTCCTGGACCACCCCCAAGTCCCGGCCCTCCCCTCCACGTCCCCTCCGAGACGCCGAGGTCCACAGCTCCTGTGCGTCCTCTGGAAACAGCTTCCCCTCATGGAGAGCACTGCAAACCCGCTGCAGGGGTGCAGGGCCCAGCCTCCCCAAATCCCAGGGGGGCCTCAGCTGGCCAGTCCCCCCAGGTCCCTGGGACAAGCACTGGCGCTCAGCCCCGCCCCCCGGCCAGGCCCCGCCCCGGGCACCTTGCTGTAGGGCTGGCTGCAGACGATCCTGACACGGTCCCAGCGCTTCTCGGCTGCTGCCCGGACCAGCTTGTCAGGCCCGAACATGCGAACTCGGTTGGGGTTTGAGCCGCTGCGGCTCTCGGAAGGGGACATGAAGGACGACGTGACCAGAAGGACCTGGGTGGGAGACAGCACCGTGAACGGGAAGCAGGAACGGCCAGTTCAGGTGACTCCTGCAGGGGCTGGGCCGCCAGAATCAGCTCCAGCTCCAATAGTTCCGACTCTGGGCCTCCAGGGAGGGCTCCTGCTGTCCTCGCGATCTGAAAGCTTCCGTGGGGCCCCCCACACGGGCGGCACAGGGGCTCCAGGTCCTAAGGAAGCTCACTGCCCAGAACATCCCCAGTGACCAGCACAAGCCCAACACCTCTGGGACAGGCGGGGCTGAGACCCCGGAAGAGCCGCAATGGGAGAGCAGCCCTGACCGGGGAGCATGGCACCCATTACTAAGCGATGGTCCCTCTGGGCAAGCTCAGCGCCACGCTCTGCCAACAGGGGGAGCTAGAGAGACAGGCAGCGAGGCGGCAGAAGCGGGACTGGCGTGTCCCTGGCCTTTTGCAGAACCTGTGAGCTTCAGCCCAGCTCGCTGCAGTTCCTTCCCCGGGCAGCAGGTGGACCCGTCTGCCGGCCTCACTGCGCCCTGAGTTTCAGCTCCGGTCCCCCACCCCCCAGCTTCTACCCCTCTAGCTGTCCTGTGACTCCAATCTCTTTTGTCCCCACAACCCTAGGGTGCTCCCTGCCCCTGCTTCTTCACCACTTGGGCCATCTTCTGAGGCTTTCCCAGGCCATTAGCAGGGAGCTGGGTCGGAAGCGGAGCAGCTGGGACACGAACTGGAGCCCCTATGGGATGCCGGCGCTGCAGGCCGAGGCCTCACCATAGTTAATTCTCTCTGACAGAAGAACTCGGTGGGGTTGGGTCTCCTGGCAGGACCCTGCCCGCCAGTGCAGCACTGACGCTGGTCATCTGCCCAGGAGACAAGGCCTGGGCTCTGGTCTACGAAGAGTGCCATCTCGGAGCCCACCGCCATGCTGCACAGCGCCGGGGCCCTGTCTGTCTCACCCGCAGCTCTGGGGCACAGCAGAGGGAGGAGACATTCTCTCTGCAGAATTCCTAACCACAAGCCCACACTCCTAAGGATTTGGAGTAAAAATTCATACTAACCATCTGCACTGGAAAACGCAAGCTGAAAACATTACGTGGTCGCCAAAGCCCAGGGAGCTGCTCCATGAATTTGGGGGGAGGAAGAGCACGTGGAGTCTGAGAAGGAGCTTCTGTCCCTACAGTGCCCACGTCCACCTCATGCTTGGCTCGTGGCGATGCCAGCAGGGCCGGCCCCAGC
>CM027395.1:7264877-7298463 GCA_015711505.1 Sylvilagus bachmani | reverse complement strand
TCCCCCCTCTGTCAGCTGAGCCCTCCCTCCTGTCTGTCAGCTGAGCCCTCCCCCCCTCTGTCCAGCTGAGCCCTCCCCCCCTCTGTCCAGCTGAGCCCTCTCCCCTTTCTGTGCTGACTCTTCCGTCCAGCTACCTCCAGCCTCGGGGTGAAACCCGAGCGTGACAAGCCCGAGTCCTGCCTACAAGTTGTAACAGCACCTCAGATTCCAGCAGAACTTCAGTGAAAACCCAGACAGAATAGGAGCCTCTGCTACAGGAGTTTCCAGCCCTGGGAAGGGTTAAATCGTGACCCCACCGGTCCACCTGCCAAGACAGACAAGCAGAGGCCGCTAAACACGTACACACCACACACGGTACAACTGGAGCTTAAAATGTACTTATTCTGCTTTTGTCATCAAAAATTGAATTCCAAGGGGCTGGCGCTGTGGCATAGTAGGCTAAGCCTCTGCCTGCGGCACTGGCATCCTATACGGGCCCTGGTTCGTGTCCTGGCTGCTCCTCTTCTGATCCAGCTCTCTGCTACGGCCTGAGAAAGCAGCGGATGATGGCCCAAGTGCTTGGACCCTGCATCCATGTGGGAGACCCGGAAAAAGCCTGGCTCCTGGCTCCTGGCTCCTGGTTTCAGATCAGCCCAGCTCCAGCCATTGTGGCTATCTGAAGAGTGAACCAGAAGATGGAAGATCTTTCTCTCTGTCTTTCCCTCTCCCTGTCTGTAATTCTCTCTCTCAAATAAATAAATCTTTAAAAAAAAACAAAAAAGAATTCCAGGGGGCTGGCACTGTGCGCAGCGGGTTAGGCCACCACTTGCAATGCCAGCATCCCATCCGGGTACTGATTCAAGCCGTCCCACTTCTGATCCTGAAGATGACGGCTCAAGTGCTGGGGCCCTGCCACCCATGTGGGAGACCCGGATGGAGTTCCAGGCTCCTGGCTTTGGCCTGGGCCAGCTCCAGCCATCACGGCCATTTGGGAAGAAAATCAGCAGATGGAAAATAGCTCTCTCTATGGAAACTCTTTCAAATAAATAAAATAAACCCTAAAAAACAAAAACAAAACCCTGCTGGGCGCGCCCATCACAGTGCCTGCTCTGCTCCCAGCCCAGCTCCTGCTGAGGTGCTCCAGGGAGCAGCGAGTAACGGCTCCAGAAGTTAGCTCTCCACCCCGCACAGGGAGGCCCGGGAATGCTTCCGCCTGGCCCAGCGCCGGCTGCTGCAGGCAACGGAGGGGTAAGCCAGCAGATGGAAGACCTCTGTCGCTGTCTCTGCCTCGCAAATAAAACGAATTTTTAAAGCAAAGAAAAGCTATTTGAAAATTGAACAACAAAAAAGAATTAGGAAGTGAATTTAGCAAAATCAGAAGATACAAAATCAATACACGAAAATCAACCGTCTGGCTGGCGCTGCGGCTCACTTGGCTAATCCTCCGCCTGCAGCGCCGGTACCCTGGGTTCTAGTCCCGGTTGGGGTGCCAGATTCTGTCGCGGTTGCTCCTCTTCCAGTCCAGCTCTCTGCTGTGGCCCAGGAGTGCAGTGGAGGATGGCCCAAGTGCTTGGGCCCTGCACCCCATGGGAGACCAGGAGAAGCACCTGGCTCCTGGCTTCAGATTGGCGTAGCTCCGGCCATAGCGGCCATTTGTGGGGTGAACCAACGGAAAAAGGAAGACCTTTCTCTCTGTCTCTCTCTAACTCTGCCTGTAAAAAAAAAAAAAAAAGGGGGTGGGGTGGGGAATCGATCGTCCACTGCACCGAGAGCCCAGTGTCATTTCTCATTTCTGTGGTATCCTGGCCAAAAGCTTGTGAGCAGCATTTAGTCTTGGGAAAACAGCGGATGTCTTGTGCGCTCTGCGGGGCTTGGCAGCACTGACCTCTGCTCTTCACAGACGTCAGCGACGCCACGCACAGGTTCACAAGAACGGCTCCCGGCAGAAGGCAAACAAGGCACTGGGACAGAGCCATGCAACGAATGACTCAAAACTCTCTGTTGCCATAAAGGACATTATCGGACAAAGAGAGAAATCTGAGTAGGGTCTGAGGATGAGATGATTATGGGCTGGCACCAGTGCTGATCTAATTCTGATAATCACACTGAGGCCAGTGACCAGCAGAGTGTGGAGTAAATGGGCGGCACCTACATGGCTTACTCTCAGTTCAGAAAAAAGCACACGTGAACTTGGGGGAATCTTTTTCTTTTTTTTAAGATGTATTTATTTGAAAGGCAGAGTTAGAGAAAGAGGGAGACAGACAGACAGAAATCTCCCATCCCTGGTTCACTCCCCAGATGGCTGCAACAGCCAAGACTGGGCAGGCCAAGGCCGGGAGCCGGGAGCTCCATCCGGGTCCCCCACGGTGTGCAGGGCCCAGCACTGGGGCCATCTGCCGCTGCTTTCCCAGGTGCATCAGCAGGGAGCTGGAGCAGAAGTGGAGCAGCCGGGACTTGAAGCTACACTCATAGGAGACACTGGCGATGCAGGTAGAGGCATAACCCACTGCGCCACAGTGCCAGCCCCACTCTGGGGAGTCTAAATGGGGATTCTTTGTACCACTTCTGCAATTTTTCTAAAATAAATAAGTAGTCATTGATAATCTGATTTTATAAATTACATGGAAATAAATGCAAAGGATTCAAAATAGCCAAGAGAATCCTAAAGAAAACTGGTGTTTGAAGTCCGACACTAGGTAACTGCAGGATTTTCTAGGTAACTGAAACACTGTGGCATTACCACAGAAGAGTATGCAAGGGGCTGGCACTGCGGCACAGCTGGTTAAAGCCCCGGCCTGTAGTGCCAGCATCCCATATGGGTGCTAGTTTGAGTCCTGGCTGCTCCACTTCTGATCCAGATTCTGCTATGGCCTGGGAAAATAGTAGAAGATGGCTCAGGTCCTTGGGCCCCTGCACCTGCATGGGAGACCCGGAAGAGGCTCCTGGCTCTTGGCTTTGAATCAGCTCAACTCTGGCCGTTGCTGTCATTTTGGGAGTGAATGAGCAGATAGAAGACCTCTCTCTATAACTCTTTCAAATATATAAAATAAATCTTAAAAAAAATATGCAACGAACTAAGGCACAAATCCAGCTGGGTTGTGGCACAGCGGGATGCCAGCACCCCATGTTAGAACAGCAGTTCAGGGGCCGGCGCTGTGGTATAGCGGGTAAAGCCGCCGCCTGCAGGGCCAGCATCCAATATGGGTGCCGGGTCAAGTCCCAGCTACTCCACTTCCGATCCAGCTCTCTGCTGTGGCCTGGGAAAGCAGTGGAAGATGGCCCAAGTGCTTGGGCCCCTACACCCACATGGGAGACCTGGAAGAAGCTCCTGGCTCCTGGCTTCAGATCGGCACAGCTCCAGCTGTTGCGGTCAATTGGGGAGTGAACCAGTGGATGGAAGACCTCTCTCTCTCTGCCTCTCCTTCTCTTTTTGTGTAACTCTTTCAAAAAAAAAAAAAAAAAAAAAAAAAAAAGAACAGCAGTTCCAATCCCCTGCTCCGCTTCTGATCCAGCTCCCTGCTAATGCACCTGGGAAGGCAGCTCAGGTGCTTGGGCCCCTGCTGGAATTCCTGGCTCTGGCTGGGCCCAGCCGGGCTGTTGCAACCATCTGGAGAGTGAACCACCAGATCTCTCTCTCTAACTCTGTATTAATAAATCTTCAAAATAAATTCACAGAAGAGCTGAAGGCATTCTTCCTGTTAACATTTTCCACATAACAGCGACTTGACAGGAGCCCTCAAACGATGTGGCGTCTCGGCCTCTCCCTGGGGCTAGAAGCAGTTTTGCTCCGAGACTCGGAGCTGGCAGCTGTCTGGTTGTTGATCTCTCCGCAGGCAGCGTCTCCCCCGCACACGGGCCATCGTCCGGGGGCGGTGATCAGGTGTGAGTCGCCTCCGCCCAGGTGTCCCCTCGCGGGCCTGCTTACCTCATAGTCCTGCTCGCCGGCTCCTGCGGCCGAGCTGCCCACGAGCACCTCCACAAAGGCCGAGCCATCGTTGCCGATGTCCACACTGTGTATCTGCTCCTCCTTCTCAAACTGCAGCCGGGGAGAAAGGCCGCAGTCAGTGCTGCTCTGCCCTGGGACTCGCTCTGGGACCCGAGGGGTGACTCCCCTCTGGGCTGCCAGGGCTGCAGAAAGACCCCTGTGCCTGTGGGGCCAGGCCTGGGAGGGGCCACAGTGTCCCCTGCACACAGCACAGGGCACGCACAGGGCGTGCTGGAACACCTTCCGAGTGAATCCGTGCACCCCCAGCCTGGCACACCTGCTTCTCCAGCCTCTCCAGCCTCTGATGGGGTCACTGATCCCATGCTACCAGGTCCTGATCCCACACCACCAGGGACACTGATCCCACGTCACCAGATGCATGGAGCCCACCCCACCAGGTCCTGATCCACACCACCAGGTCCTGATCCCACACTACTAGGTAACTGATCCCATACCACCAAGTCCTGATCCCACATCACCAGATCACTGATCCCATGCCACCAGGGGCACGGATCCCACACCATCAGGTCCTGATCACACGCCACCAGGGGCACGGATCCCACACCACCAGGTCCTGATCACACGCCACCAGGTCCTGATCCACACCACCAGGTCCTGATCCCACCCCACCAGGTCCTGATCCCACACTACCAGGTCCTGATCCCACTCCACCAGGTCCTGATCCCACACCACCAGGTCACTGATCCCACCTCACCAGGTCCTGATCCCACCCCACCAGGTCCACTGACTCTCAGGCTCTGCTGCTACGTAGTAGGGAGGCACTGGACTTGGGTCACCATCAGTCCTTGTTTCCCAGCTGTGTGCCCGGGGTGACGGGGCCCCTCTGAGCAGCAGGCTCCTCATGGTGACGGCCCTCCTCCCTCCTGCAGGGAGTCGAGGTGGCATGGATCGACCATCCTCCCAAGGGCGCTGCTCCGTGGGGCAGGAGTGCAGTCGCCTCCAGTTCACATCCCAGGGACGGCGGGCGGGGAGTGGGAAGGGGCTTCACCACTGGCGAGGGCAAAGCCAGCTAGAAGGCACGTGGGTTCCCTTGTCACCCGTCACCCCAGTGCCGCGCCACCGTGGGGGTGGTGCCCAGGAAAGCGCTGCCCACGGCTCTGCCCAGCTGGCCTCCCGCGGCTCCCAGGACAGCGTGCGGCTCCCTGCTGTGTGCCCAACACCGAGGACAGCGTCTGACCCTTGGCAATCAGCCTTCAACTGCCGTCCTGTGGCCCTGAACAGCGGTTTCATTGCCGTGCTTGGGCCTCAGTTTCTCAGCCTGTGGAGTGGGGCCAGCGATGATGTGTGCTTCAGCCAGCGGCTGGGAGACACAGACAGGAACCCACGTGGTGCCAAGCACAGGCCCAATGCCCGACGGCATCAGCTGCAACCCCACCGTGACAGCGCCGACGGGCCACCACGTCCATCCGCCATGGGAGCAAACGCCACTGAGCGGTCCCACCAGATGCAAAACCAAGGCCTGGGGGGCTGAGCCCCGTGGGGGGGTCTAGGGCAGAATCTGCTTCCTGCCTCCTCCCGCAGCCAGCGTCACCTGCACCCCTTGCTTGAGAGCCCTCCTGCACCCTGCCACTCTGCTCCCGCCATCCCCGCTCTTGTCTAGCCCCGGCCCTCCTGCCCCCTCTGCCCTCCTGGGGATGCTGGGACGGCGCGGGGCTCACTGATGCTGGGATAGTATGACGTCGCCCTCCCATCTAGAGGTCCCTACCGCCCTCCTCACGCCGGCAACCCCCTCGGGCCGTCAAAGTACCATGACATCTTCTGTGCGTCTGCCGCTCTTGGCGAAGCGCTTCCTGGCCAGGCCTGACTGGACACCCACAGCAGGCCAGCGCAAGGCTCTGCTGCCACCTGCTTTACGTTGGGGAGCTGCGCTTGGACAGCCTGGTGAACACCTACACGTGGCCACGGCCAACGGCCAGCACGGCCACCCCCGACCGCCCACTCGAGGCACTGTCCCATGCAAACACTCGCCCAAGGTAAAGCCCAGCACCTCCCCCTCTCCCTGACACAGCACGGCTCCAGGTCTGGGAGGGCGCAGAGCTGTGTGTTTAAGTGAATGATCTGCATTCCAAGGGGACTAGTCTGTACTGGTGATTCTCGGTGTTGCACTCTCTTATAAGGAGGAGTTTCTGATAAAACGCCTACAGGGCAGCAGTAGGTCGCCACCGGGAGCCCCCATCCTCGGGAGAGCCTGGCGCGAGTCCTGGTTCCCTCTCTGACCCAGCTTCCTGGGAGCCCCCATCCTTGGCGCGAGGCCTGGTGCGAGTCCTGGTTCCCTCGCTGACCCAGCTTCCTGGGAGGCCGCAGCTGGGGACTCGGCTACTTGGGTCCCTGCCACCCACGTGGGAGACCCAGGTTGAATTCCAGGCTCTAGGCTTCACCCTGGTCCAACCCTGGCTGTTGGGGACTCTCTATCTCTCCCTGACCTTCAAATAAAATGAAAATTAAAATGTTACAAAAAATTTTCAGGGGCCGGTGCTGTGGTGTAGCAGATAAAGCCCCCGCCTACGGCGCCAGCATCCCACATGGACTCTGGTTTGAGTCCTGGCTG
This sequence comes from Sylvilagus bachmani, assembly GCA_015711505.1. Classification (NCBI taxonomy): domain Eukaryota; kingdom Metazoa; phylum Chordata; class Mammalia; order Lagomorpha; family Leporidae; genus Sylvilagus; species Sylvilagus bachmani. The sequence continues at coordinate 7,291,930 of CM027395.1, read as the reverse complement.
CTCCACTTCTCATCCAGCTCTCTGCTGTGGCCTGGGAAAGCAGGAGAAGATGGTCAAGTCCTTGGGCCCCTGCACCCACATGGGAGAGCCGGAAGAAGCTCCTGGCTCCTGGCTTTGAATCGGCGCAGCTCCAGCCACTGTGGCCAACTCGGGAGTGAACCAGCGGATGGAAGACCTCTCTTGCTTTCTCTGTCTCTCCTTCTCTTTTTGTGTAACTCTGACTTTCAAATAAATAAATCTTTAAAAATTTTTTTTTCAAAAATGCATACACAAGGGCAGCGTGTAGCCTAGCAGTTAAGATACTGCTTAAGCCACCTGCCTCCTGCACGGAGGACTTGAGTCCCATCCCCAGCCCTGGCTCCTGATCCCAGCTTCCTGAGATACGCAGCAGGGATGGCGCGAGCACTTGGGTTCCCCCATGCACTGGGAGACCTCGACTGGGTTCTCGGCTCCCAACTTCCGTCCTGCCTTGCAGCGGCGGCTGTGGACACTTAGGGGTGACCCAGGAGACGGGAGCTCTCCCTCTTCCTCTCAGATAGAACACGTTCAGCGGCCGGCACTGTGGCGTAGGGGGCTAGGCTCTGCCTGTGGCACCGCCATCCCATGTGAGCCCCTGCTCGTGTCCCGGCTGCTCCTCTTCCAATCCAGCCACCTGCTGATGCACCTGGGAAAGCAGCGAGTGATGATCCAAGTGCTCGGGGCCCTGCACCCACCTGAGAGACCTGGAAGAAGCTCCTGGTTCCGGGCTTCAAGATCAGATTGGCCCAACTCTGGCTGTTATGACCATTTGGGGAGTGAACCAGCAGATGGAAGACCTCTGTCTCTCTCTCTCTCTCTCTAACTCTGCCTCTCAAATAAATAAATAAAATATATAATTTTTGACAGGCAGAGTTAGACAGTGAGAGAGAGAGACAGAGAGAAAGGTCTTCCTTCCGTTGGTTCACCCCACAAATGGCCGCTACTGCTGGCGCACTGTGATGATCAGAAGCCAGGAGCCAGGTTCTTCCTCCTGGTCTCCCATGCAGGTGCAGGGCCCAAGCACTTGGGCCATCCTCCACTGCACTCCCAGGCCACAGCAGAGAGCTGGACTGGAAGAGAAGCAACAGGGACAGAACCGGCACCCCGACCGGGACTAGAACCTGGGGTGCCGGCGCTGCAGGCGGAGGATTAGCCTAGTGAGCCGTGGCGCTAGCCTAAATAAAATCTTTTTTAAAAAGTACATCTCAAGCAAACATTTCTAATGGAAGCAACCCAGATGTCCACCACCTTATTAATGGATCAACATTGCAAGACGTATTCTCAAAAGAATGAAGCGCTGATCCACATCACGCCATGGAAGAACCCTGAAAACACCACACCAAGAGCCAGACACGAGACCAAAGAGAAGTTGATATGAAAAGTTCAGAATAGGCAAATTTACAGAGACAGAAAATAGATCAGTGAGTGCCAAGGGCAACCGGGGGGGGGGGGGCGGCAGGAAGTGACTGCTTCACGGTTATGGAGAAAATATTTGGCATTAGAGTAGAGACAGCCTCAGGACATCGTAAATTTACTGAAAACCACTGGGCAGTGCGCTTGAAATGGTTACGACGCTGACTTTGGCCTCAAAGAAGCGACCTCCTGCTGAGGGTCAGCGCCAGGAGCTGGAGGCACCCGTGTGCCGCTGCGGCAGCGCCGCCTGCCCGCGGGAGACACAGTCCTGAGCCGGAACACTCGGTGGGACACAGGCGGCCGCACGTTCCTGAGGAATCTGTCCACATCCGGGAAACGCCTCGTCACACACCACATAAAACGGGGGGAGCTTTATGGAGTGACCACGGATCTCCCCAGTGCCCTGCCACAGAACAGGGTGAATATGAGGCTTTTTATAAAAAAGGGTTGTGGAAGGCAGTGGATCAGTGGATGGAAGATGTCTCTCAGTCTGTCTCTCTCTGGAATTAACTCTTTCTTTTTTTTTTTTTTTTCAAAGATTTTTTATTTATTTATTTGAGAAGTAGCATTATAGACAGAGAGAGGGACAGAGAGAAAGGTCTTCCATCCGATAGTTCACTTCCCAGATGGCCGCAACAGCCAGAGCTGGGCCAATCCGAAGCCAGGAGCCAGGAGCTTCTTCCTGGTCTCCCACACAGGTGCAGGGGCCCAACGGCTTGGGCCATCTTCTACTGCTTTCCCAGGCCACAGCAGAGAGCTGGATCGGAAGTGGAGCAGCCAGGACTCGAACCAGCGCCCATAAAGGATGCCAGTGCCACAGGCAGAGGCTTAACCTACTGCACCACAGCACTGGCCCCCAACAAAATAAATCTTTAAAAACGCAGATAAAAAATAAGAGGGGAGGAAGAGTAGATATATGTGTGGGTATGTGCACAAGGATCCAGGAAGGCCACACAAAATACTGCCAACAATGGTGGCCCCAGGAGAGAACCAGGGAGCAGAGCGGGAGGGATTTTGTTTCCATTAAATACCTTCTTGTACCTTTTGCATTCTAGCCACTTGAATAGTAAAGTTAACGGAAAACCATGCATGGATACACCCAACAACGGGTGAAACTAACTAACCCACGTAATGCGGGGCAGGAGAACCAGACACAGAAGGGACACAGCGCACGATTCACTGGCATGAAATTCAAAACCCGAGCCGGCATTTTTGGTGCAAAGGGTGAAGCCACTGCCTGCGACGCTGGCACCAACTACTGGGGCATAGGTTTGTGTTCCGGCTGCTCCACTTCCGATCCAGCTCCCTGTAATGGCCTGGGACAGCAGCAGCAGATGGCCCAAGTACTTGGACCCCTGCCACCCACATGAGAGACCCGGATGGAGTTTTGGGCCTCTGGCTCCTGTCTGGCCCAGCCCCAGTCATTGCAGCAGATGGTTCACTCCCCAAATGGCCACATGGCTGGGACTGTGCCAGGCCAAAGCCAGGAGCCTGGAGCTTTCTCTGGGTCTCCCATGTCAGTGCAGGGGCCCAAGCACCTGGGTCCTCCTCTGCTGCTTTCCCAGGTCACATTAGCAGGGAGCTGGATCGGAGGTGGAGGAACCAGGACTCAAACAAGCACCCATATGGGACGCTGGCATTGCAGCCACAATACAAGCATAGCAAGAGAGGGAGGGGGAGAGGGAGAGAGGGAGGGAGGGAGGGAGAGAGGACAGAGAGAGCTTCCATTCCTTGGTTCACTCCCCAGTTGGCCACACGGCTGGAGCTGAGCTGATCCGAAGCCAGGAGCCAGGAGCTTCTTCCGGGTCTCCCATGTGGGTGCAGGGGCCCAAGGACCTGGGTCATCTTCTCCTGCTGTCCCAGGCCACAGCAGGGAGCAGGATGGGAGGTGGAGCAACCAAGACTCAAACCAGCATCCACATGGGATGCTGGCCTTGTAGCCACGACACCAGCCTCCCAGAAAAATAAAACAGCAAAATCAAAAATGAGATGTGTGCACCTCGCTGTCGAATGTTTCTTCCAAAGAACACATGTCCAGTGACACACAGGAGTCGCCTCCGGACGGTGCCCCAGCCAGTCCCACCGGGCCAGGAGTGGCTGACAAAGAGGTTGGGAGTCCCTGCCTGGGAGCAGGTGAGGGGTTGGCAACACGGCCTCCTGTGGCTGCCACAAACAAGGTGTGGGACCGTCACGAGCGGAGGGCGGCGGCCCGGGTTGCAACACCCAGTGTTGCACAACACGGTTTGGAGGAGAAAAGGACGGGGGAGCAGAAAACTCACAGCCGAGTCTCCTGTGGTGGCTTATCAGTCACCAGGGGAGGACCGAAGCCAGCCCGTCGTGAACTCAGAGTCACCCCAGGGGCTGGCCAACGGCAGACGTGACCAGGTTTTTCCGAAGGTCTCCGGTGTGAACAAGTGAACAGCCCGACTCCCTCCCCTTACACAAACAGCCACGTGTTGACAGAGCAGGTCCGCAGACATTATGTCACCGACTGTCACAACAATGCCCGGCTCGCATGCCATTATTCCGGGCGCACACATGAGAAAACAGGCTCCAGAGACGGAGGCCTTCTGCCCGAGGCCACAGCGTGCGTAAGAGGGAGAGCTGAGGAGCGGGGCCCGGGTCCCCGCGCTACACCGTCAGCAGCCCGGATCTCCCACAGTTCACAAGACTGGCTCTCGGGCCAGCTGCGCGACTTCCCTGGGCCTCAGTTTCCACACCTGTGAAATGGGGACAATAACAGACCCTAGGTCCCGGGGTTTCTTATGCAACGAGCTAATCCACGCGCCGTGCACAGAGCAGGGACTGGCAGGTTGCACCCCTGAGTGATCTGGCTCTCGTCACTTTTCTTAGACGAGGGACTCAGGAGATGCTTAAACTTCCCAAACCAGTCAGAAAATCCGGCGGGTGTGCCCTCGGCGGCTTTTTAATTCCCAAGATCTGGTGACCCCAAACTTCTTCTGAACGATCGAGCAAGACAGAGACCAAGAACACGTTCCGTGTCCAACAGAACCACGGGAGCCGTGTGCCCCGCCCCGAGACCCCTCCACAAATACAACTATATTCAGAACCAAGGGACGCAACTCAAGATCAAGGGCGCCAGTGTGTGCACGCCGAGCCCACCCCCGAGCTGCCAACCCGAGGCCTGGCAGGGCCCGCAGCCGCGGCGACGAGCGTCCAGCTGGCCTCCAGCTGGCCAAAGCGCAGGGCCCCTCCCTCCCTTCGCCCCCCACGGGAATCCTGCAAGCGCTAGGGTCACACCGCCCCTCCCGTGGGCGCCCTCTCCCCTACAAGGGCCCCGGGGATCGCATGCCCATTTTCCAGGCCAGCAAGCTGGACGACGGCGCGGGCGCCCACGGAGGCGGCGGCGTCACCTGCAGGACCACGGAGATGGTCTTCTCCCCCGCCTTGGCGGCCCGCCACTTCCGGTAAGTGTCGGCTCTGAGGAGGTTTTCCGCGCAGTGAGTCTGGAGGCGAGAGCGGGGGAGCGGGGTCAGGGGCCGCGCGACCCTCCCGCGCCCGCATCTCCCCCGCAGGTCCACGAGTGGGCTCTCCAAGGAGGCCCGATTCCTCCGGATCCCACCCTCGCCACCGTTCGCCTTCGGCCTCCTGGAAACCCCCTCCCCCACGTCCCGTCTTCGATGTCCGCGAAGTTCCCTCTCGCCCCTCAAAAGTTCTGACAGCGTCCCCTCCCCGCCCCGCCCCGCGCCAGTCCCTCACCGAGTCCTGGCTGCTACAGGACACGACATGACGGAGGCGGATCTCCGGCATGTCAACGGCGCGGGCTCAGCCTGGCCGAAAGGATGAAGCGAGTCCGAGTTCGGGGGGCGTGCAGGGGCGCTCCCTGCGCGGGCTGAGGTGCGCACGCGCGCGAGGCTCGGGCCTTTCAAACCGCGGCGCGCGGGCGCTCGCGTCGACACCGCGCATGCCCAGTTGCACCGTTGCGCCGCGTTACCTAGCAACGAGCTTTCCCTCGGGCCCCACCCCTCTCGGGCCCCTACCACTCTCTAGTCCCGCCTCCTGATGACGTAGACGCTCGGCTTTCCGAGCGCCTAGCAACAGGAGCGGCCTCTGGGATTGGTGCCTGGAAGACCTTCGCGCTTTTCATTGGACGGTGCCGTCAGCGCCCAACCTGAAGCTTAGACGGCCGAGGGCCCGAGTGGATTTTTGCAGGGAACCTGGGTCCTAAAGCAATGGCGTCGCCTCCACTGGTTCCTGCGGCCGCCCTCGCCGCGCACACACAGTCTCAGCTCGCTCTCTGCCTTGTGCCTGAGCCCAAACCGCACGCACAGCTGCTTGCACGCATGTCTCCAACACGTGGCCCGTGGGCATCTGTCTCCTACCACGCCCGCCTCTGACAGGCACCTCTCTGTTCGGTCCCCTGGAGACCCAGGGGCACAGCCCTGGGCGGGGTCAGAGCTGGACACACACCAAACACAACAGAGGGAGTGTGTGCCAAGCACGTGAAAGAGAGAAGACAAGGGAGACAGGGCCCCCGCAGGACGAGCCAGGACACGCCGGGCGCGCCCCAGGTCAGGCCCCACCCACGCTGGACGCCTCCTTGGAGAGAGGAGAGGGGATCCCAGTCTTTGCAGCCGCTCTCATTTCACGGGGGAATTAAGTGACCCCATCAAACTATGGGCGGTGCGAAGGTGAGAAGGCAGGGCACTGGGTCCTGGTGGGAGAAGGGGCTGCGGCGAGCCTGGAGTCCCTGGGTCCCGCGGAGGAGGGCGCTGGGGACAAGATGTCCAGGTCTCTGGCTCCGCCTCCCCAACCTGGAGGCTGCAGAGGCCGGCCCTGGGTTCTGACCTCAGCTGTCTCACCCCAGGGTGAAGGTGGGTCCGGATCCGCCCCTCTTCAGCTTCCTATAAGGGCAGGGGACCCGGGACCTCAGGTTCACACACCATGAGGCCGTCCACAAGACCGGGGCGCTTCCTGCTGGCCCTCACGTTGCTCTGCACCCTCCCGGGGTTGGGTAAGTGGCCAGGGACCTGGGCTCCTTCCACCAGGCCCTCCAGGGAGGAACGGGGGTTTCCCATCCATGGAGAAGTCATGGGCTACAGGAGGTTCCCCAGGAGAGGGGGCTTGGAGGGCTCGAACCCCCTGTCTCCCAGGTAGGGTCCTGAAAGAAAACATCCGAGTTCCCGGGAATTCTAGAAAGAGACATCTTTCAAATCAACAGGGGGATTCCCCCTGGACGCCCAGCTCAGCGCCCCAGCCCTCTCCTCCCTTGCACACGGGAAGCTGGGCCAGGCGGCCGCCTGCCTCCTCACCCTCCCTCCCTGACCTGGAATGCAGACCCTAACCTCAAGCGCCCGCCTGTCAGAGCGCCCATTGTCTCCAGGTACCTACAGGGAGGCAGTCCCACACCCAAGTGCCAGCTGGATCTGAGGTCTCACAAAAGCCCATAGAATCCTTGACCTTGACCGCTCCCTGCCTCCAAGCTTTCTCAGAAGGACCCTGGCTTCCAAGGTCCCCAGCCTTGTAATTAGGTAACCAGGCTCCGGGGCAGAGTCGCTTCCCGCCCCAGACAGCAGCTGGGCGGCATGGCCACCTGTGTCCCTGGACCCACACCCTGCCCGTGAAAACACCAGGGGACGCGGGCCCCTCCCCACCCCGCTGCCCCGGGATGCCAACATCCGAGCCACCGCACCCCTGACGGCAGCCCCCCGCCCTCTCCCCTGCAGGGCGCCCCCTAACCTGCGAGGTGTGCAAGGGATCCGGGCCCACGTGCAGCGGGAGAATGAAGACGTGCGAGGCCGGCAAGGACGCCTGCGTGGTCCTGGTGGGCGAGTCCAGCACAAGTAGGCGGGCGTGACGTCCGAGGGGCGGGGCGGTGGGCAGGCGATGCCACTTCGCGTGGGCAGAGGGAGAGGATGGAGTGGTGGGCTGGGAACTGGTGCCGTCGGGGGTTCGGAGAATGGGTCTCTGTCTGCGGCAGGAGAGGGGGTTGTGGGATGAGGCGGGGAAGGCGAAGCCGGGTGGGCTGGCGCGGGAGCGGATGCCTGAAGGGACAGAGGCCGTGGCGGGAGAGTGGGGGCTGAGGCGGGAAAGGGGCCCGCCCCGACGGCGAGGGAAGAGGACCACGGAGTTTACCCGTGGGTGGGGGAAGGGCGGGACCGAAACGGACGAGGCCTGGCAGACCTGAGGGAGGACGGGCACGCATGACTAGAGGGCCCCCGCGTGGAGGGGCGAAGGCAGTGCGTGAGCGCGAGTGGGGAGAGGGGCCTGCGGGCCCCCGTGTGGAGGGAGGGCCTGGCGGGCAAGTGTCGAGGGGCGAGGGGAGATGCAGAACGCTTGGAACGGGCTGGGAGAGACCACCACGTGACCATCTCCCACCGGAGCTGGGGAGAGCCCAGGAGGTGGAGTGGCCGTGCAAGACGTTCGAGTGGCAGGGGTCCCGGGGAGGAGACCACAGGCAGGTGCGTGGGGGTGGGGGCAGGTAAAGTGGGGAGACTGGACGAGACCACTTCACAGGCGTGGGGTGGGGGGCTGGAAAAGACGGCTCTGCGCCGGGCAGGGAGAGGAGAGTGGATGGGGCCACGTCAGGCCGGCACTCGGAGCTGGCCGCCGGGAGACGCCAAGAGACCACCGGGAAAAGCCCGCTAGGGTTTAGGTCCACCAAGGTTGGGTTTAACCGGATGAGCCACTGCAGACCCCTGGCCAGGCAGAGAGGCGGGGCGGGCGTCCGGCTCTAGGGGCAGGGGGAGAGAGCACCCAGGAAGCGGCGGGGGTGGGGGGTGCGGGGCGACAGCCGCGGCGGCCAGCGCCACCGCTGTCCTCTCCCGTCCCCGCGCCCCGCAGAGGGCAGCCAGTCGGTGAGCACCCTCAAGGCCTGCATCAAGTTCAGCGACTGCTACTCAGGCTTCGTGTCCACCACCATGAGCCGTGACGACTACATGGTCTCCAATGCGCGCTGCTGCCAGACCGACGGCTGCAACCAAGACTCCGTGCCCCGTAAGTGCGGCGGGGCCCGCGTGCACGCAGCGTCCATCCGTTGGTCCGCAGGGTGGTCTGGGGGCTGCGGGGGCGGCCCACACGCCCTGCACCCACCTTACGCGGCGTCCTGGCTGCTCAGCCCCGCAGAACAACCGAACCGAGAACGGCCGCATGTGCCCATCTTGCATAGCGCCCTTCCAGGAGACGTGCCCGGGCACCCGGGGCGTCCGCTGCGTCGGCCAGGAGACCCACTGCATCTACTTCGCCGGCAACGTGCAGGCTGGTGAGGCGCCGCTGGCTGCCGGGAGGCGGGGGCGTGAGCTCGGGGCAGCGGAGCACCTGACCTCTCCCCCAAACCCCCCTCCCAGGTATCTTCAACACCAAATTTGCCACGCGGGGCTGTGCCACAGAGAGCGCCTGCTACACGAAGGCTGGCGCCGAGGTGCCCTCCGCCTCGTATCTCTACTTCCTGCGGAGAGCCGACTGCCTGCCAGCCCCCTGGCCTCCAGGCAGGGCCGAGTGAAGAACCTGGGTGTCTTTTGGCACTCAGCCTGCAGCTCCCCGTGTGCCTATAAAGGAGACAGGTTAATAGAGCGAGTCCGAGTCTTGTGCTGCGGTGCGTGTTGGGGAAGTGGGGTGCAGAAGTTGCAAACCTCTTTGGGAACCACCCCCGTTTTCCAGGAAGAGAGTGAATGGATCTGCCCTTTAAGGGATTGCTCCTCACCAGACCCTCGTGCTAAGCATTGTCCTTGCTGTCCCTTCGTTTCGTGGTCACCACCCCCGTTCTACAGATGGACAAACTGAGGCAGACTGTGGAAGCAGCAGGGGCTTCCATGATCGCCTCTCTGGGTTAACCTCTCCCTCCCCCCACCCCATGCACCTGAGCAGTGTGGAACAATGGTATTTAACGCATGAGTCGGTGGGTCGGCAACCTGGTTGGGGACGAGCTGGGTGGCTCTGTCCCAGGGTTGGCCGGTCGCAGGTGGGTGTCAAGGGTAACTGGGCCACATGTCTTACCATGCAGCAGGTTACTCTGGGCGGCTTGATGTGCGGGGTCCCAAGGGCAGCAAGAGAGGAGGGCCCGGGGCTGGTGCTGGCACTGGCACAGCGGGTTCAGTTGCCGCCTGCAGTGCTGGCACGCTGTATGGTCGCTGGTTCGAGTCCCAGCCAATATGTGGGTCTGGATAGTTGGGCCACTTGGTAGGGTTGCTGTCAGTCAGATGGAAGAAGACCTAAGAAACACCCGTGCAGCGCCCGGCGTCGGGCTGAGCAGACTGGCTGACAGCTGCCACTCGCTGAGTGCCGTGAGCTGGCAGGTGCCATCAGTCGAGGCAGACAGACAATTACAGGAACAAAGCCCCTGCTCTCGGGTTGAAGGCAGTGAGGTTACAGGCGTCAGCTAACGCTCCAGGAATGCTGTGTGACAAACCATCGCGGAACTGGGATTCCGAGTGGCCGGCATTCTTCTTCCTGAGGGTCTGTGGGCTGGCTGGTTTGGCTTTGGCTCGGGAGGAGGGCTCCTGTCTCCCCCTTGGGCCTCCAGCATCTTCCGGGAGCAGTGGGCCCCTGGCAGATGTTCTCACGTCAGATCCCAGCAGCCCAAAGTCAGGTGTATCTGAGGCTGCGGCCGAGGAAATGAGTCCTAGGGCCAAACCCAACGTGAACGGAGCTGGGACAGGGATTCCCTTCCCCGGCGGGAGGCAGAGGAGTGGGTTTTTACTTTTGCCTGCACTCCGTTTCTGTTCGTCAGTCAAGAGCAGCTAGCACCTTGAACGTGGCGGCCAGTTTCTTTGCTACGGGAAAGCGCCCAGGAAAGTCTCCCAAGGTGACTAGGCGCTGGGACCAGAAACGACTTAATATTCACAGTTCCCGCGGCCCCACCCAGCCACACGGGAGCCGGAAGGGCAGTGCCGCCCCGCGTCGGAGGTCAGAGGCCTGGCCACCGCGGCTCCTTGGCAGAGGCTGCTCGTCGGCTGATTTCCTGCACGGTGGCAGGGCTGTTCTCGGGAGCTGAGTCTGAGGTTGAGGGCAGGGGTGTCACGGGGAGGTTACGAAGCTACACACTGGCAGCCCTCGGGGTTCTAACCCGCAGGTCCTGCTGCTGGGGAGGAGACCACAGCGGAGAGAAAGGGAACTGTCTCCATCATCCCCTCTGCTCCGTAACAACACTGAGCGGTGTGGAACAATGGTCTTTATTTAACGCATGAGTCCGTGGGCCGGCAGCCTTGTTGGGGACGAGCTGGGTGGCTCTGTCCCAGGGTTGGCCGGTCGCAGGTGGGTGTCAAGGGTAACTGGGTCACGTGTCTTACCATGCAGCAGGTTAGTCTGGGCGGCTTGATGTGTGGGGTCCCAGGGGCAGCAAAAGAGGAGAGCCCGGGGCTGGCACTGTGGCACGGCTGGTTCAGTTGCCGCCTGCAGTGCTGGCACGCTGTATGATGGCTGGTTCGAGTCCCAGCTGCTCGGCTTCCCGTACAGCTCCCTGCTAATGCACCTGGGAGGATGGCCTGAGTATTTGGGCCCCTACCACCCATGTGGGAGACCTGGATGGAGTTCCAGGCTCCTGGCTTCTGCCTGGTGCAGCCTCAGCTTTTGCAGCGATTTGGAGAATGAACCAGTGGATGGAAGGTTTCTCCATTTTTCTCTCTCTCTAACCCTACCTTTCAAATAAATAAAAACCTTCAAAGATGGGGGGGGGTCCCCAATGCACAGGCACTCTTTTTGCATCATGTTTGTTGCCACAGAGGCCAAAGCAGATCACATGGTCGTCTCCAGTCAGGAGGAGCAGAGACAGCGCAAGGTCGCGGTCACAGAGCAGGTGAACGAGTTGGGCGCAATGTTGGACCGGCCCGGCTGACGGCACAGCTAAGGCACCTTCACACCCCAGACTCAAGGTCTCATCAGCCTGAGTCCATGTGCACCCGTCTAGGGAGTGAAACTCAGATGAGGTCTCTTGATCCCAGCTGGGGGGATTCTCTCCCCGGCCCCAGTCCCTTCCCCCCACAGACCTAGGAGTCCAGGCTTCCGGCCCAGTCAAAACCCTAAGCATCCCCCCCCCCCGCTTCGAGCCCCAAAAGCACACACGTGGGCAGCCCTTTGGTGCAGTGGCTAAGGCACAGCTCGGCACACCCACGTGCCGCCACGAGCGCCTGTGTCAAGCCCTGCCGCACTTCCGCTCCAGGTGCCGGCCCTGCCATTCCAGGCCCTGGTTCTGCTGTGGGCATTAGGAAGGTCTCTGTCGTCTCCTCTCTCTCTTAATAAAATGAAGGGCAGACACGCAGTGTGATTTCTACTTGTCTTTATTCATTCTTCCAAAAAGCACCACGCCACAGGCTGCCCGCTCCCCAGTCTGTCCTTCGTGGTCCCCCCTGCAGTGGACACCACTCTGTCATCACGTGGCGACGCAGCTCAGCACGCAAGGAGGTTCTCAGCGTTCACCCAGGTTTCCTGTCCCTGTCTTGCTGGGCCATCACCCATTTCCAGGAGTCCCTGCCTTTGAGGGTATTCCAGCCCCGAGGTGCCGCTCAGACCGCCCTCCACGTGGCTGTCAGTGCTCATCCACAGGGGGGTCGCAGGACGCTCCCCAGGTACAACCCAGCGCAGCCGCGGTCGTGCTGACTTAAAAGGCAGCCTCCCCCATAAGCCGCGAACCCCGAGGGTGCTCATCAACAACGGCACAGCGCACCCAGAGTCCTCGGGGGATGCAAGCGCACGTGTGTGCACACACACAGCTGTCCTGCCTGCTCCGGCGTGAGCTCTGCAGCACACGGACAGAGGGATTTGCACAGAGCAGTGACACCAGACAGGACTGGAGCTGAGCCGCTGGCGGAGTGAGAGCAGTGCAGTTGATGAACACAGGCGATGGGGAGCCCGGGGCCGGTTGCTGCGGTCTGCTGTGTGTGTGTGTGTGTGTGTGTGTGCGCGCGCACGCACGGTAAGGGGGAGCCGCATGCACAGTTCTCACTATAACTCTGCGAGGTGGACGTCACTTGCCGAGTGGCTTGTTCAAGGGCATCCCTCAGTCAGGACCCGAGAGCTAGCTATGGGACCACAACTTCCTGTGCCATGGAGCTGCTGGGGGGGGTAACCGCCAACCCCGTGTGGCCGCGGAGCACTGCAAACGTGACCAGTGCCACTGAGTGGCTGCGCTCCAGGTCTACTTAATGCATTTAAGGGTCCTTCTCCCCCCAGCCACTGGACAAGTGTCACGTCCTTGGGCCCGCGAATCTCCCCCAGCTCTGATCTCTGTGAAATGCCAGTGTGGGTCACGGGTGGATGCTGAGCCTAATCGTTAAGATGGCCACGTTCCACGCTGGGGGACCCGGGTTCCAGACCCGGCTCTGGCTCCTGTGGTGACGTCTAAGTGACTGGGTTCCAGGCGCCAGGCCTCCGCCGGAGACGGAACTAGTGGGTGGGGGCACGTGCACACTCTCAAATAAATAAGTTAAATAAATAAATAGAGGTAAAGCACTTCTGAGGAGCACCTGTCATCTGGGTCGGCTTGTGCTCCGTGTTAATGACCTCCCAGACTTCAGACTTAGCATAAACAACTGCAAAGTAACTGAGCGGGACCGGACGATGATCACACGGGGAAGCGGCCACAACGGGTAGACGGGGTTAAGAAGAACGCATTGCAATGAGTCCCCGGTTTCCACCGAGCCTGGGAGCGTCTGGTATCACATACGGAGCAGACCGCTCGGCACTGCTCCCTCAGCCCCAAGGCTGCCGCGCAATGAGGGGACGGAACCCAGGCCGAGGCGGGGCACACAGGTGAACCTGGTGCTCCAGATGTGGACACAGCAGTCCACCCCCCAGGGGGGTAAGTTAGGACAAATGCTTTCCCTGTCTGTGCGGGGGTGGGGGTGCGAGCTGGAGGGGGCGCTGTCCCTCGGCTCTCCTGCCCTGGTCCACAGCCGTCACGGGAAACAGGACCTGGGGGTCCCTGTGGTTCTGGTCCAGCCCTTAGGGTCATAGGTGGGAAGATAAGGCAGGGGCACCTGCTCCCACTAAAGGCTTGTCCCTCCCCATCTCGTTCCCTTTTCCGTCCTGTGCAGAGAGGCCAAGGACCCAAACTGCAGCCCCAGCTCTCCCACTGGCCAATGAGTTAGTAGTTACCAGGCACCTGCTGACGTCATAGCTGGCACAAGGCGAATCAGCTGGGTGAGACCAAGGACGGGACTGTGAGCTGCGCCCTGAGGGAGAGCATCTGGGCAGAGACCCGGCTGGGCAGGGGCCAGGAGCAGAACGGCAGTGCAAAGGCCCTGAGGCAGAGCCCAAGGTGGTTTGTTCGAGCACAGGAAGGAAGATCTGCCAGGCTGGATGGGGATGGCATGGGGCAGACAACGCACAGGCCTTGCTGTGCGCTGCTGGCCTCCAGCCCTCCAGCCTGCCCTTCCCAGACCTGGCTCCCTCTACCACGAGATTCTAGACGGCCTTCTCTGTCGGACACGGCAGCGCTCTGTAACCCGCGGCTTCCCCCATGCAGAGCTGGCAGCCTAGACTCTGGCGCATTCTCTGATCCAGGCCGCCCGCTCACTGCAACATCCCGTGCGTCCACCAGAGGGCAGCACCTTTCCAGGACGCCCACTCACACATCTGGACCAGTGCCGCAGCACAGCCGCTTTTCCGAAAAGGCAGGTGCACAAACACCGAGGTCAGAAAGGGTTAAGGTTTAGCGACAGAAGAAACCGAGACCGAAAAAGGATAAAAACCCGAAAGAGAGGCAAAGGGAGACACCCCCGAGTGAGCCTTCCCTCACTCAGCACCTCCAACACAGGGCGGTCCCACTGCAAGACAGATGCGCTACCAGGATGCGACTATGAGGCACCCGTGGCGGGCACGCTGGTGAACGGGTCCCAGCCCTTCCACGTCCACAAGGCCTCACCCCTGGTCTCTGGGGACCCTCGGAGCCCGCCGTGTGCACTGTCGCCCCTCCCACATTTGAGACCCCTGAGAGCAGGTGTTGGACCGGTCCCTATTCCCCAAGACACCAAGGGGTCTCCCGCTCCTTGCCCCAGACACAGATCCCCCCCCCGCCGCAGTTAGGGTCCAAGGCCCACAGGACTCCTCCCCCCAGTGAAGGCTCAAAGCCCACTGTCCCCGGGAGGGGGGTGAAGCCCAAGGGGTCCAGCTTGCCGGGCCCTCAGGTCCCTCTTCCCCATATGGGAGCCAGTGCAGGCCCCCAGGCACCGGGAATCAGGGCTTCCTCCCCCCCCCCCCCCCCCCGGGAGGACTAGACGCCCAACAACCTGAGCTTCCGCTCGCTTGGAGACAAGATGGACGCTCTCGTGGGAGCCCAGGCCCCAACTCCCCTCCCCACGAAGGAATCTGGAGGTCAAGTCCCGGAGCCCCAGTCTCTCCTCCCCTCCAGGTGACCAAATCCCCTCCAAGCACCTGCCCCAACCCTGTTACCCCAGACTCCCACGTCCCCTTCCCCCTAACAGGGACTTAAGATCCTAAGTCCCCTCGGGGGCCAGCAGCCAGTCAGGCCCCCAACCCTCACGGGGAGGGCTCAGGGGGCGCCAGCACGGCCTCTGCGTCTGCCTGCATCTCATCCAGCGCCTGCAGCAGGACGCCGTGCGCCGCGCGGTAGCCCAGGCCGCCAGTCGCCGCTGCGCCCCCCGCGGGCCACAGGAAGGAGAGAGCGCCCAGCGCTGCGCCCCCAGCAGTGCCCTCACCCGCCCAGGCGCCCAGCCTGGCTTCCACCTCGGCGCGCGTCACAGGCCCCGGGAAGCGAGTGCGCACCGCCAGCTCCCCAGGAGCCAGGCCCAGGGCGCGCTCTCGTCTTGCCAGCGCCGCGGGTTCGAGCCCCAGCGCCCGCCTCCACTCTGCCAGCTGACCCCGAAGGAGCGCCACGTCGCAGGCCCAGCCCAGCCCCGGAACTGGGGCCGCTGCCGCTGCCAGGCTGGCCAACAGCGCCGGCCGCCAGGCCCCGGCCCGCAGCGCGGCCGCCTTCCTCCGGGCCGCGCCGGGGGACGCGGGTGGCAGCGCCAGCAGGAGCGCGCCCGCTTGGGCCGGGGGCAGCGCGCGCTGCAGCCACTCGCTCAGCGCCGCGAGCCCGCTCGGCCGCAGGGGGAACACGGGCGGCGGCGTCTCCTCCAGCACCTCCCAGGTCTCATCTTCGGGGCTCAAGGCGGCCGAGCCCTCTGCATCCCCGCTGCCCGCGGCCCCGCCGCCCTGCTGCGGTCGCCGGCTCCCGGCCCTCTCCGGACCCTCCCCTGCGCCTGCTGCCTGCGGCCCGGGGCCCGCTCTCTCCCTCCCGTCTCCTGGCGCAGGCTCCACTCGGCACCCGCCGCTCGGCTGCCCCACCGTCTCCTCTTCTTCTGGGGCCTCCGGATCCTCGCCCTCGCCATCTGTTCGCACGCAGACGAGCGCCGCGTCCGGTGGCACCAATGCCCGGACCTGGGCCCAGTCGTCCTCAGTGGGGGCCCCCGAGGTGACCAGGATGAGGGCATCGTAGTGGGTCGGGTGAGGGGTGGTGGCGACCCTGGCAGCGCCGCCAGCGGGGTCCAGCGGCACAACCCAGAACACCACGTTGGGGCGCTCTGGGGCCGGGAAAGGGGCGGGCCCGGTGGGCGCGGGCGCTGCCCCTGGTTGGCCGGGATCCAGTCCGAGGAGCGCGTCCAGCACGAGGCTCACGCCCGCGGCGCCGGCCACTGCCAGGTCCAGCCGCGCGCTGCCCAGGCGCTCCAGGCCCGCTCGCACCCACGACAGAGCTGCCTCCAGGCCTCCCTTCTCGAAGGCCTCGCGCACGGCCTCCAGCTCGGCCGCACCCAGCACCTCGAAGCCGTCCTGGGCCGCGGGCAGGAGCCTGCAGGTGGGGGACAAGCAGAGGGCTGCGTTGGGAACAATCCCAGAGGCAGGGGCGGGCACCCATGGTGGGCGGGCTCCGAGCAGCCCCGGGTGGCATCCGCGTTTGGCTGGAGGTCAGGTTTCAAACAGAACCCAAGACCTCACCGGGGGCGGGGCACATAACAAAGGCAGAATCCTGACCGGAAGGGAAAGCTGGCAGCTCACGGGGATCGGGATGAGGCCCGCGGGTACCCCGTGCTGAAGCAGGGAAGCCCAGGTCCTAGTTCCTACCCGAGGAGGTGCGGCCACGGCCACCTGAGGCCAGTGACGCCAAGGACAGCGAGTCCCAGGCACCGGCACCAGCCCGCCCCGCTGAGGCTCATTGTCTTAGGACAACGTGTTTGGCAAGGGAAGCTGGGAGGTCGCCAGCGAACCGGCACAGAAACCAGAGGAGCAGGGACAAGGGGAGCAGAGGGCACCAGGCACCAGCAGGGCGGCGCTGTGGCACCGTGCACCCAGCCACACCCCGAGGCCTGCATCCCACCTTGCAGCCCGGCTGCTCCGCTTCCAATCCAGCTCCCTGCTAAGGCGCCAGGGAGAGCAGTGGAAGACGGCCCGTGGCCCCTGCGGCCACATCGGGGATCTAGAGCCTGGCTAGTGCTGCCATTGGGAGTGTACCAACAGGCGGGAGATGTCTCCCTGGCTCTCTCTCTGTGCCTTTCAAATAGTCACACACACACACACACCTTTACAAATCAATCAAGCTCAGGAAAGGTGTGGATTTACAGCGCTGGGGCCACTTGAGAACCAGGGCCTATAGGGCTCACCAACAAGCTGCACTGGAGAGAGCCCCGGTCTGGGGGCAGGGTTTGGGTGACAAATCTGACCTCTCCCAGAACTGTCGCTAGGAAGGGGGGCTTGTGACTGGGGAGGGGGTCAGGGCCTCCAATGGGTCTTGGCCCAGGGGCTCACTTGGGGTGCAGCCTCCTGACCTCCCCCCACACACTGAGGGGCTGAGCCTGGAGGAGGAGCCTCGTGGCCCTCAAAGGGCACAGTGATGGGGTGGGTGGGGCACCCACACTGGGGCCCAGGCCCCCCCAGCCCAGCCTGAGACCCGGCGCTCACCTCTGCAGCGCCTCCGCCCGGCTCCGCAGCGCCCCCCGCAGGCGCTCCAGCTCCTCGCAGTCCTCGCTGCCCGCCCAGTCCGCAGGCAGCACGAACAGGGCGGCCGCCCCCAGTCCCGCGCGGTCCAGCAGGGCGGCGGTCTGCTCCCGGGTCTGCGCGTCACTCTGCGAAGCCCCGGGCCGCAGCGCCCGCACGGCCAGCAGCGGGGCCCCCCGGGCGAGGGCAGCCCGCGCCGCCTCGCCCAGCGCCGGCGCCAAGGGCTCCCCGCTGCCCTCGGCTCCGGGCAGCACCAGGACCAGCAGGTCGGCCTCGGCCGCCCAGGGCCCGGGCGCGGCGGGCGGGCAGCTCAGCTCGCCCAGGAAGAGCCCGGGGCCTGCGGCTCTCAGCCTGGGCACCCCGGCGTCCGGCCGTCCCTCGGGGATCTCCACCAGGTCCACGCTGCTGCACAGCGCCCCGATGAGCGCGGACTTGCCGGCTCCCGGGGGCCCCAGGAACAGGGCGGTCACGTCGCCCCTGGGCGGAGGCATGGCTGGAAGGCAAGGGGGGACGGCCGGCCGCGGTCACGGGGCACCCAGACTCCGGGCCCCGAGACCCAGCGCGCAGGGCCCCCGGCCCCCGCTCTGCCTCCTCTCCGGCTATTCCCCCTTTCTCTCCTCACCCCTCCTCCCTCCCGGGTCACCCGCCCGGGAGCGCCGACGCACCTGTGAGCACAGCTGGCGGCGGCCTCGCCCCTGCGGAGCTGGGCTCTGGGGCGTGAGCGCCGGGACGCGTCCGCCAGGCCCCGCGCTGACGTCACTCAGGCCGCAGAGACTCGGCCTTCCTCTCGGCGCCTGCGCAGGACGGCCGCACTGCACAAGCGCCCCTAACAAAGCGCGGGCCACAGCGCCTGCGCACTCGCGCGTAGCGCTTCGGCTTGTACGGCACGGCGACCGCAACGTCATCATAACGCGTCCCAGTGCAAGGAAGGACCCCCGAGTCCCCCAAGCCCGTTATTTGGAGGCCCGGGTTGGCGACTATACTACTGCCGGACGGCAATCAAGGGCTCGGCTTCGAGAGGCACCTCAGGCGGAAGCTTCGGAAGCAGCGGGAACCCCAAAATGCCACGGGCCCTACCTCGCTTCCCTGCGGGTGGCGGCGCTGTGGGGCGCCAGTGACAGGCGCAGCGCGAGGCAGCCTCTGCTGTACGGAGAGGAGCGGAGGCCGGGGCGACCTGCCTGGGGAGTCGGGGGCCCAAGGCAGTGTTTGCGGGACCGTGAGGCCGGCAGCGCGGGCGGGCGGCGGGGGCTCTGGGTGGAGCACCCCAGGATGGCAGAGAAGGGTGTCTTCCGGGGAGAGGCAGGCTGAAGGGGTGGGTGCCCCTGAGGCTGATGGAGGTCCAGGGTCCCACGCTCTGAGTTCAGGGGGTTGGTTTGATGTAGCGGGGTCACAGGTCACACAAGCGTGCAGGCTTTAGGGGAGCCACAGACGCGGGGAGGCCAAGCCTTTAGGTTTGAGCTTCTCTAGGGACGGCTCCATCAGAAAGAGTTCAAGGAGATGGGTACATCCTGGGGGGTCAGAGGTGGGCGAGGGGCAGCTCTGTGCATGGCGGAGGTCGTGGGGTTGGCGGGCCCTCCAGGGCTGGGGACGGCGGAGCGGCCTCACTCCTCACTCATACGGGCTCCTCCCTTGAGCAGAGGGGCCGCGGTCACCAGGGAGGACCCGCACCCCGAGGAGACCTTGGAGCCGCAGGAATCGCCCAGCGAGAGGCGTCCCGGCCGCCCGGGGGGCTGCATCTGTGAGTACAGGGGCCGATGCCACAAAGGGGCGCCGTCCGGTGTCTGGGTCCGGGCAGAATGCACTCACCCTCGGGACCTCACTCCGTCAGCAAGTGGGCACTAGGACTTTGGGTGAGCGCAGGGACAGAGAGGTCCCGCGGCCAGGTCAGCGCGCGTACCTGCCGAGGAAGCGAGGGGGCCGGGGCCCGTCCCGGGCAGCGTGGCTCAGAGGGCAGCGCGACTCTCGGGGTCACCTCTGGGTCCGGTGCCCTCGGTGGGCCTGAGTCCACTCGTCCATAAGACAGGCCCACAACGGTCCCGTCCGGCCCGCCAGGGTCATCGTGGGCGTGGGTCTGGGGCTTGGGGGAGGCCTGGAGACCCCCGGTGGGCGACCCCGGCCTCTCCCACGCGCGCAGGCCCCCTGGCGGCCCCGCAGTGCAGCGCCCCCTGAAGCGGGAGCACCCCGCCGACTTCGTGGCGCAGAAGCTGCAGGGGGCGCTCTTCGTCTGCTTCGCCTGTGCGCGGGGCTTCCTCTCCTCCGAGGCCCTGATCGCCCACCAGCGGAGCCACGGCCCCGCCGCGCGAGCGCCCCCTGCAGGAGCCCCTGCCGCCGCGCAGGCCGGCTCTCTGCGCAGACACCGGCAGGTGCACGAGGCGCGCACCTTCGCCTGCACCGAGTGTGGCCAGGATTTTGCCCACGAGGCAGGGCTGCACCAACACTACATCCGGCACGCTCGGGGGGGGGGGGGCTCTGAGTGCAGCCTGAGCCCCCCCCCCCGCGGCGATGGGGGCGCTAGGGCTGGTGGGGCCCATCTAAGGTGGAGGGCGGAGGTCCCTGGGGGGGCTGGGCGGCTAAGCGTCCCTCCCCAGGAAGGCGAGGGCTCGTGACGCACAGGACCTGGAAGATTCTGCGCTGTGGAGGACGTGGGGCCCGTAGGGAGCCGTGAGATCAGATCATCGTTGAGAGCTTTTGTTTTTTAAAAAATGAGCAAGAGGGAAATTTTATTTTTATCTCCCTCATTCCCAATTAAAGAGCTAGCTGCAGATTGCGTAATCACCTTTAATTCTCCCCAGATGGATGCCATGGGCACCGTGCCTTGGATCTGTGCCTGGATGGGGGCAGGGAAGGGAGGCGACGCTACCGGGCGATGCTGAGAGCTGCACCCCGAGGCATTGCGGGGGTGGCGTCTGCAGTGGAGGCCTTGTCTCTCCCCACTCAGAGGGGCCCCGGCGTTGAAGTGGCACCAGCCGGAGACAGCTTAGGGCCCCTTAAAATAACCGTGTGAGCGCTGCTCGTCACGGAGTGTTTCTGTGCGTGAGCAAGCTAGCAGGCGCGGCCTCTAAAAGCAGACGTCTGTGCAGGGCATCTCCAGCGTTTGGACAAGAATCCCACCACCCCCCAGCACACTCAGGGCCGGGAGGGGGCGCTCAGGGCAGAGCTGGCCGAGCGCTGGAGGGAAACTGGGTTGGAGTCCAGCAGAGACGCCGGCTGTTGTGTTTTCTTCGGCTGGCCTCTGTTGTCTTCAGCTCTCCTGGGTGCGGGCCTGACCGTCGGCAGGGCCAGGGCCAAGGCTTCGAGGGGCAGCTGCCATCCCAGGCTGCGGATGAGCCCATGGGGCCAGGCTCCCGCCTGCTGCCTGCCACCTGCCGCGCTCCAGGTCCCGTGTGGAGCGGAGTGGATGCGGCAGACTGAGAGGCAGCTCCCAGTTTGTGGCCGGGTACCTGGGAACTGGAAAGACGCCATTTCCCATAGTGCCTTGCAGCTAAATGTGGCCATGTGACAGTTCAAGCTGAATTCCCCGGCAGAATCCCCAAGCTTGGGAAAGGGGCCTCTCCTTTACCTTCCTAAGTGGAATGTGGACTCGGCGTGCAGCCATCTCGGCCCACGAGCTCAAGAGCAACACGTGGGCGGGCAGAGCGAGGGACAGCAGGAGCCTGGGGTGTGGGCCCACCTCATGGAGTAGACCAGCGCAGCCCATTTCCATTCTGTTATGCAGCAGAGCAACCTGTCTTGTTTAAGCCACCGTCATTTGGGGTCTCTGTCACATACAACCCGACAGAGGTCTGCAGACTCTGGCCAAATCGAGCCTGGTGCCTGGTTTTAAAGATAAAGTCTTACTGGAACACAGTCATGTTCATTTTGTGTTGTTGACGGCCGCTTCCGTCTGGACCAGCTCTGAGCGGTTGCAACAGAGACCTCGTGTCTCCCAGCCCGCAGTGAGGGTAATTCTCTCCTGCCACTCACAGCACAAGGCTGCGGAGCCCTGTTCTAGCAGACACACAGCCTGCTCTGAGCCTGGCCAGTGCCACGCCGGCAGAGTGTGTGGGTAGGTGTGGGGGCAGGGCTAGCCTCCATCGCCTAGCTGGGGTGACCTGTGAGGGAACGGGTTTGGAGTCAGTTGACCATCATGTTCTTCCAAGATGTCAACCTCACCACTGCTGGGGCCAGTGCTGTGGCACAGTGAGTTAAGTCACATGGGCATTGTCTGAGTCCCGGCTGCTCCACTTCCAACCCAGCACCCTGCTATCGGCCTGGGATAGCAGTGGAAGATGGCCCAGTGCTTGGGCCCCTGTCACCTGTGCGGGAGACCCAGATGGAGTCTCAGACTGCTGGCTCCAGTCGGGCCGTTGCAGCCATTTGGGAAGTGAACCAACAGGTGGAAGATCTGTCTCTTCCTCTCTCTCTGTAACGCTGCCTTTCAAATAGATCTTAAAAAAAAAAAAAGTCACCCAAGCAAAATATTTCTCTTGGTACCTGATGAAGGCCCAAGTTCTGTGTTTTCGCATCACTCCCACCATAGCTCCCCCAGGCCCAAACCTAAGGATCTAAGGCCTCCCTCTCCCGAGGTAGACAGCACCCTGCCCGCTCACCTCCCACAGCTCCAGTGATGTCCACACTTTCATCCAGCCCAAGCCCCAGACTGGAGGTGCAGCCACCTGGCTGGCAGATGGGGAGCAGCACAGTTAGGATGGGGTCACCGTGCCTCCATGGCCCCTGGCCCACCCTGCACTCGCTTCCACACTCCCCAGTCTGGCCACCTCCCCCGCAGCGGCAGCCCTCGTCCCCTAACTGCTCCCCCCGACCTCAGACCAGCCAGTACGTCAGCTCGCGTGGCTCATCTGGGACTCTCCCGTGGGACCCCACAAGCAACACCCAGAGAGCTCCCCCAGGCCCACAGGCAGTCTGCTGGCTCCTGCCCTGCTTCCCCGGAGTTGATTCTGCCTTGGGGCCTTCGCACTTGCTGGTCCCTCACGCGTGCTCCTCCCCCAGAACTCTGCGGGCCTACCTCTACGCCTCACCCAGGCCTGAACACGCGCCTCCTCCCGAGGGGCCCCCCTCGACCAGCCTGGCTCACCCCTGCCCCGAGTCACCTCCTACCTGCAATCCGCGCCTGCGTTTCTGCGTCCCTCAGCGCCACACCTCAGCCCCCAGCCGGGGCTTGGTCTCTCGGCCTCCAGCCCCGCCTCCCACACAGCCCGCTTTCTGTAAACTGTTTCCCACGCTCCTCCATCGGGTGCTGCCTGCCCAAGTTCAGCCTCCAGAGGGACCCGCCCGACCTACACGGAGGCGGAGTCTCACTCCGTGACTGCCCACCCAATGCCCCCTGGAGCCCGGGCCGTGTTCAGTGCCCTCTCCGGAGGCCACGCGTGCCTACCGCGGCTCCTGATCCTGTGGATTCACAGGTGATTCTCGGTGCGGACATCCCTGTCTGACGGCAGAGGAGGGTTAGTTAGGCTGCCCTGGGGCACGAGACCTATCCCATGCTGACCCATGCAACGTGGCTGGAATAGCTGGGACCCCCACAATTCCCGTGTGGGGAACCTGAGACCCCAGGTGAGCGCATTCAGAGGTCGGGCTTGTAGGAGGTGACCACGGCCTGAGGACCCCCACCCCAGGGAGCTGCAGGGAGTGGGCCCAGCTCTGCTTGCCAACGGGGCACTCACCTTCCTGTCCCGCCCTGCCCCAGCCTCCCAGCTGTGCTGCGCCCTGGCCCCCGGCTGCCACTCCCTGCTCCACGGGCACCATGACAACTGGAAGCCCGCAGGCGCTCAGGAGGGAGGACGCCATCCACACAAGGCACTGAGCCCGGGCCTGGCCACTGTGCTAATTCAAGTTCTATTCCGGAAGGCTCTTAGGTGCCAGGCTTCTGGGCGCGGACACGCGTGAAGCGCTGTAGAACACGGCTGGGCACGTGACAGGTGCTCGGGAAATGGCAGCTGTCGCTATAATCAGCTTCTGTTTTCCAAACAGCCTGGGTGCCTCCATCGCAGAGCAGGAGGCTGGGACGAGCTGGCCCTCCTCCCCTCGGTCCCGGTCCCTTCCAGGTCCTCTGGCTACTCCGACACACCAGGAGGGGTCCTGCAGCCTCCCCAGACCAGAACCTTCTTCCCGCCTCCCTCCTCCAGGTCTGCCACCTTCTGGGGAGAGGGGGACTGCGCTGTCTCGGATTCCAGCCCCTCCCCCGGCTCGCCCCTGCACAGTGCCTGGTCCCCTCTGTCTTCTGGCACATGGACAGGGATTTTGCTTTATTCACTGGTGTTACTTCCCAAAGCTGTGTTCGCAGAACATACGGCATGCAAATTCATGGACGCCGGTCCCTATCTCCCGGAATTATTCTAGGAACCCAAGAGCTCATGCAAATGCGTGCCGGGGGCAGGGCAGCTGTGCTGGCAACAGGCTCTGCTCCGCTAGTTCCTAGACGCACAACCGTGAGACGACACACACAGCCCGGGGCCGGCCCGACACCAGGACGCGCAGCAACGACGCGGCTGCCCCCGCAAACTCTTGCTGGGTGCTTACCCAGACTGCCCTGCACTGAGCTGCGCCCACCTAACTCATTTCCGGTGAAGGAACCCAAGGAGGCAGCCCCGGGCGCCCAGGACGGCACGAGCACCTCCAGGCTGCCCGTGCTCCACGGCAGGACCCGGACTAGCTGGTGTGGGTGACAGGCCGAAGGGTGGCCTGGTCCCCAGATCGTCCACTCGGTGTGTGGCTGGGGCTGGGAGCGCGGCCGGAAGCCACCCTGAGCTGAGCACACGTCTGTCCGCTGGGCCACAGAGATCCCCAGGTTCCCACAGGCCGAGGACAGCGCTCCAGACACACATGCCCAGACACACACGCAAAGTGGCTTTTATTCTGGCCTTCACACATCGACAGCGAAGACAACACAGACGAGCGGTCCCCCGGCCCTGACCGCTGTGACCACGCCCCTCCGCCCCGCCTCCCGCCCCGCCTCCCACCCCGCCCCTCCGGCCTACACCTCCCCGCGCGCGTGCAGCATGAAGTGCCCATGCAGCTCGCCCAGGGTGGCGAAGGAGTCCTCGCACTCCGTGCAGTGGTAGGTGCCCTCCTCGTCCTCGTCCTCGTCCTCCTCGTCCTCCTCGTCCTCCTCCCGCCCGGCGGGCCGGCCCTCCCCAGCCCGAGGGGGCTCCTCCTCTTCCTCCCCCAGGGCCCTGCCTTCGGGCACGGGGGCTTCCTGCGGGGCTGAAGCAGGGCCGCAGAGCCGGCAAGGCGGGGTGCCTGGCGGGGCCTCGGCCAGCGGGGAGCGGCCGCAGAGCTGGCAGGGCTGGGCCAGGGGGCCCGGGGGCTGGGCTGCGCGCGGGGCCCGGCGGGAGGGGCCGCCCCGGCCGCCCCCCAGGCGCTGTTTCACCTTGTAGCCCGGATCGTACTCAGGATCATCAGTGGTCTCCTCCTCCTCCTCCTCCTCGTCTTCTTCCTCTTCGGAGTCCGGCTCTGAGAGGGTGTACTCAGAGTCGGAGGAGTGCTCCGGGCCTGTGGGGGACAGACGGGGAGGGGCAGTGGCGTCAGAGGACGGCCGGGCACGGCCCTCCCGTCCCCGCAGGCCAGGGCACAGCCCGGCCCGGCCGTCAGGCAGACGTGCGGTT
Organism: Sylvilagus bachmani; assembly: GCA_015711505.1. Lineage (NCBI taxonomy): Eukaryota > Metazoa > Chordata > Mammalia > Lagomorpha > Leporidae > Sylvilagus > Sylvilagus bachmani. Next base: position 7,267,007 of record CM027395.1, on the reverse strand, counting down.
GGCGAAGCCAGAGCGAGGGCGGCAGGGGCCGCGGCTGGCGCCAGCACCAGAACCCTGTTCTCAGGCATCACCTCCCTTCCGACAGCAGCCTGCGAGGGCGGGACCGGGAGCACCCCCAGAGGACGGCCAGGCACACCGAGGCGGCCGTCACTCCCAGCGCTGACGGGCGCTGGCCTTCCAGGTGACAAGCATTTGAGAAGGCATTCCAGCAAATGGAACCGTGTCCGTGTGTATGAGCACTGCGGTGCCCGTGGCCACGTATGTAGGAGGGGCTTGCAAACCTTTGTGGAAAGTGGGACCAGAAGGTGTGCATATTGAGGGATCTTCAAAACGCTCGTGAGACAAGTTGCAGAAGTTTCACAATGTCCTTACATCAAACTAAACCTGCCTTTTTTCCTATATATATTTTATTTATTTTCACCTTATTTGAAAGGCAGAGAGAGAGGGGTCCTCCGTCCACGGATTCACTCTCCAAGTACCTGCAACAGCAGAGCTGGGCCAGGTCGAAGTCAGGAGCCCGTGTGGGTGGCAGGAGCCAAGCACTTGGCCATCACCTGCCGCCTCCCCAGGACACGTTGGCCGGAAGCTGGACTGGAAGGAGAGCCACTGTGGATGCCAGTGTCTCAAGCAGTGACTTAATGTCTACCTTCTCAATTATCTTTTTTTTTAAGATTTATGTATTTAATTGAAAGTCAGAATTATAGAGAGAGGAGAGGCAGAGAGAGAGAGATCTTCCATCTGCTGGTTCACTCCCCAGATGGCTGCAACCATTGGATCTAGGCTGATCTGAAGCCAGGAGCCAGGCGCTTCCTCCAGGTCTCCCACGTGGGTGCAGGGCCCAAGCACTTAGGCCATCTTCTGCTGCTTTCCCAGGCCACAGCAGAGAGCTGGATCAGAAGTGGAGCAGCCGGGACTTGAACTGGCGTCCACATGGGATGCCCGTACTGCAGGTGGCAGCTTTACCTGCTACGCCACAGCACCAGCCCCTCAATTATCTTTTAATTCTACTTTTCTATGAACTCTCATAGAATTGAATGAATTAAAGCGTTTATTAAGTACAGCTATATTACTGTGCTTTCATGCGTACGAAGGAGATCCCTAGGTCAAGTTGAGGTTTAAGAAAAAGAAAGGGGCCAGCGTTGTGCTGAGTGGGTTAAGCCTCTGCACCCATGTGGGAGACAAGGACGGAGTTCCTGGCTGTGACCTGGCCCGGCCTGACTGTTGTGGATTCGAGGAGAGAACGCGTAGATGGAAGGTGGGTCTTTCTCCCTTTTTGCTCTGCCTTTTACATACACAGAAGAGGCCATCAGCAGTGCCCACAGAGGCTGCGTGCGGCTGCCCGTGAGGTCGGTGTCCTGGCGGCCGCAGCCATAGGAGCTGGCCCAGCAGCTGCCCGTCTTCCCCAGCCACAAACCCCACCTCTCGGTGCCCTGGCCACCCTGTCTGAGCAGTGCCCCCTCTGCCCCTACTCTGTGGCTACTGGCCATCTCTGAGAGCAGGGCCTTTGTCAGGTTCTAGAACATTCTGTGTGCGCAGGCCGGAGACTCTGCTTTCACGTGGACAGATCTTTCAGGGTCCTTCACACACACTTGCTCTCCCTTCCACTGCAAATGCCCTGCCGGAGTCCCTCCCATCAGCCTTCAGGCCGCCCCAGATGTCCCCACATTCTGCCCCTTCTGCCGCCTCCGTGGCCCCAGCTCCGAGCTGCGGCCGCCTGCGCCCAGGTTCTTTCCGTGCCAGACCAGGGGCCAGGCCCGGTCTGACTCACAGCTGTGTCCCCAGCAGCCCAGAGGAGCGGGTTCTCGGTGTCTGCGGAGTGTCCTCACCTGTCCCTGCGCCACCTTGCTCTCTCCCTTCCATTGACCAGACATCTCCCGAGGCCTTGGCGTGGGCCGGGCCCTCTGCCTGGAATGCCGGGGCCCACTCTGCCCGCTGGGCAGCCTCCGACTTCCCCTTCCGGATCCAGCACAGGCTCCGCGAAGCTACCCGGGCCCCGACCCCCAGTCGGAGGTCTCCCCCTGGGCCCCCCGCCCCAGCATCCCCGTCAGACTGGGGCTCCTCCAGGGGTCCCAGCACAGCGCGGCAGAGGTCAAGTGTGTCAGTGGCGGACAGCGGCCCCCGGCCCTGACC
>CM027395.1:7217761-7256606 GCA_015711505.1 Sylvilagus bachmani | reverse complement strand
CTCCCTCACACCAGGCCCCCGCTCTCCTCCCCTCACACCCAGGCCCCGCCCCTCCTCCCTCACACCAGGCCCCGCCCTCCTCCCCTCACACCCAGGCCCCGCCCCTCCTCCTCACACCCAGGCCCCGCCCCTCCCTCAGGCCCGGGCCCCGCCCTCCTCCTCGGGCCTGGTGGGACACAGGTCCAGCCCAGGGCCGCCCCCCGCGGACTCCGCTCCCCAGCACTGACCGCGGGTGCCGTTGAAGAACAGCGTCTGCCGGGCTGGGTTCTGGATGACCACGATGGAGCCGTCGTAGTGGTGCAGGCGGCAGGTGATCTCGGCCACGCCCCCCTCGGCCACGGTCACGTTCTCCGTCTGTACTTCCTGCCCCGCCCCTGGACCAGGGCGCAGACCGGAGAGGCGTGGGGCGGTGTGAGCCAGTCTTTCCGCTCTCCCGCCTCCTCTCCCTCCCCTCTTTCTCCCTTAGATCCTCGCTGGCGACGAGTCCCGTGGGCTACACGAAGATCGGCCGTCCACTCGCGTGGGGACCCCAGGGCTTGTGCTGTAGCGGGGGCAGCCCAGAGGAGGGGGAGGCCAGCACTGCCCGGAGAGCCGGTGGTCAGAGGAGGCGCTGGAAGAAGGCTGACCCGGGTCTCAGAGTGGACAGAAGTGCAGGAGGCATGGGGCCCGCCGTGTGTTCACCAAACCCCCACCGTCACACCCGGCACTTACTTAGCCTGTCTTCCGGTTCCCAGACACCCTCTGCATGCGGCCCCCGGGGCCGGGCAGGCCCTGTAACTTGCACCTGGCCCCCCACAGAATGTGCTAGAAGGGATATCCTAGGGCTAACAAAGCCTGAAGAGGCGTGGTGGCTCCCACCTGCACGCTCTGCTGCCGTGTTGGGTGACAGTGCCCAGAGCAGCCTCTCTCTGAGGTGGGAGACCACATGGAGACCCAGCCAGCCGCCAGCCATGTGAGCGAGGCCACCCTGGGTCACCCAGCCCAGCTCATCACCAGGTGCCTGGGGCCACACGAGTGACCGCAGCCGAAACCAGAAGATCCGCTCACACTTCTGACCCCCCCGTCATGAACACATATGGACACCCCCCATCATGAATACGTATGGACCCCCTGTCATGAACATGTATGGAACCCCCCCGTAACTTTTGTCATGGGGGGAGGTCCTTTCCTATCCACCGTTCCCCCCTCTAAAGTTAACTGATCCAGTACCCAGCCAGACACTATTTCCCAGCATGCTTTGTAGTTTTGGGGGCCAAGTTACCGAGAGCAGGGGAAGCAGCCTGGCCCACCTGCCTCACAGCCCTGCGTGCTGGCCGAGGGGACAGGACTCCCAGGAGCCGGGAGGAGGGCTGCATCACGCACAGGAAGGGGTCCGGGCCCCTGGCTGAGTGGCCCCCGCCACCTGGCTGTCTAGGACTGTGGCACGGGGAAGAAAGGACTTTGTGGCGAAGTCGCTGGGATTTCCGGACTGCTTGTGGGAGCAGTTCCCCCATGGGCTTCAGCCGGCCGAGGAGCGAGCTTTCCTGCACACCAGCCGGGCAGAGCCTAGAGCAAGGCTGAGAGTGTCCTGGTTAGCACCCAGCTGAGAAAACTGAGCTTGGGGCTCAAATAGTTTTGCAACAAAGTGATCTTTTAATTCCACAATTTTCCCATGAAGGTAGAACCACACACACACACACACACACCTTCCACCCTTTGGTTCACTCCCCAAATGGCTGCAACCACCAGGTCTGGACCGGGCTGAAGGCAGGAGCCAGGAACTCCATCCGGTCTCTCACATGATTGGCAGGGCCCCAAGCACTCGGGCCGTCTTCTGCTGCCTTCCCAGGTGCATTAGCAGGGAGCTGGATGGGAAGCGGAGCAGCTGGGACTTGGAACCGGTGCTCCAGTATAGGATGCCTGTGTCGCGGGCAGTGGCTCAAGCCCCGGATGTGCCACGGTGCCGGCCCGTGTGAGCTTTCGGAAGCTCCCTCCTATTGGGGACGTGCTGAGTGCTGGGCTAAGGGCACCGCCTATATAATTTCCATTTAATCCCCTCAATACCCACATAAGGCAAACGCCACTACCAACTCCTGGGTGTTGTCTTTTCCAATCTTGGTTTAAAAAAAATTTATTTTATTTTATTTATTTGGGAGGTAGAGAGCAGGAGAGGAGGGGGTGGGGGACGCTCTCACCTGCTGGGTCACTCACTGAATGCCCACAACAGCAGGGGCTGGGAGCCGAGCAAGCAATCCCAGTCTCCCATGCGGGTGAACAAGTGAAGCCGCCATCTGCTGCCTCCCAGCTATCCCCACTGCTCAGGGGAGAAATCGGCCCGGAGGATTGACGTGACTTGCTCCAAGAGGCAGAGTCAGGATGTGCATCCAGATCTCCCTGACCCCGTATCCCGCCCCCGCGCCCAGCCCTGGCCCAGGTGATGTGGGACACGCCGGGGACGCCTCTCCATTGCCAGCTAGGAGACTGGACGCAGTCCTCACAGCCAGTGAGGTTTTGAAGCAGGAAAAGGCTGCGTATTTGTCTACAGGTTTCATCCATTCAACCAGTTCCCGAGGAGTGGGTAGATTTCCAGGGGCTGGGAACCCAGATGAAGCCTCCGCCCCAGAAAGCTTGTAAGATTTATGGGGCGGGCTGGCACCGTGGCTCACTTGGTTAATCCTCCGCCTGAGGCACTGGCATCCCATATGGGCGCTGGTTCTGGTCCCGGTTGCTCCTCTTCCAGTCCAGCTCTCTGCTGTGGCCCGGGGGGGGGGGGCAGTGGAGGATGGCCCAAGTGCTTGGGCCCTGCACTCGCGTGGGAGACCAGGAAGAAGCACCTGGCTCCTGGCTTCAGATCGGCATAGCTCTGGCCGTGGCGGCCATTTGGGGGAGTGAACCAATGGATGGAAGACCTCTCTCTCTGTCTCTCCTTCTCACTGTCTGTAACTCTGCCTGTCAAATTAATTAATTAATTAATTAATTAAAATATTTAAAAAAAAGATGTATGGGGCAATGGACACTAACCACTGCACTGGCCCCTCAAACGCGTTGCCCGCCCTGTCCAGAGGACAGTTCCCTAACCTAGGGACTGAGGGCTGGAAGCATTAATCCCAGGGAGGGCGGCGGCAGCTGCCAACCTCCTTGCTCAACCTCTGTTTTCTTTCTCCTGGGTCAAAAAGCCACGACTGCATTTTACAGTTACCCCACATCTGCAGAAAGAGCAGCTGGGGGAGGCCATGGGGCAGAGTTTTGTGCAGTGGCATAGAAGCCAAACTGCCACGTGGTCACTAGGGGAGGGATTTTCTAAAGAAGTGGGGGGCTAGGCCGCCTTAGCACTCCCTGGAACTATGGTGCGAGGTGCGGAGTTCTGGCAGCCTCCTTGGATCATAAGGACATGGGCAGTAGGGATGGAGAACCCAGGAGCTGGAGGTGCCTGTGTCAAAGACGGAAGATGGGCAGCTGCCGTAAGAGCCCCAAATCCCTACCTCTGCTGGAATCGACAAGTGTGCAGGGAGACTTCAGAAACTCCAGAAAAATGAAGGAAAACCTTGGTTTATTCTGGTGCAAAAAAAATTAAAACCCACGCAGAGTTTTTTCATGATACGCATCTTCCATGAACTTTCTGCACGCGTGGGATCACTCTCTGAGGTCGATCTAGCGCCGCCTGGAATATCAAACGCAACATATCCAATCCTCCTTTTCCTGCCTGGGTTTTCTCAGCTCCACACGGGTCACGGGGGTCGGTGCAGGCGAGGCAGCTGAGCCCCGTGCAGGTACGCCTGGGAGCTGCTGCTCATTCCAGCTCCCGCTGACGAGCGCCCTAGAGGCCAGGTGCTAGCTGGGGCAGATGGCTCCCTGCCGCCCCGTGTGGGAGACCCAGATTGGGTTCCCTGCTCCTGCCTTCAGTCTGACCCGGCCCAGCCGTTGCAGGCATCTGAGGGATGAACTAATGGATAGGAGAGCTCTCTAGGACTCTGGCTGTCTGTGCCTTTCAAGTAAAAAAAAAAAAATCAGACCGGTGCTATGATGCAGTGGGTTAAGTAAGCACCGCCTGCCAATATGGGCACCGGTTCAGTTCCCGGCTGCTCCACTTCTGATCCAGCTCCCAGATTGGATAATAAATACATAAATGTTAAAAAAAATTAGAAAAGCAAAAATGTCACAACCACCCGCTCAATTGCTCAGGTCAAAAATCTAGTAATCAATCATCCAAGTTCTCTCTTTCCTTCCGCCCCACCATCCATCGCATCGGCAGGGTCTGTCCATCTTAGCCCACGTCCACTCACCTGTGCTCGCCTCCCCCGCTGTCACCCTCACCCTACGCCACCTCGCACCCAGCCCTTCGGAGCCCACTCCTGGGTCTCTCTGCTCCCACGCCTGCTCCTCCAAGTCCTTACTCCACCCAGCAGCCCCAGGGATCTTTTGAAGAAGGCAAATGAAATCACGCCACCTCCCCTCCTAACTCCCAGCCCCACCAAAGGCTGCTCATGACATTAAAAAGTGCTCATGGCGCGGACGCTGTCAGAGTTCCGAGCTCTCTCATGCCCCCACTTCGCCCCGGTCTCACTGCTGGGCACGGCCCCCAGAGACGCACCGGGCTTGTTCCCACCTCAGGACCTTTGCACCTGGCCTTCTCACCACATGCCCCCTCCCCCCGTCATCCCAGGGCTGTGTCCTGATCTCATCCGGGTCTCTGAACAGAGACACCTCCTCAGGGAGGTCCTCCCTGACTGCACACCCCTTCAGCCCAAAACATCTCCTATCTCCCTGGAAAAGCCATGGAGAAGCTCTGCTGCACTGTTGTCTGTCTGCCCTCCCTCACCAGAACACACACTCCGGAAAGGCACGGGGGTCACCGCTGCTGCACCCCGGAGTCTACACCATGCCTGGCACTGCGCAGGTGCCTGGGCAGCCACGCCAGGCAGGATCTCACTTCACCTTTGGGCCCGATCCCATCTGTGTGGACTCGGGGGTGCGTGTCCTCACCTTTCTGTGCCTCCATCATCCCATCTGTAAAATGGGGAGGCTGCCCATGGCCGCCTACGGGGGAGCAGCCGGGACCTGCAGCTCAGGGAGCCCCGTCTGCGTGGCTGGGGTTCGGACAAGCCCCAGGCACACGCTCAGGCACGTGGACTCTGCCCTGCACGTTCTAGCTCCTTCGGCAACGTCTGGAAGCCTGGGCACAGGCCCTGGATCTCAGGACCGGCCCCACGCTAGCCCCCCATTTCACAGATGTGGAGAATGAGGCTCGGGGGTCCCAGACCAGTCAGGGGCAAACGTCATCATCTCCCAGGAGCCATCTGGATCCGTCCCCCCCCCCCAATTTATGCCCTGCCGTCTGCCTGAGGGTGCACATGGGGTGAGGGTGGGGGGCTTTTGTCTTGCTCCCTCCCCCTCCCAAGGAGTCAGCAAGCAACAGCGTCTGTGCCTGGAATATTAATGTCTCAGGAGCTTTTGTTTCGGGGGTTGGGGGGTGGTGGGGGGCGGGACTTTCTGGTCAGAGAGAGGTTTAGCTTTGGGGACTGGGGCGCTGGCCCTTTAAACCGTGTTGACCGCCAGGAGTCGTCATGGGGATGGTGCCTGGGAAAAAGGGACAAGGAAGGTGTCCAGGAGAGAGCCTGAGCAGGTGATGCGTGGAGACCCAGAGCCTGCACCCTCCGCCCCCAGACCCAGGGATGCAGCCACTTCCCGCCTCGGGACCCGCAAGCCCAGCCCCCTAACCCCCTCCTCAAGCAGGCTGCAGGGGTCTAGGCTGTCAGCATCCTCTGCCTTCCAATCCAGGAGTCTGAGCCCCCAGCCTTCTCCCCCCTGAGACGCGGGAGCCTGCCTGGGTTTCCCGCCCCCTCCTCCTTCAGGAGCCAGGGGTCCAGAGCACACAGCTGGTGGATGTTTCCACGGAGACTGAGCGGGGTGGGGGAGCACTTCCTGGGTCCTGAGTCAGCGAATACCCAAGGGAGTCTCAAGGTCACGGCTGCGGGAAGGTCACAGTCACCCCCTGTGTGCTGGCTCCCCAGGGGGCTCCTGGCGTCCTGCCTCTGTTCCCCCTCCTCCCCAGGGAGGTAGTACATCCCTGCATCTTGACCGAACCCCCCCACAGCCCCCCATCAATGGCGGAGTCCGAACATCCTTGCACAAAGCGTCAATTCTTCCCCAGCTCAGCTCAGCCTTGTGAAGGCGCCTGTATTCGCAGGACCTAGGCAGCAGGGTCCCAGCCCCCTCCTTTGGAAACCTGGAGTTGGACAACACTCCCCCCCAGCCCCTTCCTCTCCCAGGACCCAGGAGTCTGTACCCTCACCCATCCTCAAGACCTGGGAGTAAACACTCCAGCCCCTCCTCCCTCAGACCCAGGGTCCAGGCCCCTAGTCTCTCCTCCCTCAGACCCAGGGTCCAGGCCCCCAGCCCCTCCTCCCTCACACCCAGGGTCTAGGCCCCTAGCCCCTCCTCCCTCACACCCAGGGTCCAGGCCCCAGCCCTCCTCCCTCACACCCAGGGTCCAGGCCCCTAGCCCTTCTCCCTCAGACCCAGGGCTCCAGGCCCCCAGCCCCTCCTCCCTCAGCCCCGAGGGGCCTGGCCCCCAGTCTCTCCTCCCTGAGACTTAGGGCTCCAGGCCCCCAGCCCCTCCTCCCTCAGACCCATTGGTCCAGCCCCCAGCCCTCCTCCTCCTCTAAGTCCATAGCCCTTGGCCCCAGAACCACAGAGCTGCCCTGTTCAGCCCTGGGGCCCCCTCCCAGCTGGGGGCCCAGGCACCAGGTGGGGGCGTTGGGGTGAGTCAGCAGCTTCGAGCATGCACACACAAAGTCTTCCCTGTGGCCCCCACATTCCTGGGATACTCGGGACTCCCCAGATGCCGGGTCTCAGGCCCAGCCAAGGGGAGGGGAGCTCAGAGAGGCTGTCCCTGGGTGCAGGGTCGGGGGGACACATTCCCGCTTGCGGAGGGTGCGAGCTTGCCCTGAGCTCCTACTGTCCCTTCCCCCACCGCCCCTGCCCACCGTGCACCCACTCCCCAGGAAGGCCAGCGCTGGGCCCACCCCCTTGCCCTCTGGGTTCCTGGGGAAGAGCCGGGGTGCGTGGTTCCTACGAGCCTGCGGGCCGCGCCGGCAGCCCCCAGTGGGTGCTTGGGTCCTGGTGCCACAGGCCCTTGGATGCTGGCAGGTCTGGCCATCTCCAGCTCCCCCCCCAGAAAGAGAAAGCTGCCTTTGTGTTCCCCAAGACGGGGACAGGCCAGGCTCGCACGACATCCACCCGGCCCCGCTGCTGCTGAGGGCTCGGAACCCACCGCAGACCCTGACCCCCACCCCCGGGCTCCAGGGCTCAGGCCGGGTGGGCGGGGATCAGCGACATTCTTCACAAGACCTGTTCTTGGGGTGGCTCATGACCGGGGGTGGGGGGACCCCCTGTTTTCAGAGTGGCTGAGAACTTCCATGGCGGCGGAGTGGGGGTGGGGAAGGAGTGAGTCACCCTGGGAGGAAGACTTTATCTCAATGAACAAACTCCCACCACAGACCCCCGCCCGTCTCCTCCCCTTCCTTGCATCTGTCTGTCTGTCCCCTCTGCTCCTTTCTGTTCTGCTCAGTTCCAGCCCACCCAGGGGTCTCTGGGGCCTTCTCACTTTTGCTCCTCGCCCACCCCAGACCCTTCTTCCTTTTGGCCGGGGTCCCAACATCGTCTGCTGCTGTCCTGGGCACACCCGTGCACCTTGCAGCAAGGGATACATTTGGGAGCGCAACGCACCCCATCGCCCACCGGCTGGGCAAGACGAGAGAGGAAGGCCCTGAAATGCAGAGGCCAAGGCCATTCGGAAGTATCCAACAAGCAGAGGCTGCTGCGCTCAGCCACTCGGAGGCCATGTGCTACAGCTCCTCGGGAGGGGACGGGGTGGGGACGGAGGACACAGGAGAGGGCCAGGCCAAGCTGCCACCCAGCTCCTGAGCTCCCAGGATGCCAAGTGCGGTCTCCACCTACAACACCCACGCCATTGAGTCCAGAGAAAGTTTACCGAGAGGATTTAGGATGGCAGGAAGTGGTGAGACTAAAATCAAACACGGGACGAGGCCGGAGAGCTGCCTGCCCGAAGCGGCGGAGGAGGGAGCCTGTAGCCGGGGCTGGTGGTCACCTTAGCCTACGTCCTGCTTCTGAGGCCCCGAGTTCCCATCATGCTCAGCTGTCAAGATTCCAGATGGCAGACCTGGGAATCCGAGGGCTGGAGATGTCAGAATCTGAAAGGCGTCGAGGCGCTAGGATGCTGACACCGTAAGGCCCTAGCACTGGAACGAGGTGTTAAGACGCCAAAGACTCCAGGAGTCTAGAATCCTAATGACGCACATGCTCTACGACACCCTCAGGTTTGCTGGTTACTGGATTCATTGGATGCTATGAGCCTGGTTCTCAGCCTCAAAAAAAAAAAAAAAAATCACACAGAAAAACAAAATTTGATCCGTGGCTCAGGCACCCAGGCTGTCATCTGGGAAATCGTGGCAGGCCTGCTGCAAAGAGACGGCCATGCTGAAAGTTCTGAATCGGCCCCGACGGCTGCAGGAGGCAGGAAGAGGGGCAGAGAGCCCCGGTGATCGAGAGAGAAACTCAGCTCCCCGCCCCCCCGGGGGGGGCGGAGGCCCCGGCCCCCACCCCACGGGCGTCCTCAACTTGCTAGAAACCCCGCAGCGCCGAGCTGCCCTTCTCCGGGGGGTCACTGAGTTCAACAGCCTCACTTTACACAAAGGAAAGCTGAAGCCTGCGGGGTGCGGGGAGGGGGGGGGGACGGGACTTGTCCCGGCTGTCGGGGGCAAATGCACGAGGCGGAACTGAAGCCCAGGCCCCCAGCCCCTGCCGCCTGGGTACCACTCCTCTCCCCAACCTCCACAGAGCCTCCTGCCCTCCTCATGGTGCCCAGCTGCCTCCCAACGCGGACTTGGCCCCTCTGCGAGGGGGTGACCCGGGGCGGGCTGGACACACACAGTGTGAGTGTGTGGGTGACATTTGCTGACCTTGTCCCTGGCCTCAGGGTCACCCCGTCTTGGGGGTCTCCAGCTCCTCACGGTGTGGGGTCAGGGGGTGTGAAGCGCTCCCTGGCTGTCCTGGAGGGGCTTCTAAGTCCTGGCCTGGGCACGTGCATGGGTGCCGAGGTTTGGGGATGCATCTGCTCACCCCACGTGTGTGCCCACACGTCAGGGTTCCCCAGCCCCACTCCCCCACACACATGGGGACATCCCCCTCCCCCGGGCTCCTCACCCTGCCCTGTCTGCCTCCGGGGGGCGCAGAGGGAAGCCGAGATGAGGGTCCCCGGGTGAAGGTTGTGGGGTGGATGGAGGGAGAGGCGCAGAGGCGCTGGGACAAGAGAAGGGGCTGGGGGGGGGGAGATGGGTGGCCGGGCAGGCTAGAGAAAGGGGTGACAATGACAGCGACGGGCAGACGGGGAGGGGGGGACAGAGAAACAAGGGTGACAGACACGGACAGAGACAGAGAAAGAGGGCAGAGAAGGGTGAGCGGAGAGAATGGAGAGGGGACAGAGTGACCCGGGAGAAAGGGACAGAGACCAGGGGACAGAGGTGGGCGACAAAGACAGGACAGAGGGATGGGGGACAGGGAGGCAAGGAGAAAGGGGGACAGACAGGAGGGACAGAGGACAAGGGTAGGGGGACAAGGAGCGCGGCAGAGACGCACGCCAGGCAGAAGGGCAGCGGGACCGGTCCGGAGAAGGCGGGCTTGTTGAAGGGGGGGCGGTATCGGGCCCTTTGTCCCCGCCGGGATCCAGGCCTGCGGGTGGGGGGGCTGCGGCACGGCGGCCGGGGCCCGCGCCCCCTCCCCCGCTCGCGGCTCGCGGCTCCCGGCCCGCGCTGCGCTTTGTCCCGGGGAGGGGGCCCAGCCCGGCCCCGCGCGCATTGTTCGGCCTCTGCGGCCCCGCGGCGACCGCGCTGTCACCGCGGCGCGCCCCCCGCCCTAACCCGGCCAGCCGACCCCGGCCCCCGACCCTACCTGGCCCCGCCGCGGCCGCCCACAGCAGCAGCAGCGGCCACTGGAAGCGCCGGGCCCGGCCCATGGTGCCGCCGCCGCCGCCGCCGCCGCTCGCTCCCGGCCCGGCACCTGCACCGCCCGCGCCGCCCGCCCCGCCCCCGAGCCCCGCCCCCTGCCCGCCCGGGGGCGGGGCTCCGGGGCGGGGGCGGGGCCAGGGCTGGGGAGGGGCGGCGGCGGCGGCGGAGCAGCCCCGCAACAATGGGGGGCAGCGCGCGGAGTCGGGGTGGGGGATGCAGGGGGCGCAGGCGCGGGAGAGGGGCTGGGGGCCGAGAGTTGCGGGTGCCGAGCGAAGGTGTCGCTGGGCGAAGGTGTGCTGCGGGGGTGAGAACGTCGGCGCGGGAGGCCGAGTGTGGGGCGCGAGGGCTGCGTGGGAGGGCGTTGCTGCGGGATAGGTGCCGTATGCGGGGTGCGAGAGCCGGGCGCGCTGCGCGAGGGGTGTGCGTGGCGCTGTGAGCCCTGGGGAGGGGCTGCGATGGCAGGCGATGGGGGTGTGCGGGGTTTTGCGGGAACAGGTGCGTGTGAGGGTGAAGGTATCTTGCGCAGGGCGGGGCCTGGGCCTGGGCGCCGGATGGGGTCAGCCCGCGCCCTCTGGTCCCGGCCCGGCCCGGAACGCCCTCGCTTGTGCCTCCCTCCCGGGGAGGGGCGTCCCGGTTCTCTGCCCCAGCCTGCCTCTCTGTGGCCCTGCCTGTCGCTTCGTGTCTCACTGCCCATCACCGACGCTGGCTCACTCCTGCAGGCCTGGGTGGCTTCTCTCTCCTGGGAGTGTTTTCCCCCCGAATCCGCTCCTGTGGGCCTGGGGTGCCCCTTGTCACCTGCAGGACCCAGCAAGACTGAGAACCTATGGGAAGCAGGAGGCCCCCTGGCCACGCAGTACAGTGAGGCCCGGATACACCACTTAGGAACATCCTTACTCTCTCTCCACCCAAGAAATTCTACATCCGGGCCCAGCAAGGCGCTTCGGCTCCCAACACCCTTTTCATCCAGCATCTAAAGCTGCCATCAGCCCCTGGGTCCCCAGGACCACAGTTCTGAATGGTTTCTTTCCTTTTCGGTTCTCAGCTTACCAGCCTCTGTTGGCTGGGGAGAGAGGTGATCAGCCCCAGTCCCCTGCCACCCTCCACCCAGGGTCGCCGATGTGTGGCCCGGGCAGCACAGGAGCGAGGCGTTTGACCAGCTGTTCAGGACTGGGTCAGCGAGTCCTTCACAGATGTGTTTTCTTGCAAGAACCAATGAGCGTCCCCACTCAGGGCTGCAGCCGATGTCTCCTGCCCCCGCCGTGGGCCACCCTGGGAGAGGTCCGTGTGGTCCTCACCCAGCATCTTTGGGCTCCATGATTTCTTCCATCGGAGGGCGCCGTGACAGTGGAGGTCCTGTCCCTCCTCTTACCCCCCAGGCCCCTAACCTCTGTCCATTGGGAGTTTAGGGTGAGTGACAGGAAACCCAACTCAACCGGGTTAAGAGGAAGAGAACGGTTGCGGGTGAGCATTGGGATGCGGGGGGCTCTTTGCTTGGCGCACCTGGGATGCAGTCCCAGCTACTCCGCTTCCAATCCGGCTTCCTTCTAACTCGCCTGGGAGGCAGCGGATGGCAGCCTGAGTACTTGGGTTCTTGCCACCCCCGTGACAACTGGATGGCCTGTTGAGAGCAGCCCCGAGCATGGCGTGGCGCAAGATTCACGCAGCGGCCACGGGGGCAGCCCGGCTTGCGGAGTGACCCGCGGCAAGGGCCAGCTCTCCTCTCCAGCTCCTCCCGCGGGCTTGTGGTCGGTGTTTGGTATGGGCTGTCTCCCTGGCTGAGCGGGCAGCGTGCTGAGATGACTCGCCAGTGTGGGTGCTTGCCTGTGACCCGACCAGCTGTATGAGGGACATCAAGGGATGACTCTTTTGCAAAGTGACTTTGTTTTCAACAATTCTGAGATCTGTGCTTTTTTTTTTCATAATCTGCATTGCTCTGACCCCTTTAAAGACCTCTCATGTGTATGTCTGCATTTCGCATATTTTTGCACCAAAATAAATATTCTTCTTTAAAAAGCTTTGTTTATTTGAAAGGCAGAGTTACACACAGGAGAGGGAGAGACAGATCTTGCATCTGCTGTTTCACTCCCTCAAATGGCCACAATAGCCGGGCCTAGGCCAGGCTAAAGCAAGGAACTAGGAACTCCATCTGGGTCTCCCAGGTGGACACAGGGGCCTGAGCACTTGGGCCATCTTCCGCTGCTTTCCCAGGTACATCAACTGGGGGGGGGGGGGCTGGATCGGAAGTGGAGCAGCCGGGACTTGAACCAGTGTTCAGATGAGACACCAGTGTCTCAGGCAGCGGCTTAGCCCGCTGTGCCACAGAGCCGACCCCCAAACTCATCTTTTCATTCCATCTCCCACCGCCTTTGGCAAGTGCCCCCGTTGTGGTGGCTTTGACTAGGGAGGGCTGTGGGCAGCGCTGTGACCCAAGCTGGACCTGGTCCGAATCGCCCAGCTAGAATCCTAGACCTGGGACTCCAGTGGCTTTTGATACTTGTGGTGGTTTGTCCCGCAGAGGCCGGACGGGAGCTTGGTCTCCAGTGTGGCAGTGTTGAAGTGGTGAAAGCTTTCACAGAATTATTTAGGTCATGTGGGCTCTGCCCTCGTGGAATGATTAATGCTGGTCTCAAGGAGTGGGTGGGGTCTCACAGGAGGAAGCTCCAGCCAGAAAAAAAAAGGGAGGGGGAGATTGTTTATCAAAGAAGGGACTGGAGCTGGTGTGGTGGTGCACTCGTTAAGCCACGGCCTGAGAAGCCAGCGTTGCATGTGGAGGCTGATTTAAGCCCCAGCTGCTCCACTTCTGATCCAGCTCCCTGCTAATGCGCCTGGGAAGGCAGTGGAAGATGCCCAAGTACTTGGGGCCCTGCTATGCATATGGGAGAGCCAGAGGGAGCTCTAGGCTTCTGGCTTCAGCCTGGCCCAGCCCTGGTTATTGCTGCCATTTGGGGAGTGAAGCAGCGGATGAAAGATACCTCTTTCTCTCTCTCCTTCTGTAATAAAATTTTTTTTAGACAATAAAAAAGGGGCTGGTGCTGTGGTGTAAAAGGGTAAGCTACTGCCTACAATATCAGCATTCCATGTGGAAGCTGGTTCGAGTCCCAGCTGCTTCACTTCTGATCCAGCTCTCTGCTATGGCCTGGGGAAGCAGTAGAAGATGGCGCAAGTCCTTGGGATCCTGCACCCATGTGGGAGACCTGGAAGGAGCTCCTGGCCCCTGGCTTTGGCCTGGCCCAACCCTGGCCATTGTGACCATTTAGGGGAGTGAACCAGCAGATGGAAGACCTCCCTCTATCTCTCCTTCTCTCTGTGTGTATCTCCAGGCCTTTCAAATACATAAGTAAATTTTTTTACAGTAAATAAATAAGTAATAAAAAGATAAAAAGAATGACCTTGGCTCTCCCTAGTCTCCTGCTTCCTGTCTCACAGCGTAGCCTCCTCTGCACACACTCCCATTATTGCAGTGCCAACTGCCGGGAGGCCCACACCAGAGCCCCACAGATGCGGGGTCCTGCCTTTGAGTCCCCGGATCTCTTTGCTTTATAAAGTACCTATAACTCTGGGGTTTTGTGAGAGCAGCAAAGAGACGGAGATGGTATTACCATCTCCAAGGGCGCATTCGGTTGCTACGTGTGAAGTAGAAGAAGTCTGAAAACCAGGCAAAAGACCGGGAGGGAACAAACCCACACATACACAGTCAGAAAGCGCGAGATGGAGAGAGACAGTGATTGAGATTCTGCAAGAGGGAGACAATTGATTTTCCACACAGCTCAGCCTTTCAATTTTATTTCCTGTCCCTGGTGGGGCCCGGAGACCTAGCTCTTGCTTGGATTCTGAACTTCCAATAACACTGTTTTTGCTTAAGTCAGCAGGAACTTAACTATTCTTGCAACTAAAGATCCCTGAGCAAAAAACCTGGGAGCTATTTGGTCCTGATCACCAGCTATGGCTCAGGACGTGATGAGAAATTTGCCCTTAGCCTCAGCATCTGCCGGGTGGCTCATGGGACACGGTTCTGTGTCTCCTGATGCCCACTGGAAGGCATCATGGGAGATGCAACCCTAGCCCCAGGCTCTGCCACAGGGCCTCATGGGAAATTCAGTTCTAGCTTCACTTCCTGCCGTAGGAGATCGTGGGAGATGTGTCCCCAGCTGCAGTATGCTGTAGGGAATTATGGGAAAGGTAATGTTAACCTCAGTTCTGACTGTGGAGTATCTCGGATGGTGTTGTCCTGGCCCCATCCCTGCTGTAGGACGTCACGGGAGACACAAGGGTACTTCAACCACTTCATGGGAAAAATGAGAGTAGAAGATAACTTTATTTTGGTGCATGTAATACAATCCTTGTGTAACTTTTTCATGACATGCGTTTTCTGTGCAGGCCTTGAGTGTCGTCCTGGTCAGTTTCTGTTGTAGGGCATCATGGGAGAGGCAGCCCCCCCCCACTTTGTTTCTTCATCCCCTGCCATGGGCCAGGCCTACGGAGGTGAACAAACAAAAGGTCTTGCTCTCCATGGCACTCCTAGTGGGGAATAAGCTAACACCAAGCAGCCGGCAGGCCTGGCAGTTAGTTCCAGCTAGCCAGTCCTGCACGAGGAGACAGCCCGCAAACGTGATGGAGGAGAACCATACCATTCCGTGATCCTGGCATCAGGCATTTGAGCCGCACTGGCTCTGGGACCACAGGGCTTGGCTCAACCAGCTGGAGATGCAGGGGCTTCTGGCATCTAGAACTGTGAGAGGATTAGGCTCCTGTGCCTTGAAGCCACCTGGTGTGTCGGTTTGTAGGAAGTTCTTACAGCAGTCCCGGGACTCGAACCCAGCTGCGTTGGGTGCAGGCCCCCGGGGTGCCTGGGCTGAGCTGGCCGGAACGCCCGGGCTCCCTGTCCGTGGACCCTACCCTCAGTGCTTGGGCTTTCTCACAGCATGGCCGCCCTGGGGCGGTAGGACTTCCCCAGAGCATGTGTTCCAAAGCGAAGGGAAAGATGGCCGTCTCCCAAAGCCTGGTTCCAGCGCCTGCAAACGGCGATGGCCGCCAGCTTCCGATCATCGTCCCTGGATTCAGGGGGCGAAGAGCTGGACCCTGCCCCAAGCAGTCGCCACAAGGACAGGTGGTGGCACTTGTGCCTGGAGGAAGCCTTGAACACCCGGCCGTCCCTCTCCTGTCCCGCACCCCAGTCCCGCACTTCTGTCCATGCAGCCCCTGGGGGATGGGCAGCCTCGGCGGACAGTGAGGACCCACACTCTCCAGTACCCTGCCCCAGGAGCGCAGCTACAGTGGGAAGGCCGGTCTCTCCCCATCAGCTCCATGGCATCCGGGGGACCACAGCTCACCTTTGTCCCCAGCCCCAGAGCGCCCGGGGCAACGCAGTCCTGATCTCAAGTCTGCTCCGGGGTGCACCAAGGGGTCCGGTGGGGGCTTCTCTTCGGTCCACCTCCCTTCCCAGAGCACGCAGGGAAACACGACACAGTAGTGAGAGGCCGGCCGCAGGTGCACGTCCACGAGGGGCGCCCGAGTGCCTGGGTCAGCCAAGGAGTCCAGGACCCTCGCCCCGTCCTCCTCCCGGTAGATGCAACAAAGAAGGGTGGGTACGGTACAAAAGTCTTTATTTAAGTATAAAATAAATATCGCGAATATTAATGAATAAAAACAGCACTAGCGACAACAATACTCATCAGCCAGGGGTCCCCGCCCGTGGCTCCGCAGCTGGGGACGGACGAGAGGGGCCCCCCGGATCCAGCCCGGGGTGGGAGCGGGGGCTCAGGTCCAGAGGAGGGTGACCCCCCACAGTCTGGAGGTGGCCAGCGCGGTGAGGAGGAGGCCGAGCGGGGCCGGGCCGGGCCGGGGGGCGCCCGCCCTGCGGTGCTCGGCGTCCGAGGCGGGGCCGTTGCAGCCCGGGCCTGCACAGCAGGTGACGTTGATGTGGGTCAGGCTGTACGCCTCAGCCACATGCAGGTTTTGGCACCAGGACGAGGTGGCGCAGCCGCGGACCGTGTAGCTCGGGTTCCCCAGCCCTGAGGAGACAGAAGCCTGCGTGAGCCTCCCTGGGCCCGGAGACCCCTGGGCAGCGCGGAGCCAGCAGGGACGGCGGGACGCGATGCGGGGCCTGGCCTGGCCTCCCCGCGGGCGACCGCCTGACTGCAGCAGAGCATATGCAGGGCCCCAGCTGTCTCCTCCTAGCCAGACACTCCCGCCATGTGCGGCGCAGACAATGCCAGCCTTCCCACCACGCTTTTTTGTTGTTGTTTGGGGGAAATACAGGCGTTTTTCATGGAAGAAATATGTGACTTTTCTTACTACGCAGTGAGAGCTGTAACTGTTACTGCAGAAGGAATAAACACGCCTTTAGAGCGTTCCTCAGCGCAGTATGTAGGGATGGACGCCACTCACACAAGCAATGATGCTTTTTTCTTTGGACAGGCAGAGTGGACAGTGAGAGAGAGAGACAGAGAGAAAGGACTTCCTTTGCCGTTGGTTCACCCCCCAATGGCCGCCACGGCCTGTGCGCTGCGGCCTGTGCGCTGCGGCTGGTGCACCGCAGTGATCCGAAGGCAGGAGCCAGGTGCTTCTCCTGGTCTCCCATGGGGTGCAGGGCCCAAGCACCTGGGCCATCCTCCACTGCACTCCCGGGCCACAGCAGAGAGCTGGACTGGAAGAGGGGCAACCGGGACAGAATCCGGCGCCCCGACCGGGACTAGAACCCGGTGTGCTGGCGCCGCAAGGTGGATTAGCCTGTTGAGCCACGGCGCCGGCCTCTTTTTTCTATTTTTTTTTTTTTTAGGCGCCTGAGAGAATGTTAAGACCTACGAGGGGGCCGGCGCTGTGGCTCCGCAGGCCGCCAGTACCTGCCCCGCCGGGACCCACTGTGGGCGCTGGTTCAAGTCCCGGCTGCTCTACTTCCGATCCGACTCCCTGCTAAAGGGCCTGAGGAAGCCGCAGAGGTTGGGCCAAGCGCTTGGGCCCTGCACCGACGTGGGAGGCCTGGACGGAGCGCCTGGCTGCTGGCGTCGGTCTGGATCAGCCCAGGCTGACTTGGGGAGCAAAGCAGTGCATGGAAGCTGTCTCTCCCCCTCTCCTTTCAACGCTGCTAAATGAATGAATGAATGAATGAATGAATGAATGAGTCTATCTCAAGGGTAAAACAAAAAAGACCGAAAAACTTGAGAACTTCTGGACTACAGGGACCTTCCGAGATGTCCCTGGGCGAGAGCGTGTGCCCACAGGAAGTCCCGCCCCACGGAAGCCCACGGCAGAACGGCCACCGCCCGGCGCCTTGCTCCTATTGGCGCCCTCCCGAAGGAAGTCCCGCCTTTCCCACAGGAAGGCCCGCCTCTCACGCTGCCCCCAGTTAAGCGTCCCCGGCCAGCGCCCCGCAGAGCCTCACCGTCGGTGCCGGTGGCCTCCAGGCAGCGGTTCATGGGCCCCCGGCAGTCGGTGAGGGTCGTCTCATCCGAGGAGCACCCGTGGGTGCTGTTGCCCTCACAGCTGTGGCACTGGAGGCCGTTGGGCGGCAGGTCGTGCAGCTCCAGCACTGGGGAGAAGACAGGGGCGCGGGCCGCGGCGGTCAGCGGTCAGCGCGCGGGGCCGCCGGGGGCCGAGGCCCGGCCTTCGGGGCGTCCCCGGGGGCGGGCAGAGCGGGAGCCCCTTACCCGACCCCCACCCCTGCCCGGCCCGCCGCTGCCAGCATCCGGGGAGGAAGCCAGAGGCCAAGAGCTGTCTGCCTCTTGAAGACCAAAACCTGCCTAGGTTTTGGTTAAACAAGAAGCCATGCCTGGAAGGGGCTTTCAACAAGGTCATGAAAAACGCACGTGGGTGTCATGGGTGGGCGTGGATGTCAAAGCCACGGGCGGGACGGCTTGGCAGTTGGAGAGACGAGAGGGGGGCACCTCCCTGCCCCCCCCCGCGGGCCCCCGGGCCCCCTACCTGGGCCCTTGTTACAGTTGGAGGTGTTGCAGCACAGCAGGAAGTGGAAGGTGTGGTTGTTGTGGAAGCCCGTGGGCCCCGGGCAGCCAGGCAGGTGGCCGCAGCCGCGGGAGTGGTGTTCATCCCGCAGGCTCCCTGGGGGGCAGAGGTCAGAGGTCACTGTGGGTGAGGGGCCCCATCCTGCCCGTCTCTGCACCATAGGATCCAAAAGACTACGTTTCCCCGGCCTCTCCCGCCGATGAAGTTCTGGTCATGTGATAGGAGTGGACCTGCTGACTGGGCCTTGCAGAGGGCGACCCCCACGCCCTTCCTTCTTCCTGAGGTTTGACCACGAGGTCTGGAGCTCTGGCAGCCACCTTGGACTACAAGGCAGTCTTGAGAATGGAGGTCGTGGCCCTGGGCTTCCGATCCCTGGACTTCCTGCCCGTGACCTGGGGCTCCCGGTTCAGTGCAGGTGGGCAGCAGGGGCTCCCGGCAGGCAGGCGGGGGCTCACCTTCCTGGCTCCGGTGGCTCACCACCTCCAGACACTGTTCTCCCGGGTGCCGGCACTGCAGGCTCTGCTCCCGCCTCCTCTCACAGCTCATGTCCGAGGAGGCGCAGGAAGTACATTCCAGGTAGCGGCTTCGGGGGAAGGGGGCAGCCCGGCCTGTTTGGAAGAGAGGGGGCGTCCTGGGGCCCGGCTCCCCCCAGGCTGCTGCTCCCATCCTGCCCTCGGCCCTGCCCGCTCCGCCTCCTGAGTGGTTCCTCCTCTCTTCCTCGGCAGCCCCTCTGGGCCCCAGACTTGACACCACGCAGGCCTCCCATGCCCCACGGGCTCCCCGGCCCGGGACGCCCTTCCCGGCTTCCTCTTCTCCCGAACCCCGCCTCGGGCTTCAGGAATCCTCTGCGATCTCCCCCCCCACCCGGTGGCCCCCAAAGATCCTGCATCCCGGAACTCATGCCCTCGTGCAGGCCTTGGAGTGGGGGTTTGGCTCCGCGGCTGAGGCGTGGCTTGGGGTGTCCACGCCGGACCAGAGCCTGGGCGCACGACTCGGCTGTGCCCCCATCCGGCTTCCTGCTCACGTGCCCTCGGAGGCAGCCGGCGATGACTCAAGTGGTTGAGCCCCTGCCCCCGACGCGGGAGACCAGGAGCGCACTTCCGGTTCCCAGCTCCTGGCTTTGGCCTGGCCCAGCTCCGACTGTTGGGGCATCTGGGGGGTGAACCAGCTGATGAGAGCTCTGTGCCCCCCGCTCCCCCCGTATGTGTGTCTGACCAATAGGATAGTGAGGGAAAAGCAGACCCTGTGCCTTGTGCCTGGCCGGCTCAGCTGCCTTGCTGGGGTGGACGGTCCGCCAGCACCATGGAGAGGTCCCGGCCAAAGCCATGCGAGCAGCGCCTGCTCACGGCCTCACGGAGCTCCGGTGACAGAGCCTGAGCCACAGGAACCCAGCTGAGCTGCCCTGGGACCCTCGACTCTTAGAAACTTCGCCAACTCCTGCATGCTCGTCTTCGCCTTCCATTATGGGGCAGTCGGCAATCGATTACCATGAGGGTTCTCCTGATATTCACAGATATGTGCAAATAAAGGCTAAGCTTGTTTTGGCAAAAATATTTTGAAATATGGGGCTGGCATCGTGGCACAGTGGGTCAAACCCTGCCTCTGATGCCTGCATTCCATCTCGGGGCACTGGTTCGAGTCCCGACCGCTCCCCTTCCACTCCAGCTCCCTGCTATGACCTGGGAGAGCAGCAGAGGGCGGTCCAAGTGCCTGGGCCCCTGCCACCCACATGGGAGACCCGGATGGAGTTCCAGGCTCCTGCCTTCAGCATGGCCCAGCCCCATCCGCTGTGGCCAGTTGGGGAGTGAACCAGTGGCTCTCTGCCACTCTGCCTTTCAAATAAATAAATTTTTTTTTGCACTCCATCTGCAATTTGTTCATGCTGCACGTTTTCCACGAACTTTCTGAAGTCCCGTTGTACCCTGGCCGTGCCCGGGGGCGGAGCCTCACTTGACTGATCCACTTTAAGTTTCTCATGGCCCTTCCAGTGCAGGCCAACTGGACAGGTGCCTATTCCTTGGACACACCAGGGCTGTTCCTGGGCCCAGGCCTTCCTGACCCCAGATATCCGGCCCGAGTCCGGGCCAAGTCTTAGGAAGCACAAGGGCTGCCAGGCAAGTGCAATTAGGTGAATCACCCGCAGCCCCGGCCAAATCACCTCCTTCCAAGAACAACCGCCAGGCCACAGCCCGGGCCTCCTCACACGAGCGTCCACCAAAGGGAAACCCAGCCTCGTCACTGCCCAAACAGCTGTGGCGAGAGTCGCCACCAGGGTCTCTGGGACTTCCGGGCACAGGGGTCCCTGGGGTCGTAGCCCCTTGTGCGTCTCAGAGTGTGGACTGTTCCCCACGGGGATGCCATCTCCCGAGCTAGCTTCCCTTTCACTCCCAAATCTCGGAGCTCCAGACCTGCACACAGTACACCAAGGATGCTCCTGGCTGCACCTCAAACAGCCGAGTCCCCCCTGCCCGCAGCTGAACCCTTCCCCCTCCTCCTGAGTCCCACCTCTCGGGGGGGGGGGCTCTGTCCCAGACCCTCAGGGGGGCAGAAACCAGAACTATCCCTTCATCCTCCATGCACGCATCAGCCTGGGGACGTCTATCCTGTCCTGGAGTTATCAATCTTCTAAAAAGTTATTTACTGAGAGAGAGAGAGAGAGAGATGCACACTCCCATCTACCTGTTCACTCCCCAAATGCCCATGGCGGCTGGGGCTCGACAGAGGCTAAAGCCGGGAACCAGAAATCCCATTGAGGTCTCCCACTTGGGTGGCAGGAACCAAACCACTTGAGCCATCACGGCCGCCTCCCGGGGTCTCCATGGGTAAGACGTGGAGTCAGGAGCCAGAGGCAGGCATCAGACCCAAGCCCCGCAGTGCAGGATGCGGCGTCTCGGCCAGCGTCTCAGCTGGCAGGTCAGACTCCCCCTCCACTGTTCAGTTGTTTTGCTCTGCAGCTTCTAAGCTCTCTGAGCACACCTACAGAGTTCTTCACTTCAGTTTTGTTCTGTTTCCTATTTGACTCTTGAAGAATGAATTCCAGATGATAAAACTTATCATTCCCTCTATGTTTGAATACGTACATATTTGTAAAGATTTAGTTATTCATCTGAAAGGCAGGTTTACAGAGAGACATAGGAGAGATCTTCCATCTACTGTTCACTCCCCAAATGGCTGCGATGACCAGGCCAAAGCCAGGAGCCTGGAACTCCATCCAGGTCTCCCACATGGGTGTCAGGGGCCCAAGCACTTGGTCCATATTCTGCTGGCTCCCAAGTGCATTAGCAGGGAGCTAGATCAGAAGTGGAACAGCCGGGATTCGAACCAGCGCTCATATGGGATGCCTGCGTCTCAGGCAGCAGCCTTACCCACTGTGCTGACTCCAGTCCCCATGGTTTGTTTTGTTTTAATATATTGATGGTAACTGTTTAAAGTTCCCTGTCTAAGAACTCCAATACCTGAACCTCTAAGAGTCTGTTTCTGTTGTTGGGGCTTCCTTTGGTTCCTGGTCAGCTGGTCCAGGGGTACCTTGTAAGTTTTGATTCAATGTGAGACATCACAGAGCAAATTTGTACTGGGCCTAAGTGATGCTGTCTTCTTCCAAAGCGGGTGGGGGGCTCTTCCTGTCAAGGATGTGACGTGGGGTTTTGTGGGGCCGAGCCATTTCAGTGTCCCCCCACCCCGCATGAGGCCTCAGGAGGCCTGAGGGGTTCCCAGCCCTCCTGGCAGCGTCAGCCCAGCTCCCCCGCAGCGCTGGCTTCCGGGAGCCTCGCTGTGACTTCCCAGGCAGTACTGTCTGCCGACTTCCCTGCGGGCTCACGCTGCACGTGTACAGTTTGCCAGCGACGGGAGGCGCAAAGGCAGCTTTGGGGGTCCCTGCCATTCCAGGATGTCACTTCTCGTCCTCAGCTCCAGCTCCTGACTTCTCAGTCTAGCGAGAAGACTGTCTGTGTGGGCTCCGCTTCCCCTCCACGGCGGGGAACGGGGAGAGCACTCGGGGACGAGGCGGGCTGTGGGGGACACTCAGCCTCTCTGCCTCTCTTCCTCCAAACACCCCCAGTTCCTCCCTCCATGTGCCGCTCCCAGGGGCTTCCAAGAACTGTCTGCTTTGTCCAGTGTTTCTGTCCCCGGCAGAGGGATCGGTCCGGTACAAGCGCCTCCACCGTGACTGGAACTGCACGTCTGCCCCCGCCATCTCACCTGTCGCTCAGGCCTGCTCATACATGTCTTTTTTTTTTTATTTTTATTTTTTGACAGGCAGAGTGGACAGTGAGAGAGAGAGACAGAGAGAAAGGTCTTCCTTTGCCATTGGTTCACCCTCCAATGGCCGCTGCGGCCGGTGCACCGCGCTGCTCCGAAGGCAGGAGCCAGGTGCTTCTCCTGGTCTCCCATGGGGTGCAGGGCCCAAGCACCTGGGCCATCCTCCACTGCCTTCCCCGGGCCACAGCAGAGAGCTGGCCTGGAAGAGGGGCAACCGGGACAGAATCCGGCGCCCCGACCGGGACTAGAACCTGGTGTGCCGGCGCAGCAAAGCAGAGGATTAGCCTATTGAGCCGCGGCGCCGCCCCGCTCACCTGTCTTGAGGGAGCCCTTACGCCCGCCCACGTCCCTCCCTCCCTCTGCTCGCCTGACCCCTTAGGTGAGATGCTCTCTTCTGCATCCAGACAACCTCGCCACCTGCAGCTTGGCTCCCCCTCTGCTATGCTTCCTCCCCTCCTGTCTTATGTTCTGAGGTGAGAATGATGTGTTAATAGTTTGTGATTGGGGCCTGCGATGTGGTGCGGGGGGGGGGTGGGGGGGGTGGGTGAGGGGGGGTGGTTAACACCTTGGCCTGAAGCGCCAGCATCCCATATGGACACCGGTTTGAGTCCTGGCTGCTCCACTTCCCATCCAGCTCTCTGCTGTGGCCTGGGAAAGCAGTGGAAGATGGCTCAAGTCCTTGGGCCTTGCACCTACATGGGAGACACAGGAGAAGTACCTGGCTCCTGGCTTCCGATCAGCACAGCTCCAGCCACTGTGGCCATCTGAGGAGTGAAGCAGCGGATGGAAGACATCTCTCTCCCTTTCTGTTGGTCTACCTTTCAAATAAATCTTTAAAAATGATTAAAAATAATTTTTTTTGTGATCACGGGGCAAGCATCCCAGTTTAAGCCACTGCCTGCCATGCGGGCATCCCATG
The DNA here is from genome assembly GCA_015711505.1 of Sylvilagus bachmani. Lineage (NCBI taxonomy): Eukaryota > Metazoa > Chordata > Mammalia > Lagomorpha > Leporidae > Sylvilagus > Sylvilagus bachmani. The sequence goes on along the minus strand of CM027395.1, from coordinate 7,233,467 downwards.
TGAGTGCTGGTTCAAATCCTGGTGCTCTGCCTCCAATCCAGCTCCCTGCTTATGCACCTGGGAAAGCCTCAGGTCCTTGGGCCCCTGCCACCCACGTGGGAGACGCAGATGGAGTCCCTGGCTCTTGGCTTTGGCCTGGCCCTTCCCCAGCTGTTGCAATCATTTGGGGAGTGAACCAATAGGTGGAAGATCTTTCTCCCTTTGTCTCTCCCTCTCTGTAACTGTGCCTTTCAAACACATAAATACATCTTTAAAAACATTTGTACATGATTTTCCCTGCTCAAAAGCCCTCCGTGGCCCCCACTGCTCCCAGGATGCGGTCTGTGTTCCTTCCCACTGCCCACAGGACCCCACGGAGCACACGCTGCCCTGCACTGGCTGCTCTCGCCCCACTCTGCCCCGCACTGGCTGCTCTCGCCCCACTCTGCCCCGCACTGGCTGCTCTCGCCCCGCTCTGCCCTGCACTGGCTGCTCTCGCCCCGCTCTTCCCTGCACTGGCTGCTCTCACCCCGCGCTGCCCTGCACTGGCTGCTCTCACCCGCCCCACTCTGCCCTGCACTGGCTGCTCTCACCCACCCCACTCTGCCCTGCACTGGCTGCTCTCGCCCCACTCTGCCCTGCACTGGCTGCTCTCGCCCCACTCTGCCCTGCACTGGCTGCTCTCACCCCGCGCTGCCCTGCACTGGCTGCTCTCACCCGCCCCACTCTGCCCTGCACTGGCTGCTCTCACCCACCCCACTCTGCCCTGCACTGGCTGCTCTCGCCCCGCCCCACAACTCCCTTCCTCCAGCTGCTCCCTCCTGCTCCAGTGGGAGCCCCCCCACACACACATACACTGGTTCTCAAGCTATTCCACCTGAGGGATCCCTCATCATCCAGCTTCCGCAGGGCAGTTAAACCACCACTCGGGGCGCCCTCACCCCGCCCGAGTGCCTGGGTTCCAGTCCCAGCTCTGCTTCCCCCATTCCGGCTTCCTGCTGACGTGCACCCTGGTGATGGCTCAGGTGCTTGGGGCAGGGACTATGTGGGAGACCAGATTGAATTAGGGGCTGCACCCTGGCCCCGCCCCAGCTATCGCAGGCATTTGGGGTGTGAAACAGTGGATGGAAGAGTCTCTCTCTAATGAAATAAATGAAGTTCAGCGTAGCTTCTGTTCCTGAGAGAACCTGACCCTGTCCACGTCTTTTTCCTCCTTCCCTGCCCCGAGTCAGGTGTCTCCCTGGGGCCCCACAGCCCCTGCTCTTCCCTCACCCCAGCCCCCACCCTTCTGCCCCAACCTCCCCATCTCAGCCCCACCCCCTGCTTGTGCCTAGCCCGTCACAGCTCTGAGCACTCTGCACAGTCACTGAAGAGGCATCTGTCACCTTCCACACGCACACACACACATGCACACAGGCACACACGCGTGCACACTCAGGACGGTGAACCCCATGGGGGCAGGGCTGGCAGAGGCCCACAGTTCTGAGTGCGGGAGAGATATTCCAGTTGCCAGCAGGACCCCAAGATGGCATGGAGAGGAGGGTGCTACAGGTCTGTGAGTCACTCGATGCCTGGATTGGCAGCTGCCTCCCCACGCCCACTCCCACCTTCTCCCTACCCTCCACGTGTCCCTGTGAGGCCCAGCAGGGGCCCAGGGGTCTGCTCTGGCACTGACCGGTCTCACGCATGCGTGTAGTCATCTGTCTGCCTCCACGCGTGACACAGCCAAGAGCTAGCGCTCTCCCTAGCCCGTCGGCCGGGACAGGAAGGCAGCATCCTGTCGGGTCACTTCCCTAAAGTGAGCGGCGGACTCAGGCCGGCCAGCAGGTGACAGCTTGCGGTCAGGATGGATGCAAGCCTGGCAGAATCAGGAAAGCCCAGGGCAGATGCGGCGCTGTGCTCACTGACGTCACGCGACAGGTGGCCTCAGCCGGATTCCTGTCCGACCCGGCCCCTCCCGCCCCCCCAACCCTTGGTCTCCTGTGGGATTTCTGGAAACTCTGATTCTTTCTAAGTCTTTTCCACAAACCGCGCAGACTCTAAAGCCCACACTGGGCCTCATGGAAGCCTCTTTACCGTCTCTCAAAGACCCCCTCTCCAGGGGCCCTCCCCAGCCCATCGCAGCCTCTTCACTTGGACTTCCCTTAGGAGCCTCGTGTGTGCGCACATCACGGCTGGGACCACCTCCTGTGCCCACGAGAAAGCTGAGCTGGGCTGACAGAGGCTCCTTAGTGGCCCGGGGTGGGGGTGGCGCGGGCTGCCACTCACCAGGTGTGGGCTTGTTGCACAGGTCTGACGCACACACGGTCTCCGTGAGCGTGATGATCTGCAGGCCAGTTCGGTAGCTCATGGTCCTGTTGGTCTTCTCTGGGTGGGTACAGCCTCTCTCCACCACCTTCAGCTCCTCCCCTCCTGGGAAGACGCAGCTCGCTTAGCCACAGGTCCGCCGGGTCCCGCCTAGCCTCTGACGCCCCGGGTCTCTGGGGCCACCCCCTCCCAGGGCCAGTCTTTGCCAGGTCTCTCCCTTCGTCCGAGTTCAAATCTACCTTTTCTAGAGTGACCCTTCCCATGGGGAGCCTGCTCTTCCTCAGTAAAGACACATCATGGAACGTTCTGGATCCATCAACCCCTGCTCCGTACCCCAGCGGGTGATGTCAGGAGGGAGTAGTCTCTCATAGGAACCCGTAAACGGAAATGCCAGCGACAGCACTGTGGCACAGTGCATTAGCCATCGCCTGCTGTGTCAGCATCCCATGTACGCATCCTGGCTGCTCCACTTCCTGTCCAGCTCTCTGCTATGGCCTGGGAAAGCAGCAGAAGATGGCCCAGTTCCTTGGACCCCTGCACCTGCATGGGAGACCCGGAAGAAGCTCCTGGCTCCTGGCTTTGGATGGGCCCAGCTCCAGCCGTTGGGACCATCTGGGGAGTGAACCGGTGGATGGAAGACCTCTCTCTCTGTCTCTCCCTCTCTGTCTGTAACTCTACCTCTCAACAAAATAAATAAAATCTTTTTTTAAAAAAAAGTACAGGGAAATGTTTCCAGCTGGCCAAACAGGATGAGAATGATAGAATCACCCAACTTTGTAAAATAACAGCTTTTTGCCATATTTGTCTTGCTTTTTTTTTTTGAAACTGGAATTTAAAAGAGTTAAAACTCATTCACACCTCCTGAAGCCCACTCTCCTCATGCCCTGTCCAGAGGCAACCAGTGGTGGAGGTGATTCTCACACGGCATGCCCGTGGCAACAGCAACTATTGCTCCCAACAGGGGAGGGCCGTGCTGTGCAGCCCACTGCTCCCCCCCTCCCCCCGGTGTTGTGTTTCTGAGCTGTGTCCACACTGACACCGCCAGCGCTAGTTCCTTCCATGAACTGCTGCACAGAGACAGAGCCCAGCCAGGCAGGGAAGGCGCCCGCATCCATGTTAGAATCCCTGGGCTCAACACCTGGCCCTGTGGTAGCGGCAAAGCCACCACCTGCAGCGCCAGCATCCCATATGGGCACTGGTTCGAGTCCCGGCTGCTCCACTTCCCATCCAGCTCTCTGCTCTGGCCTGGGAAACGGGCCATCTCCTTGGGCCCTTGCACCTGTGTAGGGGACCTGGAAGAAGCTCCTGGCTCCCACTGGTTCAGCCATTGTGGCCATCTTGGGGAGTGAACCAGCAGATGGAAGACCTCTCCCTCTCTGACTCTGCCTCTCTGTAACTCTACCTTTCAAATTAAGAGACACATCTTTAAAAATAAGACAAATACATCTAAAAAAAAAAAAAGCAAAAAACCACCTGGCCCTGGCTCCTGACTCCAGATTCCTGTCCATGCAGACCCTGGGCGGCAGTGGCCACGGCTCAGTTAATTAGGCCCCTGCCACCGACATGGGAGGCCTGGCTGAGTTCCCGGCTCCTAGCGTCTGCCCTGGCTGTCCGGCGCGGCTCCAGCTGTTGCTGGTATTTAGGGAGTGACCCAGCAGACAATGCAGCCCCCCATCCCTACGTGATCACACTGCGAGCCGTGGCTGACTCCCGGATGTTCCCGATCTCCATGTCACAAACACATTTGCTCAGAGCAGTCTTACACTCGTGTCCCTGGGCACGCGTGGCCAAGGTCGCTAGGAGCTGGCCTTCACCTGGGTCAAATCGCTGTGGACGCCGGGCCTGGGGATATGCAGCGCCCCCCACCCCAGCCCCAGCCCCAGCCCCAGCTCGCTGGACGTGGAAGCGGTGTCGGAGGCGGGCGTCCCCGTGGGCCGTGCTCGCAAAACTCACCTTCCCATATGTGCAGTGCCGTGGTCCGGCAGAGAGCCTGGCCCGGCACGCACTCCTCCACGCTGCAGGCCCCGGTGCGCTCGCACCGCATGCACCGCAGGCCCTGGGAGGCTGCGGAGAGAGGAGGGGACAGGAGAGGAGGGGTCATCGCAGCTCCGCACCGCGGTCCCCCCTCGCCCCTCACGCCTCGACGCCAAGACCCGGTGCGCAGGCCTCGGGCGCTCGCTTGGCTCTGCGCTCCCGGTTCTGCCCGCGCTGCCCCAGCGCTGGGCTCCAGCCTAGCCGGGTTCCGCGTTCCCTCTCTGCTCCCCGCAAACTTCTCCGCGCTTGGGAAGTCCCGCCCGCGCCCCTGTGTCCGTCGGGACTCTCTATGCCCGTCCCTGTGGGTCCCCTCACCTCGCCCCAGGGATCCTCCCCAAGCCCCTGGGCGACCCTGGGGGTCCCTTTTGCCAGTACATCCCGCGGGCTCCCCGCCCACCTGTCCGTCCCGAAGTTCTAACCCCGCCCACCAGGCTGCCCGAGTCTAATCCCAACCAATCAATCCCCCGCGAGGCGCTCTTCCCGCCCCCAGCTCCGCCCCGATATTAACGCTCCGCCCCTGCACGGCTCCTCGCTTCTAGACCCGCCCCTTGGTTCACCGACATTCTCTCCCCGCCCCTGCCGGTCTCCGCAGTTCGAGCCCAGGTCTCAGCCCCACCCTCTAGTCCCGCCCCCAGTTTTTAGCCCCGCCCCTTAGCCCCTCCCAGCCGCCACGGGCCCGCCCCCAAGGCCTCCCCGGAGGTCCCTCCCCTCCCCGAGAGGTGACTGCTCCCTCCTGGCGGGTTACTCACCGCCGCACCCCGCACCCGCACCCCGCCCCGCCCTGACTCAGTGCCCCACGTTCTCCGGGGGAGACGGCGACCTGAGCGAGGGGCTCAGGGGGAGGGGAGGGTCCGCGAGGGACGAGCCCCGGCGCCTGGAGTCCGCCGTCAGGGCGGCTGTGTGGCTCCCGCCACTCCCGTGTCCTCCGCCCGGGGAAGCGGGGTGAAGCCCAGCCGGTTCGAAGAGGGCCTGGAGCAGCCGCCCCCCCCCCCCCCCCGACACACACCGCGTTCCCCGGCCAGCCCTCCCGGGCCCGGCGTCGGCCGCGGAGCCTTTGGCCTGGGGGCGCAGGGACTGGGATCCCCTCCCCCAGCCCCGCACTCAGCCCCGATCCCGCACGGGCATCCGGGGGCCCAGCCCCTACCTGGACGGCAGGTGTGCAGCCACAGCAGCAGCAGCAGCAGCGCGGGCGGCGGGCGGCCCATGTCCGGAGCTGTCCGGAGGGCGGCTCCCGTCCGCGCCTCTCCTCTCGTCCGGTCCCGGGAAGGCGAGTTTTGTGGCCCCGGGGCGGAGAGGGGGGTGGACTCCTCCCCGGCGTTTGCGAAACGGCCGGTCAGCCTCGGAGGCGTGGGCGCCTCCCCTCCTCCCCCGCTGGCCTCTCCCCCTCCCAAGCTTCCCTTCCCCGGCGCGGCCGCCCCTGACTCACTAGCCCTGGTCACCGCGCCGCGCGCACTGCCTGGCGCTCCGGGGACCTGGGCCACGCCGGCCGCGAGCCTGGAAAGCGGCGGGCGGCAGGAGCCTCAGGCTGTTAGCTTTGCTGGGCGGCACCGTGGCATGGTAGCTAGGCGGCACGCTGCTGAAATACTGGGGTGCGAGTGACATAATGCCTGCAGTTTACCCGAAATGCGCTTCAGCCGAGGAGCGGGCGCTGGCGATGCACGCGGCTTTGTGGTCAGGCGGGCATTGTACTGACCCTTATCAGAGTACTTAGAGGTGAACGTCCTTGCGCCTGTATTTATTTCAAAATACCTTCAGGAGACAAGAGCCAGATCGCCACGGGTTCGCGGTCCTCATGTCTGGAAACTCGATGGGGTGGGGGCTTACTGGGCTGTTCCTTCTCCTTTTCTGGGCGTTTGCAAGGGTGTGAAGTGAAAAACAGCCAAAGGAAACGCAGGAGACCAAGACGTGGCCCGTCCTGGGGGGCCGCTGGCAGCCGGAGCGGCTCAGAGCCGTGACACGCCTGGCACAGCCGCTGGCCCCAGCGCAGCGCCCAAACGGCTCCTTCAGTCCTCTGGACTGGACGCCGGCCAGGGAGCTGGGACACCGCCGGAAGTGAGGCCGCCTCCCCTCCCTCGTGGCGCTGACAGTGGTGGTGGTGGGGGATGTGTGTTTCTTCCAGGTCCATGAAGGAAACAGCAGAATGAGGGTGGAGGTCCAAGGGGGCAGGAGAGCGGTGGGGGTGGGCTGTTTCAGCGCAGGGTGGAGGTGTGGAGGGGGTGGCCCAGAGGCTTCTCTGAGCAGTGAGGGAAGAGGTGGGGCAGACACGGGAAATGTCCATGGCCAGTGCAAAGGCCCTGAGGTTTGAGCATGCCTGTAAGATCTGGGAGCAGCAGTGGTCAGTGGGGCTGGACAGAGTTGGGGGGGGTAGGGACGAGCAAGTAGGAGCTACCTCTGTCTCTGCCACAGTGATTACACCGTTGTGATTCTTATGAATGTGTTGAAATCTTAACTAATAACACTAAGATAAAGTAAGAAACATTGCAAAGAAATTCTCTTTCCTAAGTGTGACCCAGTGGTTAAGAGTGTGGGGACTGACCCCCCTCTGTGAGGCTCAGACACCAGCTACCCACTGGCTGTGTGGCCTCTGGCAGGTTCCTTAACCTCCCTGTGCCCCAAGCTGCTTACCTGGAATGCAGAGAGAGCAAGCGTCCCCATCCCCACCCCCCACCCCTCACCCTTGCGCCAATGTGTGCACCTGGGGTGTGTGTTCAGCCTGGAGGTTAAACACCTGCTAAGATAGCCTGGTCCCAGCTAGTGCAGACCCTGGGAGGCGGTGGTGCTGGCTCAGGTAATTGGGCCCCTGCCACCCACCTGGAACCTGGATTAGTCCTGGCTCCCAGCTCCGCTCTGATTCATTCCTGGCTGTTGCAGGTGTTTGGAGAGCGCGGGCTAGCGGATACCAATGCTCTCTCTGTCTCTCAAGTTCATTCATTCATATTAATATTACTTTCATTAATTCATATTTTAAAGCATGCACCTGAGATGCTCGCCAAAGAGCCTGGTGCATAGTAAGTTGTCAATATAAATCGCTGCTGCCGCTGTCTTAAATTTTTTTGTTTTCATTTTATTTGAAAAGCAGAGCAAATGAGAGAGAGAGAGAGAGAATCGATCTTCCATCCATTGGTTCAACCCAAATGGTCACAACAGCCACAGGTGGGCTGGGAACGCCATGTGGGTCTCTCGGGTGCGTGGGGGGCAGGGGCCCGAACCCTTGAGCCCTCACCTGCGCCCCCCAGGGTTGCACTAGCAGGACTCTGGGCAGGACACAGGCACCGGACGCCGGCTGCGGTCCCCAGTGCTGCTGTCACGGCTGCACCCCCCCCCCCCCGGCTTGTTAAAGGCGCTGCACTTCCTCTTCCCGGAGGCGGATGGGCCCAGGAGCCTGAGGTCAGCAGCTGCGGGGGCCACTCGGCCCAACACCACCCGTCCCGGAGCCTCAGTTTCCCGGTCTGGAAAGCACAGCTCCTCTTGGCTTGCGTGAAGCCTTGGAGGGGTGGGGAGAGCCGGGGGTCCAGGCAGGATTGAGACCCCGCTCAGCCTCTCGCTCCACCTAGAAGTGGGTCTAGGGGGTGGGAGGCATCTCCCAGTGGGGAGAAAACCCAGGCTTGGGGCGGGGTCCCATGGAGCCCTGTGGCGCACAGGCCACTTCCTGGGCGGGGGTGGCCCGGTGGATCTGACCCACAAGCTCCCCCCCACCCCGCACCGCTCTGGTTTCCTGACATCTGTCTTGTTCTTTCTCTTGTTCTGCCCCTCTTTCTCTCTGTTACCTTCTCTCCTGCTCCTGTCTCTGCGCATTTGTCTCTTGACTGATCCGCTTTTCTCTTTCTCCATATTTGTCTATTTCTCTCTCTCTCTCTCTCTCTCTCTCTCTCTCTCTCTCTCTCGCTGTCTTTCCTGCGAGTGACACACACCTGGAAGCTTCCTGTGACGAGCTGCGGGAGGGGCAGGCAGGAGTCAGGACAGCATCCGGGAAACCGGGAAGACGTCACGGTGGCAGGAATGTCGGCTCCTGCCTCCCTGTGACTCACGGGCCGCGCCCAGCCCGGCCGCTTTCTGGGTCACAGGTGAGCCCCTGGGGTTTCGGGGGCTTCCCCAGCCTGAGAGGAGGATTTCGTGCCTCTGGGAAGAGTGTGTGTGTGTGTCAGAGAGAGAGAGAGGGAGGGAGGGAGGGAGGGAGGGAAGGAAGCTGGGGGGGGGGGGGTGACGGCCAGCAGCAGCCAGAAAAGAGGGAGAGACCAGAGGTGCAGAGAGGGAGAGACAATGGCAGAGAGAGGCTAGAGAGAGACAGGGAGTGACAGCGACAGAGAGACTCAGGAAGTCAGAGGCCAGGGAGATGGAGCAGATAGCAAGAGACAAGGACAGAGACGGGACAGAGGGAGGGAGAGGACGAGATTGAGGGAGGGAGTCTGCCTTCAGAGAGGGAAAAGTGGACAGACGGGGCTGGTGTCCTGGTGCAGGGGGTAAGCTGCTGCTTGCGACACTGGGGTCCCACGTGGGCACCGGTTCAAGTCCCGGCTGCTCCACTTCCAATCCAGCTCCCTACTAAGGGCCTGGGAAAGCAGCGGAGGGTGGCCCAATTGCCTGGGACCCCGCACCTGCATGGGAGACCCAGAGGAAGCTCCTGGCTCCTGGCTTTGTTCTGGCCCAGCCCTGGCTGTTGCAGCCATTTGGGCAGTGAACCAGCCGATGGAAGGTCTGTCTCTCTGTCTGTCCCTGTGACTCTGCCTTTCAAATACATCAATAAATCTTTTTTAAAAACCACACACACAAAATCAAGGGGCGGGCATTTGGTGGAGCGGTTGGGGTGCTGCTGGGGGTGCCTGTGTCCCACATGCAAGGGCCTGGGTTCGAGTCCCAGCTCGGCTTCTGAGCCACTTCCTGCTAATGTGTGTCCTAAGAGGCATCCTGATGGCTCGAGTACATCCCTGCACCCATGGGGGAGACCCGGGTTGGGTTCTTGGCTCCCGGCTCCAGCCTGGCCCAATCCCTGGCTGTTGTGGGCAACTGGGGAGCGAACTGGAGGGTGGGGTGGGCTCTCTCTCTCTCTCTTCTCTGGGTCTCTCTGCCTTTCAACTAGATAAAGAAATGAACAATGAATCTTGAAACAAAAGGGACGCCTGCCTGGAGACAGAAGAGGGCAGGAGCCAGAGCAGAGGGCAGCAGGCTTGGAGAGGAAGACGCTCAGCTGGCTTCAGAGCGGATGGAGGTCAAGTCCAGGATGCCGGGAAGTTGGCCCCAGCCAGAGGGCAGGGAGGCCCGTCCTGCGGAGGCCCAGGCCAAGCCACCCTGCTGGCCCTGGATTTGGGCCCATGAGACACATTTCTGACTTCTGCCTGCTGGTTCTGTGAGACAACGAAGTTCTCTGTGTGTTTAAGATTGATTGATTGATTGCTTTGAAAGGCAGAGTGACAGAGAGAGGAGGAGAGGGAAATTTCTCCATCGGCTGGTTCACTCCCCAAATGGCCTCAAAGGCCAGGGCTGGACCAGGCCAAAACAGGAGCCAGGAGCTTCCTCCAGGTCTCTCACATGGTAGCAGGGGCCCAAGGACTTCAACCATCTTCTGGTGCTTTCCCAGGTGCATCAGCAGGGAGGTGGATCAGAAGTGGAGCAGCCGGGACTCGAACCAGTGCTCTAATGCAAGATGCCAGCTTGTGTGTGGTGGCTTCACCCACTGCGCCACAACCCTGGCCCCAGTTCTGTATTTTAAAAGCCACTGGATTTGAGTAATTTGTGACAACAAGCACAGGAAACTAACACAGAAGCGGAAGTCACTTGCTTGCGCTCAATTGTCCGCGTGACGTGGGGATCTGAGCTGCAGCCTGGGGGCCGGGGGCCAGGACCCAGAAGCTTCCTCCTGCTCCTTTCCCGACCCCAGCCCCTTTCCACCCCATCCTCCACCAGCCCGCCGTCCTGGGATGGGTGGTTCAGCTGGGGAGCGAAGGGGACCCCGAGAAATTTGCGGAGTCTGTGCAAATAGAAAAATGTTCCAGCTGTTCCGTCCCAGTCCTAGGCAGCAGCAGCAGAATCGTTGCGATGCCAGGGCTAGAGATCTGGACAGACAGAGCCCCTGGTAGGGGCTGAATTCCGCCCCGGCCCCAGTATGCTGCAGTCCTGCCACCAGCACTCGGAATGTGACCGTATTTGGAACTAAGGCTGTCACGGGTGTGATGCCTTAACAGGAGGTCACACTAGGGTAGGGTGGGACCCTTGTACCCTATGACGTCCTTAGAAGGCAGCCAAGTGAAGACAGACCCGGGGAGGACGCCCAGATGACAAAGGCAGAGGCGGGATCTGCGCCAGGAGCCGGGGTGCCAGCCCGCCAGCCCGCGGCAGCCCGGAGGCGGGGCGGGGCCCTGACCCCCATCCCCCCCGCCCCTCCCGACGGTTCTACAGGGACACCAGACCTTGAGACAACAACTCACTGCTGTTCTAAGCCCCCCACCCCCCACCTTGGTCACAACAACCAAGGGCAACCAACACAGCTTCTAGGAATTCAAACCAAAAAACTTAGCAAAGGACAGGAGAGGACACGCAAATGGCTTTTATTATGGAGACACTGACACGACACTGACTCCGGTCACTGGTGCGACACTACTGGCACCAGACCAGAAGCATGGGCCCTGCCGGCTCAGTCTTAGGGGACCCCGCCCCCCAGATGTCAACGTGTTGAAATCTTTCTTTAATAAGATATTTCCAGGTCTCATGGTCAACATTCCTCTTTTTTTTTTTTTAAAGATTTATTTATTTGAAAGGCAGAGTGACATAGAGATTTTCCACCATCTGCTGGTTCACTCCCCAAATGGCCACAGCACCTGAGCTGGGACAGGCCACAGCCAGCAGCCAGGAGCTTCTCCCACGCAGGGTAGGGCCCGAACACTCAGACCGTCTTCTGCTGCCATCCCAGACGAATTAGCAGGGAGCTGGACTGGAAGTGCAGCAGCTGGGACTCGAATTGGCACTCGGCGGTAGGATGCCAGCATCCTGCAGGGGTGGCTTAACCGGCTGTGCCACCACGCTGGCCCCATGGGTTGGAGTCTTACCCCCCAAGGTCATGGTACAGGAAGTAGGTTTTTGGAAGGTGACTGGGCCAAGAGGACAGAACCCTCATGAACCGGCTTCAGGCCCTTGTCAGAGAGCCCCCTCCCCCCAGAGCTGCCTCCCACTTCGAGCACTCAGCAGATGCAAAATCCCCTGGGGCCCTAATGGACTTCCCAGTCTTGCAACACCAGGAGGAGTAAGCTGTCCCTGTTCAGAAACCGCTCGGTGGTGGAATTTTGTACAGCAGCCTGAGCTGTGGGACAGATGGCCTCGTTCACCCACCTGGGCTCCCAGCAGGCGGCTGCGGCCAGCCTGGAGCCTCTCTCCTGGATTCCCAGCCCGCTGGAGGAGAGCCCGGGCTCATGGCCCGGAGGAAGAGCCTGCCTGGCAGCGAGAGGCTAAGACCCGAGGCTGCAAGTTCCCAGGCCACGCCCCTTCTAGCAGGTTCTATCAGCCAAATCAAGTTCAACCGGTCTCAGATTGGAGGGGAGGGAGGAATAGACGCCATCTCTCTCTCTCTCTCTTTTTCCACTTAAAAAAGTATCTATTTGAAAGGCAGAGTGAGAGAGAGAGAGAGACTCTTCCACCTGCTGGTTCACTCCCCAAATGGCTGCAATGGCCAGGGCTGGGTCAGGCCAAAGCCAGGAGCCTGGGACTCTGCAGGTCTCTCACGTGGGTGCAGGGGCCCAACGACTTGACTCGTCTTCTGTTGCCTTCCCAGACACACTAGCAGCGAGCTGCATGGGAAGCAGAGCAGCTGGGACTCAAACCAGCGATCGGATACAGGACATGGGCATTGGTGCTGCATTTGCAATGCCAGCTTCTCTCTCCTCTTGATTTTCACTCCTTTGAGAGGCAGAGAGAGCAAGAGTTGAGAGTTCTCCACGACCGGTTCTCTCCCTGCGTGCATGCCATGTCTGGCCAGACTGGACAGGGCTGGATCTGGGAGCTGGGGACCCAATCCAGGCTTCCCACACCCACTTCTTCACTGCTGCCTCCCTAGGTCTGTGTGAACAGGAAGCTGGAGCCAGAGGCCAGGGGCAGAATCAAACCCAGGCACTGGGATGTGGGACGCAGGTGCCTCAAAAGGTGTCTTCATGCTGGGCCCAGCGCAGCCCTGAACCACCCCGGGACAGCCCGAGCTGCACACCTGCCTTCTGCACATCGCCCCCACCCCCTTCCACTCACTGCATTGGCAAAACCAAAACAGTGTGATGACAACCGGAGCTGGCGAAGCGGGCGAAGACGCCTGACACCATGGCTCAGGTGGCCGGAAGTGGGCACAGCCCTCGGAGGGTTGTCGAACCCTTGCCAACACAAGTCTTGCCAGCAAAGGTCCAACCCACGGAGTCACGACACGACCGCTGTTGATCGGTTCTCGAGGAACTTTTATTCTTGGTGATAGAGGGAAAGGAGAGAGGGGGAAGCAGCCGGGAGAAAGATGGAGAAAGACTGAAGAGGCTGCTCCCCATTCCCGCCCCTAACACGGTCTTTTATCCACCCCCAGTCCCTCCAGGCTAGGGCGAGTAGTCCATCAAAGGGCACGCACAGTCTCAGGTCAAGGTGCATCTCATAAGTCCTTTCAGTCAAGATGTATCTCATCTCATCAGGTCAAGGTGTGTCTCATCTCATTAGGTCAAGGTGTGTCTCATCTCATTTCCCTGACCTTGTTCTGCTCCGCAGGATGAGGCAGTGCAATGAGAAGGTCCCCACAGGTGGCCGGCCTGTGGTTCCTCACAGAGGGTCGTGTTGCAATCACCTTCAAAATATAGCAAGGCTTTGTGACAGCGTGGAACCACTCGAGCAGGGGGGTGGGGGATGAGACGGGCAGGAAGTCCTGTGTTGTGGCATTGGTCTAGGTACCAGGGATGCCTGACTCCCCAGGAGGGCATGCCTGCGGCAGGAAGAAGATGGGAAACTGGATCGGAAATGGCTTACCGGTTGTGGCTTAAGGGGGAAAATGCGGGGTGCAACGGGGGTCTACAACCTTGCAGACTGCACTCAGAGCAGGGCGCATGTCCATTCTCGCAGGAAGTACGTGGGGACTTAAGCATCCTTCTGCAACCCAGCACTGAGAGAGAAGTTTGGAGCAGTGTCTAGCTACTGCTTAAGACGCTGGCGTTCACGTCACAGCGCCTGCATTTGGTTCCCGACTCCAGCTCCCGACTCTGGCTCCTGACTCCGGCTCCCTTCCTACCGCTGCAGACCCTGGGAGGCGGCAGTGACGGCTCCGGTAAGCGGGTTCTGTCCCCTGCCCATGTGTGAGACCTGGGCTGCTTTCCTTGTTCCTGGCTTTAGCCTGGCCCAGCCCCACCTGTCGTGGACATTTGGGGAGTGAACCATGGGTGCGATCTCTGTCTCTATCTCTTAGATAAATTTTTAAAAAGGTAAATTTATTTTGTTGTTTAAAAGAATGGAGGGGTGGGCGCTGTGGTGCAGCAGGTAATCTGCGTTTGGGACACCCACGTCTGGCATTAGAGCGTCCGCCCCTCTGTGTCTCATCCGGCTGCCTGTGGACGAGCATCAGGGAGGTGGCAGGGGACGGCCCAGGTCCTCGGGGCCCTGCCGCCCACGTGGGAGATCCGGAAGGAGTTCTCGGCTCCTGGCCTCAGCCTGCCCCAGTCCTGGAAGTTATGGCGTTTGGAGAGTGAAATGGAAATCAATGGAAATCAATCAATCAATCAATTGATCGATCATTACCACCCGAACCGATTCAGATGTTTCTAAAAAATTTAAATCCATGCATAGTTTTTTTTATGCTACACATTTTTCATGAACTTCTTAAAGACTCCCTCATATCATAGATTTCAATCTTTTAAAAGACTTATTTATTTATTTATTTATTTGAAAGTCAGAGTTACACAGAGAGAAGAGAGGCAGAAGGAGAGAGAGGTCTTCCATCTGCTGGTTCACTCCCCAATTGACCGCAACAGATGGAGCTGCACTGATCCAAAGCCAGGAGCCAGGAGCTTCTTCCGGGTCTTCCATGCAGGTGCGGGGCCCAAGGACCTGGGCCATCTTCTACTGCTTTCCCAGGCCACAGCAGGGAGCTTTACCTGATACGCCACAGCGCCGCCCCCCCCCCTTTTTTTTTTTTTTTGGTAGCAAAACAAATTTATCTTTGGGGCCAGTGTTGTGCTATATGGGGTCAAACTGTGTCTTGGGACGCCCACAACCCATATGGGTGCCCGTTCAAGTCCCAGCTACTCCACTTCTGATGCATCTCCCTGTTAACGTGCCCGGGAAAATAGCAGAAGATGGCCCGAGTGCTTGGGCCCCTGCACCCATGTGGGAGACGTGGAGGAAGCTCCTGGCTTCTGCGTGGCCCTGCCCGAGCCATTGTGGCCATTTGGGGAGTGAAACAGTGGATGGAAGACCTCTCTCTCTCTCTCTCTCTCTCTCTCCCCCCCCCTCCTGCCTTTCAAATAAAAAGATAAATCCTGAAAAAGAACAAAAGAAAAGAAAAGAAGGAAGTGCCTGGCCCCAGACCACCCACCGTGGAGGTGGAGGAACAGCTCCCAGGGTGTCCAACCCCCCCTGCCCTGCCCCCCCCACCCTGCCTGTGACCTCCTCGAAGCCTCACCACCCCCACCACGAATTCTCTAACCCCAGCTGAGTCAGGGTTTACTGAGAACTTACTATAGCCCTGGGCCCAGGGTCGCCCCCATTTACAGGTGAACACACTGAGGGACAGGCAGGGGAGAGCTTGCGGGTTAGGTCAGCCTGGGCGGCGCAGTGGAGTGGGGCCCCTGCCTCAGCCCTGGGTTACTGAGACTTATCAGGGGTGCCCTGGTAAGAGACCGCCTTGCAAAAGGCGAATAGGGAATTCAGAAAGAAAAAGCTTGGGGCTGTGAACAGCACGGTCCGGTCCCTAGAGAATGAGGCTCTCCTTTGGAATGGGCGGTGCAGGGCCCGGCTCCAATCCACAGGCTGGCACAGGTGGTCCCGTGGTGCTCCCGGCGAGGCATGGGCGGGGGCATGCAGACTCGGCCTTGGTCTCCAGCCCTGCAGACAGATCTCTGGCTGGCTGGTTGGAGGCAGAAGGGCAACCTCAGTTTCCTCTTCTGGAAAATGGGTGTGAGGTGGCTTTTGCTCTGTTCCTGGCAGTCGTGTTTATTGAGTTGCGGGGCTCCCTGAGGGCTAGCTGAGCAGAACGAGAGGCGCTAGGAGGTGACAGGCCCAGCCTGCAACCCAGGAGCAAATGTGCGGGGCTGGGGGCAGGGCTCATCCTCAGGAGACCCCCAGAGCAAGCTGCCATCGCAGACCTGGCCCCGGTTGGTGACATGGCATCCTCTGCTGGGCAGGCGCAGCTCCGGGGAGAGGTGGCTCAGGGCTGCTAGTCCCTCTT
>CM027395.1:7173076-7207296 GCA_015711505.1 Sylvilagus bachmani | reverse complement strand
GGCGACATCCCGCAGGCCGCCTCGCGCCTGCGGGACCTGCTGGCCTCCTCCGAGAGCACGCGCCTGGAGGTGGGCGTCACGGGCGAGTCCGGCGCCGGCAAGTCCTCCCTCATCAACGCCCTGCGCGGCCTGGGGGCCGAGGACCCCGGCGCGGCACTCACGGGCGTCGTGGAGACCACGATGCAGCCGTCCCCTTACCCGCACCCACAGTTTCCCGACGTGACCCTGTGGGACCTGCCGGGGGCCGGCTCTCCGGGCTGCCCCGCCGACAAGTACCTGAAGCAGGTGGACTTCGGCCGCTACGACTTCTTCCTGCTGGTCTCGCCCCGCCGCTGCGGGGCCGTGGAGACCCGCCTGGCCGCCGAGATCCTGCGCCAGGGTAAGAAGTTCTACTTCGTGCGCACCAAGGTGGACGAGGACCTGGCGGCCACGCGCACGCAGCGGCCCTCGGGTTTCAGCGAGGTGGCGGTCCTGCAGGAGATCCGCGAGCACTGCGCCGAGCGGCTGCGCGCCTCCGGCGTCAGCGACCCGCGCATCTTCCTCGTGTCCAACCTGTCGCCCACGCGCTACGACTTCCCGATGCTCGTGTCCACCTGGGAGCACGACCTGCCCGCCCACCGGCGCCACGCGGGGCTGCTGTCGCTGCCGGACATCTCGCTGGAGGCCTTGCAGAAGAAGAAGGACATGCTACAGGAGCAGGTGCTCAAGACGGCGCTGGTGTCCGGCGTCATCCAGGCCCTGCCCGTGCCCGGGCTGGCGGCCGCCTACGACGACGCCCTGCTCGTGCGCTCGCTGCGTGGCTACCACCGCAGCTTCGGCCTGGACGACGACTCGCTGGCCAAACTGGCCGAGCAGGTGGGCAAGCAGGCGGGGGACCTGCGCTCGGTCATCCGCTCCCCGCTGGCCAACGAGGTCTCGCCCGAGACGGTGCTGCGGCTCTACTCGCAGTCGTCGGACGGCGCCATGCGCGTGGCCCGCGCCTTTGAGAAGGGCATCCCGGTGTTTGGCACGCTGGTGGCCGGCGGCATCAGCTTCGGCACCGTCTACACCATGCTGCAGGGCTGTCTCAACGAGATGGCCGAGGACGCGCAGCGCGTGCGCATCAAGGCCCTGGAGGAGGACGAGCCGCAGGCCGAGGTCAGCCTGGAGGCGGCGGGCGACAGCGGCGTGGAGAAGAGGAGCTCCGGGGAGGGGGGCTGCGAGGAAGCCCCGCTCTCCACCCGCCGCAAGCTGGGCCTCCTGCTCAAGTACATCCTGGACAGCTGGAAGAAGCGCGATTTGTCGGAGGAGAAGTAGAAGTGCGGCCCCGCCCCCACTCACCCACAAACCGAGCCTTAGCGCAAGCGGCAAACAAAAAAGGCCCATGCGGTTAAACCAGAGCTGCAGTTGCTGGGGCCGGGGGGCGCCCGGTGTGGAGGGAGGCAGGTGGGCCCGCAGGGAGGGGGCCATCCCGAGAGGGGAGGGGCGTCGGCCCCCGGGGAAAGGGACCCAGGGCTCCTTGGGGGTGTCCCTTGTCCCAGTGGCCGAGGGGGCACAGCCTGGACATGGCAGGAGCCACCGGTCAGGCTCCGTGGGTGGCAGACAACTGAATCCCGCTCTGGCACTCATGCAGCTTCAGTCTCACGTCCCTTCCTGAGAACCCAGTGTCCCCAAAGGTCACCTCTGGAGAGGCAGTTAGCCAGCGCCTGGGATCGGCACAGTGGCACCCCCGCGATGAGTTAGGTGGGGAAGAGCAGGCCACCCAGGCCAGCCCCACTGCCTGGGAGGGGCAGCAGGGAGCGGGGGGGGGGGGGATCGGCTGGCTCCAGGGAGGGTGGGGAAGCAGAGTGGGAGTGGCATGGGGAGAGGGCAAGTGGAGGGGGTTCATAGTGTCGGGAGGGGAGGGGCTGGGGGTTCCACTCCCTGGCCTAGAGCGAGTCTCAGGGCAGAAGCCGGGGGTGTCTGCTGAGTATGGACGTGTGCAACGGAGAGATTTCTGGGGTGCCCATGATTGCGATGCCAGTGCCTAAGCCCGTGAGCTGTTGGCTGAGTCTGTGTGAGTGCTAGAACTATGTGGGACACACAGCCGGGGCTGGAGTGTCTGAGAGGGAGGGCAGCTGTGTGTCAGGGTTGCCGAGTATCACTGGTGGCTGTGGGTGACAGGCTGCATGTGGGCACCCCGAAGGGCGAGGGTTCTGTCCAGGGCAGAACACAGAACATGTGCTTGGCTCTGGAGGCAGGAGGTGGCCAAAGCCATTCTTCTGCCCTCATACCTGTCCCAAAGCAAACACCCACCTGTGGAGTCAAGGTCACAAGTGATATGAAGATTAAAGGACCCCCAGGCTGGGGTGGGGGGCACAGGGGCCGTCCAAGGGCTCGTGTGGGCTTGGATCGGGGTGGGCGGGCTGCGTCTTGGTGCAGGGAAGTGGGTGCAGGTTGGAGAGTGCCATAGGATTGGGCACAGGGTGCAGAATGGGACTGGAGGTGCTGGGAGCCAGGCACCCCTGGGTGGTGGATGCAGAAGCTGCTACGAGACCCAGGCCTGCGGGCCCGGAGACTGGAGCTTCCCTGATGCTCGGAGACCACAAGGAAGGAAGCCGATGCCCTGACAGGTGGGCAGACGGCCAAGACAGAGTGAAGGGCAGGCGTGGTGGCACAGCGAGTTGAAGCGCCGCCTGGGACATCCCACGCCCCATCGGAGTGCCCGTTCCAGTCCCGACTGCTCTGCTGTGGACCCAGCTCCCTGCTCATGCACCTGGGGAGGCAGTGGGTGAGGGTTCCAGTGCTTGGGCTCGTGGGAGAGCCGGATGGAGTTCCAGTTGGCAGCAAACCAGTGGATGGAAGATCTCTTTTGGTCTGTCGCTCTGCCTCTCAAATAAACATTTAAAAAATAAGAGTGGGGACCTTCCTCCTGAGTACGGGTTCTGGGGCAGCCTGAACTTGGCAGTGTGAGGTGGACGGGGTTGGAGCTACTGGCCAGAGACGGGGGCAGGGTGCACAGCGCTCGCCTCTCAGCTCCGGCAGCCAGGGGGCAGTCACTGGACCTGGGACTCCCGTTGGAGGCTCCCTGCTGGTGACTGCAGGGTCCGGGACGAGGGCAGAATGCCCTGCTGACCCTGCTGTGTCTCCTGTGTGTGGGGGAGCCCTGGGGTCCCTATGCTGGAGAAAATTTCCAAGACTCATGAAGGCGGCAGGCGGGCGGCAGAGGGAGATGCTGGGGCAAGGAGCTGATCTCCCACCCCCACTCTGGGGCCACACCCACCCCGCCTCTAGAAGACAGCTCCCAGCAGAAGGGGCCTGCGTGACCTGGAGGGCTGAGGGGAGCTGGTCCCCTTTGCTGAGGGCTCTGCTGTGCTGGGGGTCCCCCCCAGGCTCTGCCAGGACCCCCTCGGGTTCACCGTGCCCCTCTGCACAAAACAGGGGTGGCATCAGCCCGCCCAGTGCCAGGAGACCCCTCCCAGGGCTCAAACCTGTGGCTGCTCAGAGTAGCTGTCCAGCCTGAGGTCCAGGCCCGCTCCGCACTGGCCTCCGCCTGCCACCCGGCCGGCAAACCCCGAGACCTAACACAGAACCCAGGGGAGCCGCCTGTGCATCTCAGGGTCAGAGCTCACCGCCCTGTCCTGCCCCCTCCAGAGGGGGACTCAGACTGTGGCAGGGGTACAGCTGCCTGGTGTCACCGGGCGAGCCTCGGGGGTGGCGGGGACCAGATGCCCGCGCACCTCAGCTGCCTGGTGTCACCGGGCGAGCCTCGGGGGCAGCGGGGACCAGATGCCCGCACACCTCAGCTGCCTGGTGTCACCGGGCGAGCCTCGGGGGCAGCGGGGACCAGATGCCCGCGCACCTCGGAGCCCCGGTGCTGAGGACACCACGGCCGAAGCGGACTGGGGCTTGCCCTGGTGTGCGCCGTGAGCGAGCGAGCACACTGAGAAGCCAGGCAGATGCACGACCTACTGGGCCTCTCCCTCCAGGTGCGGGACCGCAGCACCCAGAGGCGGCAGGGCACGGGGGGTGCCCCGCTGTGCAGGGCTCGGGGGGTTTGTGTGGCCGAGGATCAGAGGAGCTGGCCCCTCGCCTGGAGACACGGGGGCTGCACGGGGTGAGAACCGTGGCTGGACCAGAGTCAATGTTAACCATTAGGTCTCAGCTTTTTTTTTTTTTTACAGGCAGAGTTAGACAGTGAGACAGAGAGGGAAAGATCTTCCTTCCGTTGGTTCAACCCCCAAATGGCAGCTATGGCCGGTGTGCTGCACTGTGCTGATCCGAAGCCAGGAGCCAGGTGCTTCCTCCTGGTCTCCCATGGGGTGCAGGGCCCAAGCACTTGGATCATCCTCCACTTCACTCCCGGGCCACAGCAGAGAGCTGGACTGGAAGAGGGGCAACCAGGACAGAATCCGGCGCCCCGACTGGGACTAGAACCCAGGGTGCCGGCGCCACAGGTGGAGGATTAGCCAAGTGAGCCACAGCGTCGGCCAGGTCCCAGCTCTTAATCACATCCTGATAGTGCTGCTCACAGGGCCTGATGCATGATAAACACTAAAAAATCAACTCCAGGACTGGAAGACCCCAGTCCCCTTCCCCAAATGCAGTGTACAAGCAGGAGGCCTTGGGCGTTACCTACCACCCCTACCCAGTGTGCAGAGCGAGCTTCTCCCGTTCTAGGCTGGTAGAGGCCTGGGGCTCCCAGCAATGAACTCATCAGCTTCCCCTCCCCCCCACCCCCCGCCCCGAGACAAAGCTACTTGGGCAGGAGGTGGTGGGAGGATGCAGGCCTTGGCAAAGGTCCCGTGGCAGGTGGCGGGTCTGCGTGCAGCCAGGAAGCAGAGCGTGGCTGGGTCTGCGCCTGCGCTGTTGTCACATCCACCTTCTGGGGGCCCCTCCCCAGTGCCATGGTGACCCAGCAGCACCTCTGGGGACCACGCTCCCACCAGCTTGCACCGGCACGTGAGGAGGACGTCCCCACCTGGGGCCTCAGGTGGACTCCGTGGGCGCGCTCTGTGCGCTTGGACAGAGCCATCCTCACGTCAGAGCCAGGGTCCGCGCTGCCCCGGCACCCCCTCAGGGCTGAGTGGGCCTGTCTCCCAGCTCAGGCCCCGTAGCGGAACGAGGTTCCAGCTGCCATGTCGGACAACACTCACTGCCGGCTTGGGTGAAGGAACCTGGCTCCCGAGTGCACTCGCGGGTGGGAGGCCGCAGCTGGCGTCCCGAGGGCTCGCCACACGATGGCGCCACTTGGTGCCCAGCACAACCCCCAGGGGCTGGGCACCCCCGGCAGACAGAAGCCGGCAGACGCGTAGGGGGCCTGAGACTACGCAGGCACCTGACTCCAGGCCCACCATCCTCAGGCTCGGAGCGGTGCTGGGGGCGGGGGTGCAGCTGTCGACCCCACGGCTGCTGCAGTGTGGAGACCGACCGCGGGGCGCCCTGCTTCCTGCAGTCGGGGCGCGGAGAGGCCACGTTCTCCGTGCTCGCATGGGGTAAGGGTAGAGACGGAGGAGAGCCGCAGGCAGAGCCGGCAGCCACCCCCAGCCCCTCGCAGACGGCCTCCCTGTGGCAGCACAGGCCCATGGCCTCAGGTCCCACGCCAGCTGCACAGGGGGCGCTGGGCAACCTGTACACACTCGCTCTCTCCCTAGAGGGCTGGCTGGGCAGACAGCGCAGCTTCTGCTGCCTGCCAGGCCTCTGCACCAAGGTCACCCCGGCACCAGCGGCAGAAACGCCAGGCCAGGGCCCCAGAGGCGCCTCTGCTGTCACCCACCTGGGCACCCTGGGCACCGCACCACCGCCTAACCCCCTAGGCCAACGGCAGACGCAGCCCCAGGCAGTGGGGAGGGGGAGGGGGGAGGGGAAGGCCGGGCGCTGTGCCAAGGCAGTGGGGCTGTGGCCAGGCTGCAGGGGCAGGCGGGCTGCGGGCACATCTGGGGGCATTTCTGCAGGAGCCAAGTGGCCAGAGGGCGGGCAGCGAGTGGCAGCGCCATGGCCTGCCCCAGTCCTGTGCCTCCCAGGCCTCGGCTGCGCTCTGCCGGACGCCTCTGGCCCAGAGCTCTTCACCGCTCCCTCACTGCCAGCCAAACCTTTTCTCAAAGGCCCAGTCTCCCCTGAGGACAGCAGGGTGGGCCCAAGAGGAGAGGCCAGGGAGACACAGAAGTGGCCTGGGGACAGGGGCACACAGCCGGCAGCAGGCGGCGTCACAGAGCAGTGGACGGCCACATCCACCTGCAGACTGACCTGGGTGACCCCACGCACCGGGGGACACGTAACTCTGATGCGGAGCAGACGGGGCGGGCTGTGCAGACTACACGCTATATTTACCCCGCGCCAGTCCTGGACTTAATTAAAGGTAGTGACAGCTGTGTGCAAGCAGGGGTGGCTGGGGGTCACCGGGAAGGGAGCCCGCACCTTTGCCGGCAGCAGGGGCTGCTGGGGCGGGGTCTGGTTCTCCACCTGAGGGTGAGGAGTCAGTTGAGCGCAGGACGGGCTCTTTTCCAAACCAGAAGCAGGCGTGGTCTTTAGCCAGGCGGGACTGTCCTGACGTGGCCTCTGTATTTTGCCCACCAGAGTATGTTCTCATGCAAACACACGCGCGTGGAGGCCCGAGGCCAGCTCTTTCCCGGCATCCTCCTCGGCAGGCGGAGCTACCTGCTCGGACGACTCCATGACCCTGTGGCTGTGTCCCTGGGGACTCCCACTCAGGCTTCGTGGGCGGCCAAGGACACCCTGCCAAGGCCAGCTCCTGCGTCTGCCCCGCCTCCCAGGACAGCCTGCTGGGGGGAGGGGGCTGGGGCAGGCAAGCGGGACACAGGACCAGGCTCCCATGACTGTGTTTATTGGAGCCACCAGCTCGAGCCCAGTAGAGCTCCACGGGCCTGCCTTGCCTCCCAGGAGGGCTGAGGCAGGCCAGAGGGACCTGCTGCTCCTGTCCCTGCACAGGGAGCTGCACACGGAGCCTGGGCTCCCACTGTGACCTACCAGACTCCTCCCACTGCCTGTCTCCACGGGGGACTTGGGATGGGCGGCCCCATCCCAGGGCAGGGGTAGGATCTCTCAGAGTCACCCCCTCAACGGCCCCCAGTGGAGGCTGGGGGCCCGGCCCTGGACACCTCGTGTCTCCTCCGCCAGGCCTGCTGCCGCTCTCCGCTTGCCGGGGACGCGCACGCTCGCTGCTGTGCCCGGGGCCCGGGGGCTCCTCGCATCGACTCCTCCCGGGCTCAGGCCAGCAGGCGGCTGTACTCTGCCAGGGCTGAGGACTTCTTCACCCCGTCCCAGATCCGGGCGGCATAGTGGAACCTGCGGGAGAAGGTCGACAGTCGGGGCTGTCCCGTGGGGAAACTGAGGCCCAGGTATGACCGGGCACGTGGATGCTGAGCACAGAGCCACTCCTTGACTGGGACACGGGGAGGACGGCCACACGGACGGGACGTGGCCATTCGGGTGCCCACCAGGCCCTGGCTCAGACCCACTGAGGAGCAGAGCTGGGACAGATGGCCGTCGGGCCCGAGAAGCTCCTGTGGCCTGCTGTGTGTGGTCCCGGCCCTGCGGCCACAGCCAGCTGCAGGCGGACGGCTGGGAACGTGAGAGAGGCCGCGTGGGCCAGTGCTGCCTTCAGACCCGAAGCCCTGGGGAGCGGGGCCGGCAGGCGCAGCAGGGCAGGTGCGTGAGCGCCTGTGGCTCCCGCCGGCTTGTTTCTGGCCTCCCGTGAGGCTACACCTCCGGGCCCTGACACCTCCTGAAGCCTAAGCCAGCTCACTGGTCCTCTTCCTGGCAGCCAGGTACACCCAGCCCAGGGGTGCCCTGGCTACGCTGACGCTGCTTTCCTCTGGGCCTAAATCTCCCCCCAGGAAACTCAGCGCCAAGGCTGATACCCAGGCCTCAGGTCACGGGAACACCTGCCGGGAGGGGCTCCCAGAGCCCCAGGAACGGCGCCAGGGGCTCCGGAGGAGCTCACGACGCCGCGTGGTTCCCGGGGCCCCTTCTGCCCACGCGCAGTGCGCCCCTCACACCAGCCCCTCCTGCCCCTCTTACCAGTTCTTCTCGGTGAGGATTGTGTGGGACAGCTGCGGCCGGGCCATGGACATCACCTGGCTCCGGAGCTTGCTCACCAAGGACTGGAAGCTGGGGTGGCCGCGGTACCCGGGCAGCAGGGAGAAGAGCGGGCTGGAGCCCGGCCCTGGGGCATCGGGGAGGGAGGGTGAGGGACAGATGCCTGGGGAGGGTCCTCCTCCCAGCCTCACAGCATCCTGGGCTTCAAGGAGCCTGTGGAGCCCAGCCCTGGCCCCACCCTCCTGAAACCTGCTCCCAAGAGGGGCCAAGCACCCTGGGGCCAGGCTTCGTCTTCTCTCAGACCAGCTGGGCCCGTGTCACCCCGCGGCCCGAGCTCAGACCACACCCCCGTGCGGGGGGCCACACCTGCTCTGGGCGGGGTCTCGCTCTCCGCTTCGCTGTCCATGAAGGGCACCAGGAACAAGTTGACCTCCGAGTCTAGGAAGTCCGGCGGCAGCCCCGGGAAGACGTTGCACTGCAGCATGGACAGAGTCCCTGTGGGAGCGCAGACGTCAGCCTGGAGGCGCACAGGGGCAGGAGCCCGGAGTGGGGTCGCGGCACTCACCCTTGTAGCGCAGGTGCGAGTGGGCCATGAGCTGGTCGATCATCAGGTGCATCTGCCGCAGCCTGCGGGGACAGAAGTCCTCCCGGCGGGCTTTGTTCTGCAGGAAGACTGCGGCCGGCCGGGCACGGCGGTGAGGCAGAGCACGCCGCCGCAGCACGGCCCCTCCCCCAGCCCGGGTCCTGGCCCTCGGCCCAGCCGAGACGGCTGGGAAACAGTCACACAGCTGCACCCGGCTGCACCCGCCCCGGCCCCAGGCAGGCTGCTGTCAGAGGGAGACAGAGCCCCCAGCCTGACGGAGACAGGTGAGGAGAGGCCCGCGGGCCAGGGTGGGGAGGGGAGGCTGGAGGGGCTCAGGGAGGCCACAGGTCAGAGGCCCTGCCTGCAGGGGGGGGGGGGTCCCAGACGAGCCCGAGCCCTTGGCTGAGCCGCAGGGGAGGCGGGGCCCCGCGGACAAGGGCCCGGAACAGTTTCCCGACGGCCCTGCTGGGAGGTGCCAGGGACCCAGCAAGGGGCTCCGCCCTATTCTGCTCCCACAGCCAGGCCTGGGTTTAGGGGGAGCCCAGGAGGAAGGGCGGCTTCCCCGTGTGGCCTCCTCGCGACGCTCCCCCCTCGCCTCCCCCGCCTCCCGCCTCTCACCCAGGTGGGGGTAGTACTCGGTGCCCTCCTCGGAGCCCGACGAGCTGCTGGACTCATGGCTGGGGGACGGCGTGGAGGGCTTCACCATCTCCGCGGTCTGCAGGAACCTGGGCAGGGAGGAGGTGGCTGTGACGGCTCTGAGGTGCGCGGAGAGGCCCGGCCGCATGGGGGAGGCCACACGCACCCGTGCGTCTCACACAGCCAGGACGGCGTCCCATGCCCGCGCCACTTCCTCCACACGCAGCCCCCGCTCTGCTCTCAGGGAGCAGCTTCCATGTTCAGAGCACTTTCAGGGTTGCAGCGACACCAGGCCAAGCATGGAGCTCCAGTGCACCTGCCGCCCCGTACCTGGGCTTGGAGGACCTCTAGGGAGCAGGCACCCCACCATGGCCAGGAACACAGCAGGCACCCCCACCATAGCCATGCGCACAGCAGGCACCCCTACCATGGCCGTGCGCACAGCAGGCACCCCCACCACGGCCGCGCGCACACGGCAGGCACCGCCGCTGCCCTCTGGCTCCGAGCCCTGCCACCCTCCCCCGCGGAGCTGCCCGCAGTCTCCGCCACCTCCCTGGGATGAGCCCCTGCGCTGGCTTCGCTCACTCAGCAGCACGCGCTTCAGGCTGCCCCGTTTCTCAAGGCTGGACGCCCGTGCCTGGCAGCCCTGAGGGAGCCCCAGCGCCCCAAAGCCTCCAGCTGATGTTAAGGGGATGTGGCCTGACCCTCCTGGACCTCTGTTCACACAGACCCACCGGCCACCGCTGCAGGGCTCCGCCCCCTGCCCATTCCTGCCCGAGCCCACGCCCTACAGCGTAAGTGCCACAGCCAAGTCCAGTCTGTCCATTTGCTTCGAGCCTGTAGGCTGGGGCCAGCGCACACAGCTGTCCAATCTACCTGCTGTGTGGACACAGCCCAGCCCATGGCGGGAGGAGGGGCGTCCCAGGCCGTCACTGAGATGGGGCACAGTGACGGGCTCCCCACACCTCTTTTCTGCAGGTGGCCAGGCCCATAGCTCTGCCCACGCCCAGGGTGTTCTGCAAACAGCGACTCGGCCTGTCGGCTGCTCTCTATGCCAGGGCCTGGCGCAAGCTCCACCCTTCCCCCCTGGCCGCAGGACACAGCACTCAGGGATGGCAGGGACGGCAGAGCCGGCCCCCAGGGCCGCAAGTCATACCTGGGCTACCTGCGCAGCGTCCCCGCCCTCCCTCCTGCCTGGGCCCTGGGCCCTCGCACCCAACAGCTGTTTCCTGAGGCCAACAGGGACCTTCACGGCCCCAGGCACGGAGCCAGTCTCGTCCGGGGGCGTTTCTAGAACGCGTAGGCAACTCCTTCCCGGTCTCCTTTTCCTGGCTGCCGACGGGAAGGCGCAGCTTGCACCACGCTCGGCCTGGCACCGCCTCCCTGGGGCTCGCGTCCTAACAGGCAGAGCCGGCCCCGAGGTCTGGGGAACGAGGGCGGAGGCCCCGAGCTGCAGGAGGAGGGCCGTGAGGCCGGCAAGGGGCCGCGCCTGGGACGACTCTGCCTCCCTCCACGCCGCAGGGCCCCGCCAGCCCTGTCACAGAAGCGCCCCTTGGGCTGCTGTGAGACCCCGAGCGCCCTGGCCGGGGCTGCCCCTTGCCCCTGCCCGCCCGCTCCTCACCTGTATAGACTCAGGTCTGTGAACCAGTCCTGGACCACGATCACCACGTGGCAGACCGTGAAGAGGAAGGCGGCAATCTGCAGAGACTGAGGGCGGGGAGAGCAGGGCTGAGGGCCGCAGGGCCCTCCCGCAGCTTTGGGCCGAAGCCACACCTGACTCACCGCGGCCCTCTCCCGACGACCCAGGGGCGGCGAGGCAGCGGCTGGCACCCAGCGTCCCCCTCACCTGCATCTCCACGTAGGTGTGCGGAAGGTTGTACTCCGGAGGCAGCTTGCGGTCATTATTGATGAGGTGGTCCAGGATGGAGGGGCTGAGGATGGGCTACGGCGAGAAGGGCGGGGCGTGTCCACACAGCGCCCCTGGGAGGCCAACACACGGGCAAAGACGGTGCAGGGCCGGGGTGTGTCAGGCTGGGTGCGCACAGCGCCCCTGGGAGGCCAACACACGGGCACAGGGAAGCCACTGCCTGCAACTCCTGCATCCCAGAGCGCAGTGCCCGGTTCCAGTCCCGGCTACTCGGCTTCTAATCCGGCCCTCTGCTAATGAGCCTGGGAAGCCATCTGGGGGGTGAACCAGTGGACAAAGACCTCCGTCTCTCCCTCTCTTTCAAATGAAAGAATCAATCTTAAATGCAAACGTGATTTCTAATTAGCGGGGTGCTGGAACAAGGTGGGGCGGGGGGGGGCTGATGAGGAACATTCCGGAGCCGTTCCTTCCCCCACTTTTATGAATCACCTGCTCTCCAGTGCCCGTGCCCAGGAAGAAGAAACCTGGCGCTGATCAACGTAACGATTACTTCAATGAGTCACCCCCTTGGGGGTGCTTCCTGTTGTCAGCTGTTTCCTTCGCCTTCAA
This sequence comes from Sylvilagus bachmani, assembly GCA_015711505.1. Lineage (NCBI taxonomy): Eukaryota > Metazoa > Chordata > Mammalia > Lagomorpha > Leporidae > Sylvilagus > Sylvilagus bachmani. Next base: position 7,195,585 of record CM027395.1, on the reverse strand, counting down.
ACCTTGACTAAGATAATTACTTAGGTCAAAAAACAAGGAGTGCTGTGACAACTGGCGAGGTCTCACACATCACATCGTGAATGTGACAAACCCGTGGGAAGCTCCCCAACTTCATCCTTGGAGGAGTACCACAGTGCAGGAGCTGTCACCCTGGGAGCACAGGCCCTCTGCCCGCCCTGAGCGTCAAGCGCTTCGGAACGGGTCTCACAACGGCTCACCCCACACCCCAGGCCCCTTCACTGAATGCCATTCTCCGTGGGGACCTCTGGCAGGCACAGGACCCGGCCCCCCCGAGGGGCAGGCCGGGAAGCTGGACTGTGCCTGGGGACGAGGCAGCCGTGGAGAAGGTGAGAGCCAGCGGCGACGGCACCCAGCCTGGCCACGCGCCCTGCCTGACCGTGCCATGGAACGCTCCCACCTCACCCTCCTACAGGGGACGGCCGAGGTCGGCAGAGTCAGAACTTAACGCCAGGCAGGGGGTGAGAACGGCACAGGCAGAGGCCGAGGCCAGGGCCAGGCTTCTAAACCCCGCCAGGCTGCGAGGCGAGGGCACAGCAGGAGTGCAGCGCTCAACAAGCGGCCGAGGGCCCAGGCGTGGCCGCAAGCACGTGGCCCCCGCACTGCGCTCGGCGGCAGACACTCGGAACGCGGGTGGGGTGGGCACCTGTGTGTCCAGGAACACAATCCGCTCCTGGGTGATGAAGAAGTCGATGCCGCTCGTCTGGTTGCCCCCGCGCTCCTTCATCTCGGCGCTCTGGGCCCGGAACACGTACGCCCTGGAGGGGAGGGGCAGGGCTGCGTGAGGGTCTGGTTCACTGTGGGGGACCCTCTGGAGCAGCGAGCGCGTGGGCTCCGGTGCCCGCCTGCCCGCGGAGCCTCCGTCTCGGCCCACGCTTCGTGCACACGGCACTCCCGCCGCTGTTCCACTCATGAAGCCAGGAGCCCACGTGCTTAGCAGCAGAGCTCCGAGGACCAGCTCGGCCGCTTCCCGACTGCGTGGCCCTGGGCGAGTTCCTCACCTTTCCCCCTCCTCATCTGTCGAATGAGGATGACAACAGCACCGAAGTGGTGAGACTGGCGTGAGGCTAGCACAGGCAACGGCGCAGAGCAGTGCCCGACGCGCGGCCACTGTCGGCTCAGCTACGACTTACCAAGTGCGCCTGCCACACGCCGGGTGCGGGCACACAGCTATGGATGCCTCCACCAACGGCGAGGGGCACTCTCGGTCCTGGTCCCGGTTCCCCGTGGCCAGGAGGCCGCCCTTGTTCCTACTTGTGCCAGGTGCAGGGCTCTGAGAGCAAAGCAGGTCGAGGGAACCTCGCCCTCAGCCCACAGAGTGCAACCCAGCGACACCGTGACCTAAAGCGACTTTCTCCGTCCCAACCGGGAAAATCGGGGTGACAACTGCTGCCTCCCAGATGCTGGCTAACTCGGAGCAGGCGTCCTCCCAGGGACACACGCTCTGCGGAGAGTGCCTGTCTGCAGAGCAGCACGGATCGGGAGGCGTGGCCTTGGCTCCTGGAGCTTCTGCACGGGAATCTCCTCCCGTGGCCATCACAGAGGGCGAACGGAGCTGGCAGGGCCGGGAAGGGCTGCCCTGGAGGGGAACTGACCTGCCCGCAACCTGCGCCTGCCTGGGACCTTGCCCTTTATCTTCAGAATCACGCGTCATTGTTGCTCAAGCATGTCTGCTCAAGGGCTCCTCCACCTGAGTGGCTCTCCCTGGCCCAGAGAGGTAGAGCCACTTTCCCAGGGGAGCACAGCAGGACGGAGGCTGGTGCGGAACCCACTTCCTGCATCCAGACCCCCTACCCACCCTGTGAACACTTCCTCTCTGCCAGGGGCAGGTTAACTTCTGCGTTCCTGATCTCATTCAGCTTCCAGAAACCCACTAGGGACACCAGGAGGTGACGTGACGAGCCCAGGGCCACCCAGCAGGTAGGCAGCAGGGCTCACCGAGCCTTTGTGACCGCGTCGTCCACTTCCCAGCGCAAGGCAGGGGGGCTGACAGCCCTGGAGCTCGTGACCGCCTCGCATGAGGGAGTGAGGCCTGGGAGGGGACGCAGCTTCCCAGAACCCTGCAGCAACACCCCCCGCCCCACCCCCGCCCCAGGGAGGTGCCGCCTCCTTCCCGGCACCCTTCACCCCTACCTGAGGTCTCCTCACCTCTGGTCCTCCTCTGGAGTGTTGGCCGACAGCAACGACATGACCATGGACTTGCCTGTGCCCTGGAGGCCCAAGACACCAACCACCAACACGTCAGTCTGATCCAACAGGTACTGTGGGAAGACACAGGGACCAGACCCTCACAAGAGGGCCCGCCTCAGCCCTCTGGCCACCTGCCTCCTCGGCTGCGAGGAGAGCAGGCGTGGCCTCCAAACCCTCTCCTGGGCGAGGGGCCTCTGCTGCTCCTCTGCGTGGTGGGGCTATGGGGAATGCTCTGGGCACGAGGACAGCAGCTGCGAGAGCTGAGAGCAGCCAAACGCCCGGCGTGGTCTAGAAGCTGCAGGGAGTCAGGGGCAGCAAGCCCTGGGAAGGGGGGAGGGACCGAGAGCAGGGCAGCTGGCGAGGACAGGACCCCGGGCGCCGCTCAGCTGACTCTCCGGCTCCGGCTGGCCTCAGGAAGCCCAGGAAGCAGAGGAAGGAGTGGCACGTGGGAAGGGACAGCAGGCATCCAGGCCTCGTGCGCGGGATCTGAGAGCCTCCTGGGCCCTCCAGCAACCTCCACCTCTGGGCCGCTGCCTCTGCTGTTTGACCACCAGGGGGCGCAAGAGACTGTCCTCAAGGATAGCAGCTCCGTCCTGCACTGGGGCTGGGGCTCCCAGCGACCCCGGCAGAGTTCAAGGGGCCCAACCACAACTCAGTGAGCTAGCTAGCACCCCTTGGGCTGCCCTGCTGCCTCCAGCAGGCACTGGTCACAGGTGACCGGCGACAGCTACGCGGCACCACCAAGTCTGTTCTTCAGTCGCACCAGCCGCGGGTGCAGTGCTGAGCGGCCGCTGTGGGGACAGGGCGCTGCTGCACCGAGTTCTGCTTGGTCACACAGCAGGGGACGGCCTGGACACGGGCTCCCCAGTGACCGCCAGCATCAAGGTGGCCGAGAGGCTGAAGGGCCCGGTTCCAGGTGTGCCTGCCTGTCACAGCGAGCCCAGGTGCTGGGGCGGGACAAAGACGTTCCGGGAGATGTGCAGCGCGAGCGAGGACGGCCTGGGGAGGGCAAAGCAGCGTGGGGCCTGGGAGCCTGCGGGCAGGGAGGCCGGCCAGGGACCAGGGGTCGGCCGAGGGCAGGGAGGGAGCCACAGGGACGTGCCGACAGGGACCACGGGGTCGGCATGGCTCCTGGCTGCTCAGGGAGGACACGGGAGCAGAAGCCCCCGGCTGCGTAAGGGGGCAGGGGACACCCCTCTACCACACAAGCAGAGCACCCAGACGCGGCCCTGGCCCCCGCACCGCGGTCACGGCCGGGGCTGCGGTACCTCGATGGCGCTGTCGCACCAGTTCATCTGGTCATCCACCAGCTTGATGCTGTGCTTCATGCGCTCGGGGGGCAGAAGCTTGGCCTGGCCCACGACAGCTGGAGACAGAGGGGCAGAGGGCCGGTGAGGGTCTGCGGAGGGGCGCCACCGCCCACCCGCCCCGTGCAGCCCCCACTCACGGTCCATGGCTGCGGGGGCGGCGGGGCCCATGCCTCGGTTCTGGATCTGGTACACGGGCTGCGTGGGCCTCTGGCCCTCCTTCTCCCCCTTGGGGGGCGCGGGGGCGGCCGGGGGTGGCGGTGCGGCCCCCTCAGGGGTGGAGGCCCCGGCCCCGGCCGCCGGCCCCTTCCCCTCCTCACGTGGCTTCATGAGCACGATGGGCTTCTCCAGAGGCGCAGGGGCAGGAGGTGCGGCCGGGGCCGCTGGGGGCGGCGGCTGCTTGGACTGTGGGATGGAAGGGGCCGGAGGGGCCGGTCAGCGCGGCCCAGCCCTCTCCGGGTGCTCCCTTCCCTCCCGGGCTCTGCCCCCTCACCCGCTCCGCGGGCGGTTTGGACAGGATGATGGGCGTCTTCTGCATGACCGAGGCGCTCGGCTCCTCGCTGCCGTCCTGTGGGGGGGAGGGCAGTGACTCGGGCGCCAGGGACCTGCGAGCCGGGCACTATCTCCGCGTGCTTCCCCGCGGGAACTCCTCTATCCCACCAACAGCCCGTGAGACAGGCACCATACCCCGCTCTGCAGCTGAAATAACTGGGCTTGCCCACGGTCACACAGCCAGGACAACGGCGGCTGATCGGAGCCCGGGCAGCCTGGTCCCAGCACAGAGCGCACCCTCTGACCAGCTGCCTCCGGGAGGCAACACGTCCGGCTGGACAGGGGCCGGGCTCGAGTGGACCTTCCCGGGCCGATGCTGCTGGCTGTGAGAGCCCGGACAAGGCTGACCCTCCCTCGTCCCTCAGTCTTCTCCCCTGCCAAGTGGGGGCAGGACTCCCTCCTCACAGGACTACCGCGAGGCGGACACAAGTCACGGACCGTGTGGCGTGGCCTCGGCCCGTGACGGCGCACCTGCCATCCTCATGCCGCCCCGGCGCCTCGCTCCCGCTCCGGCCACGCCGGGGACCATGCCCACGCCACCTCCTCCCGTGCCTCTCCTGACTCACCCACGCAGGGCGAGACCTGTGTTTGGGCCCTGCGCCACTTCTGCTCAGCTGAGCACTGCAGGGGAGCCCAGAGCCCTCGGTGGGTGGCTGCTTCACCCCACACGGAGGATTCTTGTTTAAACCCTGCTTAGGGCGCTGGCTTACGGTGAACACCAACGGAAGAGCAACGTGAATGAGTGTGGCTTTGCAAACAAGAAAAGCTTCCGGGGCGGGCCACGGGAGCAGCGACCGTGGTGGCGTGGATGACGCCCGTGAGGGAGGCTCTCGGGTGTGGGAGAGGACGGACAGATCCGCTTCAGGGGCCAGGAGGCCCAGAGGCTGCCACTGGCCCGGGGACGGACGTGGAGGAGAAGCAGGCAGGAGGCCGGGGTCACGGAGAGAGGAGTTCAAAGCCGGGCGGAAGGCCGGGCTGGGCAGCAAAGTCGGCGACAAAGACGACCTTCGGTGCTGCTTGTTCAGGGTCTAAGGCCGAGGGGGGGGGTAGCGGGTAAAGCCGCCCCCGCAGCGCCGGCATCCCATACGGCGCCGGCTCAAGTCCCGACTGCTCCATTTCTGACCCAGCTCTCTGCTACGGCCTGGGAAAGCAGTAGAGGATGGTCCAAGTCCTTGGGTCCCTGCACCCACGTGGGAGACCGGGGAGAAGCTCCTGGCTTCGGATCGGCACAGCTCTAGCTATTGTGGCCATCTGGGGAGTGAACCAGTGGATGGAAGACCTCTCTCTCTAACTCTGCCTTTCAAATAAATTAAAAAAAAAAAAAAGCCAAAGGCGTAGCCGGGCGGGCACCTTCTCCAGCAGGAAGCGTGCGTGGGACGCGGTGGCCCTGACGCGGGAGCCTGCACTCTTCACGGCTGCCCACCTCCAGGGACAGGCTGCAGCAGAGCAGACCACCGGGCGATGCGAGGCCCTGCCCTGGGTGCCCTGGGTGCGAGCCCTCCTCGGTGAGACCAGGCCCACCACCGGGCCGCGCTCTGCGGCTGCTTGGATTACACACCCAGACCCTCGCGGGCCAAGTTCACTGAAACCCCAGCACGTGCTCCTTCTGCAGCCTCCCAGGCCCAGTCACCTCCCTGACCTCCCTTCCCCCCCCCCCCCCCGCCTCCTTCCTCATCTCCCCCTACTCACCCCCGCCAGGGTCAGCACCCCACTCACCCGCCTCTCGCGTTCCCACGGGGCGACATACTCCCGCTCCCGGCCTCCAGGCCCAGAGAGGCTCTGGGGGCCCCCAGGGCCCGGCTCCTTCCACCGGCGCCGGCGCTCTATCCCATAGAGCCCAGGCTGACTGTGGCCGGACTCAGACATGGCGGCCTGCGGAGGGAGGGAGAGGAGCTGGGGGCCCAGAGGCTCCTGCCATCCGACCCATGCCACAGGGAGGCAGCTCCCTCCAGACAGAGCTCTGTGGCCCCCGAGATCCAGGCTTCGCTTCTCCCCCGAGGGCAAACCCCTCAGTTCTCAGGGGAGCTCCTGGCTCACCAGAGCGCACTTCTCCACCTGGGTAGTGATCAACTGTAGCTGGTGGCCCGTTAGTTTCACCAAGCACTCTCTGGTCCAAGGCAGGATACCCTAAGTGCGGTTTATCAGCTCTGCGAACACCCCAGTCACAGATCCCACCACACGCCTCTCGCCCCTTCCTCCTCCTGTGGATGTGGAGTATGGAGCTGAAGCAATCATTTTGGGCTGTGAGGCAACCTACTGGAAGGCATTTTATTAGGCTTGAATGCCCACCTCTGCAGGTAGTGAGGAACTCACTGCTCTTAAAATCAAAACTACTCCCAAATACCGAAACGCTCCAACATCAATACAAGTCTTGGGCACGGATTCACACAGAGTCGGAATCATCTCCCCAAACTTACAAATCCGCACAGGATGCTGAGCGGGACAGCGCCAGGAGGGGGGCGGGGCTGCAGCAGCACTGAGGGGGCTCCGTCTCACCCGGGTCACCCCCCGCAGCCTTTCACCTCCGCACTGCTCAATCTAGCGCCCATGTGCACCACCCCGCCCCCACCAGGGACGCTCCGGCTCCGGGTCTCTGGGGCGAGTACCCCAAGACACGTCCACGTTCTAGGGGGGCCTTGGAGCGCCCACCTGGTGGCCGGACTCTGCGGGGACACCCGCACTAGCGCAGGGCCGCGCTCCGGCCCGCCTTGCGAGTCTTCCGGGCCCGGCCACCGCCCCTGTCTCGCACTCCAGCACTGTGCACAGCTGCTGGCCAGGCAGAGGTGAGGAGTGGAGGTGGGGGCACGGCCCCTCCAGCCCGGAACCACTTCTAATCACCCTCCAACCCTGCTGGGCTCTAAGTGCCTGTTCCACGCCCCCAGCCCAGGGCACCGAGACATAAACAGGCCCTTGGGAGAGACGTTCCCCAGAACTGTTTACAGGATGCGGGGTCACTCTGCTAGCTGGCTGGGGCCTGGCCAGTCCCGCCGGCTGCTCCCTGACCATGCAGCCAGCCCATGCAGACAGGAGGCGGGGGCGTTTCCTGCGCCAGGCAAAGGCCTCCTTTGGCACCTAAATGACTGTTTACAGGCCCCCCAGGAGCCACCCAGAGCCTGGGGCCCCCTCCCCCGCAACTCAACTGCTGCCTGCCCATTGCTCTGCCCCTGCCCCCAGCGCTCATATGTCTCAGCGGGGATTCAGCCCCAGCACCCAAGTCTCTCCTCACACAGCAAGGAGGGTCCCCTTCCCAGGAAACCCACTGTCCACCGTGTGCCCACTTAACAGTGCCTTGGGGAGCGCCCAGAATTGAAGAGCCCCCACACATGCGCTCAGGGACACCCCCTCCCATTGTTGTTGCCCCCTGGGGGTCCTCCAACATTCTCAGGCCAGGTTACTGCAGTGTTTTGACCGACTGACCTCCCCGGAAAACAGCCCCACACACACACTCGGGGGCGGGGGGGGGGGTGGCTGCCACAGAACCCAGCACCTCACCGCCCCTCGGGCGAGCTCCCAGCCCCTAAGTACCTATTGGCAAATCATTTATGGGGGCTGCATCCCACCTGAGTGCCAGCTGGCGCACCTGGGAGGGGAGAAGGCCCGAGTGCTTGGGCCCCTGCGCCCACGTGGGAGACCCGGATGCAGCTCCAGGCTCCTTCGGGGGAGTGAACCAGTGCATGCAAGATCGCTGTTCCTCCCTCTTCCTGTGTAACTGCTTTTCAAATAATTTCCAAAAATGTATTTATTTGAAAGCCAGTTAAAGAGGGAAAGACAGCGAGAGGTCTTCCATCCGCTGGTTCACTCCCCAGATGGCTGCAATGGCCGGAGCTGAGCCGATCCAAAGCCAGGAGCCAGGAGCTTCTTCCGGGCCTCCCGGGTGGGTGCAGGGGCCCAAGGACTTGGATCATCTTCCACTGCTTTCCTAGGTGCATGAGCAGGGAGCTGGATCGGAAGAGGAGCAGCCGGGACTCGAACTGGCGCCCCTATGGGATGCCGGTGCAGCAGGCGAGGGCTTAGCCTACTCCACCACAGCGCCGGCCCTTCATATAAACGATTCAAATATTTGTGGGAGGCCCAATGCCCCCCAACTCAGTCCATTCACACGTTGGGATCCTGTGTGGGGCCTCCCACCCCCACGGTCACGAGGTTCGGGTTCACGATGCTGCTGAGGGGAACCCCACAACTTGGGCTGTGATTGGCACGTCCTCCGGTATCCGCGGGCTCCAACGCGGCCATCGCCGCAGGGGACGCCCCTAGGCCATCACGGGGAGCTCCCGGGCTCGACCAGGGTCGCCCCGAACCGACTTCTATCTACTTCCGCGCCGGCCGCCGCGCCTCCCGCCTCGGCTCCCCGCCCCTCCGCCCCGACCGCCGAGCTATTTAAGTGCAGCCAAAGGGGCGGGGCGCGCCGCAGGCTCCGCCCAGCACCGGCGCGCGCACCTCGCGCAGGCTCGCGGCCCCTTACCTAACGCAGCTGCTGATTGGCTCCCGCGGCGCGGCGCGCGCTCTCCCTAGAGCAGAGTGGGGTGGGGGCGGGGAAGTTCCACCACACAGCACTCGCCTGTAAATGGCGTCTGGGGGCCCGGAGTGTGGGAGAGAGGAAGAGGACGAGAAAGTAAGACGCCGGCCACTCTGAAGCCGGCCTTTGTGTCCCGGAAGCGGCCCCTGGGGAAGGCTGGCCCGAAGGAGGAAGAGAAGGAGGTATCGCGAGGCGAGGCTGAACCCCGGTCCCGCGGGCGGCCGACACTGCGCGTGCGCAGTGGTTGCACACCGGCGCGCGCGCGAGTGCGCCACAAGCGCGCCGGGCTGAGCGTGCGTTGAGGGAGGAGCTTGGGCTCAGCGCGCATGCGGATCACGGAGCGGCGGTGGGAGGGCGCCGCGGGTCTCAGTGCGCATGCGCGTCCGTGCGCGTCAGTGTATGGGTGGGTGGCTCTGAAGACTGCGGGTTCGAGTCCCGCCTCCTCTGTGATGGTAGCGGGTTGTGGTGGGGTGGGGCAGCGAGGAGGCATTTCAGTATCCTGGGCCGAGTGAGCGCCGAGGCCACAGAAATGAATCAGACCTGTGAGAGTCAGACCTGTGGCTAGGGGATCGGATCGCTTAGGGAGGGGCCTGGGTGGGCCGAGCAAGTGCGGGCTGGCTGAGACTCGGGGTTACCAGACCCTCAGGACCTGGAGACGGGCTTGCAGGGGTGGGCAGGTGCGGTCCTGAAGGGCCACCCAGGGCGGCCTTGATCGGGAGCGCCCGAGGAGGTGGGGGCTTGTGGCCCCAGGGGAGCCCACCCTGGTGGGCCCGTGGTGGGCTAGGAGTTGAGTGAGAAATGCCCCACTTTTAATGTGAAATCTGTTTTTTTTAAAGATTTATTTATTTTGAGAGAGTTACACAGAGAGAGGAGAGGCAGAGAGAGAGAGAGAAGTCTCCATCCGATGGTTCACTCCCCAATTGGTCGCAACGGCCAGAGCTGTGCTGATCCAAAGCCAGGAGCCAGGAGCTGCTCCTGTCTTCCACGCGGGTGCAGGGACCCAAGGACTTGGGCCATCTTCTACTGCTTTCCCAGGCCTAGCAGAGAGCTGGATTGGAAGAGGAGCAGCCGGGTCTTGAACCGGCGCCCATTTGGGATGCTGGCGCTTCAGGCCAGGGCATTAACCCACTACACCACAGCACCGGCCTCTTACGCAAAATCTTATTTAAAGTGGTAACATGTACGTATCAGCAAAAATGCAGGCAACCAAAGGGATGCACAGAGGAGACTCAGCTTCTGGGCCCAGCCAGGTGGTGGCACCAGCCACAGGAAGGGACCCCACCCCCACCCCAACCGACAGGTTGTAGGTGTTTAACTGACACCACAGCTGCGTCAGGCCTGTGTCTGTTTTTCTTAGTTGAATTTCCCCACCTGGGTTGACAGTTTCACGTCTGGGCAATTCCACCCCCACCCCGCCCTGGAGGCAGAAATGACTTTAAGGGGGTGGGGGGAGAATAGGGCTGAACTTGACCTGGGGCTCACTGTGCCCCAGGCTCTCTGTGCCCCTGCCCCCACGCCCACCCCCACCCCCACCCGATGCAGGAAAATGAGACTGAAGGGCGGGTAGCTGGGAAGCCGCAGGGCCTGGGTTCAAACCCATGCCTGTGTCCCTGCGGGAGGAGCCCACAGTTCCCCGGCCCCAGGCAGCTGCGTGGCGGTGAGTCAGCGCTCGGGCGCAGGGAGCTGCCCTGTCCGTTAGCCCACGGTACGCTGCTGTGTAGCGCGAGCACCCTGGGTCTGGAACGGCGTCCCTAGGAGTGCCTGTTCTGGAGCTTGTGTGGCCTCTGCGTGTCTGTGTCAGGCCTCCGGTGCAGCTGCTGAGTCAGGGTGTGTGCTGGCCTGAGGCATCTGAAGATCCTGATTCCCCTTTATTTCTCTCATTCCCCTGTGTGACGGCTGCAGGCATCTGCCGGGAGGGGCTGTCGGCTGGAGCCGCTGCCCGGGCAGGACAGCGGCAGGCCAAAGATCAGAAGGAAACCCGAGCGAGTGTGTGGAGCCGGGGACAGAACAGGGAGATGTGGATCGAAGGACAGAAAACCAGAGTGGGGGGGGGGATAAGGTACTGACGTCCCTCCCTGTCGTGTACTTGGAAGTTTTGAGAATAGATTTGAAGTGCACCCATCCCGAAAACGCAAGTAGGGGAGCCGATGCGTGTTAATTGGCCCCACCCAGCCATCCCACCATGTGTGCAGGGATCACAAGGTCGTGTTGGGGGCTGGAGGCGGGGCTCGTGGGTTAAGCTGCAGCCTGTGACCCCGGCACCCCGCTACTCCACTTCAGAGTCAGCTCACTGCTAACGCGCCAGGGAAAGCACTGGAGGACGGCCTGCGTGCTTGGGCCCCTTCCGCCTACCTGGGAGAGCAGGATGGAGGTCTTGGCTCCTAGCTTTGGCCTGGCCCAGACCTGGCTGTTGGAGCCATTTGGAGAGTGAACCAGTGAGTGGAAGATCTCTTTGTATTCTCTATGTATCTCACTCTGTCATTCTGCCTTTCAAATAAATAAATAATTCAAATTCCTTTTTTTTTTTAAAGATGTGTTTATTTATTTGGAAGTCAGAGTTACAGAGAAAGAGAGACAGAGATCTTCCATCTGCTGGTTCACTCCTCAGGTGGCTGTAACAGGGCTGGGCCAGACTGAAGTCAGGAGCCAGGAGCTTCATCCGGTCTCCCACGTGGGTAGCCGTGCCCAAACACTTGGGCCATCCTGTACGGCTTTTCCCAGGCCGTTGGCAGGGAGCTGGATCGGAAGTGACGCAGCAGCGACACAAGCTGGTGCCAGATGGGATGCCGGCATCACGGGCAGCGGCCTCACCTGCTGTGCCACAGCACTGGCCCCAAATAGGAAAAACTTGTAAAAATAAAATAAAATAGCAAATAGGCGTGGGTACTTGAGGCAGCGGCATTCCACGTCAGAGAACCTGGGTTTGAACCCCGGCTCTGCCGTGCAACCCGGCTTCCTGCTCCTGGGCGGCGGCAGGCGAGGGCTCAGGTGGGCACGGCCCTCGCATGGGAGACCGGATTGAGTTCCCAGCCCAGGGCTTCGGCCTGGCTCAGCCTCGGCCGCCACAGGCATTGGGAATCAGAGGATGGGGGCTCTCTGCCCTCACTGTCTCTCTGCCTTTCAAATAAGGTAATAAAAACATAGGGTGAAGGCATTGGGAGAGACAGAGGTCACAGAGGGCGACAGGCAGGCAGGGGAGCGAGGAGGCGCAGGCAGGGGAGAGACAGGTGGGCGTGGGCCTGTGGGGGAAACAGACGCTTCAGTTGCTGCTCTGATGGCTGGGGGGGCGGGCTTTCCCCACCCACGGGCATCCGTCGGCTGTGCCGGGGACACCAGCGGGGCGTCCTGGCCCTCAGGTTACTGGTGACACTACCCTGTGACCGAGACAGCCGGAGCTGGGCCTGGCTGAAGCTGAGAGCTGGGTGGGACTTGAAGTAGTTTGCGGTGCCCTGGCCAGCCCTGAGGGGTGGGCGTGGCGGGAAATTGACAAGCTTAGACATCTTTACTCTGAGATGCACTCGTGGGACATCAAGGACTAGCTCTGAAGCTGTTGGAGTTGGGGTAAGATGGGCTCAGAGATAGAATTCAAAAATTCAAAAAGCGTGCCCAAAGCTGTCGTGGGATAAGGAGTTCCGGCACTGCTGTGGCCGCCCACAGGCGGCACCCGTTGTCTCCCTCCAGGTGTGAGCGCGCTGTGGTCTGCTTGCTTTAAGCAAAGCACAGCTGTTCTGTCCTTTTCTGAACCGTACAGGTCTGCGCGAGTGCACCCAGGCCCAGCTCCTGAGAGGGCAGTCGGGCCTCCTGGGGGAGGGGTCAGAGGGAGGAGGGTGTCCTGGGGAGGGGCTGAGTGGGAGCAGGGACATCAAGCATGGCCTGGAGCCCAGGGAACTGGGGACGTTTGTGGAAGTTCTTTGAGGGGCCGGCGCTGTGGCATGGTGGGCTAAGCCTCTGCCTGAAGCGCCGGCATCCCATATGGGCACCGGTTCGAGTCCCAGCTGCTCCACTTCCACTCTAGCTCTCTGCTATGGCCTGGGAAAGCAATAGAGGATGGCCCAAGCCTACACCTGCATGGGAGACCCAGAAGAATTTCCTGGCTCCTGGCTTCGGATTGGCTCAGCTCCAGCCATTGCAGTCATTTGGGGAGTGAACCAGCAGTTGGAAGACCTCTCTCTCTCTCTCTCTCTCTCTGCCTCTGCCTCTCTGTATTCTGCCTTTCAGATAAATAAATCTTTTTTTAATAAAGAAACAAATCAAACTCTGATCATACAGTTTTGTTCTTTCTCAAGATTGTTTAAAAAATGTTTTGAGCTCCCATTTAAAATCTACGTGCCGCTTGGTAAGCAAGAAAGAGCTGGGCCTTGGTAGGAGGCCGGCAGGAGCCGTGGAAGGCCCGGCAGCGTGGGTGTCAGGAAGGGCCTGGGGCAGCGTGGGGAGCCACACTCGCCCAGTTCCCGTATGGGCAGGAGAGGGAAGTAGCCGGAGATCTCCATGCACCGGGCCCCTGGGGGATGGAGCCCTCTGACGCACGCCTGCAGCCCCGCTCCGGCTCAGGGCTCAGGAAGTGTTGGCCCAGTGAGGGGGTGTCGGGACCTGAGCCCGCTGGGGAGAATGGGGCACATGGGACAGGGCAGACCCACGATGAGACAGGACACAGCTCTGTCCTCACGGCTTCTTAGTCGTCTGAGACCTTGTCTCGGCTGACGCCAGCGTAGGAGGTTGGTGTCTGTGAGGGTGAGGGGCCTCAGGCCGCCCCTCAGTGACACTGCAACCCCTGGTGTGGAGACGCGACAGTGAGCCAAGCTGACAGCAGTGAGACTCGGGCATCTGGACCGGCCAGGACCTGGGGTCGCTGCCTCCCCAGCTCTGCTGTGGCTTTGGGCAGGTTTCCTTTCCGTGACTCAGTTTCCTCATCTGTGGAATGGGACCACCAGGGCCCACGTTTGCTCCCTTTGTGAGCTCATTCATAAAAAGGGCTTAGCACAGCGTTTGCCTCACACGTGTTGTCGTGGCGATCATTCGCTGCGGGGGGCTGTGGGAGCTTCAGGGAGGGCTTCCTGGTGGGGTGGACATTTAGGCCGAGGCCTTAGGAACTCCCCCTGCCAGCGGGAGGGGAGTCGGCGGGAAAGAGTGGTCCCAGAGGGTTGAGTGAGGCAGGGCTCTGGTGGCTCTGCTGGGAGGGTGCTGGGAGTGACTTTCGGGGCCTCGTTCCTTTCTTGGCCCCCGCCGCTGCTCGCTAGGTGGGCCGGCGTCCAGAGGCCCCAGTGTAGCTGCCAAGGCTGAGGGGCCGGCGTGGGCTTTTAGGGAAATCCAAAGATAGCTCAGCACCGGATGAGTCGCAGTCGGGCTCCCCCCCGGAGCAGGGATGCCAGGATGAATCACAGAGCAGGCGCTGGGCGGCTCGGCCCCGGCCACTCAGCCCTGACTCAGCTCGGGCAGGGCCGGCCCGGGCCCGGGGCTCAGTGTCTGTGTCTGCGCGCTGGGGCCTCTGGTAGCGGCCCCTTCCCTGTCCCTCCCAGACTGCTCACGACCAGATGTGGGAGTGGGACTTTGGAAGTCCCCCGAAAAGTCTAACTAAAAAGGAAGTTTCCCTTGGTGTGAACGTCTGAGGCCCCCGTCGCTTTTTCATCATACGCGTTCCAGAAACTTCTCGAACCTCCGCGTGTGGGGGAGGGGTGGGGTCCCGTCCTCCCTGGACGGGCGAGTTGTGCTCCAGTGAGGCTCCAGTCGGGGGCTCGGGGGCAGGGGGCAGCGCAGAAACAGGGCAGCCACACACCGCATGTGCAAACAGCCATCACAGTGGCCCGCGCTGTGGCGCAGCGGGTTAACGCCCTGGCCTGCAGTGCCAGCATCCCATGTGGACGCTGGTTCAAGACCCGGCTGCTCCACTTCCGATCCAGCTCTCTGCTGTGGCCTGGGAAAGCAGTAGAAGATGGCCCAGGTCCTTGGGCCCCTGCACCCGCGTGGAAGACCCGGAAGCTCCTGGCTCCTGGCTTCGGATGGGCGCAGCTCTGGCTTTTGCAGCCATCTGGGGAGTGAACCAACGGATGGAAGACCTCTCTCTCTTTCTGTCTCTCTCTCTGCTTCTCCTCTCTGTGTAACTGACTTTCAAATAAATAAATAAATAAATCTTTGGAGAAAATGGCCGTCACGAGCTGAGTGCTTCTTTGTCGGTTCTTCCTCAGCCCCCGGCCCTCCCTGCTGCTCCTCGTCTTCTTCTTCACCGCCGTTCGTGGAGCGGTAGAATGCTCAGAGAGGGAGAGCCACTTGCGCATAGTCACACAGCAAGGAGACGGCAGAGCCAGCCTCAGACCGCGAGCTCTGTGACGTCCAGGCCCTCGCTCTTGGCCCCAAACCCAGGCAGGTGGTTGTTGAGGACGGGCCAGCCAGAGCCGGGAGCGCGCTGAGTCCTGGACAGGGCAGGGGTCTTCCACTGGCTGCCTCGGCGCTTTGGAGGTGTGGAAAGAAGCGGTCACTTCCTCTGGCTTTGTTTAGGGTTTATTGCAGACCAAGAGCGGAGACTGGTGAGCTGCTCTCCCTCCTCCCCACCAGGTCTTCCCTGCAGCTTTGGAAAACTGGTGTCCGCCTTCCTGTCCCACCAGGGGGCGCCGCGTCCAGCCCCGCCCGGGCCTCAGACCCAGCTCCTTCGCTTCCGCCACCCGGCCGAGGCCGAAGCTGCCCGGCAGCTCCACTTCTAACCGAAGCCGAGTCCTGTCCAGTAGGAAGTTGGGTGGTGGTGGCCACGTTCCCACCTGGGGCCTCGGGTGGGCCGAGGTGTGCCCCCTTCAGCCAGGTCCACTCGGGCAGCCGTCACCCAGTCGGCCCGCCCTGGGGCGGGGCCCCCTCGGGGTCTCGCGCTTTTCTCTCTGTGCCGGGGCAGGAGTGGCGGGGAGGATGTCCTGACCCCGGTCCTAGGAAAAGTCTCCTGGATCTTCCTCCATGGGTCCTGGGGAGACAGAGAGGCGGATGGACAGGCAGGCGGGGCCGCGGAGGGAGAGGCCGACAGAAGCCGGGGTAGGTGTCGGGGGGGCACCAGGAGGCCAAGGTACAGACACACATTTGGACAGAGGCGTAGGATGGACAGAGCCAGGACCAGAAAGAGAGCAAGCCTGGAGAGGGAGAAGGCAGTGAGGGTCAGTGAGGGGAGAAGGACCTTCCGGCACTGCCAGCCCGGCCCGGACTGCACGGGCCTTTCTCCCAGACAGAGCCAAGGAGCAAGGGTGGCCTTGTCTCCAGGGCGCCGGGCGCACACACCCTTCCTCCGCGCCGTCCCCCTGGCCCGTCCCCGCCCCTCACCCGCTACGTGGCCTCCTGGCTGGGTGCTGGCCGCTGCTGTGGCCCCAGGGCGGCGCTGAGCAGCTCGGCGAGGGCGTCCAGCTTCCCGGCCAGCGCGTCCATCCTCTTCTCCAGAGCCTGGTGCGAGCTGCTGAGGCCCAGCTGCAGGTCACTGAGGATCATGTGCATCTGCGCGGGCAGAGGAGGGGCTCAGCGTGCCTGGGTCAGGCGGGGCAACCCCAGGTCGTCCCCTGTCATGGCCGTCCGCGTTTACCGGCCACCTGCCACATCCCAGCCACTGGGCCCGGCGCTTTCCCCAGATGGTTTAAAATCCTACCAGCCAGGGGGTGGCAGTCCTGTTCCCATCTGACGGCTAAGGAAACTGAGGCACAGAGCAGCTCAGCGCTGGGCCTGCATGCAGCAGGTGCTCACTAAATGCAGAGCCGCTCTGACGGCTCTCCCCAGCAGCTAGGTGACCTTCCCGCTTGCGCAGCTCTGGGCCACCACCTCCACAGAGCCAAGGTGACCCTGCATCTGTGACCGTATTTACCATGGCACGGGCAACACGGGCCACTGTTTGAATTGTCGCGGGCTAATGAGAAAAAGCTAAGGCTGCGGGATGAAGGAAAGGCACTGTCTCCGGGCCAGCAGGGAGCGGTGGCCGATGGCGCTGACCTTAACCCGGGGGATCAGCTGGTCCAAGCTGGAGGCCAAGTGACCGCAACAGAGTCCCCTGCCTCTGCGCCGGGCCACAGATTTGAGTTTTATTGGTTTTGCCCTCTCTGTTTGAACTTGGTTTGTAAATTTGCTTTGGTTTTATTGTATAAGAGTCGCAGTTGGAAAGAGTTTTATATCCGTCCACACGTAAGTAACCAAACAATAAAGATAATTCGAAGCCAAACACTGGGCTTCTTTGTACAATCTCTTCTTTTAATTTAAAAGGGACCTGTGCCTTGCGTGAAAAGGCTCTGGATTGCTTCATTCTTTCCCTCCTTCCTTCCTGCCTTCGGCCGTTAGCACCTGCCTCGTACCTCCGTGTGCCAGGCTCCAGCCGCGGCTCCCTATTTCAGGCCCCAACTCCGCCCTGCTCCCCCACCTCTGACCACAGGGCCCCGGTACCTTGGAGATGTCCACCATGGAGTTCACCTGTTCCCTGAGCTTCCGGTGTTTTAGCCGCACCTGGCGGAACCTGTGGGGGAAAGTCGCTTGATTTCCCCTGTAAGCCCCCAGCGCAGGGCGGGGGGGCGAGGCTGGGCAGGGAGAGACCACCACAGACGCGGCGCAGAGGAGGGCAGTTCCTAGGAGACCCCCAGGTGCCCCTAGACCATGCACAGACACCGCAGGCGGACATCTGGGCAGCGGGAGGCGACATACCGAGCGCCATGCGGGGGCGGCAGGGGGAAGGGGACGCAGGGGCGGCTCTCACGTGTGGATGGCGGCCAGCAGCCTGCGCTGGTGCCGGCGGGTGGCCCCCGAGTCCTTCCTGCGCGTGTGCTTGTAGTACATCCAGGCTTCCTGCAGCACGCGGGCCGCCGACTCCTTCATCTGGGAGGGCGGGCGCAGCGTCAGCAGAGGCCCCCCCCCCCCCCCCGCGCCGGCTCTGCTCCCGCGTGGCCAGGCCGGCCTCACCTCCTTGGCATACTGGATGTCCATCATGAAGTTGTGCACGTGCTTCTCGGCCTTGTTGAACTCCAGCTTCCGGGCCACCACGGCCACCAGCAGCGCTGTGCAGCACACCCCCTGTGGGCGCACAGCAGGCTCTGGGTGCCAGCCCTGACCCCCGCCGCATGGCCCCAGGGGAGGAGACCCAGGCTCCCAGGGCTCAGCAGGGATCTGAAGTCGCAGACATCCGATCCCAAGCCTACGGGGTGGCCTCTAGTTAGGGTCTGATGGGTAACACGGGGGGGGGGGGGGGGGCTGGTTCTGGGTGGGGGACAGATCTTCAGCCCCTGCAGGGACCCCTCACTCTCCACACCCTGGCTCTGGCTCTGCCCTCCCCCTGACCCTTGTTCTGACCTGCCCCCCTCGCCGCAGCCTCCCACCATCCTGGACCTAGCCTGGCTGCCGTCACTGTACCTGCCCCAGTGCCCTTCCTCCTCCCAGGGCTCCTCCAGGCAGGATGAAGCCCCTGAGGGTGTCTCCCTGTGATTCACCTGTCCGTCACTCAGGGCGATG
Source organism: Sylvilagus bachmani (assembly GCA_015711505.1). Classification (NCBI taxonomy): domain Eukaryota; kingdom Metazoa; phylum Chordata; class Mammalia; order Lagomorpha; family Leporidae; genus Sylvilagus; species Sylvilagus bachmani. Next base: position 7,177,555 of record CM027395.1, on the reverse strand, counting down.
GACACAGCCCAACACAGCCCCGAGCCCAGCCCTGAGCAAGCTGATGAGAATCTGTCAGTGTCTCAACGTCTCATCTGTGAAATGGGCACACTGCTACCCTGTGGATCCCGTAAGTTAACGCCCAGAAAGCATGAGCATGGCACAGAGTATGCGAGGTGAAAGTGAGCCGCCATCGCCCCCGTGGGCCGCGGGACCCGCTGGCCAGGACAGGGCTGGGGGCTCTGGCTCTGCAGCTCCCCAGCAGCCCCAAGGGTCCATGACCCCTTGAGAGTTTTCTCTTCCACGCCTGTCAGGGTGGTGCCACATCTCCCTGCCACCCTTTCATCACTTGGGGGTGCAGAGCCGAGGGGTTCAACCTGTCCTTCCGGGGACAGCATCAGGGGTGCGAGCTGATGGCTTGGGTCCCAGTGAGGAGGTGAAGGCCGAGGCATTGGGTGCTGAGCCTGGGGGCGGGGCTTGGGTGGGAGGAACTGGATGCCTGGGGCCGTGGAGGACGCGGGGGGGGGGGGGGGGGTGAGGTCTGGATCCAGCATGGAGCTTGAGTCTAGGCGGAGGAGCCCCCGCCTCATCCCCGAGGTGATAGGGGCTGGGGTGGGGGCGGCTGGAAGCCCCCTGACCGGTTACAATAACTGCACCCCCCACCGTGGGCTGGGTCTAGATTCCTGGGTCTAGAGCTGTGCAGCCAACAGCCCGCGTCCCGGGTTTGAGAGAGGAAGGGCGTAGGGCAGGACTCCTAGGGCTGAAGGGAAGAGGGGCTGAGCGGCAGGGTCCGGCAAGGGGTGAGGCTGGGGTCCCTGTGAGCCTCCGGCGGCTGCAGGGCTACACTCACCATGACTCCAGTGCACAGACACACGATCTTGCCCCACATGGTGCCCGGCACCACGTCCCCGTAGCCGATGGTCAGGAACGTGATGGGGATGAGCCACAGCGTGTCTGAGAGGTGCCCCGTGGCATTCACAGCCTGCCTACGGGGAGCGAGGGTTAGTGCCCCGAGCCCACCCTGGGGGCCTGCTCCCCTCCTGCTCCACGCCCACGGTCCTGAGAAGCCAGGGAGCTTGGCTGTGTGACCTGGCCAGCGTGCTCACCCACTCTGGGCTGCAAGACAAGGTCCTGGGTCGGGCCCATTCCCAGGTCGTGTGGATTCAGCGGTGCCACCAGGGCTGCCGCTCGCAAAGGGTTGAGAGGGGGCCACAACCCAGGCTAGGGCTCCTTTGTCAGGCCCCGGTGCACGGCGGCATGCTCCCAGGGGAACAGGTGCCCTCTGCTAACACCCACGAAGCTGGTGCTGTCTGGAAGTGGCCCCATTGGGACCGGCAAGGTGGGGTCAGTGCTGTGGCTCCTGTGATGCCAGCATCCCATGTGAACACCGGTTCGAGTCCCAGCTGCTGCGCCTCTGACCTAGCTCCCTGCTAATGGCCTGGGAAAGCAGCGGAAGATGGCCCAAGTGCTGGGGCCCCTGCACTCATGTGGGAGACTCAGAGGAAGCTCCTGGCTCCTGGCTTCAGGCCTAGCCCAGGCCCAGCCATGGTGGCCATTTGGGGAGGGAACCAGCAGATGGGAGATCTCTCTCTCTCTCTCTCTCTCTCTCTCTCTCTCTCTCTCACACACACACACACACTCTCATTCTAAATCTGCCTTTCAAATAAATAAAAAATATCTCTTAAAACATAAGGGCTTCACGGACTCGCATCACTGAAAGGGACGCCCAGCCAGGGGAGGGGCTGAAGGAGAGATTTTCTTGTCTGGTTTTGGTCACAGGCCCCTGGCGTCCAACCCTGAAGGGAGACCCATTCCTGAGGCCCCATGGAATTAGTTCCTGGCAAGTGGGGACGGCATCGCCATTGCAGACAAGCCTGGCCCCCCCACATGCGCAGGTGCGCTCAAACCTCCGGAAGTCTGCCCTGGGCTGCCCTCGCCATTCTCCCATTTTGCAGCCGGGAACCACGAGGTGGGGGAGTCATCCCTCTGATCCTGACTTCCTGACCGCAGCCTAAGATCCTGGGAGGGGAAGGTTAAGATCTGGGAAGGGGAGAACTGTCAGGGAGACTACACCTGCAGAGTCCGCCGTGGGCATCTGGCCTAGCAGTTAGGGTGCCTAGGTTCGAGTCCCAGCTCTGCTTCCTGCCAACATGGACCCTGGGAGGCAGTGGTAACGGCTCTGGCCGAGTGAATTCTCCACTCCCAGCTTCAGTCTAACCTGGCCTGGGCTGTCGTGGGCGTCCGGGAGGTGAAGCAGTCGATGGGGGTGCCCACTCGCTCTCTGCCTCTCTATTTATTTATTTTTAAAGATTATTTAGTGAAAGAAAACAGAGAGAGAGGGAACTCTTCCATCTGCTGGCTCCCTCCCCAGATGTCCACAACAGCCAGGAGCCAGGACTCCATCTGGGTCTCCCACATGGTGCAGGGCCCAAGCACTTGGGCCATCCTCCACTGCTTTCCCCTGCGCATTAACACAGAGCTGGATTGGAAGTGGAGCAGCCGGGACACAGACTGGTGCCCGAATGAGATGCCGGTGTTGCAGCCACGGCTAAACCCTCTGTGCCACAGGCCAACCCCTTGATTTATTATTATTTTTTTAAATGGAGGAATCTGACAGCCATTGTACAGATGAGAAAACTGAGGCCGGGCCAAAGTTTCTCCATTTCCACCTCTGCTCAAGAACCTGCACCTGATGAGTTGAACCAGAGGTTCCCAAACTCTGTGGACGTCTCTCTCTCTCTCTCTCTCTCACACACACACACACACACACACCCGCCATGAGCTTTGGGTGCAGTAGGTCTGGATGGGGCCTGAGAATCTGCATTCGTAACAAGTTCCCAGCCCTGAGCCTGGTCTCACTGAGACCTCCCAGTTCCCGGCTTCCCAGGGACACAGCAAGCATCTCCCGGGCCCCTGTCCTCCACGCAGGTACAACCCTTGGAGGCGGGACAGGCACTAGTCCGGGGCGCAAGGCAAGGGCGGGCTTAAGGTTGCGGTGGAGGAGTGGCTGGGCCGGCTCTCAGCCAGGAAGAGGGGAAGGGTGAGCGCTTTCTGCACCGCATGGCCCCAGGGGCCCAGGACCTGCCCCCCCCCCCTCCACGTGCGCCAGGCACCCCGCCCGCCCGCTCACCTCTCAGCCACGGACAGAACCCAGGCGGTGGTGAGCCAGAGGCCAAGCGTGAGGCCCAGCAGCAGGCGGCCCGGGTGCGTGTTCATGTACAGCTTGGCCACGAACCAGTGGCGGAAGCGGACCTGGTTGAGCGCGCCGATGCTGCGGTAGGACGCGTTGAGCAGCACTCCGCTGCGCAGGAGCACGGCGCGGGGCACCAGGTACAGGCGCAGCAGCATCGCCAGCGACAGCAGCGCCTCTCCCTGGTCCAGGAAGCCCGGCCAGGCCGGCGTCCCGGAGCCCTGCGCGCACGGCGGGCCCCGCACGGGGGCCGGGTGCAGCCCGCACACCGCCAGCTCCAGCAGGATCTGCGCCGCCTGCCGCCCGGTGAGAGCCACGCGCCAGTCGCGGAGCGCGTTGTCCGTCATGAACAGCTGCGGGGAGAGGGCCCAGGGGGCGGGAGTCGGGCGCGGGGCCGGCCGCCCGTGTGCGCCCCGAGATAAGGCGGGCGCCCGCCCAGCCCCTGAGCGAGGGAGATAGCGCGGTGGGACCCAGGGGCACAGCTCTTCGCTCTCCTTGCCTGCCCAGTTTCAAGCTCCTTTCTAGAACTCCCAGTCCATGCACACTGATTGAGCGCCTGCTGTGTGCAGGGCACGCTGAACTCCTTGGGGGTTACACGCACTACGCTCTCTCTCCCCGTGTTCCAGGGACACTCCCGGTGACAAAGCTCACACTTACGGGGCTCTTTGGAAGGGCCAGGCACTGCTCTATCCCCTTGACGTATTGTGACAGCATGGTGACACTGATAGTCTCACAATTGGCCCATTTTATAGAGAGACCGAAGCCTTGGTCCTGGCCGGGCACACGGGGCCGGGAGCCCAGCCACTTCCCCGCAGGTGTTAGCACGGTAACAGCTACGTGTGCTTTGTCCCCAGTGCCACTTATGCGTGGGACTACACTGGGTGTCGCCCCATTTTAGAAGCAAAGAGGGGGAAGGAGGGGAGGGAATGGGGCAACAGGACCTGCAGAGATGGGGGTGGGGTGAGGGGGTCCCAGGATGAGTCCTGGGACCAGGCGAGAGGATACAGAGATCTGCGGGCGCGGGGAGGGCTGAGGTGCCTCCACGAGCCTCTGCCTGTGCCTGGGTGGGGGTCTGTGTCACTGAGGGGAGCTTCCTTCCTGGGACAGGAGGAGGAGGAAGGCGGGGCTTGGTGGGGTTGGGGAGCCGGGTCCAGGGTGGGGGCCGCCCTACCTGGACCTCTTTGGCGTGAAAGGCCACGATGAGGCACAGGAGCAGGAAGGTGGAGCCGCTGATCATGCACTTCACCAGGAAGAGGTAGAGGGCCCACTGCGGGGAGGCAAGAAGACCGGTCAGGCTCCTCTGCTGCCCT
>CM027395.1:7125764-7172976 GCA_015711505.1 Sylvilagus bachmani | reverse complement strand
CCCCCCCCCCCCCCCCCGGGACTATACCTCTGAAGGGAGACCTTGAAACTCCCATACCTCCTTAATCACCTGCCTCCTTCGCCCATCAGAAATGATTTCCCAGTTGTGTGTGTGTGTGTCTAGAAAAATACATCTGGCCTTTAGCGAGTGCCTCCCCCACTTCCCTTCCAGCCAGCTGGTTCTGCCTGGAATTCCAAGAGCCCAGACGCTGCCATTCAGTCATCAAGGACCGGACAAGAGGCTCCCCTCTTCCAGGCAGGGGGCTGAGTCTGAGACCCTCAGCCCAACCCTGAGAAGACCCTTCCCGGCCTGCCCCCTGCATCTCCTCCCCCACCTCTGCTCACTCTCCTGGCTCTGAGCCCAGGGCAGATCCGGCCGGAAGCACCCGGCCTCCAGAAACCAGAGTTGTTTTTTGCCTTCTCTTTGTGTATCGAGACTTCGGAAGAATCTGGAATTCTGGAGGGAAACATTTAGAGGGGACTGGGGTTTCCGGATCGCCTCCAAGGGGTTGGTCCCTGCTCCGGGGGGTGCTGTGAGGATGAGGGGGCTGCTGGGGCTCCCACCTCCAGCTGTGCACCTGTTCCTCCTAAAGGCTGTCAGCTCTGCCTGAGGGCCCCGCCTCCCAGAGGGGAAGAGGGCCAGTTTCCTGCCCTGAGGGGCCTCCCGTCCCCTCCCCTGAACAATGGCACTCTTGTCCCCTGCCCTTCTTCTGTGGCTCCCTGGTTCTCTGTCTCTTTCCTGGGTCGGCCCCACCCCCACCCCACTGGACACGTGCCTCCTCCTCCACTGCACTGTTCTCTGCTCCTCCAGGCCCTCCGCCCAGCACCTGGACCCCCCTGTCCCTGGGGAGAGCTGCTCCTGTCCCCATTTGTGCTTTCGGGGTCTTTGTTCCTGCCTCTCTGTGTGTCTCTCACTGCTGACTTCTCAGTAGCTCTCTGTAGCCCACGGTCCCAACCGCGTGTGCTCTCTCTGTTCTCGGTCTCTCTGTACCTCTCTCTCTCTCCCTCCCTCTCCACCCCAGCCCCCACCCGTGTTTCTGTCGTGTTCCTCTGGTTTTGCACTTGCCTCTCCCCCAAACCCTCCCTCGGGAGCAGGTGTCTGGGTTCTTGCAAAGTGGGGTTCATCGGATTGAGCTGGAAGTGGGCGGGGACATGGCTGTTACCAAGACAGTCATGCAAAGGGGGCCAAAGAGGACCCTCAGGGTCCTGCATTTCGACAGTCACCCCCAGGTTACAGGGCTCAGAGATGCAGCTTCTCCAGGGTCCCTCTGATGGTGGCCGGGTAGGTGTTGGAGAGGAGGAAAGGAGAGGTGGGTGTGTGGGGGGGAGGAGGGACCCCCTTCTCCTATCTCCCAGGGCCAATGGCATCCCCCCCCACCCCTGCTGGGCGGGGTGCTGAAGCGTGGGAGCGGCGGGTAGGGCCCGGCCGTGCTTCCTGTTGGCTCGGGCTTCTGCAGCCCCACCCCCTCAGCGCTGCTGCCCTCGCTTTGGCCAGAGGAAGCTGGCCTGCCCTGACCCTCCATGTGGCTCCTGGTCACTTCGGAGCTGCCCACTTCTCCACCCCCAAGGCCAAGTCCCAGCTGTGGTTCCTCAGGACCCGGTCTCCCAGTCTGTGTGCCCCTCCTGCCATGAGCCCAGTTCTGCAACCCTTGCCCCAGACAGATCTCCAACCCTCACCTTTCCTGTTGAGCAATTCTGCACCCCCCACCCCCCGCCCCCCAGCCGCTAGCTGACCCTTATCCTCCACCTGCCCCCGTGCTGGCCGGAGTAGGGCTGCAATGTGCCCGCAGCTGCCGAGACCTGTCTGGCCCCACCCGGCCCTCCTCCAACTCCCCACTATCCTCAAAGTGAGCCCCTCATCCCGCAGAGACCTTCTGAGCCCTCATCCTGCAGACCCCGGAGTGCAGGCCCCCAGCCCCTCCTGCTGCGTCCCCCAGGAGCGTGGGAGACCATGAAGCTACCTCTGCATCCTCTCCCAGGCTAAAGAGCAGGTGGATGGGGGGGGGGGGCTGAGCTTCTGAGTGACGGCAGTGGGAGGGGGGTCAGAGTGGGGGAGGGTCTTCCACTTCCCACCCCCACATCCCAGCCACTTTGTTTTGGGCCTGGCCCTGTGCAGCTGAGGCACTGGGTAAACGCTGGAGGTTAGATAAGGACCCAGGGGTCCCCGCCCACTGGAATAACTCCGGCTTTCTCTCCACCCTCCCGCGCCAAACCTGGGGCTACCAGATCAACCTTGCCCTGCCTGCAGGGCCCCTGGCCCTCTGGTCGCCACGGACAGAGACACTGGGGTCCCACGGCCCTTCCTCTTGCAGACGGGACCCCCAGCGCTCCCGCCCTCAGAGCCTGGACCCCCAGCCCCTCCTCCCGGAGATTCCCTGGCCGCAGGCCCTTCCCCCGGCCTCCCACGCCCCAGCCCGCAGGCTCCACTCACCGGGCAGCCCCCAAACCACAGCATCTCGGCATGTAGCACCATGAGTCCAATGCCAATTCCCGCCAGCGCCAGCGCCCAGCCCGCCAGCCACTTCTCCTGTTCAAGCAGGCGCTTTCGCCGCCGCAGGGCCCCCAGGCCAGGCACCAGCTCCCCGCCCATGGCCCCCGGGGTCTTGGGGCTCAGCCAGCTTCCTGCCCAGGGTCCCCTACCCCGCAGCACGCAAAGGGCAGCCACTGTGGCATGCAGGTCGCCAGCCTCTGGGCTCCGCCGGCTCTGGGGCAGCGCTTGGAGGCTCAGCACAGCTCTGTGCCCTCTGGGGAGTGGTAACGGCTGGGCAGGGCGGGGAGGGCGGGGAGGCCCCTGGGTAAGGGGAGGCTCCCCAGCCCCCCCCTTCCCGCACTAAGGAGGGGCTGGGGTGTGTCTTGGGGCAGAGCAGGGAAGAGGCGTCCATCCACGTGGGCAGAGACACACAGTGACACAATGGGCTCTGTCACCTGCAGCCGTTGGTGCCTATGATTGGCGCCCTACGCCCACCACACCCGGACGCCCCCCCCCCCCGCCCCGACACCGCACAGCCGGAGCCGGAACCGACACTCTGGGGCACACAACTACACCTGCCAAGGGTGACTCACACCCAGACAGCACACCAGCCACCCAAACGGTGCCCACAGAGGTCACAGCCGCACAACTTTCTCTAACTCCAAGAACCAGACACCCCACATCGGCCGAGGCGTGCCCGTGGCCACACAGCCCGTGTGCCCAGTGCTACACAGGCACACACTGTGCGTGGAGACAGATCACCCACCCCTCGCACACAGCACACGTGACACGCCTGTGGATCGACACCCAGAACCTCCAGCCACATGACACGTGCACCCACGGCAGCCCCAGCACAGGCAGGAACACTAGGACACACGTCACTCAAACACGAGTCACAACACACCCCCATTCACCCGACACCCACAGTCAGCTCCCTGGTCAGTCAGTGGCCGTGTGCAGAGACACCTGGGCAGCACCCACCCAAAGCCAGAGTCCGTGTACGTTTAGACCATGCAGGATGATGTCCCAAGGGACAGGGGACGAGCTTAGACAGACGGGGACCCTTGGCTTGATGCGATATGAGCCATCTCGTCCCACCCACAGCCCTGCCCGATCCTCACCTGAGACCCCCACGCAGCCCACCCCGCGCTATCTGCCACGGTGCACGGCCTCAGAGATGCGTGGTGACTCAACGTTCCCCAACACACACACGCCCACTGCCACAGGAGACCTGAGCCCACCTCTGTGTCACATGCCTAGGGGACAACACGCTATACAGCGACACCAACATGACACACGAGTGGGGGCACCAGGCTGGGATCCTGGCAGGCGGGGAATGGGGGAGGCTCGCCACGGGGACACACACCTCAACAGGAGACGCCCGTCACTGCACAGAGGGACACGCCAAGCCACACACACACTGTGGTACGAGGCAGAGGGACACACACGCAGCCCACATGGGTACCCACACAGGGACACACCGATGTGGTGACACAAGACCCCCGGCTCAGACGCACACACCGGGCTCATGTGGGCTGCAGCGAGGGGCCACTCTGGGAGGGGCGCACAGATGCAGCCCTGCCCCCATCCTGCCCTGAGCCATGCGATACTGTGCACTGGCCAGCCACTGGCCACGAGACGGCTGCGGCAAGACAGCAATGCAGCCCACATGGCCACACCCAGAGACACCAAACCATACACACACACACACACACACACACACACACACACACGCCTGGTGACAGCCACAACCCTGGGCGGCTGCCCTGCCCCGTGCACACACTTGATACCCACTTGGGTGAGACACGGCGGGAGCGGGATGGGGACACACCCGGCACCCTGAGCCCCCGTCAGTGGCCAGGGCTGGCCTTGCCCACTCCGCCGCCTTCCCTCGTGGCCTGGCTGGCCGCGTGCCTCTCCCTCCCTCTGCGGTTGTCCCGCTCCACCAGCCTCTGCCTCCGCCTGGCCTCCCCTCCCTCCTCTGTCCCAAGTCTCTGTCTCGCTGCCTCCATCTCTACCTGTGCTCTGTCTGCGCTTTGCTCTCTCTGCCTCTGCCGCTCTGGGTTCCCGTCTCCCTTGCTGCATCCATGTGTCTCTCTCTGCCTCAGTTTCCCTGTCTCCCTCCCTTGGACCTCTCCGTGCACGCCCCTGCCTCAGTTTCCCCAATGTCACAGTTGTGCCCAGGCTTGCTCCTGCCAGACCCACACTCATCCCTCACGGAGGCCAAGGGCCAGTGATGCCAACCTGCTGGCCCCAGCGCCCCCCGCCGTGGCGTCTGTGCCGCCCCTCCCCCCCAGGTCCAGGTGCTGCTGATAGAGGGACGCAGAGAGGGAGAGAGGGCTGGAGCCGTGCAGCCAGAGAGAGAGCCGCAGGTGGGAGGAGGGAGGCACAGGTGCAGAGAGCGCAGAGGCTGGGCCTGAGGGGGATAGGCCAACAGCGGGCACTGGGCATGGCGGCTGGGTGGGAGGGCTCAGAGCGGGGGCGGGGCTGGCACCTGCCGCCAAACGCGGGTCAGGGAGCTGCGGGTGGCTAGGAACGCGGCTCCCCCGTCAGTTCCCTCCTGCCCAGGGAGGGGCGGGGGTGACTCAGGGCCCCAGAGCTTCCTGTGACTCAGCCCTGCTCTCAGCCCGGGAGGGAGGTGCAGGGAGAGGGGTCTCTAGGAAGAAGAGAGGGGAGGAAATGTGGGGGCCCTCGGTGCCCAGGAGGGCTCAGGGGAGGGGCAGCTAGGACGGGCACTGGGGCCCTGACTGATGTGAGAGAGGAGGTGGGGCTGGGGGCCTGGCTGATGTGAGTGAAGAGGAGGGGCCAGGGACTAGGACCCCTGGGTCTGAGGGAGGAGGGACCTGGGGCCTGCACTCCTGGGTGTGGGAGAGGAGGGGCTGAGGGCCTGGACCCCTGGGTCTGAGGGAGGAGGGGGTGGGGGCTTGGATCCTGGGACTGAGGGAGGAGGGGCTGGGGGCCTGGACCCTGGGTCTGATGGAGGAGGGCTGGGGGCCTGGACCCTGGGTGTGAGGGAGGAGGGCTGGGGCCAGGACTCCTGGGTGTGAGGGAGAAGGGGCTGAGGGCCTGGACCCTGGGTCAGAGGGAGGAGGGGCTGGGGCCTGGACCCAGGTCTGAAGGAGGAGGGCTGGGGGCCTGGACCTGGGTCAGAGGGAGGAGGGGCTGGGGCCTGGACCCTGGGTCAGAGGGAGGAGGGGCTGGGGCCTGGACCCTGGGTCAGAGGGAGGAGGGGCTGGGGCCTGGACCCAGGTCTGAAGGAGGAGGGCTGGGGGCCTGGACCTGGGTCAGAGGGAGGAGGGGCTGGGTCCAGGAAGACTGAAAGCTGATTGCAGGGTCGGCTGGTCTTTTTCTTGGCCTCCTCCCAGCTGCCCCACCTTCATCCCTGCCCCATCTCCGGGCCTGGAAAAGACCCAGGTGCCTCAGGGCCCAGCCGGAAGGGACCAAGGACAAAGAGTTGTTTAACTGGGCAGGCTGGAGGACGGACGTGAAGAAGCGGGTGTCTCAGGCGGAAAGGTCACTCGTCGCCCAGGGCTGGCGCGCAGGGAGAGGCGGGGCCGGGCCTGGGGCGGCCGGGCCGAGGGTTAGAGGCTTGTGCGGGCAAAGCCTCCCCGCTGTCGCGGAGGGTCCAGGACGTGGGGCTTCTGCCACCTAGTGGTGGCTTGGGGGACTGCAGGCAGTCTTCGTGGGTGCCCCTGCCTCAGTTTCCCCAATGTCACAGCTGTGGCCAGGCTGAACAAAGCAGACGAAACCCCTGTCTTCATGGAGCTTTTCGCCCTGGAGGGGGACCTCCTGTTTCCACCGCTCTGCCTCTTTGCTTCTCTAGTCCCTCTAGTCCCTCGCCTGCTCTTGGTCTCCTCCTTCTGTCTCTTTTCACGCATGTCTCTATGCTAACACAGTCACACAGGTGCACACACAGACATGTGTGTGTCTCACCGTCTGGGAGTCTACACACTTTCATTCACATCTCGGAAGGACCACCGGCTGTCTTTCTGTGTGGAATGTAACAGACATAAATCTGGCTTAGAGACGGACTCGAGTTCACGACCAGCTGCCGTCTCCCGCAGGGTGCCCTGGGAGACCCCGGCAGTGCTGCAGGTATGACACCCCCTAGATGCCCCCGTCCCGCACCAGAGTGCCTGGGTTCAAGTCCCCGCTCCTCCATTGCCAGCCCAACACCCTGCTGATGCACACCAGCCGATGGCTCAAGTACTTGGGTCCCTGTCACTCATGGGGGACATCTGGATGGAGTTCCAGCCTCCAGCCTTTGGCCTGGCTTATCCCTGGCTGTTGTGGGCATTTGGGGAGTCAAACAGCAGATGGAAGATCTCTCTCTCTCTCTCTCTCTCTCTCTCCTCTCTCTCTCTCTCCCCTTCTCCATCTTTTTTTCCAAACAAGAAAAAGACACTCAATTTTGGAGTGATTCATGACACAATAAGAGCAAACATATATGGGGCGGGCTCCAAAAAGTTGATGGAAAAATTGAATAAAAGAGAACACATGAGGCCAGCGATGTGGTGCAGCGAGTGAAACCGCCGCCTGCGGTGCTGCCATCTGGAGTGCGCGCCAGTTCGAGTCCTGGCTGCTCCACTTCTGATGCAGCTCCCTGCTAACCCACCAAGTGTTTGGGCCCCTGCCACCCACGTGGGAAACCCAGAAGAAGCGCCTGGCCTTGGCCTGGCCCAACCCTGGCTGTTGTGGCTACTGGGGGAGTGAACCGGAGGATGGAAGATCTCTCTCTGTCTCTCCCTTTTTCTCTATAACTGACTTTCACCTAAATAAGTAATCTTACAAACAGAGAGAACGTGAAGCCCCCGCACTCCCCTGCACGTATTATCGTGAGGGCTCTTCAGAGAGCTCATGGAAATGCGATTCAGAGGGGATTTTTCTCGTGGTGCAAAAATTTTTAAATCCATGCAGTTTTTTTTTTTTTCATAATACACATTTTCTACGGACTTTCTGACACACCCACACATGCCCGTGTGAGTAGATAATGGAATAATGGACTGGACAGTGGCAGGGCACCGTGTCCATAGCAGCCAGGATCCTTTGCTTTTAGCCTTTTACCTCTGAGTCTTCTCTGGTCAACCTGTGCTTGCCTTTTGCATCATCCCGTCTCTCCTGTCTTGCTCTCAGCGTGTCCGCCCCATCTCTTCCCCTCGAGCCCCGCCTCCCACCATGTACCACTGCTCGACTACCCAGGGGTCCTTTCGCTGATCTTCAAACGCGCTAAGCTCCGCCCTGCCCCAGGGCCTTGGAAGTTTCTGTCGTCTGTGGGATGTGTTCTCCTCCAGCACCTTGCGGGTCCTTCGCCTACCCCCTTCAGTTCCTGGTTCAATGTCTTCCCTGAACACCTCTTCAAAAATGATCTCCCCTCGCCCAGCAATCATCCTGTCTCCTATTTCACTGCTGTATCTTTTTTTTTTTAAGATGTATTTATTTATTTGAAAGGCAGAGTAACAGAGAGAGAGGAGGTCTTCCATCTGCTGGTTCACTCCCCAAATGGCCCCAAACGTGGGGCTGGGCAGGTCTGAAGCCAGGAGCCAGGAGGTTTCTCCAGGTCTTCCACTCATGAACAGAGGCCCAAGCACTTGGGCCATCTTCTGCTGCTTTCCCAGGCCACATCAGAGAGCTGGATTGGAAGTGGAGCAGCCAGGACTCGAACAGGCACACATACAGGATGCCGGCATTGCAGGCAGAGGCTTAGCCCCCTATGCCACAGCGCTAGACCAATCACTGCTTCATCTTTACTGTGGCCTTAGGACTATGCAAAAGGATCCTGCATTCTTATTGTGTAATTATAAAAGACAGGGCTCTCCCGGCACTGGCACCGTGGCTCACTTGGCTAATCCTCTGCCTGCGGCGCCAGCATCCCATATGGGCACCAGATTCTAGTCCCAGTTGCTCCTCTTCCAGTCCAGCTCTCTGCTGTGGGCCCTGCACCCCATGGGAGACCGGGAGAAGCACCTGGCTCCTGGCTTCAGATCAGCACAGTGTGCCAGCCGTAGCGGCCATTTTGGGGGTGAACCAACGGAAGGAAGACCTTTCTCTCTGTCTCTCCTTCTCACTGTAACACTACCTGTCAAATAAATAAATCTTAAAAAAAATAAAAATAAAAAAGACAGGGCCCTTGGCACCTCATGCTCAGAGCAGTGCCCAGATGTAGGAGATGCTCAGTGAATGTTGAAGGAACGTTCTTTTTTTTTTTTTTTAAGATTTATTTATTTGAAAGGCAGAATTACAGAGAGGGAGGGGGGAGAGGTCTTCCATTGGCTGGTTCACTCCCCAAATGGCCTCAATGGCCAGAGTTGGGCTGATCCAGAGCCAGGAGCTTCTTCCAGGTCTCCCACGTGGGTGCAGGGGCCCAAGGACTTGGACCATCTTCTGCTGCTTTCCCAGGCCACAGCAGAGAGCTGGACCAGAAGTGGAGCAGTTTGGAGTCGAACCAGAGCCCATATGAGACGCTGACACTGCAGCTGGCAGCTTTACCTGGTATGCCCTAGTGCCAGCCCCGTAGGGACAAGATCTTGTCCAGTGACACTGATCGGCTTTTCTTCGACTTAGCCTCCCGTCCTGGGGGTGGGCAGGTGGCCTTTCTCTGTATCTTTGACTGCTGTGCCCCCAGTCTGTGGTTCTGAGACCCCGGGCTATGGACCTGTCCTTGGTGCTGAGCGGGGTTTCTGCTTCCATTGAGCTGGGGAGGGAGGTGAGGAAACCTTGGGGAGGGGCCATGTGGTGTGGAGACGGAGGCAGGGGGTCATCCACCTCCCTGAGAAGACAGATCCCTGCGTCCCCATGGGAGAGGGGGTGTGGGCCTCTGACAGCTCAGTGTGCACTTGGTCTCTCTGTTCACATGTACATACACATTGTGTGTGTGTGTGTGTGTGTGTGTGTGTCATGTACAAGTTCAAGCATACAGACATGAACAGAACAGCACCAAATCCCTTCAGGGGCCCGTGTTGTGCTGCAGCTGGTTAGGTCATCAGTTGCAACGCCGACATCCCTTATCAGAACACCTGTTCGAGTCCTGGCTGCTCCACTTCCGATCCAGCTCCCTGCTGATGCACCCAGGAGGCAGAGGAGGGTGGTCCAAGTACTTAGGACGCCAAGGACCTTTAGCTCCTCCAAACCCAGAGCCTCACAGGGCTTTCTCAGCTCCTCCATCTCCCTCCAGCTGTGGACGGTAAGTCACCCCCACCCCTGTTGCCGGGTGCAGGGCCACAGAACAGTGCAGGAGTCGGTTCTTGCTGTAATCAAATGCAAGGTTCACTCCCACTGATTGCAGCCCCTCCCAGGGGGCGGAGCGTTCTCCAGGCCGCTCCTGCAAAGCTCCAGGTGATGGCTCGCTTTGCAGCAGAAGTACTGCTTCATGCCCTGGGGATGCTTTTGCCTTCGTCTTTATCTGTTTCTCTTATGTTTTTCTTTCTCTTTTAAAAAAAGAGTTATTATTTTAAAGGTGGAGTTAAAGAGGCAGAAGCAGAGAGAGGAAAAAGAGAGGGAGGGAGAGAGAGAGAGAGAGAGAGAGAGAGAGGTCTTCTATCCGCTCGTCTACTCCCCAAATGGCCGCATGGGCTGGAGCTGTGCTGATCCAAAGCCAGGAGCCAGGAGCTTCTTCTGGGTCCCCCACGCGGGTGCAGGGGCCCAAGCACTCGGGCCATCTTCCACTGCTTTCCCAGGCCACAGCAGAGAGTGGAATTGGAAGTGGAGCAGCCGGGACTCGAACTGCTGCCCATATGGGATGCCAGCACTGCAGGGGGTGCCCTTACCCACCACACCACAGTGCTGGCCCCAGTTTGATTTTTCTTGAAAAATTATTCTATTTACCTGAAAGGCAGACGGACATAGAAAGGAGAGACAAGAGAGAAAGGGATCCCCCATCTGCAGGTTCACCCCGCAAATGGCTGCAACAGCCGGGGCTGGGCCAGGCTGAAGCCAGGAGCCCAGAATTCCATCTGGGTCTCCCACGTGGGTGGCAGGGGTCCAAACACTTGGGCATCTTCCCCTGCTTTCCCAGGTGTATCAGCAGGGAGCTGGATGGGAAGTGGAGCAGCCAGACTCAAACTGCATTTACAACGGTGGTGCCGTAAGAGCATGATGAAGGTGAAGAATTCTCATCTCCTGGTTGCAGGTGGCCACGGTAACACTGCAGCACGACACATTACCCACGGGTCTGTGCGATGCTGGTGGGAAAAAGTACGGCGCTGCCAGTCGTGTGAGCCTGTGGCACACTGGGGCCCACGTGGTGCCACAGCGGGAAAAAGCCACTGCATGCAGTGCCAGCATCCCATGTGGGCTGCTCCTCTTCCAGTCCAGCTCCTGCTGTGGCCTCACCAGGTGCACCTGTGCATCCCTCCCTCCCTCTGCTCCTCATGACCACGCCCACTCACGTGCCTACGCGCTCCCCCCATCCAACCCTCCCCACAGCCACGGCGAAGCCGACCTGGTCGTTAGTTAGCACAGACTTTATTTGCACGGCCACCTTACAGGCTAGGAAGCGGGGACAGACAGAGCCAACAGCTTGCCCACCGTGCTCGGGCAGGCTGAGCGGCAGAGCCGGAGTCGGGCCCAGGCAGCCCGGTCCCAGAGTCTGGCTTCGCCCGCCTCTCACCCTGATGCTAACAGAGATGATAGCGCAGCTCCCACCTGGAGCCCAGGTAGGTTCTGCCGGCAGAGCAGCGGCCACCGTGGAGCCAGAATGACCCGGCGGGCAGGGCAGGGCAGGACGTGGCTGCTCCCTGCCCCGGGCTGCCCTGGTGACCGGCGAGGGGCGGAGGGAGGCAGACGGAGAGGGGGTGGAGGGTCTCGGCTGAAGGGACCCCGTTCTCCAGGGAGCCGCACCCGCCCCCTAGGCAGCGAGCCCCAGGGGCCCTCCCAGCGCGCAGGCCAGCAGGGCAACCAGCAGGAGCAGGGCCCCGCGGCGGGGCGCCCGGGGCGGGGCGGCGGCGGCCGCGCCCGAGAAGCTCTGGGTCACCGAGTCCCCGTTGCACAGGTGGCCCTCGCAGCACGAGCCCTGCAGGTCGATGGCCGTCCAGGGGCTGGAGGTGCCCGCAGTGGTGCAGGAGGGCCGGTGGCAGGTTCTGATGTACACGGGGACCGAGAAGTTGCCTGGGGGCGGGCAGCGGGGACGGTCAGAACCGAGCCAGCGCCTCGGAGGTGGCCGCTGTGCCGGGGCCCCAGACCCACTGCAGGTCGGCCTCGGGCCAGGCCGCGCCTCATCTCTCAGGCTGAAGTCTTCCCTCCTCCTGCAGGCCAAAGCCCCGCTTCCTCACTCGCCCCGAACCACGCCCCCTCCCTGAGACTAGAGCCACGCCCCTCGTGTTAGCCACGCCCCTCAGACTGGATCACGCCTCCTCCCTTAGAGCGGAGCCACGCCCCCTCAGGTTAGAGTCACGCCTCTTCAGACTGTAGCTACGCCCCCTCAGACTGGAGCCCCGCCTCCTCCCTTAGACACACGCCCCCTCAAGTTGGAGTCACGCCCCTCAGGTTAGAGTCCCACCTCTTCAGACTGGAGCCACGCCCCCAGGTTAGAGTCCCGCCCCTTCCCCAGCCAAGCCGAGCGGCCCAGCGCAGCTCACCGACGGTCATCCGGCCGTTGCCCTGGAAGCAGACGCTCTGGTCCTGGTGACACTGGACGCGCCGGGCCTTGTCGAGGGCGCAGTCCTCCGGGTGGATCCCCGCGCAGGCGTAGCACTCGGTGCCGCTGAGCGACGGCGGGTCCGGCACTGGCGGGGGCAGAGGCGCACCGTCAGGCGAGGGCTCCGCGCCCCCAGCCCGCCTCTGCGCCCCCGCCTCCGCGCCCCTAGCCCGCCTCCGCGCGCCCCCAGCCCGGCCCCGCACCCCAGCCCGGCTCTGCGCCCCCGCCTCCGCGCCCCTAGCCCGCCTCCGCGCGCCCCCAGTCCGCCTCCGCGCCCCAGTCCGCCTCCGCGCGCCCCCAGCCCGCGACCTCGGCCCCGGCCCGCCGCGCACCTGGGCTCAGGTTGGGGATGCTGTCGTGGGTGAGGAAGTGGCGGTTGCACCAGTCGGTCGCGCAGCCGCGCACCACCGAGTAGTCGGGCGGCAGCGCGTCTTGTTCGGAGCGCATCTGCCCGGTGTACGGGCCGGTCCAGCAGCCCTTCTGCACCAGGGTCACCGGGGAGCGGTAGCCTGCGGGCGCGCGCAGGGGGCGGCTGGTCATCCTCTCCCCGCCCCTTCCTCCACCCACTTCCCTCTCCCTCTCCCCTCCTCCACCTCTTTTTCCCCACCTCCTCCGACCCCCCCCCCTTGCCCTGCCCTCTTTGGCAACCCCCTCCCCTCCCTCCCGAGTCCCCGGCCCCCTGGCTCTCCCGCGCCTCGCCCAGCCCCTCACCAGTGTCCAGGGCCAGGACGGCCTCGGAGCACCCGTAGGCACAGGAGACGTTGGGGAACTGCATGTGGCTGAGGTCAAAGGGGCCGAAGAAGATGTGCCGGAAGCGGTGGCAGTGCAGGGCGTGAGACCCTAGGGTGGGGGCGTGGGCGGGGCCACAAGGCTCTGAACTGAGATGCCCCTGATGCCAGGGCCCCACCCTGAACGTTACAGCCATGCCAGGCCGCTGGGACCTGAGGGAATCCCAGCCTGGTGACTTTGAGGGAGCCAGATGGTGGCGGCTGTGTCCTTCTGATGGCAGAGGGCTTGCCTTCCTGCTGCCAGGCCAGATTTTTTTTCCCCTTTAGGCTGTTCCAGATCTCCACCCTCCTCCAGGCAGCCCTCTGAGATTCAGGTTAGGGAGGAGGAAGTGACTCACTCCTGCCCTGCCCATCAGTATACCAATCAAGGTGCTGATGGAAAACACACAGTGCAGTGTGGACACAGTGATGTGCAGCGAACACACACACAAACAGGGGCGGGCGTGTGGCACAGTGGCTGACACTGATGCGCTCCCACGTCCCGTATCTGAGCGCCTGGGTTCAGGTCGGTCCTCTGCTCCTGACTCCAGCTTCCGAGACAGCAGGTGACAGCCCAAGTACCTGGGTTCCTGCCACCCACAGAGGAGACCAGGTTGGAGTTCTGGGATCCTGGCCCAGGCCCGGCTGTTGCCGGCATTTGGGGAGTGAACCAGTATAAGTGGAAGATCTCTGTTTGCCTGTCTCTGTCTCTCTGCCTTTCGAATAAATAAACAATAAAAATAAGACACACATACACAGCTGGCCCCAGCAATGCATGCACAACACACTTAAACTCTGGCATAAACACACAAAGACAAATTGACGCAGGCAGGGGCGGGATGTCCCGCGTGCAGCCACTGCAGTGGTCGACACCGTCACGGGGACAAGGGTTCTCCTGGCCGCCCATCTAAACCCCCCCAGCAAGGCACAGAGCCGGGCACACAGAAAACCATGCAGACACCAAGGCCATGTGCAGCAATGACCACACACACAGGGACCCAGAGCACGGGAGATCATGGGAGACACAATGGCAGACCCGAGAGTTAGATAGCCAAATAAACCAGAAACCACGATTATGCCTGAGTGAAGATGTGCTCACCGAGACCGCAGAGACGGACAGTTTGAGATCACACACGGATGCACATTACATAGAGACATAGACGACACACATACACATACAGAAAAATCATCAGAACACTTGAGCACATTCACAGAAAGCACCAGCCTACAAAGCAGAGATACACACACAGAGATGTGGCTGTGCACGATCCCTCGCACATCGCTCTTCCAAGGGAAGCGAAACTCTGGCATTTGTTCAGATGTCTGGACATGGTACAGGGGAGCGCACACGGCAGAGGCCAAGGTCCCACACAGAAACCAAACTCAGCCACGGAGGAACAAATGGAGCCGAGCGTGGGAAAGGCCGCCTTCCGTCTCACTGATGCTGCGCGCGGCCACTTCCACTCTCAGTCACCGTGTCCCTGTCCTGGCCCCCGTTAGGGGAGGGCTCGCCTGAGGTGAGGCTGAGATCCTGCCTGGTTCTGGAAGGAGCCCTGAGGAGTGTCTTGGAAGGAGGGGAGGGCAGGAGGACTGGCAGGGAGAGAGGGCACCCCCAGGAGGGGACCAGAGAGGAAGTGGACATGCCCTCCAGTCTCTGCCCTCGAGGCCCAGGAGTGTGAACCTGCAGCCTTCCTCCCTCAGACCCAGGGTCCAGGCCCCCAGCCCTCCTCCCTCAGACCCAGAGTCCAGGCCCCTCCTCCCCTCCCTCAGACCCAGGGTCCAGGCCCAGCCCCTCCTCCCTCAGACCCAGGGTCCAGGCCCCCAGCCCTCCTCCCTCACACCAGGGGTCCAGGCCCCCAGCCCTCCTCCCTCACACCAGGGGTCCAGGCCCCCAGCCCCTCCTCCCTCACACCAGGGGTCCAGGCCCCAGGTCCTATCTTCTTATGGGACTTAGAAGTTGGGGGTACCTGTCCAGAAGAGCACAGCCCCAAAGAGGCAGAGCAGAGAGGTTCTGGGGACCCCCATTGCCGGAGCGCGCCGTGAGCTGAGGCACCTGGGACAGCTCCTCCTGTTCTGAATTGCTGCCCGGCTGGTTCTCCCTGCCGAGCCCCAGGCACCCGGCTCTGCAGCCTGGCCAGCATTCCTCCACCCCCGCCTCCCGCCGTGGGGCTGGTCTCCTCCTCATAATGACAGTGGGGCAGGATGAGTCGTGGGGCTGAGGGAGGAGGGGCACAGGTGGGTCCCCCTAATTCTGGGGGGATTTGTATTTTGCTGGCTTTCTTCCTCCCCACTCTGTCTCGGCTGAGGTTGCTACATGTGGCCTCTTAATTTCTTCCTTCTTCCCCAACACACATGACCCCCACCCTCAGACACACAAAGCTTCCATTCCTGGGCCAAGTCTCCAGACCCAGACACACACACACACACACACACACACTCACACACACGCGCGCGCGCACACACACGCACCTCCTCTCCAAGAAGCTTTCTCTGACTCCCATCTCCCAGCACCCACCCTGTCCCCCAGCCCTGACCCAGCTGAGCTAACCTTGTGACTCCTCCATCAGGCTGTCAACTCCTGGGGGGCCTCCAGGGGGGAGTGAAGGAATCCATGAACAAAGAAACCAACTGACAGGTGTCAAGAGAGAGAGGAACAGGCAGAGTCATGAAATGCAGAAATAGAGGGGGACCCTGATGGGCTGGCGTGCCCTCCGATGGCGTTTAATAAGTTTCTTACATGAATGAGACAAAAAAAAAATCCCCAGAGATACAGTGGGTGGCCAGGTGGACATCCTGGCCCCCAAGGACACAGACAGAACTCAGACACCAGGCAGAGATGCTTCAGGAGGGGCTGGCGCTGGGCGGAGACCCCAGGTTGGACCTCCGGACCTGGGTCACCTCTCGCTGCTTGGAGATGCTGCTGGCTTGGGTCAGACCCACGCAGTGTGCTGTGCAGCAGGTGGGTGCCGGGCATGTGCACAGATCCAGGATCATGGAGCCACAGGTGACTGGGGCTGAGCCGGCATGATGGCAGTGACGGGGTGGGCCTTCACAGTCCCCTGGGCATTGATGAAACTTGAGCCAGGTTTCCCCCGACCCCGTGCCCTTAACCTCCGTTTTCTTAGAGCACTGGTATAATTTGAAAGTGACTCCTGCTCCCCAAAGTTTATGTGTTGGAACTGTGATCCCCAAATCCATAGGTCATTGGTCAGTGGTGTTTGGGGAGGGGCTGTGGGAGGTGATTGGGGTCAACGGGCCCCCCACGGAGGCATCAGCAACTTTGCAGGAGGAAGAGAGACCCGAGAGGCATCTTCTCTGTCTGCCCCGTGATGCTCTCCATCATGGCATGACACAGCCAGGGGCCTCAATAAATAAAAAAGATAGGAAACAAATGACGTTACACATTCCTTAAGGAATACCATTTAAAGTGTCATTGTCATTAGGACATGCTGGATTTTTTTTTTTTTTTTTGACAGGCAGAGTTAAACAGAGAAACAGAAAGGTCTTCCTTCCGTTGGTTCACCCCCCAAACGGTTGCTACAGCCAGTGCGCTGTGCCGATCCGAAGCCAGGAGCCAGGTGCTTCCTCCTGGTCTCCCATGGGGTGCAGGGCCCAAGCACTTGGGCCATCCTCCACTGCACTCCCGGGCCACAGCAGAGAGCTGGCCTGGAAGAGGGGCAACCGGGACAGAATCTGGTGCCACGAACGGGACTAGAACCCGGTGTGCCAGTGCCACAGGCGGAAGATTAGCCTAGTGAGCTGTCGCGCCGGCCTGGATTTTTTTTTAAAGATTTTATTTATTTATTTGAAAATCAGAGTTATGGGGAGAGAGAGAGAGACAGAAAGAGAGTGAGAGAGGTCTTCCATCCACTGGTTCACTCCCCAGATGGCCACAATGGGCAGAGCTGTGCAGATCTAAAGCCAGGAGCTAGGAGCTTCTTCTGGGTCTCCCACATGGGTGCAGGGGCCCAAGCACTTGGGCCATCTTCTACTGCTTTCCCAGGCCACAGCAGAGAGTTGGACAGGAAGTGGAGCAGCCGGGACTCGAACTGCTACCCATATGGGATGCTGGCACTGCAGGCAGTGGCTTTACCCGCTACATCACAGCGCTGGCCTCGACATGTTGGATTAGTGGAATTATTTGCAATGAGGCCTCAGAGACCATTTCTCAACTATTTGACTCACAGAGCCTGTGCATAGTTAGCAGGTGGCAATAGATTTCCAGGTGGCTCCTTTTCCCCTACGTCAATACTTGGGAGATTCTGTCCTAACCAGCTGGCAGCTGTCCTAACTGAACCCGGAAAAGCAGAGCTTGAGAGGCCAGGGATTTGCCGATGCGCATGGAAGTGGGAAAACGCACGGAGGCTCATGGGATGCAGCAGGAGGCCCTGGAAAACATTCCAAGACGTTAGAAACTCTAAGGGGCTCACAGAGCCATGGGGACACAGGCTGATGCTCCCGTCGGCAGGTGGATCCGGGGCTGGCCAGCACCTCCTCTCCTGCACACTCTCTCTTCCTGGAGGGCTAAATCTTTGCTGTACGCATTCTTCCAACTGCACGCAAAGCCATAACTCTTAAAGCCAAAGATCTCTGCCAATAAGAGATTCATTGAGCTGTCAGAGACGCTACCCAGAGAGAAGGAGCCAGGGCCTGGGACAAGTTCGTATGACAACCGGCAGCAGGGCCACATGGTCTGGCCCACTGGGCCAGAACTCAGAGAATGTTTGTAATGGAACTTTGGGGACGGTGGCCATCCATTGTTTACACTGAGCCTACATGAGCGGTAGATAAGAAAGACAGGACTACTCGAGACACAGGAAGGGCGCCCACAGCAGTAATTGGACCTGGCTGGGTTGTGGTTAGGAGTCCGGCAGGTGTTTGTGTAACCAGGCGGGGTGCCCTGGTGGTTTCCACATCTGTGAGCAGCCTTTCTGTTGGCTTCCCCCACAGCTATTAGCTGATTGCTCTTCTTATCTCTCCCCTCTCCACCCTTTGTCATTAATTTCAGGACATCTATAATTTTTTTTTTTAGCATGGATGATGACTAATGCAGCAAAAATTCTTTCATCACTACTGGGTTTTAAAATAGCCTTCAAATCTTCTACCATTATTTTTTAAAAAATATTTATTTATTTACTTATTTGAGAGGTAGACTTCCAGACAGAGAGAGAGACACACACACAGAGAGGTCTTCCATCCGCTGGTTCACTCCGCAGATGGCCATAATGGCTGGAGCTGAGCCAATCCAAAGCCAAGAGCCAGGTGCTTCTTCCAGGTCTCCCACGAGGGTGCAGGGGCCCAAGCACCTGGGTCTTCTTCCATTGCCTTCCCAGGCCATTAGCAGGGAACTGGATTGGAAGAGGAGCAGCCAGGACATGAACTCGTGCCCATATGGTTGCTGGTGCTGCAGGCAGAGCTAAGCCTACCCCGCCACAGCACCGGCCTCTCTACCATTACTTTTGCACTTCTTTCTTTTTTTAAAAGATTTATTTATTTATTTATTTGGAAGTCAGAGTTACACAGAGAGAGGAGAGGCAGAGAGAGAGAGGTCTTCCATCCGCTGATTCACTCCCCAATTGGCCACAACATTCGGAGCTGGGATGATCCATAGCCAGGAGCTTCTTCCAAGCCTCCCACGTGGATGCTGGGGCCCAAGGACTTGGGCCATCTTCCACTGCTTTCCCAAGCCATAGCAGAGAGCTGGATATGAAATGGAGCAGCTGGGACTCGAACTGGCGCCCATATGAGATGCCGGTGCTTTAACCCACTGCACCACAGCACTGGCCCCACCTTTGCATTTCTAAAAAGTGTTGGGATATATATATATTTTTTTTTTGACAGGCAGAGTGGACAGTGAGAGAGAGAGAGACAGAGAAAAAGGTCTTCCTTTTTGCCGTTGGTTCACCCTCCAATGGCCGCCGTGGCCGGCGTGCTGCGGCCAGCGCACTGCACTGATCTGAAGGCAAGAGCCAGGTGCTTCTCCTGGTCTCCCATGGGGTGCAGGGCCCAAGCACCTGGGCCATCCTCCACTGCACTCCTGGGCCACAGCAGAGAGCTGGACTGGAAGAGGGGCAACCGGGACAGAATCCGGTGCCCCAACCGGGACTAGAACCCGGTGTGCCGGCACCGCAAGGCAAAGGATTAGCCTATTGAGCCGCGGCGCCAGCTGGCATATATTGAAAATATAGTTATCAAAGATAATTTTGAAACCATTCAGTACATCAAGGGAAAGTTGATTTGGTGAGAATTCAGTTCCAGGTAGGAGGTGACCCTCTGAGACGACACTCATGATATCAGTTAGAAGATTCACGTGTTAGAACTGAAGCCAAGTTACAACTTGTCAATAAGTTGTATTTGTCTCTTTGTATGTTTGTTTGAAAGGCAGATCAAGAGAGAGAGAGAGAGAGAGAGAGAGAGAGAGAGAGAGAGGTCTTCCATCAGCTGGTTCACCCTCCAGATGCCCACAACAGCCAGGGCTGGTCCAGGACAAAGCCAGGAGCCAGGAGCTCCATCCAGGCTTCCCATATGGGCAGCAGGGACCCAAGCCATCATCTGCTGCCTCCCAGGTGTGCCGTCAGGGACGTGGACCAGAGGCGGAGTAGCTGGAGCTCAAACCAGCACTCCATTAGGAGATGCATGTGTGCAAGTGGTGGCCTAACCTGTGCCACAATGTCCACCTCTACACTGGTTCTGAGTTTTTGTTTTGTTTTGTTTTTCACACTAGTAATGGTCACTGGGGCAGCAAATCTGGTAGAGAAAAGAGGCCGGGGCCGATGGTGTGGCGCAGAGTTCAGCGGCCACTTGCAACGCCCACGTCTTGTATCTGAGTGTCGGTTCTGGTCCCAACTGCTTGGCTTCCGATGTAGCTTCCTACTAATGCGCCTACGAAGGCAGGAGATGATGGTCCGAGTGCTTGGGTCCCTGCCACCTACATGGGAGACCTGGAGGAAGCTCCTGGCTCCTGGCTTCGATCTGGTCCAGCCCTGCCTGTTGTAGTCATTTGGGGAGTAAATCAGCAGATAGAAGATTCTCTCTCGCTCTCTCTCTCTCTCTCACTCATTCTGCCTTTCAAATAAATAAATAAATAAATATATTTTTAAAAAAGAGGTTTGTTTTGCCCGTGGCTCTCAGGGTTCACGGCCCCACTGGCCTGGCCTCTGCTGGTGGCTGTCCTGACAGTGGAACCCGCAGGTGGGACAGGGCACCCGTGACAGGGCAGGGCGGAGGCGTGTCTAGGAGCCTCTGTGTCCTCAGAAAGCCACCAGGGCACCACCGTGATGACCCAGCCCAACCTTGTCACCTCCCACAGGCCCCGCCTCCCCGCACCATAACTGGGGTAAGCCTCCGCCCTCTGACTATCATGGACGAAACTGTTTGGGTTCAAGGCCCAAATCATCTTCACACCATAGCAGTTTGGTGCACGGGGCGTGCCCAGCACGTGGAGTTCTTCCCGAGGAGGCCAGAGCTGCTCTGTCCCGTGAGGGCCTCGAGTTCGCTCCTCGTGCCTTATTGCAGTCGGGCTGGACCGGGAAGCGAGGGCCCGGTCTCTCCAAGGATGGTTTCACAGACAGGGCTCCTGGGACGGAAACCTGGGCACAGGCCCAGAGAAGACTTACCTACGCCTCCAGGAGGCTGGAGAATGAATTTGCGATTTTAACTTTTTTTTTTTTTTTTTTTTCTGACAGGCGAAGTTAGACAGTGAGAAAGAGAGACCGAGAGAAAGGTCTTCCTTCTGCTGGTTTACCCCCAAAGTGGCTGCTATAGCTGGCGCGTTGCAGCTGGTGTGTTGCAGCCAGTGCGCTGCACCGATCTGAAGCCAGGAGCCAGGTGCTTCTCCTGGTCTCCCATGGGGTGCAGGGCCCAAGCACCTGGGCCATCCTCCACTGCACTCCCAGGCCACAGCAGAGAGCTGGCCTGGAAGAGGGGCAACCGGGACAGAATCTGCGCCCCAATCGGGACTAGAACCCGGGGTGCTGGCGCCGCAGGCAGAGGATTAGCCTAGTGAGCCGCGGCACCGGCCGATTTTAATTTTTCTAAGGAAGGGGTCTGTCTCAGTGGGTATCTGTCACTGGGACGGACCAGTGTGGCCTGGGACCACCGTACAGAGTTGGGGTTTATTCGCCTTGTGGGTCTGCAGGCCGGAAAGTCCCAGAGCATCAGACCCGCGTCTGTGGGTCCATGATACTCTGCCTTTCAAATAACTAATAAATAAATCTTTTAAAAAATATTTCATTTATTGATTTGAGAGGTAGAGTTATAGAGAGAGGGAGAGAAGACAGAGAGAGAGGTCTTCCACCCACTGGTTCACTCCCCAAATGGCCACAAAGGCAGAAGCTGGGCCGATCCGAAGGCAGGAGCCAGGAGCTTCTTCAGGGTCTCCCACGCGGGTGCAGGGGCCCAAGCACTTGGGCCATCCTCCACTGCTTTCCCAGGCCACAGCAGAGAGCTGGGTTGGAAGAGGAGCAGCCAGGACACGAAGCGACACCCATATGGGAGCCAGCCCCGCAGGCGGAGGCTTAGTCCACTACGCCACAGCACTGGGTCTGTTTCCAATCTTCATGTTCTGCATAAACGTTCCCCCATGCCTTCTCAGTGGTAGAGTCATCTTCTGGAGTTCTAGTCACTGTCTGGCCAGAAGCTGGGTCACATCCCTTGTCTGCCAATACCTTCTTTTGTTAGTGTGACATGGACTCTGCAGCAATTGTAGTTCCCGCTCATCTGTCCCTAGGAGTCTGCGCAGTTAGCGTTGAACACCTTGACTTTGTCGCGTGAGCAATTTCCACTTCTTGTCTCAGGAGACTCTGCAACTGTATTCCTGCTACACAGTCCTCCTTCCTCCTGTCCCCCGCTCCGCCCCGTTCCTCTGGCCCTGGACAGGGGCCATTTTCCTTTGCTTTATCAACCTGCCTACTATTGATGCCCTACAGAAGTCGACTCCTACGGTCTTCGTCCTGTTCGTGACTGGCTTGTCTAACTCGGCATGAGGTCGCCAAGGCTTCTCCGTGTGATAGCAGGTGTCAGGACTCCCCACACGTCTGTGGCCTGTCGTGGGAGGGACCACGTGTTGCTGATCAGTTTCTGCATCAGCGGACCCTTAGGTTCCTCCCACCTCTGGGTAATCGTGAACGATGCTGTTCTGATCAAGGGCACAGCAGTGTCTGGTCGGGATGCGGCTTTGAATTCTCTCAGATATTTGCTAAATGCACCCCCATCTTCATGATTGCATGCTAGGTGGCTGTAGCCCCTCCTCCTCTGTTTCTTTTGTTTAAAGTTTTTTTTTTTTAATCTTTTATGAAAAAGGCAGAGTGACAGCGTGATAGAGAAACAGGGAGAGAGGGAGAGACAGATGGAAGATATCTTCCATCTATTGGTTCCAGGGCTGGGCCAGGCAGAAGCCAGGAGCCTGGAACGCCATCTGGTTCTCTCACGTGGGCGCAGGGGTCCAAGTATTTGAGCCATCCTCTGCTGATCTCCCAGGAGCGCCATCAGGGAGCTGGATCGTAAGTGGAACACCCAGGGCTCGAACTGGTGCTCCTTTGCGATGCTGGTGCACCACCCGCTGTTTCACAGTGCCAGCCCCTCTCCCCATCTTCAAATAACACGTGACCCACGCCGCTCCTCTGCTGGGCTTGGGATGTGGTTTGGCCCCCAGGGCCTCACGTGCCGGCTGATTGGTCCCCAACATTGAGACTGTAAGAGGCAGGGCTTGGGGGAGGTAATTAGGCCTTGGGAGCTGCAGCCTCCCTGCCGTCTCTTGGGAATGTCTGGTCCCTCGGGGCTGGATTCGTTCTCCGGGCAGCACCTGGTGAAGGCGAGGCTGCCCCATGCTCTTCAGCCCTCTGCACACGGCTTGCTCCCTTCCATCTCTGCACTCCGCGACGACACAGAGGGGAGGCCCTCCCCGGGACACTTTGCTTTTTTTCTTAAATTTGAGAGACACACAGATGGGGGGAGAGCGAGCTTGCCCCTGCTGCGTCACTCCCTCAATGCCCACGACAACCAGGAGCTCGGGACGCCGTCCAGGCCTCCCAGGCGGGTGGCAGGAACCCAATCAGGACTGCTGGCTCCCCGGGTCTACACCGGCAGGAAGCTGGAGGCGGCTGTCAAGCCCAGGTGCGCTGACGGGTGCAGCCGTCTTGACTGGTTTTAGCCAGTAGTCTAATGCCTACCCCTTCTGAATTTAAACATTTGAGAGAGGGAGGACAGGAAATACAGATAGAAAGAGAGGCAGACAGAAGGAGAGCTCCCACCTGCTGGCTCACCTCCCAACTACCTGCAATGGCCTGGGCTGGGCCAGGTGGAAGCTGGGAACGCAACCCAGCCTCCCACATGGGTGGCAGGTACCCACTCAGCCCCACCTCCTCCCAGGGTCCGTCTTAGCAGGAAGCTGGAATCAGGAGCAAACCTTAGACTCTAACCCCGGCGCTGATGTGGGACGTGGGTCTTCACCAGCATCTTCACCACTTGGCCAGACGCCTACCCCGACTTCTCTTTATGGCGTCCCCAGCCGCGGGTTGTGTGTCTCAGCAACAGAGAATGGTACCCCAGCTTGGGCCCTCCTGGGGGACAGACTCGGGGCGGGGCAGGACCTGGGGCCAACAGCCACGGGAGGCAAGCGAAGGCAGGTGGGCGGAGCGAGGGAGAAGGTGGGCTGTGCTTCGGCTCCAGCAAGGGCTCAGTGCATCGCAGGGGGAGCTCTGGTGCTGGGGGGGGGGCTCCCTTCTGTGGGGGGCTGAGTTGGAGTCCCGGCTGCGCCACCTTCCTGGCTAATGCTCCCAGGAAAGCAGCAGATGACGGCCAAGTGCTTGGGCTGCGACCACCCACGTGGGAGACCTGGAGGAAGCTCCAGGCTCCTGGCTTCAGCCTGGCCCAGTCCCAGTCATTGTGGCCATCTGGGGAGTGACCCAGAAGATGGGATGCATGGGCTCTCCCTCTCTCCCTCTGTGTTTTTCCCTCTCTGTAACTCTGCCTTTCAAATAAAAAAATATTTAAAAAATTTAAAACTACAAAGAGCTGAAGAAATTCTCTCAAAAAAGTTTTCCCCTGCCACCTTGTTTTTTCTCATCAACTTATTCAATGAGCCAATTAGTTTTATACCAGTTTCCCTTTTCTGATCCTGAATATTTTTTCTTCTTCACAGATGTCAAAGAGGGCTAATATTTTATCTTAGTCTTAACATCTTAAAATCATGTGTAGGCAGCAAGTCATTGAATGTAAATAATAGTTTATTTTTGTACTGATGACATTTCTAAAGCAAGAACAAACAACTGCTATAATAATTAACAGATTACTGCATAATAATTTTAATTCCCACCTACGTACATTTCTCGTGAGTTCTAAATAGTAATTGGGTATTAGTTACCATATAGTGACTCACACCAAGTGAAAGGACGTGGAAACTTAAATTTGGAATTCAACAATTCTAGTCTGGCCCAGTAAATAAATGAAAATACGAACTGCAAAATGACATGTTGA
The DNA here is from genome assembly GCA_015711505.1 of Sylvilagus bachmani. NCBI lineage: Eukaryota > Metazoa > Chordata > Mammalia > Lagomorpha > Leporidae > Sylvilagus > Sylvilagus bachmani. The sequence continues at coordinate 7,148,634 of CM027395.1, read as the reverse complement.
ATATCTAACTAATGAATATAATATATAATAATATATAATATAATGAATATATAACTAATTTGCAGCTACCAATAGGGATTTAAAAAATATTCTCTGTACGCATGAAAGACCAGGATCTTTTAGACTGCATGAGATCAACAAGGTCTTTACATTTCCAAAGTGGCCCATCCATTAGGCGGAAGCCCAATGGCGGGCATCAACTCTGTTGGAACAAGATGCGTTACTGCCACCTGCTGGAATGTGGGTGCCATCAATTTTAAATCACACACTGCAGTCAGCAAAGGATTAACACTAACACACAGAAGTTTCCAAAGCATGTGTTTTCAAAGATAACAAAGGGATCTGTGATGCAAATGGAAACTTCTAGGGACAGGGCTCCTGTGTAGTGCCCAACATGAGCAACTGTATCTAGTGACAGTGGAAGGCCACACACAGATGGAAGCACTGCTGAGGAGCTCAGGAGCCTGCCCCCAGCGTTCGCCGAGGGGCTATAGAACAGCCTGTCGTGGGAAGGACTAGAAGGAAGTCTGGCCCGCTCCAGCCTGGCCTTCCGCGGGAGGATGCTGTATTCACAGCACATTGTGCAGTTATCATGGAGAACTACACAAGCAATGGCGGGGGAGAAATGGGGTGGCTGAGGCTACCCAGAGAACGGTCCGCACGAGGCCGCTCTTATCACTGAAGGCCACATCCAGCTCTTCTCTTTCATCCACCAGCAGACAATAAGCAACCGCAGCACTTCGCTCCCTTGGTCCTGCTTGTAGTAGCGCTAACACTCTCACAGCCTAGCCTGCAGAATGCAGCTCTGCAGGGGCAACACCAGCAAGCGAGCTCCTCCTCTAACCAGGCAGGGAGGAAATGCACCCTCCTGGCCGGCGCCGTGGCTCACTAGGCTAATCCTCCGCCTTGCGGCGCCAGCACCCCAGGTTCTAGTCCCGGTTGGGGTGCTGGATTCTGTCCTGGTTGCTCCTCTTCCAGTCCAGCTCTCTGCTGTAGCCCGGGAGTGCAGTGGAGGATGGCCCAAGTGCTTGGGCCCTGCACCCCATGGGAGACCAAGAGAAGTACCTGGCTCCTGGCTTCAGATCAGCGCGGTGCGCCATTGGAGGGTGAACCAACGGCAAAGGAAGACCTTTCTCTCTCTCTCTTTCTCTCTCTCTCTGTAACTCTACCTGTCAAATAAATAAATAAAAAATCTAAAATAAAAAAAGAGGCTCAATGTTTTTGTACAGTGTGGACTTGGGAATATTTATAACTATCACCACTGTATTCCTTCCTCTGCTGTTTTAAAAGTGTCTTTGGAAATGTTATTAGTAAGACAACATACTACAGCCATTGAGGTTACTCTCCCAACATAAGGCATCTAATTAGCATACAAAATAATAAACCTCAAGTGGATTTTTTTAGGAATTCTGAGTTAGAACACAGGATGAAGACATAAAGATAGTTAAACAGAGTTTAACACTAATTCCATCAGAAACATAAAGCTTTTTTTCAACTTTCTAAAGGATTTTGTGAAAGAGAGAGAGAGACATCTTTTTTTTTTTTTTTTGACAGGCAGAGTGGACAGTGAGAGAGAGAGACAGAGAGAAAGGTCTTCCTTTGCCGTTGGTTCACCCTCCAATGGCTGCCGCGGTCGGCGCGCTGTGGCCGGTGCACCGCGCTCATCTGATGGCAGGAGCCAGGTGCTAGGTGCTTTTTCCTGGTCTCCCATGGGGTGCAGGGCCCAAGCACCTGGGCCATCCTCCACTGCACTCCCTGGCCACAGCAGAGGGCTGGCCTGGAAGAGGAGCAACCGGGACAGAATCCGGCGCCCCGACTGGGACTAGAACCTGGTGTGCCGGCGCTGCAAGGCAGAGGATTAGCCTGTTGAGCCACGGCGCCGGCCGAGAGAGAGACATCTTCCACCCACTGGTTCACTCCCCAAATGGCTACAGCAACCAGGACTGAGCCAGACCAAAGTCAGGAGCCTGGAACTCCATCTGGGTCTCCCACGCGGGTGCAGGGGCCCAAGCACTTGGGCCATCTTCCACTGCTTTCCCAGGAGCATTAGCAGGGAGCTGGATCAGAAGTGGCATATGGGATGCCAGCATCGCAGGTGGCATCTTAACTCACTCCATCACAACACCAGCCCCGCCCCTTTTAAAAGCAGAATTGTGGGAGAGAATTTTCTTCCAGTCATTAAGTAAAGTGTGCGCAAAAAGTTTTTATAGGGAAAATCACTGGAATGAGCAAAATAACACCCGCAAGTTCTTAAAGTTTACTTAACTGTATCATTAACGCAATGGGGCATTTTACTGTCAAGATTTGCTATGAAGCAGTAGAAGATGGCTCAAGTCCTTGGGCCCCTACACCTGCATGGGAGACCCGGAAGAAGCTCCTGGCTCCTGGCTTCAGATTGGAGCATCTCCAGCCGTTGGGGCCAATTGAGGAGTGAACCAGCGGATGGAAGACCTCTCTCTCTCTCTGTCTCTCTCTCTCTGTCTCTCTTCTCTCTGTGTAACTCTGACTTTCAAATAAATAAATAAATAAATAAATCTTTTTTTTTAAAAAAAGATTTGCTATGAACAACCCAATTTTGGTATGATGGAACGAGAGAATAATGCCAATAGAACAATGTGTGGTATGCCCCAATACTCAATACATGTGGCTGTACCTTCTTCCCTTCTTTACAGAATACCAAACTAAGATATCATTTTGGATATACAATCCTTGCAAAAGATCAACTGAAGTACTTAGTAGATGACATTAAATATAATGAAAGGTTTCTCGGCTACTATTTTTATGAGCGATATAATCTTGGCTACTATTTTTTATTAGCGATATAATCCTGACTACTATTTTTATGAGCGATATAATCTTCCACCATGTGGACATAATGCAATTGTAAGCGCTCAGCCTTTGGTCACAGTCATACACCACAAAGCCCCAAACCCATACTTACACTAAAGGATATAATTCAGTTAGCCACAAGGCACATCACGTGCCAGTCACGGGTTCACAACCATTTACTGTCACGTTCCCCAAGACCTGTCATGCGCAGATTTCACACCCCACCCCCGTCTCGCTCACACACCACAGACGCATCCCTGCCTGGATCGCACACAAGTCCTCCATGTCTGTAACACACTGGTCACCGACTCAGACCTGTCACTCATACGCATGCAGTATTTGTTGCAATACAGTCACAGGATCACAGACTGGACCTGGAACACACACACACACACACACCCACGGCCTCCGTCACAGGACATCCCTGACCTGCGGGGCGCCCTGTCATGCACGCTCCGTGTGACCCATCCCTTCACACACAACCCCACGCCTGATGCTGTCTCGCCGGTCAGGGAGCAGCCCCACAGCTCCCTCGTGCCGGCCACACTCGCAGCAGCTCGCATTCAGCTCGCCGGCCCCTCGCTCCCCCACACGCTCAGCCGGCCGGGGTCTGAGTCCACAAGGCCCTCCCTGCCCTGCCTCGCCCGGCATCGGGGTCGCTCCCAAGTGGAGTCAGGACCCTGGCGGACGCTGAGGCTGCCGGGAAGCGCCTCCGGACCCAGAGGCTTGTGGGAAGTGTAGTCCACAGCCAGCAAAAAAATGCCGGAAACCCGAGGGCCTAGGGGCGGTGCCGCCCCAGAGGTTTCCGGAAGTTGTAGTCGGTGTCCAGAGTGCGCAGGCGCCGCCGCGTGTCCGGCGGGGCAAGGTCTCCATAGTGATGGCTGGACATTAGTCACCGTGGGGCTGTCTACACCGTGGGAGCTGGCAACCGCTATACATCAAGGCTTGATTCTTATTTTGTCAACTGGCCAAGGGGTGGAGGTCACGCTAAGTCTTTAATAAAAGAATTTATTGAAAAGGCAGAGAGAGAGGTCTTCCATCTGCTGGTTCACTCCCCAAATGGCTGTGGCCGTCCGAGCTGGGCCAGGCCGAAGCCGGAAGCCAGGAGCTTCTTCCAGGTCTCTCGCGGGCATGCAGGGGCCCAAGTGCGTTCGCAGAAGCTGAGACACCATCCCGTGGACATAAACTCCGGGTCCCGGAGAATCGGACACAGCCAGGAGCTCAACCGGCAGACGCCGCTGCGGGAGCTCGCAGCAGGTGCGCTCCGGGCCGTTCCCACGGACTTGGCCGGGGTGCACCTGCTCGCTCAGGGTTCGGCACCCGCACACTCCCCCTCCGTTCCCTGCCGCTCTGCAATCCAGAATGAGTTCCTCAGCCTTCCTCGAGGACCTTTTTGCTGGCTCCAAGCGACGCCAAAGATAAGTGAGTCGCTGAGCTCGCGCAAGGCGGGAACACCGCTCCTGGGTAGCCTGCAGGTGCGCACAGGCTCAGACGGGGCCGAGCTGCATGCCGGGAGCATTCCAACTTCCGGGGAGGTGCGGACTACATTTCCCAGAAGCCTCCGGGGCGCGGCTCTCGGGGGGCGGGGCGGCTCCCAGCCTCCCAGCTCCCGGGTCTCTCCCACAGACGAGCCGCGGTGGCTCCGGTCCCTTCCCCGCGTCCTCCTCAGGTGTGGACTGCGCGGCGAGGGAGGAATCGGCTCCGCGGGGTGACCGGGGCGGGGGATCGGACGCGGCTGTGAGGGAGGCGGTGACCCGGCAGGGCTGGGCGTGAGGTGCCCGGAGCCCGGTTCTGCCCGGCCGCTGAGGGAGGCTGCGGCCCGGGGCGTGACAGGCCGGGCCGGGCGTAGAAATCAAGGCTAAGGTGAGTTTGTGTCGCTTTTAGGCGTGGATGCTTTTAAAAGAAGATTAAAAAAAAAAGAAGATTTTTATTTATTTATTTGGAAAGGAGGGGAAGAGAGGGAGAGAGAGGCCATCCGTTGGTTCGCGCCCCAGATGGCCACAGTGGCCCGGGCTGGCCCCGCTCGCAGCCGGGAGCCCGGAACTGCACCTGGGCCGTGTTCCGCTGCTTCCTTGGGCATAAGCAGAGAGCTGGGTCAGAACTGGAGCAGCCGGGACTTGAAGCGTGCCAGGCGGTGGCGGAGCCCGCTGCACAAGGCCAGCCCCGGGTTAGTGCTGTTTTTACTTTTTATTTACTTGAGAGAGAATGAGAGAGCGCCCCGCCCTCTGGGTTACTCTCTAAGGCATCCCATATGGGCGCCGGTTCACACCCCGGCTGATCCACTTCTGATCCCGTTCTCTGCTATGGCCTGGGACAGCAGTGGAAGATGGCCCAAGTGCTTGGGCCCCTGCACCCGCATGGGAGACCTGGAGGAAGCTCCTGGCTCCTGGCATCGTATCAGCGCAGCTCTGGGGAGTGAACCAACAGATGGAAGACCTCTCTCTGTAATTCTGCCTTTCAAATAAATAAATAAATCTTTAAAAAATCAATAAATAAAGCAAGGCAAGCTTTCTGCCAATAGTGACAGTGTTATCTGCTCTGTGAGGCCTTCAGGCGTGGCCACATGGCTGACGTTCGAGCGGGAGGTTTGTAGTGCGCACCGACGAGGGCGGGAACTCGGAGGTAATCTTCAGGGAGGAATCTGCGACACTGCCAAGCCTGAGTTGTTCACGTCCAGCTTTGTGTGGCCTTTGACAGGCAGAACCGTGTTGTGGTTCATTAAGAGCAAGGCTCTGGATTTAGAATATCTGGCTTCAAATCCTGCCTCTGCCTCATACTAGCTGTGTGAGCTTCTAGAAAATCGACTGCATCTACAAAATCAGAAAACAACACCATCTACAAGTGTAACTTGTAACGCTCTAAGATGAGTTCATCTATGTAAAGCTTCTTGGAACAGTGCCTGCCCATGATACGGATTTACTCAATATTAAGGATTGCTGGCCTGGCTAATCCTCTGCCTGCGGCGCAGGCACCCCGGGTTCTAGTGACTCCCGGTTGGGGCACCGGATTCTGTCCCGGTTGCTCCTCTCCCAGTCCAGCTCTCTGCTGTGGCCCGGGAGTGCAGTGGAGGATGGCCCAAGTCAAGGATTGTATCCAGAATGTTACAAAAACTGGTCATTTAGTGAAAAAGTGGAAAGGGGCAACCATGTTAACTGAGCATTGACCAAATATTGTTCTGTTTAGGTACAAATATTCACATTCTCATTGTAGTGATGAGTGACAGCTACAAAATGTTCTTTGCTTTGGGCCCACTGATTAAGAGTGTTGGTCTTGAAATAATCCCTTAGTTGCCTTTTTTATTTATTTTATATTTTATAAATTTATAAATTTTATATTTTAAAATATATTTAAATACATCCAAATTTTAGAATATATTTAATATATTCAAATTTTCTAAAACATATGAATATATTAAATTCATTTAATTCAAATAATCAGCTATTTTATAAATTCCATATTTTAAAATAGATTTAAATAGATTTAAATTTTATATATTTAATGTATTTAAATTTCTAAAAACCTATAAACACATTAATTTTATTTAATCTAAATACTCAGTTTAATTATTCATTTTATTAAATATTTATAAAATAGTCCATTAAATATTAAATATTAATTAGATTAAAAATCAAATATTTATTGTTTAAAATTTTTGCATTATTCTGTATTAATTGTACATTAATCATAACAATACATCATATTATATTAATTTATAGCAATTATACTAATTATAGCATATTAATTTATAGCAATTAAAATTCAGTAATACAATATAATATATAATAATAAAATTAAAATAATATATTAATATAACAATAACGAATAAAATAATATAATACAATACACAATAATGAATACATAAACATATAATAAATATAAATATAATATGTAATATTATGCTATGAATATATTATCACATTATAATTATAAATCAGAATTATATGCATTAATTTTATGGATTATATTAATTGATTAATTATATGTTGATCATATTATGATTGATAATATAATAAACATCAATAATCTAAATTTGAATATTCAAATCTAAACACTTAAATACCAAAATAAAATACCAAAATAAAACATCAAAATATTAATCAATGTTAATTTCAATATTAAAGTTAATTAAATTAATTAATCAAATATAAATATCAATAATAAATTGATCAATAAAATCAATAATAAAATTGATTATCAATTAATAGAATTAATTATAAAATCAATTAATTGAATATTAATATTGATTAAATATTAAAATCAATTAGTTAATAAAATTAAATTGACTGGTTTAAGATTGATATTAAGATTAAAATTAAATTAAAATTAAGTATTAATATTAAAACTAAATAAAACTAAATTTTAGAAAAATTAAATATTAAAGTTAATTAAATTAATTAAAATTAGATCAAATTAAATTAAATTAATTTTTATTAATTGATATTAATATTGATTGATAGTAATTAAAATAAAAAATTAAAGTACTCTAATATTCTTTGATATTAGAATTTAAATATCTAAAATAATGTTATATGAATGATGTTAGACGAATATTCAAATTTAATGTTTAGAATATTAGCGTATTTAATATTTTATTGGAATTTAAATATTCAAAATAATGTCAAATAAATGTTAGATGAATATTTAATTACATTAAATGAATATTTAAATAGACATTAAATGAATATTTAAGTTTTAAGTTAAATTAAGATATTTAGGTTTTAAATTAAAATTCCACCCTCTAAAATTAGTCATTCTTAATATTTCTGTGTATTTTTCTCAGATATCTTTCCTGTGAACCTATGTATCTGGTTTTGTTTCTGCAGACTAAAATCACAATATGTGGTGACATAAATGAATTGAATATTCACGTAGTTGGAAAAAAATTCAACCTAACTCAGATGATGGTTTTATTTTATGTAGTGATTTCCTCCTTTTATTTGAAAACCTTCAAGTATTTGCAACTTTTAAGAAAAATTGGTCTCCTGGGAAATAAAGATGTACAAGTACAGCCATCTTATCAAAAATTTATTTCATGAATAGTATTTCCAGCAACAGATATCAAAACCAGAAGATGGAATATTGTTGTAGATATTCAAGTAAGTCACCAGACGAGTTGGGCTTCTGGTTGAGTTCTCAACTTACTCTTTCCTATTGACAGCGTATCTTGATTATATCTTGACAGCTTTTGGGCTCGTGTATATCCTGCCCAGCTCCCTTGGCTTGACCGACTTTCTTCAGTCCTGAGCTCGTGAAGGAGGTTGCAGCTTGGACTGTGTGGCTCCTCCTAGCAGGAGGGAGTCTGATCTGGGCCAGACGAAGCGGTCCAATCCCTGGTGTTGGCCAGCGGGCTCAGAACCTCCTGCTGAAGAGCCTTGGGGTCTTGGGTGAGAGTTTCTGTTCTGTCAGTGACATGTGGGTGTGTAGCAGAGCAAGAATGGAGGAGACAGAAGCTCAGATTAGCGAATGTCAGGGTGAAGTCAGTCAGGTACATCTGGTCGGTCAGGTACACCTGGTCAGTCGGGTACATCTGGTCGGTCAGGTACACCTGGTCAGTCGGGTACACCTGGTCAGTCGGGTACGTCTGGTCGGTCAGGTACACCTGGTCAGTTGGGTACACCTGGTCGGTTGGGTACACCTGGTCTAAAGCTGCTTTTTCCTTCCCCAGCTCTTTCTGGATTCCGTGTTTCACCAATAGAGAGACCTCATGGAGCGTTTATTACTTCTCACAATTCTGTAACGATGACCAATGTAAGTTGGTATATTTTTCTCTCCTTGAACTATAAATAAATTTTAGGTCATGTGAATTTTTCCCTCAATCGTTCTGAAGCTTTCTACCTGAGGGAACTCCGTTCCTGACCCTGCTTCTCAGCACCTCCTAGTCCAGTGAAGGATTGTGCCAAATAGCCGAGTGTCGTCTGTGTGGGCCTGTCCCTTTCCCAATGGGTGTCGTAGTCATTATTCAGCATCCCTCGTGTGCCCATTTTTCTAGTAAGATAAGTGAAGGAGTGGAGTCTTGAGGGAAATACTTAAGCTTTTGTCAAAGAATAGCTCAAAGAAATAAAGTAGGCATTTTGACTTGGACACGGGAAAGACTCTAGTGAATTGTTTTCCTCTGTCAAAGGGGTCAACGAGATTCATGATCGAAGGAAGAAGGGGGAAGGAAGGAGAGCCCGTGGACATGTGGAGAGCATGCGTTTTCCTTTTTGGGGGAAGATGCTGATCAGGAGAAGCTAACAGAGAGGACAGTCAGGATCTTCACCTACGTGGTCACCCAACGGGCCAGCTCCAGTTGTGTGGCACTCTGACACAGATTGGGGCTAACCGCAGTGCAGCCTTTCAGACTGCCAGGGGCAGTGCCCTTTGGTGCCTCTGGCTTTGCTCAGCCAGTTGGCACCATTGCTCTTACCTGGGTGTCTCATTCCCGTGCTACACCTATAGTATGATCAGTGGGTGATGAGGGCCCCATCAGACCACGTGGGGAAACTTGAAGCTTCTCCATAGCTCTGGGTCTTCAAGAGGGAAAGGTGGAATTGGGGATTGCTTGGTCGCAGCCTCCATTTACGTGAGGTTGTGTGCTTTGTGAGGTTCTCAGGATGGGAGTGGGAATGTGTGGTTCTTTCTAGAGATTTTCTAAGAGACGAACTCCAGTGTCAAGTCCTCTTTGTCACTGGCTGGGACATGCCAGTCTTGGGGGCCCCGTGTGCCATCCTGGGTCAATGTCCTCTAACTCAGAAATGAGGCAGGTGCTAGGTGAAGGGTGGCTCAGAGGAACAACTGAGAAGAGCATCCAGCTACTGCGTAGTCCGTGGTAGCGCTCCCAGGCTGAAGAAAAGCCCCAGAGTTTTGTTCAGTCTAAGTGCATAAAGGGAATATATCTAGAGGGTGAACTGTATTGTAGCTATGAAAAAGATTTTAACACGAAATGAGGAAAAAAATACTTTGTTTATTCACCATGATAAGAAAAAAAATGCTTATGATGGAATGTAATAGAATGATTAACCTGAGGCTTGCTGCTAATCTTATTTTTTTTTTTTTAAAGATTTATTTATTTGAAGGTCAAAGCTACACAGAGAGAGAAGGAGAGGCAGAGAAAGAGAGACCTTCCATCTGCTGGTTCACTCCCCAGTTGGCCGCAATGGCTGGAGCTGTGCTGATCTGAAGCCAGGAGCCAGGAGCTGCCTCTAGGTCTCCCATGTGGGTGCAGGGGCCCAAGGAGTTGGCCCATCTTCCACTGCTTTCCCAGGCCACAGCAGAGAGCTGGATCAGAAGTAGAGCAATTGGGACACAAACCAGCACCCATATGGGATTCTGGCACTGCAGGTAGAGTGGCGGCTTTACCCTCTGCAGCACAGTGCTGGCCCTGAACCTATGCACTCTTGATATGAAATGTGGGTATCTGAACTGACAGCTTAACTGCTAGGCCAAAGGCATGCCTCATTGACAGTAAAGTAATCTTTAATTTCATGGAATTAATTTCTCCAAAATACAGATTTTAGAGTACATTTGGGACCTGTGCTGTGGTGTAGAAGGTTAAGCCTCTGTCTGCCCACATGGGCACCAGTTCAAGTCCCAGCTGCTCCACTTCCCATCCAGCTCTCTGCTATGGCCTGGGAAAGCAGTAGAAGATGGCCCAAGTCTTTGGGCCCCTGTACCCGTGTGGGAGACCTGAAAGAAGCTCCTGGCTCCTGGCTTCGGATTGGCTCAGCTCTGGCTGTTGTGGCCATCTGGGGCGTGAACAGTGGATGGAAGACCTCTCTCTCTCTTTCTTGTTCTTGTTCTCGTTCTCATTCTTTTTTTCTCTCTCTCCCTCTGTGTCTCTGTCTCTCCCTCTCTCTCTGTATCTCTGCAAAAAAAAAAGTGCATTTGGAAGAAAGTTTCATGTGTTTTTTAATTCCTTAAAGAGAAAAGATGGTTAGCAGTTCACATTTATAAAGTACTTACAAAGCAGACACATAGCGTGTTAGCGTGTTGTGTACACATATATACACACACACACTCAAACATCACTTAATTGTTATTTTATAGAGGAGAGCTTGGGATTATTTTATCTATTACCAGACATGTCTGGATAACTGAATTATCGCATAGTATCCAGAAGTTTGTTCCTACTATAACAGGATTCTTTTTTTTTTTTAATATATATTATTTATTTATTTATTTATTTGAGAGGTAGAGTTACAGAGAGAGGGAGAGACAGAGAGAAAGGTCACTGGTTCACTCCCTAGATGGCCGCGAGGCCTGAGCTGAGCTGATCAGGAGCCAGGAGCTTCTTCTAGGTCTCCCCACTGGATGGAGGGGCCCAAGCACGTGGGCCATCTGCCACTGCCTTCCCACGCCATCAGCCGGGAGCTGGATCAAAAGAGAAAAAGCCGGAACGTGAACTGGCACCCATCTGGGGTTGTGGCGCGTAGGCTTAACCCCCGCACCACAGTGCCGGCCCGTAACAGGATTCTCAGAGCGCGTTTGCATTCTGCTTTGACTGCACGGGTTTTCTTCCATTCCTACCCGTCTCACAGACTTCTGGGCCGCTCAGTTGTTCCATTTCTGTGCAGCTTTTCCTTCATACCCATTTTTCCCTCTTGACAGTAATTCCACAAGTAAAATGTGGCCTTTTGGTTTCAGGGGTTGGTGACGTTCAGGGGTGTGGTGGTTGACTTCTCTCAGGAGGAGTGGGAGTGCCTGGACCCGTTCCGAGGGCCTTGCACGTGGGTGTGATGCTGGAGAACCACAGAAAGGTGCTGTCCCTGCGTGAGATCCTCTGTGAAATCACTTAGCCTCCTGTGCCCATCGCGTTCTCCACTGGAAATGTAGGTGAATGTCTCCCCGCCTCAAAGGCGCCTCGACTCCCCGTCCCCAGTGAGCTTCGCATCCTCAGGCCCTTCCTGCACGTGCTGAGCAGAGCTCGGGCTTGCAGTGGGCTGCGTCTGTGTCCTAAACCGCGCCAGGGAGCCCAGGCTTCCCACGTGGTTAACGTCGGCCTTTCCGCGCATGTGTGTCCTCGCTGTGCTGAGTGTGCTTGTTTTGGGTGGAATCATAAGATGGGGAGAGAGAGAGAGGACCTGGAAATTGGTGAGGGAAACAGGCCAGATGCTGGGCAGTTAAGTTGGTTTCAGGAAGGAATATGGGTTGTTTTCCCAGGGATTGGAAGCCATTCTTTGGTTTCTATGTTGTGTGTCTAAATTAACTGTTTTTTTTTTTTTTTTAAAGATTTATGTTATTTGCTTGAAAGGCGGAGTTGAGAGAGAGAGAAAGAGTCAGAGAGGGAGATCTTCCAATCACTGGTTCACTCCCCAAATGGCCACAATAGCCGGTACTGAGCCAAACTGAAGCCAGGAGCCAGGTGCTTCCTCCTGGTCTCCCATGCGGGTGCAGGGACCCAAGCACTTGGGCCATCCATTGCCCTCCCGGGCCACAGCAGAGAGCTGGACTGGAAGAGGAGCAGCCGGGACAGAACTGGTGCCCATATGGGATGGCAGTGCCGCAGGAGGAGGATTAACCAAGTGAGCCACGGTGCCGGCCCCTATTTCATACATTTTAAAAAGCTATCATCAAAATACAAATCACCATCATAAAGAGAGTGTTTCCCTTTAAGTCAGTGATACTATGGTTCATACTATTTTTTTTAAAGATTTATTTTATTTATTTGAAAGACACAATTACAGAGAGAAGTAGAGAGAGAGAGAGAGAGAGAGAGAGGTCTTCCATCCACTGGTTCACTCCCCAGATGGCTGCAATGGCTGGCGCTGGGCCGATCTGAAGCCAGGAGCCAGGAGCTTCCTCCAGGTCTTCCATGCGGGTGCAGGGGCCCAAGGCCTTGGGCCATCTTCTCCTGCTTTCGCAGGCCATAGCAGAGAGCTGGATAGGAAGAGGAGCAGCTGGGACTCAAACTGGCACCTATATGGGATGCCAATGCTTCAGGCCAGGGCTTTAACCCACTGCACTACAGTGCCGGCCCCTGTTCATGGTATTTTTAGAGAAACAATCCTCTTGCCAAAAAATTCAAGGGGACAGGTGTTTGGTCTACTAGTGGGTAACACACCCACGAAGGTGTCTGCACCCTGCATTTGAGTGCCTGGGTTTCACTTCTGGCTCTGGTTCCTGATTCCAGCCTCCTGCTAATATGGATTCTTGGAAGCAGCAATGATGGCTTAAGTAGTCGGGTTCTTGCCACGCACGTGGGAGACCTACAATGAGTTCCCAGCTCCCAGCTTTGGCTGTTGAGGCATTTGGGGAGCGAGCCAGCACAGGGGAGTGCCCTCCCTGTCTCTCTCCATCTCAAACAAACAAATTTTAATTAGGAAGAAAAAAATAGGTTTGAATTACTTTTGCAAGTCATAGTCAACACTGATGTGGGACGCCGTTATAGGTGCTGCGGATATAGAAGTTAGTAAAACACAAGCATTAGCTCTAGAGAACTTAGCCTGATGAAGCTCAGTCTGCCAGCGGCCAGCTCCAGTCTTCGAAGACTCACAGGCTTTTTGAAGAGGTCCGAGGAAATGTGCATTTTCCGTCCCTTAGTTGCCACTGGCCCATGAAGTGTAGCTCAACCTCAGACACTGCTGTCCTTGGCGTCTTCTTGGAGAGCACGTGACGACCCCCCTCATTCGCCGCTGGCGGCACTGTGGCACTGTTCCTGTTAATCATCTCCTGAGGAGAGCAGTTTCATAGATTCCGTGAAAATTCAGAGGACGCGGGAATTAAAGTGTAAACAGATACTGGCTAACGTCAAAAAGAATACCAGCATTCTGCTTTCCCCAAAGAAGACCAAGCAAAATTTCAGTAGCACAAAGTCACTCTGGGTAAATGGAGCCTGCCAGAAAGAGCTCATCCTATGTATGTGGCACGTGTGCAGTGTTACACACGAGGAAACGCGAATTGATGCACAGTCGTTATTTTAGCTACTAAGCACAACCAATCAGCTGTCAGATTTCAGAGAGTCATAGCCGCCTTCTTCTTGTACTGCTTTCCCAGGCCATAGCAGAGAGCTGGATCGGAAGAGGAGCAGCCGGGACTCAAACCAGTGCCCATATGGGATGCCGGCACTGCAGGTGACAGCTGTACCTGCTACGCCACAGCGCTGGCCCCAAGTCATAGCCCTCTTTCAGGAGGTCCTGCCATGTTTTAAGGAATTGTGCGTTTCTGTACTTTTGAAGGCAAATTCCTCCCTTGAGCTGATGCTGCTGATGTGGCTTTGAGAGGTCTGGTTAATGGACACACTACATCTCCAATCCGCAGCTTACCTGTGCCAACTGATCCACTGTGCCGCCGCTCCCACTCAGAGCTGGCCAGCCCCAACTCGCAGCCATGCCTGGGGCAGAGGAGGTATCCAAGGACAATGGAGAAGAAGGAGGTGGCGGGACGACAAAACGGCCCACAGCTCCCCAGGGTCAGCCATGGGGATGGGCTGCGACAGCCGAGCCCAATTCGAGCAGCCAAACTGACACCAACCGTCTTTCAGTCGTCCTTTTATGACTTTAAATGTTTTACATCCCCTTTGTCCACCATAGTTTGTGATGATAACTTAGCTGTTAATCTTGTTGCTGGTCCCTGTTATGTGATAGATTGCTTCTGTCTTGCTGCTTTTAGAATTCTCGTTTTGTCTTTGGGTTTCCATATTTGAATGTAATGTGTCTTTTTTTTTTAGAGATTTATTTATTTGAAAGGCAGAGTTGTAGACATAGAGAGGGAGAGACAGAGAGGTCTTCCATCTGCCGGTTCACTTGCCAAATGGCTGCAATTGCTGGAACTGGGCTGGTACAAAACCAGGAGCCAGAGCCGGCGCCATGGCTCAACAGGCTAATCCTCCGCCTTGCGGCGCCGGCACACTGGGTTCTAGTTCCGGTCGGGGCGCCGGATTCTGTCCCTGTTGCCCCTCTTCCAGGCCAGCCCTCTGCTGTGGCCCGGGAGTGCAGTGGAGGATGGCTCAAGTGCTTGGGCCCCGCACCCCATGGGAGACCAGGAAAAAGCACCTAGCGCCTGGCTCCTGCCATCGGATGAGCGCAGTGCGCCGGCCGCAGCGCACCATCCGCGGCAGCCATTGGAGGGTGAACCAACAGCAAAGGAAGACCTTTCTCTCTGTCTCTCTCTCTCACTGTCCACTCTGCCTGTCAAAAAAAAAAAAAAAAAAAAAACCAGGAGCTTCTTCCGGGTCTCCCACACGGGTGCGGGGGCCCAAGGACTTGGGTCATCCTCCACTGCTTTCCCGGGCCATTAGCAGAGAGCTGGATCAGAAGTGGAGCAACCAGGGCACAAACTATGCCCATATAGGTTCCCGGCACCATAGGCGGAGGCTTAACCTGGTACACCACAGCACTGGCCCCTGTAATGTATTATATGGTCTCTTTGGGTTTTTCCTGTTTGAGACTGTTAATCTTCTTGGATTTGTATATTCCTGTCTTTCATCAGATTTTGGAAGTTTTCAGACATTATTTCTCCAGATGTTTTTTCCCTACCTCTTTTTTTCTCTATTCTTTTTCTGGGTTTCCTGTGATGTGTATATGTACCTGATGGAACCCCTGGGTCCCTCAGTCTGTGCTCACTTTTCACCATGTAGTTTTCTTTCTGCTGCTCAGATATGATAATTTAATGACTTGTCTTCAAGTTCACTCTCTCTCTCCCTTCCTTCCTTCTTTTCGCCTCGCCTCGCCTCGCCTCGCCTCTCCTCTCCTTTCCTCTCCTCTCCTCTCCTCTTCTCTCCCATCCCCTGCCCTGCCCTGCCCTGCCCTCTCCTCATTTGAAAGGCAGAGTTACAGAGAGAGAGGTCTTCCTTCTACTGCTTCACTCCCCAGATGGCTGCAATGGCTGGGGCTAGGCCAGGCTGAAGCCAGGAGCCAGTAGTTTCTTCCAAATCTCCCATGTGGGTGCAAGGCCTGAGCACTTGGGCCATCCTCCACTGCTTTCCCAGGTGTACTAGCGGAAGCTGGATTAGAAGCAGAACAGACAGGACTTGAATAGTGGGGCCAACACTGTGTCCTAGCGGGTAAAGCCACTGCTTGCAGTGCCGGCATCCCATATGGGCGCCAGTTCTCAAACTGGCTGCTCCACTTCCAATCCAGCTCTCTGCTATGGCCTGGGAAAGCAGTAGAAGATGGCCCAAGTCCTTGGGCCCCTGCACCCGTGTGGGAGACTCTGAAGAAGCTCCTGGCTCCTGTCTTTGGGTCGGCGCAACTCCGGCTGTTGCAGCCAGCTGGGAAGTGAACCAGCGGATGGAAGACCGCTCTCTCTCTCTACCTCTCCTCTCTCTCTGTAACTCTGACTTTCGAATCAATAAACCAATCTTTAAAAAGTAATAATAGTGAGGATACATAGAAGCAGTTGATTTTAATTGTTTGGCGCGTGCAGGTCTATCTCTTTAAGAAAAGCATACATGGAAGGTATTGTTTCTGTGCCTGGAAGATTCTTTACAGTGCTAACGAGAGTGATGTAGAACATCACTGCCAGCCAAGCTAGCAGTTTGGTAATCCCTAGTTTGTGATCTTGTTACGGGGTAGGGCATGACTGAAAACCTGAGTTATGTGTAGAATCCATTACAAACTGCTGACATATAAACCCACAGCCAGTGACTTACGGAGCGTGTAAGGTGTAGAAGAAACGTGGTTTCCTGTGGGTCATTTGTGTCAGGCTCTGTGACATAGTGGCCATGTAATTAGGAAGTAGAGATCGATCCCTTATCTCCAGTAGATCACATCCGAATAACCAGACAGTTTATCAAGTTCATCTTTCAGAAGACATGGATAGAGTAAAGAAAACAAGTCACATGTTACAGAAAGCTGAGAAAGAGTAGGTTAGTCAAAATAGAATCGGCCAGTGCTTAATGTAGTACGAGCTTGCTTGCCATTAAGCTGTGTGCCTAACGGGGAACATTGGATGACTACAAATGGCTTCATCAATGGAAGCTTACGTTTTGGTTTAAGAGTGACCATCAGTAGGGCAAAGTGAAGGCCTGTTAAATGATCTCCGAGGAACCCTCCAGAAAACTATCAATCAGAACATTAAGATCACAAGAGCTGAACAATGAAAACTGAGTTTGTTGCCTAACAGGGAAAAGCCTTGATGCTTAGAGAGTTCAGAAAGTTTCTGAATCTAAATCCCTTCCAATAGGTACTGTTTCCAGTTTATTTTTATTTCTATAAGTTTTTTTTTTCTGTTGAAGGAAATAAAATGTGTGGTTTTCTTTCAGAGTTGGAGTCAACATATGACACCAAAGATGTATTTTCAGAAAAAGGCATTTTTGAAATAATTTTTTCCCAGTGGGAGATAAAGGAAAAAAGTAAAACCTTTGACCTTGAAGCAGCCATTTTTGGAAACAATTGGAAGTTCAAGAAGCAACTTGAAGGACTGCAAGGACATCAAGAAGAGTGTTTCAGCCGAATGGTAATCAGCTATGCAGAGTAACCACCCACAGGAAGAGCAGGTCTTTCACTGCACATCGGAGTGTTCCTAGAGAAGCCCGTGTGTGTGAGGAACGTGGGAAGCTTGTAGTCACGGGTCAAAACTTGTTCACCACGAGAGAACTCACACAGATGAGAAACGCTTTGAGAGTGAGGGGTGTGGGAAGACCTTCCTCACTGCTATCAACTTACGGTGCCTCAGAGGCTTCACACTGGGGAGAAACCTTACGCGTGTAAGGAATGCAGGAAGACCTTCCACTGGGGATCCAGCCTTGTTAAACACGAGAGGAGCCATACTGAGAAACCCTGCGCGTGTAGAGACTGTGGCAAGGCCTTTCGTCGTGGCTATCAACTGACTCAGATCTGAAAATCCATACTGGGAAGAAACCTTATGTATGTAATAATGTGGCAGGGCTTTTTGTTGGGGTTATCAACCGACTCGCCAGCAGATATTGCATACTGGGGAGAAACCCTGCGGATGTAAGAAGTGTGGGAAGGCCTTCAGCGGTGGATCCACTCTTATTCAACATGAGAGAATCCACAGCGGAGAGAAACCTTACGAGTGCATAGACTGTAGCAAGGCCTTTCGTCGTGGCTGTCACCTCGCTCAGCATCAGAAGATTCCCGCTGGCGAGAAGCCTTTTGAATGCAGGGAATGTGGGAAGGCCTTCAGTTGGGGTTCAAGCCTTGTTAAACATGAGAGAGTCCACAGTGGTGAGAAATCCTATGAATGTAAAAAAAGTGGGGAAATGTGTGATGGCTGTCAACTCACTGTTCCTCAGAGGTTTATTTCACACTGGAGAGAAATTGTATCAATGTAAGGAATTGGGGAGGACCTTTTCTCATGGCTCGAACTGGGATCAGTGTGAGAGAACGCTTAGTAGTAATGAACCCTACAAATATAAAGACTGTGGGGAAGACTGTATATGGACAACTTCCTCAAATGAGAAGACTGATACCGTGAAACAGCGTGATTGAAGAAATGCGAAAGGACATTTTTTTGTTTGTGGGTAACTTAATGTGAGGAGGAATCTTACTCTTGAAAAAGCCAGTGAATGTAAGGAGTGTGCAAAAGCCTCTCCTGTATATGGACGGCTTGTTGTTATCATCAAATTGACATTAGAAATATTTTGACTACAAGAAATATGAAATGGCCTTTACACTTCTGTGTGATCTTACAGAACACCAATTTCTACGGATGTAAAACAGTTTAAATGAAAGAAATATGTGTAGGCCTTTTTAAAAAAAGATTTATTTTTATTTATTTGAAAGACAGAGTCACAGAGAGAGGTAGAGACAGAGAGAGAGAGGTCTCCCATCTGCTGGTTCACCCCCCAGATGGCTGCAACAGCCGGAGCTGTACTGATCAAAAGCCAGGAGCCAGGAGCTTCCTCCAGGTCTCCCATGTGGGTGCAGGGCCCCAAGAACTTGGGCCATCTTCTACTGCTATCCCAGGCCACAGCAGAGAGCTGAATCAAAAGAGAAGCAGCCGAGACTAGAACCAGCGCCCGTGTGGGATGCCAGCACTTCTGGCCAGCGCATTAACCCACTGCACCACAGTGCCCGCCCCTGGCGGTCTTTATTCATGGCACACATTCTGACTACATCAGAGAATTTATACGTTAGAAACACTTTAAATGTAAGGAATGTGGAAGGACCTAAACTTAGTTCAGTCTTGCTGCACATCAGAGAATTCATACTGTTGTGAAACCTGTAAATGTAAGGAATGTGAGAAGGCTTGTAGACATGTAAACATCTGCGGGTGCGTCAGGGAATTAATCTGCATGAGAAACTGAATCAGAACTATAGGAAAGCCTTTAACTGGAAGTCAGCCAAGCCATTTCCCAGAGACTGCTGCCCGTCTCTAAATTTTCAACTATGAGATATATGCAGAAAATGAGAGTAAATATTTGGGAATTTTATAGCAATTTTTTATTGCCATAACATTTTTGTCGTATTTTACAAAATTATCCATCCATGAAAGATTAGAAGTCAAAAGTCAAACGTTTGGGACTGGCGCCGCGGCTCACTAGGCTAATCCTCCACCTGCAGCGCCAGCACCCTGTGTTCTAGTCCTGGTTGGGGCACCGGATTCTGTCCCGGTTGCTCCTCTTCCAGGCCAGTTCTCTGCTGTGGCCCGGGAGTGCAGTGGAAGTTGGCCCAAGTGCTTGGGCCCTGCACCCCATGGGAGACCAGGAGAAGCACCTGGCTCCTGGCTTCGGATTAGTGCAGTACACTGGCCATAGAGGCCATTGTGGGGTGAACCAATGGAAAAGGAAGACCTTTCTCTCTCTCACTAACTCTGCCTGTCAAAATAAATAAATAAATAAATAATTTTAAAAAAAGATTCATTTATTTGAGAGGCACAGTTATGGAGGGAAAGAAAGGTCTTCCATCTGCTGGTTCACTCGCCAAATAGCCACAACTGCTGGAGGTGGGGTGATCAGGAGCCAGGAGCTTACTCCAGGGCTCTCACGTGGGTGTAGGGGCCCAAGCACTGGGCCATATTCTTTCCCCAGGCCCTGAGCAGGGAGCTGGGTCGAAAGAGGAGCAGCAGGGACAAAACCAATGCCCATATGGGATGCTGGCGCCGTAGGCGGGGCTTACCCTACAACAGAGCACTGGCTCCTTACTGAGCTCCTGAGAACAACCACCAGGCCATGAAAAATAAAAATGGAGCTGGCGAAGTGGCGCAGTGGGTTAAAGCCCCAGCCTGTGCTGCCTGTATCCCAAATGGGTGCCAGTTCAAGATCGGGCTGCTCCACTTCCAAGCCAGCTCTCTGCTGTGGCCTGGGAAAGCAGTAGAAGATGGCCCAAGTCCTTGGGTCCCTGCCACCCACATGGGAGACCCAGAAGAAGCTCCTGGCTCCTGACTTCAGATCGGCTTGATTCTGGCCATTGTGGTCATTTGGGGAGAGAACCAGCAGATGGAAGACTTCTCTCTGTCTCTACCTCTCTCTGTAACTGTGTTTTTCAAATAAATAAAATAAATCTTAAAAATACTTACCAGGAGTTTTTGAAATTTTGAGAAATTAAGAGGGAAAAAGTAAATCTTTCCATCTTTTTCACAAGAGTATACCTTTGCCAAAACATTGTAAATCATAGACATCTCAGGAAAAAATTTTCCCTGAAACTAAAAGGTGAAGCATTTCAGTACCAAAATCAACAATATTTTACATAAAAGATATTCATAAATTTCATTAATTCAGTCTTGTAACTAATTCTTGCTTAGTATTTCCATTAGCAATTTTATGAATTTAGCATTTTTAAAAATAAGAGTTCTGGAAATTCTAAGCTAGTCTATTGAACTTAAAGCTGCCAGAAACCCATATGTGGGGATATTTGTTAGAGTCTTCTCCAAAAATCTGATTGCGAATGTTTTAGGTGATGTCAGAACTGTGGATGAAAGAGACTTAAAATAGCCGTAGTTAAAAAGATAAAACTCAGCAGTTGACAAGGAGAGCTCATTATAGTCATTGCATACTGTATTTTAGAAAGCACCTATAGGGTTTTACAAAACCTGTATCCTGGGGCCGGCGCTGTGGTGTAGCAGGTAAAGCCACTGCCTGCAGAGCCGGCATCCCATATGGGCGCCAGTTCAAGTCCTAGCTGCTGCTCTTCTGATCCAGCTCTCTGCTGTGGCCTGGGAAAGCAGTACAGGATGGCCCAAGTCCTTGGGCCCCTGCACCCACATGGAAGACACCGAGGAAGCTCCTGGCTCCTGGCTTCCGTTCAGCGCAGCTCCGGCCATTGCGGCCAATTGGGGAGTGAACCAGTGGATGGAAGACCCCTCTCTCTCTGCCTTTCCTCCTCTCGTGTAATTCTGACTTTCAAGTAAAATAAATAAATATTAAAAAAAAAACCCGTATCCCCTTTAGATCTTTGGATTTGTGGCACAAGGGCAAAGATCTTTGAAAGGCCCCTTACTCTTTTTCATTAAGATAACAGTTATAACTGATGACATCACACCAGGGCTGCCAGAGTGCTCTACATTTTATATACTCTGGAATACCTATATCAATACCACACGGTTTAGCATCATTTCAC
This sequence comes from Sylvilagus bachmani, assembly GCA_015711505.1. NCBI lineage: Eukaryota > Metazoa > Chordata > Mammalia > Lagomorpha > Leporidae > Sylvilagus > Sylvilagus bachmani. The sequence goes on along the minus strand of CM027395.1, from coordinate 7,127,368 downwards.
AACCTGACAGTGCTTTCCATACGAGCTGAGTAAGCCCAACTGACTTTCATCCCCACAGGATGAGAGATTCTTTGAGGATCTCCAGGGGCCCATCGGGAAATCTCAGAAGTCAGAAGAACGTAGGATCCTGGAACTGAGAAAGCCTGCCAGAGATGCCAGAAGGGTTTAAAACATTTGATCAAAATAGGACCCTTGATTGTTATGAAATAATCGTCACCACATAATCAAGAGATATTTAACCAGCTATAGACCAGATTTAATCAGTGTTGAAATGGTCACCTAAATTCCAAAAGCAATGAATATCTTTTAAAATATTAACTTTTTTAAAAAAGGTAATTTTTTTGAAAGGCAGAGTTACAGAGAGGCAGAGGCAGAGAGAAAGAGAGATCTTCCATACTCTGGTTCACTCCCCAATTGGCCGCAATGACGAGGCTAGGCCAATCCAAAACCAGGAGCCAGGAGCTTCTTCCGGGTCTCCCAAGTGGGTGCAGGAGCCCAAGCACTTGGGCCATCTTCTACTGCTTTCCCAGGCCACAGCAGAGAGCTGGATCAGAAGTAGAGCAGCTGGGACTTGAACCAGTCCTCACGTGGGATGCTGGCACTGCTGGCAGTGGCTCTACCTGATACGAGACAGCACCAGCTCCTGTTTTTTTTTAAGACTCAGTTATCCCAAACATCAAAACTTAATAACGATAGAAACAAAAACAAAGCATTTTCTTAACAAAACATAATCTTTATTTTCTTGACCAGTTATTGTATTGAAAGGTAAAGGCACTGGGAAAGAATCAGTTCATCCTGTCACTGTTTGTAGTGTCTGGTCATACTAAAGTCAGACCTGGGGAGGAAAGAAGCTGTAGGAGCTGATTATAATGTCAAGGAAGAGAATCGCCAATTAAATACAAACTAAAAAAGGAGGGGGGTGGGGCTTGTAATTCAGTTGATGGTTGAAAGCATTATAGAAAGTATTTCAAAATTAAAAAATCAAAACTTTCACCCTCCCCCTGTTTTTATTTTTTTTTCCCTAACAGAAAATCCTGGTGCTTTAACATAGAGCATCAAATTCTAGTTTTGGGGCCATTGTTGTAGTAGGTAGGGCCACCACCTGCAGTGCCAGCATCCCATATGGGCACTGGTTTGAGTCCCGGCTGCTCCTCTTCCGATCCAGCTCTCTGCTATGGCCTGGAAAGCAGAAGATGGCCCAAGTCCTGGGGCCCCTGCACCCACCTGGGAGATCTGGAAGAAGCTCTTGGCTCCTGGCTTCAGATCGGCACAGCTCTGGCCATTGTGGCCATTTGGGGGGTGAGCTAGCAGATGGAAGACTCTCTGTCTGTCTCTCTCTACCTCTCTCTCTACCTCTCCGTAACTCTGCCTTTCAAATAAATAAATATTTTTTTTAAAAAATTCTAGTTTCATGTTAGTGTACCTTTGATATTAATGCTCAATTTTTAGAAAGCCATATAAATTCTTTTTAAAATTTTAATCAAGTATAGATAGGTTTTAAATGACATTTATATTTGACATGTTCTTGCTGCTGTTGAGGCTCTTTCAAAATAGGATGTGAGCCGGCGCCGCGGCTCAACAGGCTAATCCTCCGCCTTGCGGCA
>CM027395.1:7063999-7119861 GCA_015711505.1 Sylvilagus bachmani | reverse complement strand
TTTTTTTTTTTTTTTTTTTTGACAGGCAGAGTGGACAGAGAGAGAGACGGACAGAGAGAAAGGTTCTCCTTTGCCGTTGGTTCACCCTCCAATGGCCGCTGCAGCTGGCGCACTGCGCTGATCTGAAGGCAGGAGCCAGGTGCTTCTCCTGGTCTCCCATGGGGTGCAGGGCCCAAGCACTTGGGCCATCCTCCACTGCACTCCCGGGCTACAGCAGAGAGCTAGCTTGGAAGAGGGGCAACCGGGACAGAATCCAGTGCCCCAACCGGGACTAGAACCCGGTGTGCTGGTGCTGCAAGGCAGAGGATTAGCCTAGTGAGCCGCGGCGCCGGCCAAAGTGGCTCTTAAATATGAAAAATTGATCAACCTCTATTATGAGAAAAAATGCAAATTAAAACTAATCCCAAATACAAGTTTTTACCTATCAGTTTGACAAGACTTCAGATGCTTGACAATACATTATTTTCACAAAGCTCAGGGGAAACCACAAATGCTGTGTATACCTGATAGGTATTCGGTGGTGTGACCCTAGCAAATAAGAACTCAGTACTAACGGAACTACATTGATGTTTACCCTTTGCCCTGCGGTCCCATTTCTGTTCATTTAACCTGGAACTACACCTTTCAACATAACTGTATTTGTGCTTAGAAATATTAGAAATGACTAAAACGTCTGAGTACAAGACACTGCTTAACAAGCTATGGTGCAGGTTACGGAGGCTTGCATCAGTGTAGGTAAGAAAGAGAGAGGCCGCATGAATGGATACAGAACAATTTCCAGGAGATGTTGTTAGATGGGAAGAAAACAGATCAAGAGAACAGCTTTTTGTGTGCGAAAGAAGCGTAAAAAAAACAGTATACCTAAATCTTGGGTAGCATGGACATGGATGGAGAGTTGGGAATCCATGATTCTGTCCTTATAATAAAAGAATAAGTGTATGAGGAATAACTAAGCTTAAAATTTGGAAGAGAACATATTTACCCATAGCAGGATGACAAGTGCCAACCAGTAGTTCCAGTGGACGTGCTGCAACTGGACAAGCCTCCATTTCGCAGTCATCACAGTAAAGATTGGATTAGACAAGGATCATGCATCCTAAATGTAGGCGATTTTGATGAGGAGCAGGATATCTTCGAGGTCTTCACATGTCTCCCCACATGTGAATTATTAGTTGCCACAGAGAAGTAATTAACTATGCAAAGAAATTGTGTAGAAACTTAACAAAACTAACCAATGAAGTGACAGATGAGTGCTGTGCATTCCTGCTACTCTGAGAAGGATAGAGAATCGCGGGTGTGGTGTCTGGCCAGGAGTACTTAGGCAAACAAATCAAAGTCCAAGGAGGAATGTTTATTGAGGGGCCAGGGAGGCATGCTCGCCTCGAATGCCAATATCACACACAGGGACTAGAAAACTTCCAGATTCAGGGAGGCTGAAGACAGAGACACAATTCAATGCAAAAAACTGATTCTAAAATGTTTCCTCTCCTAGAGAAAAAAAAAAAAACTACTGTAGATGTTAGTGAATTCATTTTTTAAAATTGGAACATGGGTAGTAAGTTAGACTATTTCATCAATGCAAAATGTATCGAAATCGAGCACCCTATTATGTTATGTAAGGGAATGTCCAATTCTTGGGAAATACACCCGAAAGTATTTAACGGTAAAGGGCCACGTTGTATGACTTGCTTTCAATTACTTGGAAACCTGAGTCGCTGTGTATTTAGAGAGAGATGGAGAACAAAGGATAAGGCGAATGTGGTACGAAATGAACAAGAGGAGGTCAGTTGTGGTAACTTTTGTGCCATCTAAACACAAAGTCTTCACAGGGAAGGAGGAATTAGAAGACGTGGCTTTTCCCTGTGGGTGTCTGGCCACTGTGAGTGACCCTGGGAAGGAGCTGAGATACTTACAGGGAAAGGAGATGAGATACCAGAAATCGCATTGAAAACCCCATTTCCAACTGTTAGGGTGAGAAGTAAAAGCAGGAATCCGGGAGCCATTCTCAGTGACTCACGTGATGTCAGTCCAAGGGTTCCGGAATTGAGTGGGAGCCTGAGAGACCTGTGGTGACAGGAAGTTCACGTCCTAGCAGCTCGGATTCCTGCTTTTATTTCTGAAGAACGTCAGCTCCATTGTGAAATAAGGTTGTCAGTGGCTCCAGCTGAATTCCCCAGAGCTGGGGAAGCTGCCCAGGTGCTTTGTTAAGGGATAACGTCTCCAGGGAGGGGAGCAGGTAGGGCAGGAAGAAGGCTAAGCCTTGGACTGATCCAATGGGGGTGAAGGGCACTGGCGCCAAGCTGAATATAGAGGTTAGATGCTCCCGGATGCCATGGGCTGGGCCTGTGGCTCTCATCTCACTCATGCGTTGTTCACTGGCCGTGCAAGCAACCTTGTTGGCGAGGTGGTGGTTCTCAGCTTTCCTGAGATGTTGCAGACGTGAGGCCTAGCAGCCAGCACGGACAGCAGCTATGGGATGCATGAACCAGCCAGGGTCAAGGGGTCTGGCGTTGGGGGGTACACACTCTGCCCACTGCAATGCACCTTCAAGGTGTGCAGAATCATGAACACCATAAGCAGACTTCGCGGTAAGCTCACAGGACTCTACTTGTTGTGATTAATAAGCATAAATCCTTAGACATAACCAGAGTGAGGGGAGAGAAAGCCAGGCAAGCTCACGAGAGCGAATAGGAACATGGACAGGCAGATATTTTTAGAACCATATTTCCAAAAAGGACAACACTGTATTAAATGGCCCAGAAAAGAGCAATCAGTCATTAAGTGGGCAAACCAGTAAGTCAATCTTCAGAAAAGCCAGCCCAAAGAAAGGAAGTTAATTAATTCTGGCTTTCCCTTCTCTGGGCTTTATAGGTTTTAGCTAGATGCGGGGGAGAAGCAAGACAGCAAGCCTCATGTGGGCCCTCACATACCAACAATTTTTAAAAATAATTATTTTATTTATTTGAAAGAGTTACAGAGAGAGGGGTCTTCCATTCTGCTGGTTCACTCCCCCAAATAACCACAATGGCCAGAGCTAAGCTGATCCGAAGCCAGGAACCAGCAGCCTCCTCTGTGTCTCCCAGTGGGTGCAGGGGCCCAAGGAGTTGGGCCATCCTCTCCTGCTTTCCCAGGCCACAGCAGAGAGCTTGATCAGAAGAGGAGCATCCTGGACTCGAACTGGCACCCATATATGATGATGTTGCTGCAGGCTGGGACTTTAACCCGCTGTGCCACAGTGCTGGCCCCATGTACCAGCAATTGACGTTAAAAATGATTCTACATTCGATGGGCTTTTTGCTCTGCTTTCTCACTGGTGTTTTTCATTTCCTGTCTAGCACAGAGGGCAGTGAAGGGTCTGACTTGAGCTGGTGAGAAGGAATTTTTCTGAATCCGAACCCAGAATTAGAGTCCAGAACTCCCAATCTCCCGTGATAAGATCACAGCCCGGTGACTCAGGCCCTACGTGGGTGACGTGGCCACTGTGTGGTTTGTATTATTGGTTCTGGGAAGTACATTCAGGGATACGTCTTTCCTCCAGAGACTCAGAGACAATAACTCCACCCCTTCCCTGTGGCACACACGGGAAACAAGGAGGAGAATAGGGCTTATGTCTTCCCAGCACCTCTCACAGGTACATTCTTTATGAATCCCCCTTAAGGCCAATCAGGACCACAGAGGAAACAAGACAGAGGAACCCCCCACATCCACATGTGTCCATGCTCAAAGCTGGTGTCTCTGATGCCGTGTCACACATGCCTGCAAGGGTGGGGGGGGTGCTGTGATCCCCAGTTTAAAAGAAAAGGTTGAAAAGAAAGGACTCTGGGAGGGAAATTTCAGGAAGCTCATTAACAAGGGAACGGAAGCACAAGAGGATAATTCAACTAAATATAGTAAAGCCACACAACCTATTAGAACCACTGAGAGTTTCCAAGTTTTTCTTAAATCCTGAGATTCAATAACATGCTTACTAAGGTTCCTGGAGGGTCAGACATTTGGTCTAACGGTTAAGATGTCACATCCCATGTCAGAGAACTTGGGTTGAATACCCATTTCCAGTTCCTGAGTGCGCTAATACAGACCTTGGGAGGCCAGGGTGAAGTTACAAGTAATTGGGTTCCAGCCGGTTATGTGGGAGATGTGGATTGCATTCCTGGTCCTGGCTGCAGCCTTTGCCCAGCCCTGGCCATTGCGGGCATTTTCTTTTCTTTTTTTTTATTTTTGACAGGCAGAGTGGACAGTGAGAGAGAGACAGAGAGAAAGGTCTTCCTTTGCTGTTGGCAAAGGCCAATGGCCAATGGCTGCCACGGCCCGCGTGCTGCAGCCGACACACAGCGCTGATCCGATGGCAGGAGCCAGGTGCTTCTCCTGGTCTCCCATGAGGTGCAGGGCCCAAGCACCTGGGCCATCCTCCACTGCACTCCCGGGTCACAGCAGAGAGCTGGCCTGGAAGAGGAGCAACCAGGACAGAATCCGGCGCCCCGACCGGGACTAGAACCTGGTGTGCCGGCGCCGCTAGGCGGAGGATTAGCCTAGTGAGCCGCGGCGCTGGCAGTTGCGGGCATTTTCAACAGACAGAAATATTTCTCTGCCTCTCAAAAAAAAATTTTAAAAGAGATCCCTGGAGCCACAGAGCCACTTTGTATGACATGTTGAAACGATGAAAGAGATGAGCTCACCACACCTACCTCTGATACCTGGATGCTGCACCTGTTGCCGCCAGCGTTTGCACCTATGTGTGTGATAAAGCCCCTGAGCCCCCAAGTTATAGGTCAGAGGCTCCATGGTTTCCCAGCGGTGAAGTCATTATTATGTCATTGACAGCACTGACAGTGTCTGCAAGGGGAATTGAGAATGTTTTTGAGAAAAGTTTTGGCCCAGGGAAAACCATAGCACAAGCAATTACTAATTGATGCCTACTGAGAAAAGCCAGAGAGATCAAAACTTTCCTGTGATATGAAGAAGCAGACAGTGGTCTCAGGGGTGGAGCAGAGGGGGCTTGAGAGGTGTAGAACCAGTGAGGGGTGTCCCTCAGTGACAAACTCCCCATGCAGACATTTTGTCCCCCACCTTTTCTTCTGACTCCGTGGTTATTCACCTCAGCCAGACAGTTTGGGGTCACTGTCTGGCCAGCGTGAGGCAAGCTTGGCTTTTCAGAGGCCAAGGTTTTCTTTGCTGTGAGCTCCGTGGGGGTCTCTTGCTCTCCCGTCGCTGAGAGAAATTGCTTTCAGAGGTCCAGCTGCTGCCGTACGTGCCAAAGCCTAAGTGATCTGGCAAACACAGACCAGGAGAGTCTATCTGCTGGGCGTTATTCTCTGCGGAGAGCAGGGTCAGCAAACGTTTCTGTAAATATTCTCAAGTTTCTGGGCCACAAAGTCTCTGTTTCAACTAGTCCCCTCTGGTTGCAGCATGAAAGAAGCCGTGGATAATATATAAATGATAGCATGTGGCCATGTTCTAATAAAACTTTATTTAATTTTTTAAATATATTTGAGAAGTGGAGAGACATACAGGGATACAGAGCTTCCCAAACTGGTTCACTCCCCATTCGCCCCCCAGTAACGAGGGCTGGGCTGAGACAAAAGCCAGGAGCTGGTCTCCCACATTATCATGACGCTGGACTCAGGGGCCAGAGCTGGGAACTGAACCACTCCAGCGTGGGATGTGGGCATCTTACCCTCTAGGCCAAACGCCTGCCGATTAAAATATTTGTATCGTGAAAAAATGCTGAATTTTAGCAAGTGCTTTCTCTGCCCCAACTGAGATGATCAGGTGTTTTTTTGTTTGTTTGTTTTTTTCCTGTCCATTGCAAGAGTTGATTTTTGTATGTCAAAGCACCTTGTGTTTGTGGTTAAGTCCCGTTTGGTCATAGTGTGGAATTGTTTTCATATGCTCCTGGATTCAATTTGCTATGGTTTCCTTGAGGGTTTTTTATTCATAATGGAGACGGGCCTGCACTTTATTCTACTGTGATGTGCTGTTTGGCCTTAGCATCAGAGTGATGCTGGCCTCAAAAGATGTGAGCGCTAGTCTTACCTCCTCCATTTTTGAAATCCTTTGAGAACTGATTTTAATTCTTCCAATGTTTGCTAGAAGTTAACAGTGAGGCCATCTGGCCCTGGGCTTCTCTCTGTTGGGCAGTTTTTGATTATTGATTCAACCTCTTGTCGTGAGTTTATTTATATTTTCTGTTTCTTCTTGAGTCAGTTTCGGTAGCTCGTGTAGGTCAGGTAGGAATTTGTCTCATCTATTCGTATGGCATACAGTTGTTCATAGTCTTCTTTTTTATTTATTATTTATTTGAGAGAAACAGAGAGAGAGTCTTCCATCCACTGGTTCACTCCCCCAAATGACACCAAGCCTGGGTGCAGGGGCCCAAGCACTTGGGCCATCTTCTACTGCTTTCCCAGGCACATTAGCAGGGAGCTGGATCAGAAGTGGAGCAGCCAGGACTCAAACCAGCACCCATATGAGCTGCTGGCACTGCAGAGGCAGCTTAACATGCTATGCCACAGTGCCGGCTCCTCTTGGGATTTGTTTATAAACTTTTATTTAGTTCTTATTAAGGATATCAAATTCCTGTAAGTATTCTCTTGCACGATTTCTTTTTATTTATAATCCTATTTATTTTTGTAGCATCTTTTTTAAAAGAATTATTTTATGGCCAGCGCTGCAGCTCACTGGGCTAATCCTCCACCTGCGGTGCCGGCACCCCGGGTTCTAGTCTCATTCGGGGCGCCAGATTCTCTCCCAGTTGCCCCTCTTCCAGTCTAGCTCTCTGCTGTGTCCCGGGAGTGCAGTGGAGGATGGCTCAAGTGCTTGGGCCCTGCACCCACATGGGAGACCAGGAGGAAGCACCTGGCTCCTGGCTTCGAATTGGCGCAGTGCAGCGGCCACAATGCACTGGCCGTAGCAGCCACTTGGGGGGTGAATCAATGGAAAGAGTAAGACCTTTCTGTCTCTCTCTCTCTCACTAACTCTGTGTGTCAAAAAAGAAAAAAAAAAGAATTATTTTATTTATTTGAAAGAGGAGTTACAGAGAGAAGTAGAGCCAGAGAGAGAGGTCTTCCGTTCTGCTGGTTCACTCCCCAAATGATCGCAACAGCCAGAGCTGCGCTAATCTGAAGCCAGGAGCCAGGAGCCTCTTCCAGGTCTCCCACACGGGTGCGGGGGCCCAAGGGCTTGGGCCATCTTCTACTGCTATCCCAGGCCACAGCAGAGAGCTGGATCGGAAGTGGAGCAGCCGGGACTTGAACCGGTGCCCATATGATGCCGGCACTGCAGGCTGGGGCTTTAACCCACTGCACCACAGCGCCGCCCCTGTAACATCTCTATCACTGAGATCCAGTGTTTTCTCTGAATAAATGCTGATTGAATTGTTGTGAGTGTGGTTAATTTCCAAAGGTCTGAAAAAGTTAATTTGGCAGTTTTGATAGTGTTCTTGTTTTTGTAATCGAGGATCGGATTTTCGGAGGCCCCCGCTCCACACGTGCCGTTCTCCGCAGTGTGTTACGTTCTATACGAATGTGTAGGTCACTTTGGATTTTCTGCTTTCGAGTCACATCATGTGTTGATTGTTCCTTATTTTCAAATCTGGGAGTTTTCTTTTTGACTGCACAGACACCTGTGCAGGTATTGAGCATGCTGGTATTGAGCATTTTTGTTATTGAACTGAAATGGGGTTCTTTGTAGGATGCTTTCTGTGGGTTTTGGTTGATATTGCTTAAGAGAGATCCTTTTCCAGATAAAATTATGTCCTTTTATTGCTAGCTTGTTAATTGCGTTAGGTTCACCAGTTGCTTTTGGGGGCATCTGTTGTGATAATCTCATCACTTTTCTCCTTTCATCTGATCTGGAAATCACTGACTAATTTTTCTAATTACAAGCCAATTGTGCGTTCTTGGAATTTACCCAACTTGGTTACATTTCCCCATTAGTTCTATAGGTTTTTTTCATATTGAGACCGACTTATAATTTACTTTTCTCATACTATTTTTTCAGCTTTTGAATCAGGATCCCCTTAGCCTAATAAAATGTTAGAGATTATTTGCTTTTCCTATTCTTTGGGAGAAATTGCATAAAATCTAAATAATCCCTGCCTTAAATATTTGGTAGACCTAATTCTGAGTGGAGTTTGTGTGCAAAATTTAAAATATTTTTAAATTTATCTTTATGCTAATAGAAATATTCTCATTTTCTATTTGTTACCATTTTCCCATTGTATCTAATCTTCCAATACATTGGCTATAAGTACTATATTTTTTTAGTTTATAAAGAACATGCAATACTATACCCTTCCCCTTCATATTTTTAATTCCTTCTATTTATGTCAGGGTTGCCAAAATTATCAATATTATTTCTTTTAATGAACCAGCTTCTGGCTTTGCTGGTCTTGCATTTTGTATATTTGCTTTCTATTCCATAAATTTCTGGTCTGGTGTATGTTTCTCTCCTTTTAATGTATTTTGGACATCATTTGCTATGTTTAAGATTTCTAGAGATAATGGCTCACTTTATTAACTTAGCCCTTCTTTCCTGAATTATGTATTTATAGATTTCTACAGATATAGCTCTAGTAGCATCCCACAAAGACATTTATAAAATTTCCATTTCTCTGAGTATCTAAGTATATAACACGTTTTTTTTTTTTTTTGACAGGCAGAGTGGACAGTGAGAGAGACGGACAGAGAGAAAGGTCTTCCTTCAGTAGGTTCACCCCCCAAATGGCCGCTACGGCCGGCGCTGCGCCGATCCGAAGCCAGGAGCCAGGTGCTTCTCCTGGTCCCCAATGCGGGTGCAGGGCCCAAGGACCTGGGCCATCCTCCACTGCCCTCCCGGGCCACAACAGAGAGCTGGACTGGAAGAGGAGCAACCGGGACAGAATCCGGCGCCCCAACCGGGACTAGAACCCGGTGTGCCTGCACCGATAGTTGGAGGATTAGCCTGTTGAGCCGCGGCACTGGCCCAGATTTCCATGTTTTAAAATAATCATTTATATATTCATTTGACAGAATGCCAGCCTGTGGAAGGACAATGTCTATTTTAAAGAAAATCTCTACATATTTTGTAGGTTTGTTCAGTTCATCTAGTCAGTCACATTAGCTGACGTAAGAGTCGCCATTCACCATGTCATTTCAAAGATTTCACTGCTGTCTATAACAGGCTACCGCAGGCTCCTTTACTCGGCTTAGCGAGAATGCATTGTGACTGTCTTTTTACTGAATTTATTAGTCAGCTTTTCATTATAGTAAATAAAATGTCCAAGAAGAGATTTAGCAAGGAAGGCTTACTTCAGCTTATAGTTCGAAGGTTCATAGCCCAAGACTGGGGGACACCACTGGTTGAACCGTTTGGAGGATGGCCAAGTGATAATCACACGGCAAACCCAGAGACAGGGGCATGCTCTTCGTCTGTCTTCTGTGTGTTCTCTCCTTGTAATGCCAACATGATTCAGTTATGGGCTCCACCGTAACAACACAACCCAGTCCCCTCCAGTCACTTCCCGGAGCTTCCGTCTTCAGACCTCGTAATGGAACCAGGCTACTCCCTTCATCAGTCATTAATCAACCATCTGTTAGCAGAAGATGTTGGAATTCACGTAATTGATTTGAAAGGCAGAGAAAGGGAGCACTGTCCCTATCCAGTGCTTTACTCCCCAATGCCTGCTGCAGCCAGGGTGGGCCAGGCTGAAGCTGGGAGCTGGGAGCTCTGAGTCTCCACGTGGCTGCCAGGGCCCCAGCTCTCCACGTCATCACCTGCTTCTCAGTCTGCATTAGCAGGAAGCTGAAACCAGGATTGTTGGGACTTGAATCCAAAGGCAGTCCAGGGACTGGCGCTGTGGCGTAGCGGGTTATAGCCCCAGCCTGCAGTGCCAGCATCCTATATGGGCACCAGTTGAAGTCCTGGCTTGATCCATCTCTCTTTATGGCCTGGGAAAGCAGTAGAAGATGGCCCAAGTCCTTGGGCCCCTGCACCCATGTGGGAGACCCAGAAGAAGCTCCTGGTTCCTGGCTCCTGGCTTCGGATTGGCACAACTCCAGCCGTTGCAGCCAGTTGGGGAGTGAACCAGTGGATGGAAGACCTCTCTCTCTCTCTCTCTCTCTCTACCTCTCTACCTCTCTACCTCTCCTCTCTCTGTGTAACTTTTTTTTTTGACAGGCAGAGTTAGACAGTGAGAGAGAGAAAGAGAAAAAGGTCTTCCTTCTGTTGGTTCACCCCCAAGTGGCCGCTATGGCCAGCGCACCGCGCTGATCCGAAGTGAGCCAGGTGCTTCTCCTGGTCTCCCATGGGGTGCAGGGCCCAAGCACTTGGGCCATCCTCCACTGCACTCCCGGGCCACAGCAGAGAGCTGGCCTGGAAGAGGGGCAACTGGGACAGAATCCGGCGCCCCAACCAGGACTAGAAGCCGGAGTGCTAGCACTGCAGGCAGAGGATTAGCCTAGTGAGCCATGGCACTGGCTCTCTGTGTAACTCTTTCAAATAAATAAATAAATAAATAAATCTTTTTTTTTTTTTTAAACAAAAGGCCTAGAATAAAGTGGTTCAACAAGGGACACTTATCTTGGTCACAGAATACTTTGGAAGTTGGTGATTTAAGCCTGGCATTACGGATCTGCTTTGCAGTCCTAGTCTGTGCCATCTGATCCAGATCCAGGCAGCAGAAGGAAGGCAGGGAGCAAAGGGCACGAATGAGGTGTCCTTTAAGGAAGGCTCCGCACATTGCCACACAGCTTCAGTCACCTCCAGATGGCTAAAATTGAAGACCCATAGATCAAATAAAGGAAATACAATCGTTATCCCGAGTGGCTGCATGAACAAATCCTCAAGTGATGGGTATCTAGTGTAGGAGAGATGAGCAATAGGGTCAATTAGAAGACTTGGCCCCCACTTCCCCGACACCAGTGCTGGTATGAAAGATCATGTAGGTTGAAATTAGGTAACTGAATGGGGGCTTATGGTGATACAGCAAGCGTTTGAAAATATTTCTAGAACTTTTCATCCCGCACATCTTAAAAAAAGATTTTATTTATTTATTTGAGAGATGGAGTTACAGACAGAGACAGGGAGAGGTAGATAGAGAGGTCTTCTATCTGCTGGCTCACTCCCCAAGTGGCCACAACAGCCGGAGCTGTGCCGAACCGAAGCAGGAGCCAGGAGCTCCTCCTGGGTCTCCCACATGGGTGCAGGGGCCCAAGGACTTGGGCCATCTTCTACTGCTTTCCCAGGCCACAGCAGAGAGCTGGATCAGAAGTGCAGCAGCCAGGACTTGAACCACTGTCCCTCACAACTAATTGGTCACCATTTCCTGTCTGATTCTACTTAATAATTCCATTTAATATATGAAAAATATTTTAGCGTATTTCCACCATCACAGCTAGAGCCTTTTTAATCTGAATTCTCACAATGCCTAGTAGTACACCACAGAGACTGTGAATTTAGTTCTCCCTGTTTCTCCTCTCCTTCTTTCCTAGGCCTAGGACAGCTAAATGGCAGGAATACGTTCTGAGAAATGAGTGTTTACATGCTTAACTGCAGTGCCAATGTGACTTTCCATGGGCTACTTACTAATTACAAATAAAAAGTGTGTCAATCCAATGGAGAATGCTGGGACTAACATGGGTCAAGCGATCAAGCACAGATTCACATGTATGCCCCCTGATATTTTACAGTATGAAGTGTACAGTATTATCTATGAAGTAGTCTTGTCAAAACTGTTTAACATGAAACCTGGTGTGGCCTCCACACATCACCTCCAGTTCACAGTAAATAGAGAGGAGAGACAAGCTAAGTGTACCTTGAGGGCCGGTGCCGTGGCTCACTAGGCTAATCCTCCACCTAGCGGCGGTGGCACACCGGGTTCTAGTCCCAGTCGGGGTGCCGGATCCTGTCCTGGTTGCTCCTCTTCCAGTCCAGCTCTCTGCTGTGGCCTGGGAGTGCAGTGGATGGTGGCCCAGGTGCTTGGGCCCTGCACCCGCATGGGAGACCAGGAGCTAGCACCTGGCTCCTGGCTTCGGATCAGCGCCGCTCACTGGCCTTAATGGCTATTTGGGGGGTGAACCAGCGGAAGGAAGACCTTTCTCTCTGTCTCTCACTGTCCACTCTGCCTGTCAAAAAAAAGTGTACCTTGAGAAACAAGAGAACAAATACAGATGGTGCCACATTGTGTAGGTCAGCTCTCCTATAACATGGGTCACAAAATGCTGGATGGTTGATCAATTCTCGACCAAAAGAGATTCAATAAGCCATAATCATATGCAATATATAAGCTTCATTTCGTTCTTGGCTTAAAAAAAGAAAGCCAGTGAATGCTAAAAGACACTCTTTCAGGGAATGGGAACTTTTTTCCTGCCAATGGCCATTTGGATATCTATGACATCACTCGCAGGCCATACACAATCATGAACTTAAAAATCGGCCTGTTATAGATTTATTGAAATTCAAGTCCCGCCAACGGTTGCCTCGGCAGGGCCAGACCAAGTTATCTTGCAGGCCAGATTTTCCCCGACCCCTGCAAGTTCAGGCCATTGCAGAAGTTTACAAATGGACTGAATATTGTAGAATGCGGTTACTGCTATTTCTTTAGGTGACATTGGTTTAGTAGCCATGTAGACTGTCTTTAATCCTAGCAGTTGTATGTTGACTTTCTAGAAGCGAAATGATGCCCAAAATATTCATGCAAAAATAGCAAAACCAGTATATGTATTTCATATGTAAATATGAAAAAGTTTGATATATCTGTCTGGATATATAAATACACATGAAACCTGAATGTGTATATGTGTTTGAGTCTTTATGTACATATGTAAGTACAAAGGATCTTCGAAAAGTTCATAGAAAAAATAGATATAATTAAATATAATGGAAAAAAGTAAATTTAAAAACTTTTTGCACCAAAAAAAATCCTTATTTTAAAATTCTACTTTCTAAGAACATTTCGGAGTACCCTGACTTATGATATGAGATATACTGTAGCCAGGTGGAGAGCATACAAGCCATCATTGCACCACTGAAAATGGTTGCCTTTTTGGTAAACTGCTAGTTTGAAAACTTTTATACACATGAGGCAAGCTTTTCCGAGTCAACGTCTGTCTTCTCGCTACCCCGTTGTTAACTTCTGCTTCCTTTGTATGGTAGGGAATGTGGATTATACGGTGTGCGTTACAGAATTTATCTTGAAAAGATTTCCTCAAACCATGCTCTCATTTCCCACAGCTTATACTCTGAATATTCAATAAAGACATGGTATTTTTTTCACTGTCAGTCTTCAGGGGGGTCAATTCTGAATTAAAATCTTCTCATTTAATATATTGTACAATATTTTGTCCAGAAAGTATATGAAATGAATGTTTTAAATACCATCATACTCATAGGGACCTTATTTCATATGAATGTACTTTTAATAATTCTGATTGCTTGGCCAGCGCCGTGGCTCAGTAGGCTAATCCTCCGCCTGCGGCGCTGGCACCCCAGGGTTCTAGTCCCGGTTGGGCCACTGGATTCTGTCCCGGTTGCTCCTCTTCCAGGCCAGCTCTCTGCTGTGGCCCAGGAGTGCAGTGGAGGATGGCCCAGGTGCTTGGGCCCTGCACCCACGTAGGAGACCAGGAGAAGCACCTGGCTCCTGGCTTCGGATCAGCGCAGTGCACTGGCTGCAGTAGCCATTGGAGGGTGAACCAACGGAAAAGGAAGACCTTTCTCTCTGTCTCTCTCTCACTGTCTACTCTGCCTGTCAAAAACAAAAAATTCTGATTGCCATAAAAATAATAGATTTAGTAAGCAGCTACTTACTACATGTGCCAGATGTCTTCACAAGGGCTTATATTTTATGGTAACCATAACATAATCCATTTGTGGAACGATGGTAATGGTAAAGAATCAACCACCACGGCTAACGACTTTCCTACGTGTTCCTGTAGGAGTTTCTCAGCATTGTGGAACCTTTGATGTTGAATAAGTTGCCAGCAATGATTAAAGGCCTTCCCACATTCCTTGCATTTGGGTGGCTTCACACCAGTATGAGTTCTCTGATGTCAAGTAAATTGATCACTGTGATTAAACGCCTGACCACTTTCCTTACATTCAGAGGGTTTTCCACCAGTATGAATTCTCTTATATTGAGACAGTCCCAAGAAAGAACAAAATGCTTTTTTAAATTTTTTCTTACACATACAGGGTTTTAAACTAGTGTGAATTTCCTGATTATAAGCTAGTTGAGAATGAGGCCTAAAGGTTTTTGCACAGTCCTTACATTCATAGGGTTTCTCCCCAGTGTGAACTGACTGGTGTGTTTTCCAGCAGGAATCAAAGCTTTTCCAGACTGCTTGCATTCATACAGTCTTAAATCACGATGAATTGGGGCTGGCGCTGTGGCATAGCCGGTGAAGCCACGGACTGCAGTGCCCGCATCCCATAAGGGCCCCAGTTTGAGTCCCGGCTGCTCCACTTCCAATCCAGCTGTCTGTTATGGCCTGGGAAAGCAGTGGAAGATGGCCCAAGTCCTTGGGCCCCTGTACCTGCATGGGAGACCTGGAAGAAGCTCCTGGCTCCTGGCTTTGGATCAGTGCAGCTCTGGCCATTGCAGCCAACTGGGGAGAGACCCAGAGTAGAAGATTCTCTCTCTCTCTGCCTTCCCTTCTCTCTCTGTGTAACTCTGACTTTCAAATAAACAAATAAATACATCTTTAAAAAATCTCTATGAATTATCTGATGTTGGGAAAAGTAGGAATGAAGCCTAAAAGTCTTTCCACATTCTTTAAATTCAAGTAGTTTTTTTAACCAGTATGAATTCTCTGATGCTGTATAAGTTGAGCGCCTGTACAAAAGGCCTTTCTACAATTTATGTAATCAGCGTTTTTCATTACTATACATTATTTTGTTTAAGAAGGCTGAGGGGCCAGCGCCGTGGCTCACTTGGCTAATCCTCCACCTTGTGGCGCCAGCATCCCATATGGGTGCTGGGTTCTATTCCCGCCTGCTCCTCTTCCAGTCCAGCTCTCTGCTGTGGCCTGGGAAAGCAGTGGAAGATGGCCCAAGTCCTTGGGTCCCTGCACCCGCATGGGAGACCAGGAGGAAGCACCTGGCTCCTGGCTTCAGATCGGCAAAGCGTCGGCCATGGTGGCCATTTGGGGAGTGAGCGAGCAGATGGAAGACCTTTCTCTCTCTCTCTCACTGTCTATAACTCTACCTGTCAAATAAAAAAAAAAGTAAAAAAAAAAAAAGGCTTGAGTCCCAGCTAAAAGCTTTTGCACACTCCATACGTTCATGTAATTTCTCACCAGTATGACTCCTCTGATGTTCAATATGCCAATAGCTATGAACAAAGGCCTTTGCACATTCTATACATTTACATGGTTGCTCACTGGAGTCAATTTTCTTATGTTGATAAAGACTGAATGTTGGGGCCGTCGCTGTGGCGTAGTGGGTAAAGCCACCACCTGCAGTACCAGCATCCCATATGGGCGCCGGTTTGAGTCCCGGCTGCTCCACTTCCAATCCAGCTCTCTATTATGGCCTGGGAAAGCAGTGGAAGATGGCCCAAGTCCTTGGGCCCTTGCACCCGCATGGGAGACCTGGAAGAAGCTCCTGGCTCCTGGCTTTGGACCAGCTCAGCTCTGGTTGTTGTGATCATTGGAGAGTGAACCAGCAGAAGGAAGAACTCTCTCTCTCTCTGTCTCTCTCTCCCTCTCTCTCTCTCTCTCTCTCTCTCTCTCTCTCTCTCTCTCTGCCTCTCCTCTCTGTGTAACTCTGACTTTCAAATAAAAAAAAAGACTGAATGTTGTCCAAATGTTTGCACATTCCTTACACTCATATTGTTTCAAACCAACATGAGTTCAATAAAGTGAGAATGATACCGAAGGCCTTCCCACGTTGATTACATTAAAGGGCTTCATACCACTATGAGTTCTCTGATGTTGAGTAAGCTGGAATAAAATCTAAAGGCCTCCTCACCTCCATTACATTCATTGCGTTTCAAATCAGTGGGAATTTTTCTGATGTCTAATAAAGTTCTGGAGAACTACAAAGGCCTTTGCACGTTCTCTGCATTCATAGGGGCTCCCCCGAGTCAGGTCTCTCTGATATGCAGCACCATATGTCTACTCTCCGAAGTCCTTATTGCATTCCTTACACTTGAGTGACTTCTCTCTCGTGTTAATTCCCTCACGTGGAGGAAGACAAACTTTTTTCTGAGTACAATTTGGCTAAAACATATTATTTTAGGTCCCTGTTGTCTCCCAGATTCGATTTTGCATTGTGGATAATTCTGAAAATAAACCCTGTTCAGCGTCTCCTGATGTTATGAATTTATTTCATAGCTGTTTTTTTCTGAAGATAACTCATTAGTCTTATTTGAAAAATTGAATCCTGAAAGAAAATAAGAAAAAATAAAATGCTATTATTCTATATTGGGAGTAGAGTAGAGGGTTCTATATTAAAACTACTGGTAAGCTGAAAAGTATATTCACTAGAAATAAAAGGTTAGAAAATTCTAAAGTACTGTCATGCAATTTTTATGATTTAATATTTATTTACAAAATGTAATTATAAAGAGGGAACAAATTTCATATATACAGTTTTTTTTAAAAAGATTTATTTATTTGAAAGACAGAGTTAAAGAGAGAGGTAGAGACAGAGAGAAAGGTCTTCCATCTGATGGTTCACTCCCCAAATGGCTGCCACGGCCAGTGCTGTGCCGATCTGCAGTCAGGAGCCAGGAGCTTCTTCTGGGTCTCCAACGTGGGTGCAGGGGCCTAAGGACTTGGGCCATCTTCTACTGCTTCCCCAGGCCCCAGCAGATAGCTGGATTGGAAGTGGAGCAGCTGGGTCTCGAACTGGTGCTCATATGGGATGCCGGTGCTTCAGGCTAGGGCGTTAACACACTGTGCCACAGTGCCAGCCCCAAATCTTTGTCTTTTTAAAAAAATATGTATTTGAGTTACACAAAGAGCGTAAGGGACAGACAGACAGACAGACACACACACACACACACACAGATTGAATCTTCCATCTGCTGGTTCACTCTCCAAATGGCTGCAATGGCCAGTGCTGGGCCATGCCAAAACCAAGTGTCAGGAACTACACCCAGATCAACCACATGGGTGCAGGGGCCCTCCTACTTGGGCCATCTTTCCCAGGCACTTTAGCAGGTAGCTGGATTGGAAGCAGAGCGGCTGGGACTGGTGCTCCAACATGGGAGGCAGAATACTTGAGGCAGCCTAAGTTGATAAAGCAAAGAGGTTTGTTTTGCCTTATGGTTCTGGAGGCTTAGGATCCAAGGTTGTGTAGGCCCCGTTGGTTCCAATTTTAGTGATGGTGTTCTTGCTGGCAGAGTCCCAAAGTGTCACATAGCATCATGTGGCAAGAGACCGGGAGTGTGCATGTCTTTATGTGCTGTGTGTCTTATAAAGCCACCAGCATTCGATCATGGAGCTCCACCCTCATGACCCAATTCAATCTGCCTCCCAAAGGCCCCATCTCTACCTGCCATAAGTGGGTTAAGTTTCCACCCTCTTCTTACTGTTAACATAAGCCTATGGGATTTAACCTCTGTGTGAGTTTCAGTGCCAAATCACATTCAAACTTCAGCATTCCTAGACTGTTGCAAGACTTCTGCATTTTTAAAAAAATATTTACTTACTTGAAAGGCAGAGTTACAGAGAGAGAAGGAGAGACAGAGTGATCTTGCATCTGCTGGTTCACTCCCCCAAATAGCTGCAGAAGGCAGGATCCAGGAGCTTCTCCCACATGGGTGCAGGGGCCCAAGCACTTGAGGCATCTTCCATTGCTTTCCCAGGAGCTTTAGCCTGGAGCTGTTTGAAGGTGGAGCAGCTGGTTCTTGAACCAGCACTCACATGGGAGATGCGGCGTGGCAGGCCATGGCTTTAACCAGCTGCACCATAGCCCTGGCCCCAAGTCTTCTCTATTTTATATGAAGCCATAATTCTAGCTCAATGTACTCAGAGTCCACAAAAAGAAGTAACACAGCAACCAAAAGAGACAGAAAAAATAAGAAAGTTAGCTCTAAATCAAATCATATTAATAACTGCATTAAGTTTCAAAAGCCTAAACTCAAACAACATTCTTCAGATTTTTAAGAAAGATTCATTTATTTATTTGAAAGAGTTACAAAGAGGGAGAGGCAGAAGCAGAGAGAGAGATGTGCTTTCCCAGGCGCATTAGCAGAGAACTGGGTTGGAAGTGGAGCAGCCGGGACTCGAGCCGGCACTGCAGGCAGAGGGTATACCTACGGCTACACCGCAGCGATGGCCCCTCTTCAGATTTTCAATAGAACTCTGAGCAAACTAACCACAGGTCACTGGCTTTAAATTTTAAAAATGTTATTCATCTTCTACCTTAAAAACACTATTCATTCTTTCCCCTTCTCTCTCCCTTCTAAAGAGAGGGCTTACCCAGGATTTGAGATTACCCAACTGGGCACTGTTCAAATATTCACAGTCCGTGCTTTGTTGTCAACTTCCATTTTAAAAAGATATTTTCTACGAAAGTTGGGAGAAAACTTTCTGCCTAGGAGAGAAGCGCATCCATAGCTTCTGTGTTTTTTGCTGGTTCTGTGACTGGAGTCCTCACTTCACCCTCACTAAACACTAAGCCTCCCGCGTTCCCAGGGGTCTTCGACTAAGTCACCCTGGTGGTCTCCTTGCTGTGAGATGTAGGTGATGTGACGCTTCTCACGGAACTAAAACACTCCCCACCAAGGTTTCCTATAGGGAAGACTATCCCATGCTGCAATTCTCTGCCAATGCGGAAGTAAAACAGACTTCCGCTTCTCTGATGTTCTGCTGATGGCTGCGCTTCTCGGTCCCCGGCGAATCCGTGCTCAGCGGCCGCTTTGGCATCTGTTTTTAGCTCACAGGTAGCACTCCTTTAGACTTATCTCCTCTCCCTCTTCTCTCGCTCCCGTATTTCCAAGTTTTAACACGTAAAAGGCTGCAATGGGAAAAGGAAAACTGCGGGGGCGTCGTTCAAGAACCATTCAGACTGCGCCTGCTAATCCAAAAACCGAGGGCTGGCCAGGAGTCCGGGGACGCGCTGTCCGGGGACTCCTGCGCCTGGAGGGCTGGCACGCGCGGTTGTGTGAAATTGGGAAATACGGTCTAACCCAGCGCTCGGCACGTTTCCCGCCTCTGGGCTACTGGAGGGAACCGGAAACCCGCTGCCCTCGGGGATTCTGAGAAATCTGATTCAAGCCGCGGCTGCTGGCGCGGGCACTTCCGCCCTGTAGGGGCGGGGCAGCGACTTCCGTTCCCGGGGATTCTGGGAAGTGTAGTTCCGGGGATTCTGGGAAGTGTAGTTCCGAAATTCTGCGTCGCCCGGAGCACTTCCGCTGTGCAGGTTGAGATCGCGGCCTTGGTTCCGTTCGGGGCGGTGAGTGAACCCCGGCACCCCGAGACCTCCTTTAGCGTTTATGGCCTGGTGGTAGGACGACGGGGGCGCCCGCACCCTCGTCCCCGGGAAGAGAAGCCGCGGCCGTCGGTCAGGGGTGGGCTTGAGGGTCCGGGCGTCGCTTTGCATCCCTGGGTTGGGGTCCGGGGGCTGGAGGTGGACCGGACCCCGCCGCGTCCGGGGGTCGGCCCGGCCGCGCCCCTCCTCGCCCGCCTGCCCCCGGCTTCCCCGCGCTCGGTCCCTTCCTGGCGGCGGCACGCTGGCCGAGAACTTGGTCCTCGCGCGCCGCCGCTTCTCCCTGGCGCCTTGGACGCGGTGCGCGCAGTGTGCGGGACGCCGCGGGCGAGCGGTGACCGGGACACCTGCTGTTGCCCGGGCCGTGCCCCCGCCTCTGCCGCCCAGTCCCTGCAGGAAAGGGGGCTCGCTCCTGGACTGCTGCCGACCTGGGGGAGACAGTGCGCCCCTCGCAGCCGGGGCGGGGGTCCCGGGGGTCCCGGGGCTGGGTCTCAGCCTCCTGTCCCCCTCCGCCCCGGTTGTTGAAAGAGGGCCAGAGAGAGGAGGAGGGAGCGAGCCCCGGGCTCCTGGCAGGGCTTAGCATCCGTCTTCTGGGTTTTTTCTGTGCGTTTTGTTGAATGGTTGGGAAACTGACTCGAGTAATAGAGCGGTTAAGCACCGACTGAGCGCCAAGTGTTATTCGCACGGCGCAGTAAAAATGTGCACACTTCACTTTGCACCAAGGCCCCGGGTGCCGGTGGCTGTTGGGGAGGTGGAGGCACAGAGCCTGCGCCGGCTTGGGTGCCCGGTGTCACAGCGCTGGTCCCAACGGTGGGGCTCGTGGTCCTTGTGTCTTTGGCTACCCGTGGACCCGCTGTTCGGAATGCCAGCACTGGAATTAGGAAATCAGATAGGAAAGCCGTCCGTGCAGATATGCGACCGTAGCAAACCGGCTGCAGGAGTCAAGTCAGGGAGGGTGGATGAAGTTCTGTCGTAGAGGATTTTAGAGAAAGCTGATTACGGAGCTTGAGTTTCTTTATAAAATTTTGTAACATTTCTCTTTTAACTTTAAAATATATATATATATACTTCTGATCATAAAGATATGCTTATTGTAGAAAATTCTGGAAAATGCGAAATATCATGAAAACCTTAAGAATTATCTGTAATACTAGGATATAGATAAGTATTAGCATTTAAGTTCATTTCTGCATAGCAGTTTTTTAAATGTATACTTGTCTGTATTTTATGAAGTTGTTACTATACTATTCATAATGTTTTTTTAAAGATTTATTTATTTATTTGAAAGTCAGACTTACACAGAGAGAGGAGAGGCAGAGAGAGAGAGAGGTCTTCCATCCACTGGTTCACTCCCCAATTGGCCGCAATAGCCAGAGCAGCGCTGATCCGAAGCCAGGAGCCAGGAGCTTCCTCCAGGTCTCCCACACAGGTGCAGGGGCCCAAGGACTTGGGACATCTTCTACTGCCTTTCCAGGCCATAGCAGAGATCTGGATCATAAGAGGAGCAGCCGGGACTTGAATTGGCGCCCATATGGGATGCTGGCACTGCAGGTGGCAGCTTTACCTGCTACACCACAGCTCCAGCCCCTCATAATGGGTTTTTACTTTCTTATTTCTTTACTCTGGAAACTTCCAAACCTGTCTGCTGTATGCTATGACAATGTCATGGAAGAGTTACCCTACCTGGATCCTTGCTAATCTTAGGCTTATCATAACCCCACGCTCCACTCGCATTTTCTTCTTTGAGGTTTTTTTTTTAAGCAAACTCAGATGTTGAGTCAGTGGGGCTAAAATCGATGATCGTAAGTTGTTTCTGTACAGAGACCAAGGAAAGGGAGAACATCTTCATTTGCTAGGGCTGCCGTAACAAAGCGCTACCGACGAGGTAGCTTGCACAGAAGTTTGTTTTCTCGGGTACTGGAAGCCAAGGCCAAGACCAAGGTGCCAGCAGCTTCAGTTTCTCTCTGAGGCCTCCTTAAGGCACTGAGTCCGATCGCCTCAGGTCCTGAGGTCGGAGCTGCACCCTAAGCTCTGGAAGGAGCATAATCCAGTCCCTGCTGGGTGGTAACTGACGCTCGTGGTAAGAGAGTGGTGTTCACGGGACGGAGTAGAGCGCTGCAGTGAGGATAGGAGGGTGAAGAATTAGCCATTGGCATGTCACTCGTGCAGGTATGTCGCACACCCCCATGTCACTGGTGCAGGTGACATGGGGGTGTGCGACATACTTGCACGAGTGACATGGGGGTGTGTGACACCTGCACGAGTGACATGGGAGGTGTGTGATGCACCTGCACGAGTGACATGGGTGTGTGTGACGCACCTGCACGAGTTACACGGGAGGTGTGACGCCTGCATGAGTGACATGGGAGGTGTGTGACACCTGCACGAGTGACATGGGGGTGTGCAACATACCTGCACGAGTGACACGGGAGGTGTGTGACGTACCTGTCGTGCCTGGTCACGAGCCCTCCGTGTGTTGCAGGCTGAAGTTGTCCGTCATCCACCACCGTGAGAATGCACCATGGAAAGTGTAACAGGTGGTGGAAAGGGAGGAAGTATATTGTGAACTCTGATCCCACCTTCCACTTAAAAATATTCATTTGAAGATTTTTATTTACTTGAGAGACAGAGTTACAGACAGAGAGAGGGAGAGACAGAGAGAGGTCTTCCATCTGCTCGCTCACTTCCCAAATGGCCACAATGGCAAGTGCTGGACCAGTCTGAAACCAGGAGCCAGGAGCTTCTTTCGGGTCTCCTACATGGGTACAGGGGCCCAAGCGCCTGGGCCATCTTCTGCTGCTTTCCCAGGCCACAGCAGAGATCTGGATCAGAAGAGGAGCAGCTGGGACATAAACTGGTATCCATGTGGGATGCTGGTGCTGCAAGTGGAGGCTTAGCCTACTGTGCCATAGCAGCAGCCCCAAAATATTTATTTTTGAGACAGAGACAGGCACAGTGAGAGTGAGTGCCCATCTGTTCAGTTAGATCCCACATGTCCACAGTAGCTGGTACTGAGCCAGGCTGGAGCCAGGGACTGGAAACTCAGTACAGGTTTCCCGCGTGAGTGTCAGGGACCCACCTACTGGACCCGTTTTCAGCCTGGCCCGTTCCTGACGAGTGCAGGCGTTGGGGTGAAGCAGTGGATGGAATCTCTCTCTCTGTCTCTAAACAAACAAATGCAGATCAATGCAGCAGAGCCAGGACTTCGGGAGTCGGCTGTGTCTACGGGCCAGGTTCAGGCACTGCTCCTTTCTGTTGATCCCGCCAAGCCTCAGCTTCCTCGCCTGTTAGATGGGTACAACAGCTGCTGTCTTCCTTGTTGGCTATGCACGTCCTCGGATGCCAAATCCTGTGCCGATGGCACTGCGCACGTCCGTGCACTTATCCCCCCAGTAGCTGTCTGGTGACGTCTTCTCTCTTGTGTTGAATGTAGGCGTAGAGGCTGGTGTGCCTGGACCAGCATCACACAGCCGGCGGAGCGGTGGCTTCCTTGCAGGTATGTGCAGGGGTTTTTATTCGTTTTTCTTATCTCCGTGACAGTCTTTTTAGGGCCCTGTAATCAACAAAGTAAATTTTGCAAGGTCTGTGTCTTTCAAGATCCCACCACATGTACTTCCTGGACTGTGCTCATCATTAAAAATGGTTAAAGCCATGCACTTTTACTGTCCCCAAAACCTAGTCATCTGTGGAATCTTAAATATTAAAATAAATATTAAATAATAAATAACATTAAATAATTAATAAATATTAAAAATGAATATTATTGCAAAGGCACCAAATTAAGGATGACCACCTGAGCGATAACAGGTGTCGCAGAGGCTCAGTGAGACTTCCTGTGACAGACTGATACCCTCTGAAGACTCCGTTAGTTCTCCACACGTGAGGATGGGCTTTGTGTTAACTGAGTATCACCTGCTGTTTAGCATCCAATAAGAAATAACGTGCCCGGCAAGTGTGCTTTGAGCTTTGTCCATGCTCATTTAATTCTTCCATGATCCTATGAAGTTGTCAGTTCTCTCATTGTTAATATCTATTTTATGGATGAAAGAAATTGAGCCATGGGTACATGACTAGCTTAACCAAGATTTCACAGCTAATTACTAGCAAGGCCATGAACCTGGGCAGTTGGCCCCAGCAATTACTTTTTTTTTTTTTTTTTTGACAGGCAGAGTGAACAGTGAGAGAGAGAGACAGAGAGAAAGGTCTTCCTTTTGCCCTTAGTTCACCTTCCAGTGGCCGCTGCGGCCTGCGTGCTGCGGCCAGCGCACCGCGCTGATCCGATGGCAGGAGCCAGGTGCTTATCCTGGTCTCCTGTGGTGTACAGGGCCCAAGCACTTGGGCCATCCTCCACTGCTCTCCCGGGCCACAGCAGAGAGCTGGACTGGAAGAGGGGCAACCGGGACAGAATCCAGTGCCCCGACCGGGACTAGAACCGGGTGTGCCTGCGCCGCAAGGCAGAGGATTAGCCTAGTGAGCCATGGCGCCAGCCCCCAGTGATTATTCTTAACCTGGGTCTGTTTTTGCTGTCTAGATCAGGAGTTGTATGTCCAGAACGTGTGTGTGGCTCGGCGGCTTGTTCACTGCCAGGAACTGTGGGGGTGGGGAGTGGTGTCTCGATCCACCCTCCGCTCCGCCCATCGAACCACCACAAGAAGGGGGTGCTGTCCCGGTTGGACCCCCAGCACCCTGGACTGGACTCTCACTGCTCTGCACTTCTCCCCCGTGAGGCCGTGCTCAGACTCAGCCCTGCCCCGGAGGAGGCCGCCAGAATGACCAAACTCAAGGTGGGTGTGGGCCCCTCTGCCTTGTTTTCAGTTACCCTCTGCTCACTCAACAGTGACACACAAGTTGTCTCTCTTAGGAAGACCGGGGAGAATGTGGGTGTTGCAGAACCTCTGGTGTGTCAGCTGCTTGCCACATTTTATGTTAGTGTGGTTTAACTTGTGTTGTTTTATTTCAATCACTTTATAAGTTGGTAAGTAAATGGGACAGAACAATCAGTAACAGTGAGTAAAAATCTCCCTTTGCCCCATAAAACAGCTGTTCTCTTCCTCATCTGTATTCCTGACTGGGTGTTTGTAACAACATTCTCAAGCTACAGCTCTTCGATTAATACTGCTTGCCCTTCATTTTCCATGGCTGCCTCATAGTCCCTTGAATTGAACTTTGTTGTGTGGGTGTGTAAGGTACTTTACCCCTTTCATGGCCATTCAGGGAGTTTCGAATTTTCATTATTTTAAGGAATTTTTTTAAAGATTTATTTATTTATATATTTGAAAGTCAGAGTTACACAGAGAGAGGAGTGGCAGAGTTACAGAGAGAGAGAGAGAGAGAGAGAGGTCTTCCATCCAATGGTTCACTCCCCAGATGGGCTCAATGGCCAGAGCTGTGCCGATCCAAAGCCAGGAGCTTCTGGGTCTTCCACGTGGGTGCAGGGGCCCAAGGACTTGGGCATCTTCTACTGCTTTCCCAGGCCACAGCAGAGAGCTGGATCGGAAGTGGAGCAGTGAGAACTAGAATCGGTGCCCATATGGGTGCCAGCGCTTCAGGCCAGGGCGTTAACCCACTGCATCACAGCGCCGGCCCCCTTAAGGAATATTTTAGTAATAGCTTCATACATGCATCCATCTTCCCTAAGAAAGAGCTTAAAGGAAATCTATTGTTCTAAATGTTTTGCGAATACTACATTGAAAAAATGCTTTTGATACTTTATCTGTGGAACTGTTGGCATGTGGCTGTAACTGGTCAGAGGAAACACTAGGTATTTTCACATCCCCCGTATGTCAGTCCTTACTGACACGTGTTTCTGCGTTTATTGTACTCGCTTATTTGTTGAGGGAATGATCTATTTATTTATTTATTTATTGAGGTAATGATTTATTACAGCCCTGTAGCATGAGAGGGCTTTCCAGGCACTCTTCTTACTGCGTTACTCCTCAGGCCCCCGTAAGGGGCGTCCTTGGCTTTACACGCGTTCCGGACTCAGTATTATATGCCTCTAGAAAATTTCTGAAAACCAGATCAGCTGATTCCAGAACACGGCCAGGCTTTTTGCTTGGATAAAGGGGGCGGGGGGAGAGGCGTCAGCCCTCGCTGTGCGGTGCTTCGCTCATCTTGGGTGGAAGATGTGGCCGATGGCACTGCCCCATCTGGTCATTCTTGAGTGGCCCTGTCTCTGCGGTCGCCATCATGTGGGGCTGCGTGTGAGAAGTGAGCAGTGAGGCCCAGCAGTGCTTCACCGTGGGTGATCGCCACCTTCCACGCCACGCCGGCCCAGGTTGGGGCGCATCAGCATCTCGTGGGCGAAAGCTGGGGGCACAGCCACACATCGTGCAGTGCACCAAACACCCTCGCACAGATGAGCGGGCCCTAGGTGTTGGTGGTGCCAAGGGTGAGAATACCGCTACGAAGAGCAATAGCAGGTTGTGGTGAAAATATTGATAATCCTTCAGGGTCTTTAGGAGAAGTTTTACGTCATAAGGTAAAACTGTAGTTGACATATGAGCAAAACGATAATAAAAAGGTGCCAAAGACAAAACAAAGGAGGCTAGTAAATATATAAAAATGTGATCTTATTAACTATCAAATACGTACAAGTAACCAAAGTAAGTTGTTTGTTTTTACCAATCAGATTACCCAAGCAATTTTTTCAATTGATTATATTTAATCTTTTTTATGTTGTGAAGAATCAATGATATGTACTTGAGGGTGCTTCAAAAAGTTCATAGAAAATAGAAGTAAAAGTAAGTTTATTATTTATTTATTTTTAAAATAATTTATTTGAAAGAGTTATGGAAAGAGGAAAGACAGAGAGAGAGAGAGAGAGAGAGCTCTTCCATCCACTGGTTCACTCCCTGAATGGCCACAACAACTGGGTCTGGGCCAGCCCAAAGCCATGAACCAGGAGCTTGGAACGTGTTCCAGGTCTCCCACGTGGCTGCAGGGGCCCAGGGACTTCGGCCACCTTTCGCTGCTTTCCCAGGTGCGTTAGCAGGGAGCAGGATGGGAAGTGGAGCAGCCAGAACCTGATCTGGTGCTCATATGGGATGCTGGTGCCACGGCAGCAGCTCCAAGATAAGTTTATTTTGGTACAGAAAAATGTGGTGTCTATGCACATGCAGAGTTTGTTCATAATACTCATTTCCTGTGAACTTTCCGAAGCCCTCTTGTATTCGCTGGGAGGAAGACAAAGATAGGTGAAAAATGGAAAAGAAGATTGCCATTGTGCATCGTAGTCTTGAAGTCGTCTGTGCTTTGACATGGAAATTTGCTCTTCTGGAAATTACCCAAGAAGTGGATAATTTCTTATCCTAGGAAAATAGTCAGCTAGATGGGCGGTGTTGATCATGAGAAGCAGCAGCCTGCAGTGTAACTGAGCTTTGAGTGCAGTGGAGAGCCTGGCCTGAGGCTGCACCCACGCCCTGTACGTCTCCTCATTGCGGTCAGTCCTCCGCAGACTGTGGCTCAAGGTTGAGGTTGCGTGCGCTTGGTGTCGTAGGAGGCGGTGACCTTCCAGGACGTGGCCGTGGTCTTCAGCGAGGACGAGCTGGGGCTGCTGGACGCTGCGCAGAGGGAGCTGTACCGGGCTGTGATGCTGGAGAACTTCCGGAACCTGCTGGCCGTGGGTGAGGACGGGCGCGCTCTGGCAGAACGTCCACTCCCTGCCGTGTTCTGTCCTTAGAGGCGCAGGGCTTCCGAGCGCTTGAACTAGACCCCAGTTTTCTGATCATTGGAATTGTTCTAGTATTCTCCTAGTTAGTGTGTTCAGCTGTGTGTGTGTGTGTGTGTGTGTGTGTGTGTGTTAAGAGCTATTTATTTGAAAGGTACAGAGAGAGAGGGAGAGAGATCTTCCCTCCATTGGTTCCTTCCACAAATTACTGCAATGGCTGGAACTGGACCAGGCCAAAGCCAGGAGCCTGAACTCCATCTGGGTCTCCCACGTGAGCTCAGGGCCCAAGCATTTTTTTTTTTAAGAGATTTATTTATTTGGAAAGGCAAAGCTACAGAGAGGCAGAGAGAGAGAGAGGTCTGTCTTCCATCCGCTGGTTCACTCCCCATGCAACAGCCAGAGCTGAGCCGATCCAAAGCCAGGAGCCAGGAGCTTCTTCCCGGTCTCCCATGTGGGTGCAGGGGCCCAAGGACGTGGACCATCTTCTACTGCTTTCCCAGGCTACAGCAGAGAGTTGGATCAGAAGTGGAGCAGCCAGGTCTCAAACCAGCGCCTATATGGGATGTCTGCACAGTAGGTGGTGGCTTTACCCCCGACGCCATAGCGCTGGCCCCCCAAACACTTTGACCAT
Source organism: Sylvilagus bachmani (assembly GCA_015711505.1). Taxonomy (NCBI): domain Eukaryota; kingdom Metazoa; phylum Chordata; class Mammalia; order Lagomorpha; family Leporidae; genus Sylvilagus; species Sylvilagus bachmani. Next base: position 7,092,151 of record CM027395.1, on the reverse strand, counting down.
CTTCTGCTGCTTTCCCAGGTGCTTTAGCAGGGAGCGGGATCGGAAGCAGAGCAGCTGGGACTTAAATTGGCGCTCATATGGGAGGATGACATCCAGGTGGTGGCTTAATCCACTGTGCCACAGTGCCAGTCCCAGGTGTGTGTTTTATGAATGAATCTAAGCTGATCTCTTCCATCTGCTGGTTCACTCCCCCGATGACTGCAGCACCCAGCACTGGGTCAGGCTGAAGCCAGCAGCCAGGGGCTTCTTCTCGGTCTTCCACATGGGTGGCCAGGGCCCAAGGACTGGGCCACCCTCTGCTGCTTCTCCCAGGCTGTTAGCAGGCAGCTGGATCACAAGTGGAGAGCCAGGGCACGAACTGGCGCCTGCAGGGGATGCCTGCATCATGGGTGTGCCTTAGCGTGCTGTGCCGCCACGCCAGCCCAGCCCTGGGAGTCTTGACCGCTGCTCTGTGTGCTTCCTCACAGGCTCCTGCTTGTAGTTAAAGATCAGCTTTCCGTCTTACTCTTAAAAAAAAAAAAAAAAGATTTATTTATTTATTTGAAAATCAGAGTTACACAGAGAGAGGAGAGGCAGAGAGAGAGAGAGACAGGTCCGTCTTCTATCTGCTGGCTCACTCCCTGATTGGCTGCAATTGCCGGAGCTGTGCTGATCCGAAGCCAGGAACCAGGAACTTCTTCCCGGTCTCCCATGTGGGTGCAGGGGCCCAAGGACTTGGGCCTTCTTCTACTGCTTTCCTAGGCCACAGCAGAGAGCTGGATGGGAAGTAGAGCAGCTGGGACTGGAACCAGCACCCATATGGGATGCCTGTGCTTCAGGCCAGGGTGTTTACCCACTGCACCATAGCACCGGCCATCCGTCTTACTCTATTCTGTAAAGGTTGTAGGCTTTAACTGCCACCAGGTTTTGAAATAATGGATGTTATTACTATAAGGCTGTTTCCCCAGTTTTCCTCCTGGAGGACACAGCCCTGCAGGAGGTAAAGGACACACTGCTTACACTCGGAACAGGAGGCAGCTGGGTGATAAGGGGGTTTCTCCTCCAAATGTGTGTCTTTGCAGCCAGTCCAGTGCCTGCAGGGTTCCCAACATTGAAGTAGACTTGCAGTGAAGTAGTCCAAGGCAGAGATTCTCACCACTGCCTGTGGACATCTGTCTGTAGGGATTTCACTAGACATTTGGAGCAGGATCCCTTGGTTCAGACGCCCATGAAGTAGGCAGAGTAACATGGGCGCTGTGTGTCAGACACCTGCTGTGGCTGAAGAAGACAAGGCTTTTAGGTAGGCGCGGCTTGGTCATGGTTTGCAAGGACGCGTACTTCTTTCTCTGCGGCCACCACATTTCCTAGTTGTAACTCATTAATACAACATAGTACTGATGCATGGTGAGCCGAGCCTGGCAGACCTGCTCCGGGTTTCTGGGGGCATCTGGGTCGGATAAGGTGCTGCCTGATGATGAAGAAAACTCAACCTTTCCCTGCTTCAGTAAAGCTTCGGGCTGTGGGGCTCAGTTCACGGTGCTGACGTCTCGGAACAAAGCACTCACGTGTCCCATCCGAATTCTCTTATCCTTTCAGGAGGCAGGAACCTAAATGAGATGGAAGTAGGATTAAGGCACCTGCCACGCGAAGAGGTTTTCTGTTCACAAACTTGGCAGCAGTTCACTCTGGAGTTGACCGGGCATCAAGATTCCCTGGCGACTATTCAGAGAACTGGCACTGAGTTGAAGAACCAAGGTGACGCACTCAGTAACGATGAAGAGTCCAGCAAGGACTGGAATCTGAGCCCACAGCTTCACGTTCAGTACAGAGTCCACGCTGGCGAGAAAGCTCCCAGAGCGGAGGACCGTGAGGAAGGACTCAGCTGGCACTGCCGTCTTCAACTTAGGCAGAGGGCCCACGCGGGAGAGAAGCCCTATCCATGTGAGAAGTGTGGTAACGCCTTCCGGCGGCACTCAAGTCTTCAGGCCCATCGGAGAGCCCACAGCAGAGAGCGAGTGAGCAGATCCGATGCTCCGGGTAAAGGTTTTGGCCAGAGGTCCCAAAGTCGCCGTCAGCAGAGAGTCCCCCCTGGAGAGAAGCCATCCACATGTGGGGAATGTGGGAGGAATCCTGGAAAACATTCCTCTTGTCAGGTTCCCTTGACCGTCCACACAGGGGAGAAACTCCACACATGCGAGGCGTGCGGGGTGGGCCACCGCCAGCACTTGTGTCTTCAAGGCCGCCGGAGGGGCCACGCTGGGAATAAACCTTTCAGGTGTGAGGAGTGTGGCAAGGGTTTCAGCTGGCGATCCCGGCTGCAGGCCCATCAGCGCATCCACACCGGAGAGAAGCCGTACAGGTGCGGCGCGTGTGGCAAGGGCTTTAGCTACAGCTCGCACCTGAACATCCACTGCAGGACCCACACTGGCGAGAAGCCCTACAGGTGCGCTGAGTGTGGGAAGGGCTTCAGCGTGGGCTCCCACCTCCAGGCCCATCAGGTCAGCCACACTGGGGAGAAGCCCTACAGATGCGAGGACTGCGGCAAGGGCTTCTGTCGGGCCTCGAACCTGCTGGACCATCAGCGGGGCCACACTGGGGAGAAGCCGTACCAGTGTGACGTGTGTGGGAAGGGCTTCAGCCGGAGCTCCGACTTTAACATTCATTGCAGAGTCCACACGGGCGAGAAACCCTACAGATGCGAGGAGTGTGGGAAGGGCTTCAGTCAGGCCTCCAATCTGCTGGCCCATCAGCGAGGCCACACCGGGGAGAAGCCGTACAAGTGCGCCACCTGTGGGAAGGGCTTCAGCCGGAGCTCAGATCTGAACGTGCATTGTCGCATCCACACGGGGGAGAAGCCCTACAAATGCGAGAAGTGTGGGAAGGCCTTCAGTCAGTTCTCCAGTCTCCAAGTGCACCAGAGGGTCCACACTGGCGAGAAGCCCTACCAGTGCGCTGAGTGTGGGAAGGGCTTCAGCGTGGGCTCCCAGCTACAAGCCCATCGGAGGTGCCACACGGGGGAGAAGCCGTACCAGTGTGAGGAGTGTGGCAAGGGCTTCTGTCGGGCCTCCAATTTTCTGGCTCACTGTGGAGTCCACACGGGTGAGAAACCGTACCGGTGTGACGTGTGCAGGAAGCGCTTCAGACAGAGGTCTTACCTTCAAGCCCACCAGAGGGTCCACACTGGCGAGAAACCGTACAAGTGCGAGGAGTGTGGGAAGGTGTTCAGCTGGAGCTCATACCTCCAAGCCCATCAGAGAGTGCACACGGGAGAAAAGCCGTACAGATGCGAGGCATGTGGGAGAGGCTTCAGCTGGAGCTCCAGTCTGATCATTCATCAGCGAGTGCACACTGATGGCGAGGGGGACAAGGACTTCCCTTCAGAGGGGCCACCCAGGAAGTAAGCTCTACAGCATGTCTCACCGGGTGCCGAAATCCTCCAAGGGTCAGCGCTGTCATAGGAATAAAACATTGATTCATAAAGGGGTCAGCGGTGAGCCAGAGCTTGGCCTGTCACAGTGGTCGGGAGACCCCACAGCAGAGAGGCCTTGGGAGGGTGGAGCCGTATGAATCACTCAGATTCTTGACCCTCATGGGTCAGCCAGGGGGAGGCTCAGGAGAGACGTGTCTGACCTGGAGTGAAGCAGAAGTACTGACGGGAAGGCCGCATCTGCTCCCTAGCAGCTGAGCTCTGAGAGGGCTGGGGACTTGTCGGTGCCAGATCCACTCTGCCTTTGCAGTGCCTAACACATTGTATGCGTTTAAGTGAGCAGAAAGAACACTTATTTTTTTTGTTCAGTTTATCCCTAAAGATTTCTGTAAGATTGCCCTGAGAACAGTTCTGCGAGGCTGAGAGGAAGGACACCCGGGTTTGACATAACAGGCTCGTGTCCCCAACCCTGCGGGTCCTGTGAACTGACAGTTGTCAGACCGATGGTTGCAGTCCATCGGGTCCAAAAGCCAGTTCAGTGGGTTGTGATCAGCATTTTTGTACAGACAGTACTTAATTGAAGTATAATTTGCATGCAGTAGTGTAATACCATGCATAAGTCTCATTAATGCCTTCCTAAATTTTGACAAATATATGCATTTACATCATCGTAATCAAGATCCGTGTCCACAAAATTTCTATTAAAATTTTCTCGTATCAGTGCCAACAATTGTTACTATTTTCTGTTCTTTAACTTCATGTGGGTTGAGTTTGTACTCTGAGTTTTTGTGATCAAATATGTGATTACCTCAATAGATTCAGAGAAAATGTTTGGCAATTTCCAACATCAACTCAGTATTAAAGTTCCTCAATGAAATTAGAGGTTCTCTGAAAAGCCAACAAGCTTAACTTCTATTTTTTTAATTGAGAATATTTTGTGCACAGTAGAAGTCTTAGAGTTTGGGCAGATGCCTGCCATCAAGCGCATACTACCGTAGTGGAGACAGTTAGGAGGGCCAGCACAGCTCATCTGGAGTTCCTATTCTGTGTAGTCAGCCCCTTTCCCGTTGCCACTTGACAGCCACTGGCCTTTTTCCTGTCTGTGGTTTACCTTCTCAGGATGTCGTGTCAGTGAAGTCCTGTAGTAGTCTTGACTACGGCTTCTCTCTCTCGGCTTGATGCCTTTGAAGTCTACTCCTGCTCCACTGTCGTTCTTTCTGTCAAGCAGTGTTCTCCTGGGGGACGCACCGCGCGTTGGTCACCCACTCACCACTGGAAGGTTATTTGGGTTTCCAGATTCAGCGGTTGTCAAGAAAACAGCTATAATCAGTTGCATGCAGTTTTGTGTATTAACAAATTTTTCTCTTCATAAATACCTAACGGTATTGCTGTCTTGCATGGGAAAAGTATTTTTAATTTTTTAAAAAGTTTTATTTTGTTTATTTGAAAGATAGTTACAGAGAGATGCAGAGACAGAAAGAGAGGTCTTCCACCTGCAGGTTCACTCCCCAAATGGCCACAGTGGCTGGAGCTGAGCCGATTTGAAGCCAGGAACCAGGAGCTTCTTCTGGGTCTCCCACGCAGGTGCAGGGGCCCAAGGACTTGGGCCATCTTCTGCTGCTTTCCCAGGCCATAGTAGAGAGCTGGATCTGAAGAGGAGCAGCCGGGACTAGAACCGGCGCCCATATGGGATGCCACCACTGCAGGCCAGGGCGTTAACCCGCTGCGCCACAGCGCCAGCCCCAGAGTATGTTTAATTGTATGAAAAACTGGCAAACTTCTTTTGATTCATGTTATCAGCATGGGAGTTCTAGTTCCTTATCCTCACCGACATGGGCTATGCCAGGGGTTGTTTGGTTTTTTTCATTTTTCACATTTCAGAGGTGTATGGTTTCTGTTTATCTAATAACTGTTCAGCATCCTTCACCTATTTCTGTACTATGTTCAGATCTTTGCCCATTCTTAAAAAAAAACTTATTTTCTGAGGCAAAGTGACCGTGGGTGGGGTGTGGAGAGAGAAGACAGAGGGAGGAAGATCTTCCATCTGCTGGGTCACTCCCCAATGCCTGCAGCAGCCAGGGTTGGACCAGGCCAAAGCCAGAAGCCTTGAACTTCATCTGGGTCTCCCACATGGGTGGGAGGTCCTTGGGCCATCCTCTGCTGCTTTCCCAGGCACGTTCATGGGGAGCTGGGTTGGAAGCGGAGCAGCCAGGACTTGAACCAGCACTGCAGTATGGGAAGCTGGTGTCACAGGCTACACCTTAGCCCGATGCGCTGCAATGCTGGCCCCACTTGTTCTTGATTTTTAAGAGTTATTTTTATGTTATGGATAAACACTCTACTGCCTATAAGTATATGGCTTGTGTTTTTATCCCGTTAATGTTTTTCTCATAAAATTTTAATGAAATTCATATTTTGCCATTGATAGTATTCTTTGGTTTCAGATGTCTGCCTCATAAAACATTACCAAGATTTCTCTTTTTAAAAAAAATAATATAGTTAGAGGTTTTATATTTTAGACAGTTAACTCATTTGCTTATTAAGGTCCCCTTTTTTGCATATGGGCATCAAATTATGTGTCCTTTTGACATTAAGTTTCTGTTGTACCTTTGTAAAAAATCGATTGACCTTACATCTCTGTGTCTTTCTGGCCTCTACTCACTGTACAGCCATGACTCTTAAAGCTTTAATAGAATGAAATCAGATAGTTTTGAGTCTTGCAACCTCATTCTCTTTCAAAATTATTTTGGCTATTCTAGTTTATTTACCTTTCCATAATTTTTAGACTCAGCTTTGTAATTCTAAAAATAAGCTTGCTTGAATTTTTGTTAGGATTGTATTGAATATATGAATGAGTTTGGGATTGCCATCTTAACAATAGTGAATGTTCTAAACCATGGACATGGTATGTCTCTATTTGTTTAAGAATCTTTTCATTAGTAACTTGTAGTTTTCAGCATATAGGTCCTGTGTATATTTTATTATATTTATGCCTAAATATTCCATGTTTTTTGGTGCTAATTAAATGGTATTATTTTTCAAATTTTAATTTCCTATTCATCGCTAGCATATAGAAATACAATTGATTTGTGTTGACCTTGTCATCTTACAATCTTGCCAAAGTTAGTTAATATTTCAAGTAGCTCTTCTGTAGATTCTTGGGGCTTTTTCGTGTAGACTCTCATGTTATCTACAAAAGCTTATTTTTCCTTGCCAACCTATATGTCTTTTACATCAAGTTCCACTATGATGTGGGAAAACTCTGCAAGGTTAGGTTTGGATGTCACAAGTCATGACATTAGTCCCCTGGAGGGGTCTGAGAAAGGTGAGGGGTGGGGACCGCTGTTCCCTGCAAGGTCCAGAACAAAGGGAGCAGATGTTCACACATTCCATGTGGAGGAGTCCTGCAGGCACGTGGCAAGGGGGCGTGGCGCTTGTGGGCTGATGGGTGATTTCATCAGGATCGTGAAGTAGACGGTGGATATTCACAGGACACGAAGCTTGTAGGTTGCTTTGTACTAAGTCAAAGTCCAAGTGTCCCGTCCCCTTCCCAGCGCACCACATTTGGCTTAGTGCAGCAGTCTCCCCAATTTCCTCTCAGCACGTATGTGAGAGAGACCAGATCTGTAGGGTTGACCTGATATATCTAGTCCAGTAGTTATAACTTCCTGAAAGAGAACATGGAGCCATATAATTTATACCCAAGCAGAATGATGCAAACAGAAAACAAAATCAACGGCGATTCAGGAAAGCTTGGGGCCTAGTTTAGTAATACCAATGACTGTTTGGTTCGTTGCTTGACCTTTCCTGTTCAGTTGACCTCCATGGTGCCAGAGGGTCCTTCAAGGTCCAGCTGAGATGTCAGTAGGTGGTCTAATGCAGAGTGCTACCAGCTGCCAGCAACAGCTCTTTTATTAAGAGCTACCTCTTGGGCTGTTTGGTATATGTGGTCGGCTAGAAGTTGGGACATCGTTTGGCTGAGTTCTTAAAAGCTACATCTGATTCAGGACTGAAAAGACCTAGACGTGTGCCAGTTATACCCACGGTTGCAGCGAGGCCCAGTTCAGAATAGATCCTAGATGACCCCGTGTGAGAAGGGCATACATCCATGCACTCATGTGAGGCCCCGTTGTTTTAATAGCTTTATTTGATATCAATTGTTGGTAGAGGCTAGGAGGAGTGTGGGGTTTGTGAAAGGAACATTAATAAGAAAGGATCTGTTGAAGTCAAGTGAGTACCTGGGGAAATGAAGGAGCTGCTGGTTGGTTGACCAGAAGGATGATGAGTGGTTAATATGTACGTCCAAAATACGTCCAAAAGCATGGGAATCGTTGTACAAGTGGTTACCCAGGCTGGTGTGCTGTTAACAGGCCCAGTGTTGACGTTTTCATCCCTTGGGTGACATTGTGTTACTGTTTAATAGATACTACCCAGGGAGCTGAAGAAAGCAGGTTGCTGGAATAGTAGAGAGTCAGACATGGACTATTGGACAAGGGGATGTCATCATTGGGGTCGAGTCGGGCCTTGGTCTGAGAGCATTTATTATGTCTACATCCCAACAACATGAGTGGTGGTAGGATTTGAGGCTTTGGTGTAGGGATAGTTTCACTCAAGAAATGGAAATAAGTTATAGGGCATCAGTGGGTATAAACTGGTTAATTTGAAGGCCCTAGCTCACACCGAAATGGCAAGGGATGTTGCAGGAATAGAAGGGACAAGAGTAAATCAATCAGTCGGGGCTCCTTGGTGAGGTGGAGGAGTAACAGGCGACGGCAGGTCCTATGTGCTTGCACTGTCATTCATCAGGGTTTGGCATAGTTAAAGATCCACCAATAAGCTTTAGCTTCTTGCAGAATGTAATATTTTGTAGGGGGTGGGGAGAAAATGGACTTGCAAATATTAAATGAGCAGGAGAGTTGGAGCATCAGTTACGTCTACAGTGACATTAGTGCTGTCTGGACTGTGAAAAAAGTGTAAGCAGGGCTGTATAGATTGCAGTGGGGAGAGCGAGGTGTGAAGCTCGGAGCTGAGGGGTACTGGAATCTCACTTGATAGAGTTGAGCATGAGATTGGACATCTCGGGGTGTTGGTGTCAAGGCTGGTGCTGTAGGCGTGCTGAAGTCATCACTTGGGATGCTGCGGGGTGAGGTCTTCGTTCCTAACTGAATGGTTGTTGTCTGACCTGTCATTTGTAATCTGCAGATGGTACAGGACAGATTCCTGATAGGAGTCCTGGGTTAGCCTAAGATCTCAGACAAAATTGTACATTTGGGGAATTATTACAAGTGTGAAGGCCAAGGGATGTTCTGGGGTCCTTTTGGCCACGTGTTGAGTGGCCACGTACGCATAGTGTGTAGGATGCAAGGAGCCCTAGGAGCACTGTGTGTGCAGGTCTGTATTTTGCTCTGTTTGCTATGGAGTTGGTTGTTAATGGGGAAGCTGTGAAGAGACAATCGATATGTCCAAACAAGTGGAGATGACAAAGGAATTCAGTGCTGTTGAAAAGAAATAGAATGGGGAAATGTCATTAAATGGAGAAGAGAGTTCCATCTGGGTATTGTCGAGTGGCCAGAAATAAGAGGAGACAAGTGCCTTGCATTTTGGCAGGGGCCTTAAGAACTACAGGTTGAAAGTTCAGGGTAGGGGGCCAGCGCAGCGGGTTAACGCCCTGGCCTGAAGTGCCGGCATCCCATATGGGCGCCGGTTCTAGTCCCGGCTGCTCCACTTCCGAGCCAGCTCTCTGCTATGGCCTGGGAAAGCAGTAGAAGATGGCCCAAGTTCTTGGGCCCCTGCACCTGTGTGGGAGACCTGGAAGAAGCTCCTGGCTTCAGATCGGTGCAGCTCTGGCTGTTGCAGCCATCTGGGGAGTGAACCATCAGATGGAAAACCTCTCTCTCTCTCTCTCTAGCTCTCCTCTCTCTGTGTAACTCTGATTTTCAAATAAATCTTAAAAAAAAAAAGCCGGCTCTGCAGCTCAATAGCTAATCTTCCGCCTGCGGCGCTGGCACACCAGGTTCTAGTCTCGGTCGGGGCGCTGGATTCTGTCTCAGTTGCTCTTCTTCCTGTCCAGCTCTCTGCTGTGGCCCCGGAAGGCAGTGAAGGATGGCCCAAGTGCTTGGGCCCTGCACCCGCATGGGAGACCAGGAGGAAGCACCTGGCTCCTGGCTTCGGATCAGCGTGGTGCGCTGGCCACAGCGGCCATTGGAGGGTGAGCCAACAGAAAAGGAAGACCTTTCTGTCTCTCTCTCTCTCACTGTCCACTCTGCCTGTCAAAAAAAAAAAAAAAAAGAACAGGATAACTAAGGCAATGGACAAAAGAGTGAACCATGGGGCCGGCACTGTGGCATAGTGGTTAAAGCCACTGCCTGCAATGCCAGAATCCTATATGGGTGCCGATTCGAGTCCTGGCTGTTCCTTTTCTGATCCAGCTCCTTGCTATGGCTTGGAAGGGCAGCAGAAGATGGCTCAAGTGCTTGGGCCTCTGCACTCACATGGGGGACCTGGGAGAAGCTCCTGGCCCTGGCTTCGGATCAGCCCCCTCTGGCCATTGTGCCCGTTTGGGGGAGTGAACCAGCTGATAGAAGATCTTTCTTCCTGTCTCGCCCTCTCTCTGTAATTCTACCTCTCAAATACATTAAATCTTCAAAAAAATAAAAATTAAAAAAGCAACCATAAATGCAATCCTCTGGCCCTGCTGACAGGAAAGGGCCAGGTTACTTGGCAACTTTTGCTGGCTTTTCTCAAGGCAAGTTTCTGGACTCGCAAGCATTACTTACCGATTGAATCAGGCAGATGGAGGAGTTAATAACAAGTCATTAGCTTCTGTTCCATCTGAGGGGTGTATTTTCTTATCACTGCTTACGTTTCAAAGGAAAATCACACTTAGCCTCAGCTAATGCCAGGTCATTCGGGAGCCCAGGGGCCATTTTGTTTTCAGTGTTTCATGCATTCAATGGAACACCGTACAATCATCAACAGGAAGAGGTTAGATTTTTTTATATTGACTTTGACAGAAAGTTTCTAGTTTACATTAAGTTAGAAAAAAATGGATATGGAACATGGGACTTTATTTTTTAAAAAGATTTTTTATTTATTTGAAAGGCAGAGTTTAGAGAGAGGGGGAGGGAGAGACAGAGGGGTCTTCCACCTGCTGGTTCACTTCCCCAAATGGCCCCAATGGCTGGGACTGGGCTAGTTTGAAGCCAGGAGCTTCTTCCAAGTCTCCCATGTGGATGACAGGGACCCAAAGACTTGGACCATCTTCCGCTGCTTCCCTAGGCACATTAGCAGGGAGCTGGACCAGAAGTGGAGCAGCCAGGACTGGAACTGGCGTCCATATAGGATGCCAGCGTTGCAGGCAGTGACTTAATCCACTATACCATAATGCTGGTCCTGAGATTTAATTTTTAAAAGATTTGTTTATTTGAAAAGCAGAGAGAGAGAGAGAGAGAGAGAGAGAGAGAGATCTTCCATTTGTTCATTCACTCTTTAAATGGCCAGAGTCAGGAACCAGTAACTCCATCCTGATCTCCACACCAGTAGCAGGGGCCCAAGTGCTTGAGCCATTGGCTGGATTGGAACTGCCCAGGCTGAGACTTGAGGCAGCACTTCGATATAGGATGCTGGCACTGCCACTGGTGCTTTCAACCTGCTGTGCCACAACACTGGCCCCGAGACTTCATTTTTAAAAAGGAAAGGTGTAGGCCGAGGGTGAGGGTGTGGGATAGACAGGGGCTTAGTAAAGGAAAAGGAGCCTGGTGAGGCCGCTCAGGTGCCTGGGGAAGTGGGTGTGCTGAACTGGATGGGCCGGCTGCAGTTTTTAGCCGTGTAGGGCTATGGCCTGAGACTGACGGAAGCTGCTTAGCTCCTGGAGTAGATGTAGCTGGGATCCACACACCCGCAACAGTGAGATGCATGTCTATGGTGAGAAAAAGTTATTTTCAAGGGGAAATATTTTAGATAGATTTTTCTTACTTTATATTATTTTTAATTTGGTTCAACATGCCAGTTTTCAAATTACTAACTATAATAAAGATATTTTAACCAAACACACACACACACAGGAAAAACTCTTAATGATACAGCATGCTCCCTCACCTGCCGGCCTCAGTGCAGTCACACTCGGTCGAGAGCTTCGAGAGACTGACTCCCATGCCAGCGTCCTCAGGAGTGACATTTGCTTTGGGATATGAGGCAATATGCATGCGTCTTTCTCTGCAATTTGACACTGATACCAGAAAATACTTAAGTTTTCTAAGCGAGCACAGCTCCCCCTTGGCCCTGTCAGATGGCCGTCGTCTGTCCTAAGAAGCCAGCCAAGGGCACCAAGTGGTGCCGCCTCTCTCCTCTGGGCCTCGCCCATTCCGTCAGGTCACTCTGAGCACCGTCCTCTCAGTCATCTGCTGGCCTCCCAGCGCTGACTCTGGTAATTCCTTCACGGTTGTCCTCTAGAGCGCGTGGCGGATGGGAGACCTCTCTCTCTGTAACCGACTTTCGAGTAAGTCAATTATATTTACATATGCGTCTCCCCTAACTTGCTCCCCAAATCCCGCTGTCGTGAGCGGGCGTTGGGGCGTCAGGAAGCCGGTGCATGGGATATTTTCGCTGGACGACTCAAGAAGACCTACAGCAAAGAGTCTCCAGTGCAGGTACCCTTGTGACCGCCCAGAGGCAGGGAATGCGGGATCAACGCCGAATGGGCCTTGCGGGAAGCGTAACCAAGGAGCTCCGCGTGAGCCCAACCTGGAGCAGGCACGACGCCGGAAAGTGCACCCGCCCCGTGCACGTCTGTGCACTTCCTCCCAGGCAGGGGCCCAGAGAATTCTGGGAAGTGCACCTCTCGCGTGGTTGAGCGCATTTCCGCTCAGGCCGGCGCGTGCTGGGCATTCTGGGAAATGTAGTCCGCAGCCACTTCCGCTCCGACCCGGTGAGGTTGCTGCTGCTGACTTGATGGCTCCCGCCGGGTCCGCGTCTCGCCGGCCTAGCCAAGTTTGCGGGCTGACTGACGTCTGCGGGCCTCATCGACCCGGCGGTCGAATCCGAGACTTAGAGGCGGAGAGCAGAGGTGTGGCCCGGCGAGGGTGGCGGCTCCCGTTCTCCCTGGGGCTGGGGTCGGCGATGGCCCGGCTCTGCCCGCGCCTCCCCGGCCTTCCCGCCGCTCCCGAACCTGCGCGGGCACTTGGCGCCGTCCCAGCGCCGTGGGGTGTTCGCTGGGGCCGGAGCTCGGGCTGCCGCGGCCTGGGCCTCCCCTCCGATGCCCGCAGGACCCTGGGTCAGGGCGGACGCAGGTTCTGACTCGTCGTTTTGGAGGGAGGGACATGGCTTTGGCCGGGGACAGCGACCCGACGAGGGGCCTCGGGAAGCCCCGGGGGGCGCAGGTGCACGGGGTGGCCCCGGGGCGGGCGAGTGCGCGTCCACGAGCCAATTCACTAGCGCCGCAGCGGCTCCGTGGAGAGGCACCGCTTTCCCCTTGTTCGTGGAGGTGGGCGTGAGCCCCGGGAGCGCGGAGTCTGTGCAGAGATGCCTCCTGGAGACGGAGCCCAGGAGGCCCGGGCTCTTCCCGGGAGCAGTCGCGGGTGCCCGTGCGGGGAGCAGAGATCTTAAGGCACGGGGGTTTCTGCTTTCCCCTTCCCGGGCCCTGCGGACCTCAGGACGCCCCCGGGTCCCCGCACGAGGGAGAGGAATGGCCGCCTGCGAGGTAAGGGTGGTGACGCTCAGAGGGCCAGGGAGGACAGCGAGTGCCTGAGAGTCTGCGCGCCCGCGGCTGCTTTTTCCCGTTTGATTTGACTCTGCGCTTTGTTCTGTTTCTCTGAATATTATATATTTTATAGAATAGAGAAGTTAGTGGGGATGAACAGTTTTCCCACTTTACTCCCCTGCTCACAAACTAGGTCTCGAAACTTTCTCATGCTCTTTTCCCCATGTACGTTGCTAACTATATTTATATTCATTATTGCAAAGTTTTTTTGCACCAAAATACTTATCTCTTAATTCTGTTTTCCCTGAACTTTTTGAGGTATCCTTTTATATCTCATTTTATTATTAAGAGATTTATTTTTCCAGTCCAGCTCTCTGCTGTGGCCCGGGAGTGCAGTGGAGGATGGCCCAAGTGCTTGGGCCCTGCACCCCATGGGAGACCAGGAGAAGCACCTGGCTCCTGCCATTGGATCAGCATGATGCGCCAGCTGCAGCACGCCGGGCACCGCAGCCATTGGAGGGTGAACCAACGGAAAAGGAAGACCTTTCTCTCTGTCTCTCCCTCACTGTCCACTCTGCCTGTCAAAAAAAAAAAAAAGAAAGAAAAGAAAAAAAGGAAGATTCATTTACTTATTTGACAGGTAGCGTTACAGAGAGAGAGAGAGAGAGACAGAGACAGAGACAGAGACAGAGATCTTCTGTCTGCTGATTCATGTCCAAATGGTCTCAGTGGCTGGGTCTGGGCTGGGCCAAAGCCTTGAGCCTGGAACTCCACCCGGGGTCTCCTATGTGGGTGCAGGGGCCCAAGCACTTGGGCCGTCTTCTGCTTTCCCAGGCCATCTCAGGGAGCTGGATTGGAAGTGGAGCAGCTGGGAACTTGAACCTGCGCCCGTGTGGGATGCTGGTGGCACAGGTGGTAGCTTAACCCCCGTGCCACCACACAGACCCCATGTATCTCATTTTCAATTGTGACATTTTAAATTTCACATGGAAGTGTTCGCGTGTTTGATTGCATTGTGTTCCTGTTGAGTTGTGCGCCTCTGGAGTCTTAGCTGCTTCCTCCTTACAGACAGGTGACGGACACGTCACTGTGTTAAGTGACGCTGCAGAGGTGCAGCCTGCCGGTGTAGCCTTTTCCCAGACATCAGTTATGAAAAGAATATGCCAGGGGCCGGCACTGTGGCATAGTGCTGAGGCTCAGACAGGATAGCAGAAGGTCCACAGATGGATTAAGTCCCTGCAGACCTAGGCCAGCTCTCCGCCCAGCCTCCTCTTCTTGGTCACGGTGACGGCTGTCAGGGGTTAAGATCTCTGCTGATGTGCCGTCTCTGCCGCAGGAGGCGGTGACCTTCCAGGACATGGCCGTGGTCTTCAGCGAGGACGAGCTGGGGCTGCTGGACGCTGCGCAGAGGGAGCTGTACCGGGCTGTGATGCTGGAGAACTTCCGGCACCTGCTCTCCGTGGGTGAGGACGGGCGCGCTCTGGCACTCGGTGTCACCCTGTGCAGTGACCTTGTGTGCTCAGGGGATCAAGGCTCTGGAGGTCTTGAACCTGACCCTCCTACTGATAAATGTTAGTGCACCAAGATAGAAAGTGCCAGAGTCTCTCAGGAGGAAGGAAACACATTGTAGCCAACGCTGGCCACCTGGAGCAACAGAGAGAGAGGTCTTCCACCCGCTGGTTCACTCCCCAAATGACCCCAACAGCCTGAGCTGAACCAATCCGGAGCCGGGAGCTTCCTCCAGGTCTCCCACGTGGGTGCAGGGCCCAAGGACCTAGGCCATCTTCTACTGCTGTCCCAGGCCATAGCAGAGAGCTGGATCGGAAGAGGAGCAGCCGGGACTCGAACCAGCGCCATATGGAAAGCTTAGCCTACTGTGCCACAGCGCTGGCCCCAGGGATGGGTTTTATACTCCAGACTTACATATGTGTCACGGGCCTAAAATGCTAGTGTTTCTTCAGTGTCATTTTAAGAATGAAAAATACTGCTTTTTTTTTTAGATTGATTTATTTATTTGAAAGTCAGAGTTATGCAAAGAGAAGAGTAGCAGAGAGAGAGAGAGGTTTTCCATCTGATGGTTCACTCATCAATTGGCCGCAACAGCTTGAGCTGCGCCGATCCAAAGCCAGGAGCCAGGAGCTTCTTCCGGGTCTCCCATGTGAATGCAGAGGTCTAAGGACTTGGGCCATCTTCTACTGCTTTCCCAGTCCATAGCAGAGAGCTGGATCGGAAGTGGAGCAGTTGGGACTCAAACCAGCGCCCATATGGGATGCCGGCGCTTCAGGCCAGGGCATTAACCTGCTGCGCCATAGCGCCAGCCCTGAAAAATACTGCTTTCAATGAGCTGGTGGTCAGTATGCATAGGAGTCCATATTTCCAGTAAGTTGCAGCGTGAGTGAGTTTGTTTTAAATGTGACCTTGCCTGTTCACAGGGTGTCACCCCTCCATACCTGATCCATCCCACTCAGAAAACAAGAAAGGGCTGGACGTGAAGACAGCGACCCAAAGAGAAAGGAGATCCGGTGAGAACGTAGCAGCAGGAGTCCTCATAGACGCTGTCCCTGTTTCTCCTCTCCACCACCGCTGCCCCCGTGGGGTGCGAAATGTTTGTTGTTACGCTGCATTGGCTTCTTGCCCCAACCCCTCTCCCCTGTTGAAGACTATTTATTTGAAAGGCAGAGTGACAGACACAGAGATCTTCCCTCCGCTGGTTCACTCCCCAGGTGGCCACAACAGCTAAGTCTGGGCCAGGCTGAAGCCAGAATCTTCTTCCGGGTCTCCCACAGGGTGCAGGGGCCCAAGCACTTGGGCCATCTTCTACTGCTTTCCCAGGCCACAGCAGGGAGCTGGATCAGAACGGGGGCAGCCGGGGCTCGAACCGGCGCCCAGGGACGCAGCATCATGGGTGGTGGCTTAACCTGCTGCGCTACAACGCTGGCCCTTGGTTTCTCTCCTGCCTCCCTCTCACACAATCCGTCTTCACCGCTCTGCGTCCGTCCAGATGTACAGTCTTCCGTTTCAGGTCAGCTGACCAGCAGCCTTGAGCCCCGTGGGTCCTGTAGCCTGACGTCCTCAGGCCTGAGTGTGGGGTTGGGAGTTCTTTAGGGGCAATTCTGCCTGACGCTTCCCCCTGGTGCCCATGTGGCCCCTGTGCCCTGCCTGGAAACTGGCTGAAACCGCCCGGCGCCTCCTTCACTTCCTTCAAGACTCCCTCCAGTTTTATTTTATCAGAAAAAGCTTTTCTGAGCACCTCATTGAAAAGATGGCCACTCGTACCCGCCCTGCCTCACGTCAGCCCTCTTGGATTTTTTTGCTCGCTCACCACCTCTCTCTCCCCGCTGCGGCGTGACGGCCATGAGTGGAGGAGCTGTGTCTGTGTCACTTGTTGGTTGTTCCAGCCTCAGGGCCTGGAGCAGTCCCGGGCCATGGCAGCTCCCTGGAAACCGGTGTGTTCTGGTGTGTTCTGGAAGGGCGAGTACGCCGCCTGCAGGGCTGCCGCAGGTAGCTGGCAGACGTAGGCAAGGCAGAGGGAATGGGGTTGTGGGGCAGGATCTGTTCACTGGTGGCCGCCTCTCCACCTTGGCGTGTGTGTGCGTGTGTGTGCGTGTGCACCGTGGGTGCGAGCACCGAGCGGAGCGCCTGCCCGGTTGCCCTCCCGCGTCCCCTGCAGGGCGTCTGTTTGCTTCTGGACAGGGTACGTTCTGAGCGAGGATTCTGGTGCCGACTTGGTAGCAGCCCCACAGGAGGAAAAGGCATCTCTCGTGGCGTTAGGCTGTGACCAGGCAGCAGACTCGGTTCACTGAAAGCGTCTCCCGTCTGGAGCGCCTGTCCCTGCCCCTGTGTCCAGGCCTCGCAGGGGCGGATTTAAGTCTCGCAGCTGAATGTTGCCTTTTTCTCCGATTCAGGAATACGTGGTGCCTTTATTTCCTACCGATATCGCCAATATACAGATTTCACGTGATTTTCCCTACATTTTTATAAAAGACTTTGTTTTCTGTGTAACTAACTGACATGATAACCTGGGAAAAGTAGAAACTTCTGCTTCAAACTCGTCATGTCCTTTGAGGGACTTTTAAGGGTCAGCTTGTTAAATACAACCGTTAGCCACAGTGCCGTCCACGAGGACTTACGCACCTGTTAGTATTTTTCCCACGTGTCTCCCGGTGGGATTCGTCATGGACTGGCTACCTTCTAGAACCAAAGGCTCAAGGTTTTTTGAGCGTGGGCCACGTGAAGAAACGCGCCTTTCCCACGAGCAGAAGCAGGGTTTCCTGGGCGCCTAGACGCCTGGCGTGGCTTCAGCAGGGGCTCCACGTGACCTCTCCTGCAGGCGTACGGCTCGCAGAGTTCCTCGCCTGGCCCCTTTTTATTTCTGAATGCTCGTGACCAGCTTTTAAATGAATTCGCTCCTCACGACAGGGTTTCGGCTTTTACTTTGCGAAGCTGCTGTGAGACCCCGGTTCTTCACGTCCCAGGAGCCCACGTGCGGCGCCTCCTCCCATCTTTCCCTCCAAGTGTTTTTTGCCCTCTTTGACTTTTGTATTTTTGTCTCCTTTGTTTCCCGCCCGTGTGTGTTCCCCTGCCCTGCACTGTCCCTTTGATATTTCAAATAGCTGACTTGGAAAAGAAGTTTTCCCACCGGGACTGGGCTGCAGCCCTCACGGGAAACTGCGCCTGGGAGCATCTGGCCGTTCCTGAACTCTGTTGTATTGCTGTGGGCCGTGCTCAATGGCAGGAAGCTGGAAGACGGGGTCGTGTCCAAGATGCAAAATGCTGTCCCTTGTCGCCGCTGCACCATGGTGGGAAAGACGTGCGCACTCCAGACGGCCAATGCAGGGCGCGTAGGTGGTGGAAAGGTTCCGGGGGCCGGAATTCCCCGGGAGACTGGGCGGGGACCGTTACTCACCGGCCGATGAAGAAGGCCTCGTGGCTGAGCTGAGGCTGAGCAGAGCCCGCCCAGGTCGCTGGCTGGGACCAGTCCTGCTCGTGGGAGTCGCTGCCTCGGGCCAGCTTTAGGAGTCGACGCCGCGACCCCGTCCTGCTCCGGGACCCCGTCTCCGGGAAAAGATTGAATTCCAGCTCTGCATTTTTCCCCCTGGAGGTCTGAGTTCCTGTCAGACTGTGGAATGATGTGTGTTGCTAGTTCAGCTTTCCGTTCCTTTTGTCCTCATAAAGGCACCGTAAGAGCCGGCTCACTCCCTAAGTGTTCACAGCACGGGGCCGGGCTGGGGCCAAAGCCTGGAGCTGGCGTTGCAATGGAACTTCCCACTGTTGGTAGCAGGAACCCGATTGCTTAGCTCTCGCTGGAGCTGGAACCGGGCACCCACACGGTCACCCTAACTGCAGCGCGACTGCTAGGTCAAAGGCCTGCCCCAGAGGTACTCTCTGAATAGATTACTTGTTCCTTAGAAAGGCAGAGCGACAGAGCAAGGCGCGCACACACACACACACACACACACCCGTTCACTCTCAAATAGCTGCAACAGCCAGGAGCCCAGGAGCCCATCCAGGTCTGCCACGTGGCACGGGGCCGTCCCCTGCTCTCCCAGGCGCATCAGCAGGGAGCGGGATTGCAAGTGGAGCAGCCGGGACTCAAATGGTGCCCAAATGGGATGCCGACGCTGCAGCTCGGGGGGCTTTAACCTGCTGTGCCATGGCGCCTGCCCTGCATACTATATGTTTTAAAATGAAGACTTTGGTGCAGCAGCTCACTGGGCTAATCCTCTGCCTTGCGGCGCCAGCACACCAGGTTCTAGTCCCGGTCAGGGCGCCGGATTCTGTCCCGGTTGCCCCTCTTCCAGGCCAGCTCTCTGCTGTGGCCCAGGAGTGCAGTGGAGGATGGCCCAAGTGCTTGGGCCCTGCACCCCATGGGAGACCAGGATAAGCACCTGGCTCCTGGCTTCGGATCAGCGCGGTGCGCCGGCCACAGCGGCCATTGAGGGTGAAGCAACGGCAAAGGAAGACCTTTCTCTCTGTCTCTCTCTCTCACTGTCCACTCTGCCTGTCAAAAAAATTTAAAAATTTTAAAAAATAAAAAAATGAAGTCTCTGTTCTCATGAAGGAGACTTGGTGCCACACAGGTCTTGCTGAAGCTTAGTGGAGCAGGGTGGGTGTTTGGCACAGCACCTACGATGCCTGCATTCCACGTGGGGGTGCCTGAGTTTGAGTCCCAGCTCCGCTTCCTGTTCCAGCTTCTTGCTAACGCACACCCTGGGAGGCCGCAGGTGTTGGCTCAGGGAGTTGGGTCCTTGCCCTTGCCACCCATGGGGGAGACGATACCATTGAATCCTCTTCCTGGCTTCAGCCTGGCTCACCCTGGCTGTTGCAGGCATCTGGGAGTGACCCAGTGGATGGAAGATGTTTGTCTCTGCCTTTCAGATGAAATGGAAATACATCGTAAAGCCTAGTGGGGGTGGCTAGGTGGGTCACTTCTAGCATCTCTGGGCACATAGATCAGAGACCGTGACGCCCAGTGGAGAAGACAGATTGAACCTTCTCGGGTCTGTTAGGTGTCGGTGCTTTACCTAAGTGTGACGTCCTGGAGACTCTGTGCCGAGCCTCTGAATTCTCTGTCCCTGCAGCAGATTGGACCCACGGTGAGACGGAGATGGTCCCAGAAGCAGAGCTGGGTGAAGAGCAAATCTGGGAGCATGCTGCAGGCGACTCAACCAGACTCCGAGACCCCGCTCTATGTCATCTTTGGATCCTCAAACGAGGTGATTCGTCCTGCCAGGTTGGGACAGGACTGTGCTGGACCCTCGCTGGACACACATCTCTCCAGGGTAACGAGCCTAAGAAGTTCCCTGTCGGCTCCAGCTCTGGCCTGCACGCAGTCACACCTGGGAGAGAAGTCTCCTATGTGTGCCAAGTGTGGGAAAAGCTTCCGTTACGGTTCAGCTCTCCGTGTTCATCAGAGGGTGCACAGGGGCGAGAGACGCTGTACGTGTGCTGAGTGTGCTGAGGAGTTCAGCCAGAGCCGCGTCTGCAAGCCCGCCAGAAAGTCCACACCGTGGAGAAACTGTTCACATGCGCGGAGTGTGGGAATGGCTTCAGCCGCAGATCCACGCTCACCGTGCACCACACGTTGCACACGGGAGAGAAACCTCACACTTGCGAGGAGTGCGGGCGGGCCTTCGTTCACCTGCAGGAACATCAGAGAATCCACACCGGGGAGAAGCCGTTCCAGTGTGACTTGTGTGGCAAGAACTTCTGCCGGAGATCAGCGCTCAGTAGCCACTGCATGGTGCACACGGGAGAGAAGCTGTACGTGTGCAAAGTGTGCAGCCAGGGCTTCATTTACAGTTCGAGTTTTCAGGCCCATCGAGGAGTCCACACTGGAGAGAAGCTGTACAAGTGCCACGAGTGTGGGAAGGGCTTCAGGATGAAAATCCATTACCGAGTCCACTTGGTGGTCCACACTGGAGAGAAACCCTATAAATGTGAGATATGCCAGAAAGCCTTCCGGCAGAGTTCGTATCTTAAAATCCACCGGCAAGCCCACAGCATAGAGAAACCTCACAGGTGTGAGGAGTGCGGCCAGGGCTTCAGTCAGAGCTCACGCCTTCAGGCTCACCGGCTCCGCCACACGGGGCAGAAGCCCTACAAGTGTGACGAGTGTGGCAAGGGCTTCAGTCGGAGGGCAGATCTGAAGATTCATTGCAGAATCCACACGGGGGTGAAACCGTACCACTGTGAGGAGTGCGGGAAGGTGTTCCGGCAGGCCTCAAATCTTCTGGCCCATCAGAGGGTCCACAGTGGCGAGAAACCATTCAAATGCGACGCCTGTGGGAAGGGCTTCGGTCGGAGTTCCCACCTCCAAGCCCATCAGAAAGTGCACACGGGAGAAAAGCCGTACAGATGCGAGGCGTGCGGCAAGGGCTTCGAGTGGAGCCTGAATCTGGCCATGCACCAGCGGGTCCACACGGGAGAGAAGCCGTCCAGGTGTGGGGAGTGCGGCAAGTGCTTCAGTCAGGCCTCCAGCCTTCAGCTGCATCAGCGTCCACACTGGGGAGAAGCCGTCCAGGTGCGGCGAGTGTGGCAAAGTCTTCAGCTGGTCGTCACAGCTGCAGTCCCATCAGAGAGTGCACACGGGAGAGAAGCCGTACAGCTGTGCCGTGTGTGGGAAGACCTTCAGCTGGAGGTCCAACCTTACGATTCATCTCAGAATCCACGTTCGTGATAAGTCTTGCAAAAGCAACAGGGGTGGTAAGGACAGAGAAACCACAGAGGAAAAAAGGGTCTATAAAGTGATTTTTTTTTTTTTGAGACTCAAATGTCACGTGAATTCTTCCAATCATCATATCTTACAGGAAAATTGTTTCATTAAAACCAGCGTTTGAACCCTAGCTCCTCACATTCCAGTGGCCCATAGGGTACACAGAGGAGCGCCCTCGTTACTGGTGTAGGGTGAGCTTCTGTCAGAACCTTGGCCTTGCTCCAGAGTCACTCGGACGAGAAACTTTGGGAAGGAGAGGGGTTTTGGAGGTGTTTGACCACAGTTTCATGATGCCCAAATCAGTGTCTGTTAGAATATTAAGTCCATGGAGACAGATGCCTTGTTCACTGTTGAGTCTGCAGCATTGCCATGTACTTCACTAGGTCTCAATAGTTGTTAGGTTAGTGAGGAGAATGTGTAATAGGTGAAAATTGGTATTGAACATTTGTATTCAGAACAGGAAACTTGAACGTAGCCTTAATAAAATGAATTCAGGGAGACAGCATTGAAATGTAGACAGGCACTCAATTCTGCAACCTGCAATACTACTTTGGTAAGGCCCTGTTAAATTAGCCGCCCTCCTGCCTCCTATCAGATTGGTTTCCTATCTCCTTGGACTTTTTCTAGCACTTGTTGGTTTATACAGTATAGATTCAGTTACCTTTTGTGACAGTGTGAAGTGAAAAATGAACTTCATGGATCTTACGTGCTACACAATTGATTATTTTTCCCAACACTGTTAAGGCAAGGTAAAGTGTCAGAATTACTAGTGACAACTTTTATTTTCGAAGATTATTAATTATTTGAAAGAGCCACAAAGAGAGGAAGACAGAGCTTCCATTCATTGGGTCACTCTCCAAATGGCCACAACAGCTGAGGCTGGGCCAGGCGGAAGCAGGAGGCTGGAGCTCCATCTGGGCCTCCCACATGGATGGCAGGGGACCAGTTACTTGGGCCATCGTCTGCTTTTCCAGAGACTTTAGCAGAGAGCTGGATTGGAAGTGGAACAATCGGGACTCCAACTGGCACCACAAGGCCAGCCCTACGAACATTTTTTAGTCAGTGTTGATCATTGTTTTCTTACTCTTCAGCTTATTGTCCACAGCTTTAGTATTACTTTCAAGAGCTTAGGTAGAGGTTGTATGCAGTAGATTACTTTTGTCAAGTTCTCTGGTGCTTAGCCTTCCTTTCCCCAGTGAGAGAAAAGACGAGCAAGTTACTAGAACGTGGTGAATTTCATCAACTATCAGTTGTTGGGGCATCACTCACTTTCACACCTTTTCCTAGCAGTGAGAATGAAAATAGATTTCCAGGAGGAGTTCAGAATGTATCAGAATGCAAAATGCCCATTCCTGATTGGGAAATCCTAGAATGGGAATTTATGATTAGGAAATTCAAATAGGAAAGGTGGGTCACACATTAGCCATGTTACTGAGTTTTGTAGAAGTGTGAAGTGAGTTATATACGCCTATAACAACATCCATCAAAATGATGGTCAAGGGGCCTGTGCTGTGGTGTAGCACTGTGCATGCCTGCAGTGTTGGCATCCCATGTGGGCGCCAGTTCGAGTCCCTGCCGATCCACTTCCAATCCAGTTCCCTGCCATGGCCTGGGAAAGCACCCACATGGGAGACCCGGAAGAAGCTCCTGGCTCCTGGCTTCAGATTGGCGCAGCTTCGGCCATTGCAGCCATCTGGGGAATGAACCAGCGGATGGAAGATCTCTCTTTTTCTCTCTCTCTGCCTCCTTCTCTCTCTGTGTAACTCTTTCAAATAAATAAATACATCTTAAAAAAAAAAAAGATGGTTCAGACAAAACAGAAGAATGTGATGGTTTCTTTTATGAGGGTACTTTAACATGTTCATGGGGAGATGGAATTCCAAGTAAAGTTTATTTTGATTCAAAAAATTGAAATCCAGTTTCTGGATTATATGCATTTTCTATGAGCTTTGCAAAGACCCCTTATGTGCGTGGATTTCAAAAATTTTTTGCACCCAAATAAACTTTTTTAGGAACTTTGTTCCCTTTTCCATGTACCTTTATAGTTAGGAAAGTAACCTGTTAAAGTCATGTGCGTCTGTGAGCGTGAATAGTGCCTGTGATCATGTGTGACAACCCGGCAAGGAGCATCGGAGCCATGTGTCCACATTTAACCTGCATTTGAAAAACTGCAGTGAGCATCAGTTTTACAGTAGAATACAGTGGCTTTAACAGCGAAAATACTAAAGATAAATTAAAAATGTATCAAGAGCACATTAGTCTCTTACAGTTAAGGAATCGTATCATGTGGCATGTAAGGCCAAAATTTAAGAAATAGAACTCTGGGCCGGCGCCGTGGCTCAACAGGCTAATCCTCCGCCTTGCGGCGCCGGCACACCGGGTTCTAGTCTCGGTCGGGGCGCCGGATTCTGTCCCGGTTGCCCCTCTTCCAGGCCAGCCCTCTGCTGTGGCCCGGGAGTGCAGTGGAGGATGGCCCAAGTGCTTGGGCCCTGCACCCCATGGGAGACCAGGAAAAAGCACCTAGCACCTGGCTCCTGCCATCGGATGAGCGTGGTGCGCCGGCCGCAGCGCGCCATCTGCGGCAGCCACTGGAGGGTGAACCAACGGCAAAGGAAGACCTTTCTCTCTGTCTCTCTCTCTCTCACTGTCCACTCTGCCTGTCAAAAAAAAAAAAAAAAGAAAGAAATAGAACTCTGGAAATCAATTATTTTAAAAAGTGTGCCTGTTTAAAGATACAGACCCTTTGATAAATGTGACTCTGTTTGTAATCAATGTATCTGAAGCTTCTTTGGGATAAAGCCATGTGGCCTAGAAGATTTTCATGTAACTGCAGTGGTAAGAATTAACGCCTACTAGTTCTTGCCAGACTCGCTCACCAGGTAAGCGGATATCCTGGGGTGCTCGGTCCAGGAATGTAGCGAGGCCTGCACAATGAACGGCTGAGAGCGTCTTCAGATGTGGGGTAAGGGAATGATGGAAAAGATGTTCACCTAGTAACAGGGCAAGACAAATCCTGAGGATGGTGGAAAACAAGCTTTAATATTTCATAAAGATTCCCTGAGGGAAGGGTGTGGCTGGACCAGGACCAGCATGGTGACAGCTGAGCTCAGTAATGGCTCGGGGTCGGGTGAACAGCCCACGGTGGACGGGACGTTCTCAGGGAGGGAGCGGTGCAGACATGCCACAGGGCCAAGGTTCGTGAGCCATTCTGCAATATACTTAGAAAATTTGTTTTGTTTTCTTTTAAGATGTATTTGAAAGGCAGAGTTACAGAAAGAGAACCTCCGCTGGTTCACTCCCAGCTGGAGCTGGGCCCGGGCCCACGCTGAAGCCAGGAGCGTCTTCCAGGTCTTCCTCATGGGTGCAGGGGCTCAAGCAGTTGGGTGGTCCTCCGCTGCTTTCCCAGGCGTGTTAGCAGGGAGCTGGATCAGAAGTGGAGCAGCTAGTGCCCCTATGGGATGCTGGTGCTGCAGGCAATGGGTTAATCCACTGCGCCAAAACTTTGGGTTTTTAACTCCAAGGTAGGCAACAACTTTGCGTCCATATTTCAGTGAATCAATGAGTTGTTGAAGGCATTCCAAAGTGTGCGAGCCAACAGTGAGTCTAGAATCACTGTCCATTGTACCCACAGCAATAAATCCAGCCTAATTCATCATGATGTTACTTCCACTTAAGCTCTGCGACCATATATATTTCTCAGGTTTCTCTAGATGTAAATAGTAAAAATTTCAATTTTGCTAGTCTATTATCCCTTAATGGTCATGGTTTGTACCTAGTGACCCTCCCCCACTCCCCCTTACCTGTAAGAACATTAGTCTACCAATTAATAACAGGCAAAGAAGTCTCCAGACAGTGCCAGATGCCCCCTGGGGGGAGGGGCAAAATTGCTCCCAACCAAAAACTGCTTTAGGAGATACACAAAGCAATAGGAACGCTGGGATTCGGGAATGATTTATCATGTAAGACCTGCTCGCCCGGCACCCTGTGAGTCTTGCAGGCTTCAGAGGGTCCTTTTTTTTGGCCAAGGATGTGAGACATTGATTGGTGAGGGCTGCATTGGTGTCTTGACTGTGTAGTGACTTTTCTGCAGACCAGGAATTAAAGAGGGAAATTATAGCATCGCACTGGGCTCTTTGACTTCAGTGAGGGTGATGGGATTTTGGTATCCTGGAGCATCAGGGGTCAGCTGGGGGCTCGTCAGTGCTGGGGACAAGCTGAATGTGTTTCTCATGATGAGTGGGAAAGCCAAAGGGGTCCCTAGGGGGGGTTTATGTGGGTCTCCTTAGGGTGTCCTGGGAGGGATGGAGAAGGAGCATGGTGAATGCCTGTTTGACTTAAGAGGAAAAGCCCTTGGCTGATTCCATAATACCAGTCCCCATGCTCAGAGTGCCTTGAACACAGGGCGGGTGGAGGCAGCACCCTGACATGCTGGCCATACTGATTTACGCTGTCGGAAACCATCCGAGACTTCCCTGAAGTGAGTTCCAGCCAGATTTTATGGTGGATGTGCGTTCGGTAAACGTAAACACCTGCAGCGGTTTCTGGACTCTGGAACGGGATTGGCGTTAGTTCCTGGAATCTCAGATTTCACTGTGGTCAGCGGGAGTGCTTACAGAGGACAATTGGTGCGTGCTTCTGCTCAGGTGGTATCTAGTGGTCTGAATGCATCCCCGAGCCCATCCCATGGTTATTTCCCACGTTCTGCAGCATGGTATTGGCAACAGAAATATCTGGCAATTCTCCGCGTGCTCCTACTGATTTACTAACCCGTGGAACGAGGGCTGCTTTGTTAAGAAAGGACCGGTGAGCAGCAACTGCTTCATTTGTGCCAAAATAGTAAACCCAAACCAGATGGCACTCACGGAGGGACTGCAGAGAGTAAGGTCGCTCTCCCCACCCTGAGGTCACGGGGCTCGTGATTCGCCCTGTGCCGACCATAAGTGAGTCTTAGAGAATGACACGGGAGCATCTTACACTTGACTAGGAGCCCGCTGCACACTTGCGCTTCCACATGTGGTTCTGTTGTTGGAGCAAATCACTCCTGCTAGCCCCTGACGCGCAGCACGTTCTTCTCCGTCCTTATTCTACACCATCCCTCAGGGCAGCGTCAGCTTTTCCGTATTTCCACGGCTTACCCAGGGATTGATGATGGCCCATGGACGTAATGGGTCTCCCAGTTGTTTTTACAAACACA
The DNA here is from genome assembly GCA_015711505.1 of Sylvilagus bachmani. NCBI lineage: Eukaryota > Metazoa > Chordata > Mammalia > Lagomorpha > Leporidae > Sylvilagus > Sylvilagus bachmani. The sequence goes on along the minus strand of CM027395.1, from coordinate 7,065,639 downwards.
GTTTTATTGCAATGTAGCCGTGACCGCTGCTTGCAGCATTGCCTGCGGGGCTTTTGTGTTAAGATGGCAGAATTGAGTACCTGACCACAGAGACTGGGGGGTCTGCAAAGCCTAAAATATTTATGTACTGTCTGCATCTGGTCAGAACCACCTCCCTGACTCCTGCTTTAGTCTATTATTAATGAACATTCATTGCCACTTCATCCCACAGGAGGGTACCCTGGCCCAATACATTCCAAGCAGGAAGAAGTCATTACGGTAAGCATCTTGGTTGGACCTGGGCATGAGAGAGGCTGGGTGCAGAGATTAAGGAGCAGGCCATCTTCACCAGACTTCCAGGCCATTTGGAAGCTGCGTCTGTCCTTCCAAGAGCTGGGACAGCGACACAATGCCTCGGAGGCCTCCTTGGCGGAGTGTGTGTGTCTTCAAAAGTTTTTATTGTAAAAAAACAGCATTTATCACATTAATCATTTTTTAAAGATTAATTTATTTGAAAGGTAGAATTACAGAGATAGAGGGAGAGACAGATCTTCCATCTGCTGGTTCCCTCCCCAAATGGCTGCAACAGCCGGAGCTGGGCTGACCCGAAGCCAGGAGCCAGGAGCTTCCTATGGGTCTCCCATGTGGGTGCAGGGGCCCAAGGACTTGGGCCATCTTCCGCTGTTTTCCCAGGTGTATTAGCAGGGAGTAGGATCCGAAGTGGAGCAGCTGGGACTCGAACCTGCGCCTATATGGGATGCCAGCGTTGCAGGCAGTGACTTTACCTGCTAAGCACAGTGCCAGCCCCACATTAACTGCTTTAAAGTATACAGTTCAGTAGTGTTAAATGCGGTCATGTTGTGTAAAATCTCTGGGATTTTTTTCATTTCACAACACTGAAAATCTATGCCCATCAGATGCTATTTACCCTCCCCTGCCTTGGGAAGCACCTTGCTACACTCTACAATTTTGACTACTTCAGACACTTCATCTGAGTGGAATTAGCTATTTCTCAGGCTCCACATGAGTCAGGCCACGTGACACTTGCACGTCTGTGCTCGGTCCACTTCACTGGACGTCGTGACCGGCAAGACTTCCATCCCTGCGCACCCGAAATGTATCTCCCCTAGCAGAGCGCTGTCACTACCATGTTTCGGTAGTGGTGTGTGTACTGGTACTAAAGGGTCACTGTTCCTTACGCTCCACGTTTTAAGATTCTCACGCATTTGCGGTTACTTTTTGTTTGTTCCTTGGACATATGAGAAGCTAATTCTCCGTGAGAGTCCGAAGACGACTTCCGGCCAATGACAGGAAGTCGTGAAAAGGATTCTGGGAATTGTAGTCCACGCGCTCCAAGACTTGGGAGATTTTTCTCTTCCTTTTTCCTCCCTCTACAGGGCGGGACCTGGCTCTTCCTCCTCTTAGGGGTTTTGGGAACTGCATTTCAGGACTCTGTCCGGAAACAGTGGGCGGCCGCTCGGAGCGGAGGCCGCGGCGTGGGTGCCGCCCCAGCCCTGCGGCCTTCTGGGACATGGAGTCCGGGTCGCCGCGGCCACTTCCGCCCGGCGGAGGAAGGCCTTCCGCGTGCTTCCGGTCCGCGCGGTGAGTCGGCGTCGCTGCGGGGCCTGGTCATCCTGAGCGCGGGGGGCCGGGGGGGGGGG
>CM027395.1:7048979-7063499 GCA_015711505.1 Sylvilagus bachmani | reverse complement strand
TTGGTTCACCCTCCAATGGCTGCTGCGGCCGGCGCGCTGCGGCCGGCACACCGCGCTCATCCGATGGCAGGAGCCAGGTGCTTCTCCTGGTCCCCATGGGGTGCAGGGCCCAAGCACTTGAGCCATCCTCCACTGCACTCCCGGGCCACAGCAGAGGGCTGGCCTGGAAGAGGGGCAACTGGGACAGAATCCGGCGCCCCGACCGGGACTAGAACCTGGTGTGCCGGCGCCGCAAGGCAGAGGATTAGCCTAGTGAGCCTTGGTGCCGGCCCTCTACTTTTTCTTATAAGTATTTTGTTCATATTATAATTGTGACCCGTGATGGGTTGTGAAATCAACCTTGTGCATTATATTGACAATTATTTCCATGAAATTGAACAATTTCAATTTAGATAAGGATAGAAAATATCAGAATTTGTTATGAAAGACTGCTGACATTACAGCAAAAACTGGCCATCTTCAGTGAGTGGTATGAGAGACAGGGTTGGACGTGTGATGAAAACAGATGTTGCCTAAATCTCATCTGTCTGATCTATCTGTGGCTACAGCTAATTTGATCTGTCTGTCTGTCTGTTAGCTAGGCCATGGCCTGGTCTGACTAGTTCATGTTGTGTGTTCACCTTGAATGTGTATGTAATCTTTTCATAGGGCGTCTTTCCTTCAGATCAGATATGGTGTCCCAGTTGGAAGCGGAAGAAAGGCTTTGGGGGAAGGAAGCGGAGACCCAGGGAAGGGGACGCTCTGGGCAGGACCCTGCGGCTGTTCTTTCAGGTGGTCGCTGGTTTGCTTCTCATGTCCACGATTGCCACCATCTCTCACCTGGGCTGTGACAGCATGGCTCAGCATCTCACTGCGCAGCCACTGCATTGTCCCACCTCACTTTTCCCTGCCCTCCATTCTCCTGCCCTCTCACCTCTTCACTTTTTACCCTCTTTTCTCTCTATTTGCATATACCTCATTCTACACATGTGAAAACTAAAGTAAAAATTAGATATCCATGGCCCCCACCTCAGAAACAGAACAGAGACGACTGTCTGTTAACATGATAGACTAGGCCCTGCATTTTGTATCTGATGGATGCAATCTATTCTGATGTCTGTCTGCCTTTTTAGGTCACCATGCTGCATCACTTTTGATATGTTCTGGAACATTACACTCGCTTCACTTTACTGGGTTTCATTTTCGTGCATACACAACCCTGAGATCTGTGATCACTAGTGTTGTTATTTTTGCATAATATAGCAAGTCTTTTTTTTTTTTTACCCAATCCTATGACAATTTCTTTTTTAACTTAACATAGTATGTTTCAGGATTTTACAACCCTGCTCCATGTACAAACAATGTTTTAAAACATTGTATATTGGTGACAGCCCAAGTTAAAGGGCTTGTTTTTATGAATCTTAAAAACAGCTTACAGAGGGCCGGCGCCGTGGCTCACTAGGCTAATCCTCTGCCTTGCGGTGCCGGCACACCGGGTTCTAGTCCCAGTCGGGGCACCGGATTCTGTCCTGGTTGCCCCTCTTCCAAGCCAGCTCTCTGCTGTGGCCCGGGAGTGCAGTGGAGGATGGCCCAAGTGCTTGGGCCCTGCACCCCATGGGAGACCAGGAGAAGCACCTGGCTCCTGCCATTGGATCAGCGTGGTGCGCCGGCCACAGTGGCCATTGGAGGGTGAACCAACGGAAAAGGAAGACCTTTCTCTCTGTCTCTCTCACTGTCTACTCTGCCTGTCAAAAATTTAAAAAAAAAAAAAAAACTTACAGAGAATGGAGACCACTGAACTTCATGTCCCTCTTAATTCTAGAAATAGCTCATAGGTTTACAACACACTAGAGTAGTTCATGGATTTTTTTTTTTAACATTCTTTTCCAGGGAATGTTGAACATAATTCTAATTCCTTATATAACTTTGATGGGTAAAGACTCAAACCTAACCTCAGAAGATAAAAGCTATTCCCAATTTTCAGAATGTATAACTGAACTATTAAAAGTGGTCCACACTTGTATGCCAGCACTACAGTTCATCTGTTCCCATGAGGTAACATCAGGTTGGCTACTTCCTGGTGAAAACTGCTTCATCCATGCAGCCAACATAGCACTTTCTCACTCTCCTTACACTCATACCTGAATAATCCTATGACCTAGATACAGTAGTTAGCAGTTTAAATTGACCAGCTCCAGAAGTCTAAAGACACTGACATACCTGTGGACATGAGGATAGTCCTGACAAGGAAAGGGTGGAATTTTTTTAATATATCTATTTATTTACTTATTGGAAAGGCAGAGTCACAGAGAAGTAGAGGCAGAGAGAGGGAGGGAGGGAGGGAGAGAGGGAGTCAGTCTTCCATCTGTTGGTTCATTCCCCAAATGGCCACAATGGCTGGAGCTGGGCTGATCCAAAGTCAGAAGCTTCTTCCAGGCCTCCCACGCAGGTACAGGGGCCCAGGACTTGGCCCATCTTCTACTGCTTTCCCAGGCCATAGCAGAGAGCTGTATCAGAAGTGGAGCAGCCAGGACTCGAACAGGCACCCATATGGGATGTCAGCGCTGCAGGCCAGGGCGTTAACCCACTGTAGCACAGTGCTGGCCCCAACAGTAGGTTTTCTAAATGAGTCACTTTTACCTTTTAGAGTTAGAAGCCTGTTGACACCATTCATTGCTTTCACTTGCATGAGAGAAAGATAAATAATGTTATAAGGACAAGGTCATCCTTCTGGCTTAATAAGGCATTCTCCTTTGGCCTCAGGGTAAAATTCTGATATTTCTGAAGAAAGAATATGTATGTACCTGTCCTCATCTCTGAATGTTTACTTTGATAGGTAGCAAGAATGAGAACGAGTTGGAGACGCCTGGAAGACTGGCCTTAGCATACCTTTCACATGCAGAGTCATCCTGCTGGCAGATCTGGAAGCAGGTAGCAAGTGAATTGACCAGGTGCCTTCAGAGGAAGAATTTCCAGTCAATACAAGTTGATTCTATGCAGGTTTCTGGAAATGAGGAGGATACAATGAGTCATAAAGGAGAAAGCTCCAGTAATAGTGAAAACCAAGGGTGTTCAGTTTTGAGGACTCAAGATTCTTGCCAGAATAGTTGTTGGAATGCAACACAGAATCAGAGTAGAGGTAAGCAGATTGACAAGCAAAGTGACCTGCCTGTGTGTAGAGACTTCATCGAGGAATCTTCGGGTAGTGAGCAGATTAACACTGCTGCTAAGTGGAAACCCTGCAAAGGTAAGGAATATGGCACAGTTGGCATTCGTGATGACACGAGTCAGCAGCTGCCCGTAGGAGAAAAACCGCACCCATGCTGTGAGTGTGGAAAGGGGTTCCGCTATGGCTCAGTGCATCCCCTTCGCCAGAGTGTTCACCTGGGAGAGAAGTGCTTCAGCCAGAGTTCACGTCTGGAAATTCATCAGAGAAGTCACTCAGGAGAGAAGCCAAATGAATGCCGTGAATCTGCTGGTTGCTTCCGGAAGAACTCTTCTCACTCTCATCAGGCTCATCATGCAGGGGAGAGGTGCTACCGCTGTGACAGCTGTGGCAAGGGATTCAGCAGCAGCACGGGGCTCATTATTCATTACCGAACTCACACTGGCGAGAAACCGTATAAGTGTGAGGAGTGTGGGAAATGCTTTAGTCAGAGTTCAAATTTTCAGTGCCATCAGAGAGTCCACACTGAGGAAAAACCCTACAAATGTGAAGAGTGTGGTAAGGGCTTCGGTTGGAGTGTTAACCTCCGTGTCCATCAGAGGGTTCACAGGGGTGAGAAACCCTATAAGTGTGAAGAGTGTGGAAAAGGCTTTACCCAGGCCGCACATTTTCACATTCATCAGAGAGTGCACACTGGGGAGAAGCCCTACAAATGTGACTTGTGTGGGAAGGGCTTCAGTCACAATTCGCCATTAATATGCCACCGGAGAGTCCACACTGGAGAGAAACCTTACAGATGTGAGGCGTGTGGGAAAAGCTTTACCCGGAATACAGATCTTCATATCCATTTCCGAGTCCACACGGGAGAGAAGCCCTACAAATGTAAGGAGTGTGGAAAGGGCTTCAGTCAGGCCTCCAACCTCCAGGTCCATCAGAACGTCCACACTGGGGAGAAACGATTCAAATGTGAAACGTGTGGGAAGGGCTTTAGTCAGTCCTCCAAGCTTCAAACCCACCAGAGAGTCCACACTGGGGAAAAACCATACAGATGTGCTGTGTGTGGTAAGGACTTCAGTTACAGTTCAAATCTGAAACTGCACCAAGTGATCCACACTGGAGAAAAGCCGTATCACTGTGCAGAGTGTGGGAAGGGCTTCAGTTGGAGATCAAACCTCCATGCGCATCAGAGAGTCCACTCGGGAGAGAAGCCCTATAAATGTGAGGAGTGTGCAAAGAGCTTCAGTCAGGCCATAGATTTCCGGGTACACCAGCGAGTTCATACGGGAGAGAAGCCATACACGTGTGGTGTGTGTGGTAAGGGCTTCAGTCAGTCCTCTGGGCTTCAGTCTCACCAGAGGGTGCACACTGGGGAGAAGCCATACAAATGTGACATGTGTGGAAAGGGCTTTCGGTACAGCTCGCAGTTTATATACCATCAGAGAGGCCACACTGGAGAAAAACCCTACACATGTGAGGAGTGTGGGAAAGGCTTTGGTAGGAGCTTGAATCTTCGCCATCATCAAAGGGTCCACACGGGAGAGAAACCCTACAAGTGTGAGGAGTGTGGTAAGGCCTTCAGTCTCCCCTCCAATCTTCGAGTCCATCTCAGTGTCCACACTAGGGAGAAACTCTTTACGTGTGAGGAGTGTGGTAAGGGCTTCAGTCAGAGTGCACGTCTTCAAGCCCATCAAAGGCTCCACACCGGAGAAAAACCATACAGATGTGATACATGTGGGAAGGACTTCAGCCACCGCTCACGCCTTACGTGCCATCAGAAAGTCCACACTGGCAAAAAGCAATGAGAAATGTGTTACTTGTCAGAGTGCACATCTTCATTTCTTTCTGGAGTCCATGTGGCCATAAACCCTGTACACCTGTTAACAGTGGAAGGAAATTCTTCAGACTCAGAATTTTCCTGATCATTAAAATGGTGACACAGAACCAGAGAAACAATAGAACTCTTACTTGAGAGAGGAGTAGAAATTTGGCCCTCTTGGTAAGATTCAATTAATAGAAATTATATTTCAATGTGAATAATTCCTAGACAGTATGTGAAAGGATGTTTTCCATACACTGACTAATTGGGTTTTTTTTTTTTTAGTTTGTTTATTTTGGTTAGGGAGAGTTGCATTATTTTTCCACTAATTTTCCTTTTATGTTTAGAGCAATCAATAGTTTTACTAAATCTGGAAAGTTATTAAAAATGAATAAAATTGCTGACTAAAAATTCATGTAGCTAAGGACTTATAATATTGTTTCATATTGCATGTAAGGTTAAAAATTGAGGGATAGATTCCACAGAAATGAATCTTTGAATTTCAGAAGTAAATAAGAGGCCGGCACAGTAGCACAGTAGGTTAATCCTCCACCTGTGGTGCTGGCTTCCCATATGGGCGCCGTTTCTAGTCCCAGCTGCTCCTCTTCCGATCCAGGTCTCTGCTATGGCCTGGGAAAGCAGATTAAGATGGCTCATGCCCTTGGGCCTCAGCACCCACATGGGAGACCGGGAAAAAGCTCCTGGCTCCTGACTTTGGATTGGCACAGCTCTGGCCATTGTGGCCATTTGGGGAGTAAAACGACGGAAGGAAGACCTCTCTGTCTCTCTGTAACTCTACCTCTCAAATAAATGAATGAGATCTTAAAAATAAAAAGTAAGTATATTTATGTAATATAAAGTATGTCCATTGCATCCTTGTTTAATGGCAAGTATAGAAATAACCAGATTGCCAAAGTATTTGATGGTTTACTAATACTGGAATGCTATGGAAACATCACATGGGAGAAGGTAAATTTGTAGGAATTGAGGTTGGAAGATGTCAAGAATATATTGACTTTAAAAAGCACAAAAGAAATTTTTAAATTTAAAAAAAATGCAGGAAGATTTTACTAGTTATTTCCAAATTATGTGGCTTTTGCTTCATATATTTTTCCATTTAATCATTTTGAAAACATCATAAAAATGGAAAGTTATATAGAATCTCATACCTGCAGACACTCCAGGTATTCATGTGATTGAATCATTTTTTCCACATGCATGTTCACATGGCATATTGATACCTATGGGTACACATGAGTACTTTTACAAACCACATGAGTATATTAAAGATACCTTGTCCCTTACATGAAATAAATATGTTTCCCTAAGAGCAGGGAATATGTATACAACTACAAAACAGCATATTTGTGGAGGACCCAATATTCATGTATATTCATGTATCAATGAATGATGTATCAGTTGATGATGTTTGAATTGTAAGGTCTTCCAAACAATTTTCCTCATTCTCTGGCATTGGCACTTAAACCAAATGCAGTGTCCCAGTAGCTCATGAAGAAAACCACCTGATAGAAAAATGGGAAGATCAGCATGTGCATGTGACAACCCAGGAGTCCAGTACGTCTAGCTGATCGGAAGGATTGGCTCCTTGGAAAGTATAGTCAGGGAGCTCTGCTGGTGCCAACAATGCCACTTCTGTTTGCCTCATTCTCCTCTTGTACCTTCTCAGGGAGTTTGACAAAATTCTCACACCATCGTGGACCATGCCCTGTGGTGCTTCTACAAGGTCCAAGACATTTTAGGAGGAACTAACAAAACAGTTCAGGATAGTGGTTACAAAGAGAAACTAGTCTTTCTTGTTCACTTCAGCCGTTTGCTAGTTGAATAACCACAGGAAAGATGCCTAACCTCTCTGCCAACTTGCCTGTATCTCCAATGTTGATGATAACATCTTAGTTCCGTTATTAGGATAAAAAAGCTTATGCCATATGGGTGCCGGTTTGTGTCCCAGCTGTCCACTTCCAATCCAGCTCTCTGCTATGGCCTGGGAAAGCAGTAGAAGATGGTCCAAGTCCTTGGGCCCCTGCACCCATGTGGGAGACCTGGAGGAAGCTCCTGGCTCCTGGCTTCGGATTGGCTCAGCTCCAGCCATTGCAGCCATCTGGGGAGTGAACCAGCAGATGGAAGACCTCTCTCTCTCCCTCCCCTCCCCCCCGCCTCTCCTCTCTCTGTGTAACTCTGACTTTCAAGTAAATAAATAAATCTCTTAAAAAAAAAAAAAAACACCTAATTACCCCCACCCAGGGACCAAAGCTCCAGCATGGGTCGGGAGGATGTACTCAGACTAAAGCAGTGTATAATGCGTAGTTCATCTGCAGTACCATGAGCACTCACAGATGCTATTGCTCCATTTGTTTTGTATGAGAAAATTTAGATTTGTGGGATTAATTGCCTTCCCACAAGTTATAGTAAATGGTACAGCCTGTTCAACTCAGCCCTGTCTGAGCACTGGTTTGAGTCCCAACTGTTTGAGGCCAAATCCTTGGGCCTCTGCACCCACATGGGAGAGCGGGATGAAAGTCCAGGCTCCTGGTTTGCACCTGACTTTACTACCACTTGGGGAGTTAACAGCAGATGGAAAAAAATCTCTTCCTCCCTGCCTCTTTTTATTTTTTTTAAGATTTATTTTATTTACTTGAAAGAGTTACACAGAGAGGAGAGTAACAGAGAGAGGGATCTTCCATCTGCTGGTTGACTCTCCAGATGGCCGCAACAGCCAGAGCTATGCCGATCCGAAGCCAGGAGTCAGGAGCTTCTTGCAGGTCTCCCATATGGGTGCAGGGGCCCAAGGACGACTTCTACTGCTTTCCCAGGCCAGAGCAGAGAGCTGGATTGGGAGTGGAGCAGCCAGGACTTGAACCGGCGCCCATATGGGATGCCAGTGCTTCAGGCCAGGGTTTTAACCCACTGTGCCACAGCGCTGGCCCACACCCTGCCTCTTTGTAACTCTGTCTTTCAAGTTTCAAAAATGTGGCACTTGTCACCTAATTAAAAGCACCTCTTTAAACTGTAATTTTGAAATCCCCTAGAGAAAGGAATCTTTTTTAGGATGACTTTTTTGTTTGAAACAGTTACAGAGAGGCAGAGAGAGAGAGAGAAGTCTTCCATCTGCTGGTTCATTCTCCAAATGGCCAGAATTATGCTGATAAGGAGCCAGGAGCTTCAGGGGCCCAAGTATTTGAGCCTTCTGCTTTCCCAGGCCATAGAGAGCTGGATTGGAAGTGGAGCAGCCAGGACTGGAACCAGTGTGCATATGGAATGTCAGCACTGAAGAAAGAAGCTTTACCTGATAACGCATCTCTCTTCCTTTCAGAGGAAAGTACATCCTTCTTTGATGGCCACTTCTTTCCACTGTGGTCTCACCAAGATCCTTGATGTAAGACTTTTTTCTCTTTTTTTCTTTTTCTTTCTTTTTTTTTTTTCCAGAGTGTCTTGGTTTTCCATACCTGAAATGCTCTTATGAGCTTTTCAGCCAGACCAGAATGCCTTAAGGGCTGATTCTGAGGTCAGAGTGCTATTTATAGTGATTGTCATTCTATGAGTCTGCTGTGTGGGCTGCTTCCCATGTTGGAACATTCTCTCCTTTGTAATTCTATGATTGTTATTATCAGACATTCGATTTCATTTATATGATCCCTTTAATACTTAATCCTATCTATGTGATTAACACTTAATATGGTTGCTTTAACACTTAAGATGGCATTATTATCACCCAGAAGCTCTGTTGTTTTGTGCATGCACACTTAATTTGAGGTAGAGCGATTTCCTCTTTATCATTTATTTACTATCCCTCTTCTCTCTGCTTATATTCCTTGTTTTGATGTCTACTTTGCATGTTTTTAGTGTCACCAATCCAGCTTTCTTTTTGTTCATGTTTGCCTCATATTAAGACACCCAGTCAGCTTTCTTTTCATCATTCTTGCTTGTTTCTCCAGCCTGACAGTTCTACCTGGTAAGTGGTATGTTTATGTCATGTTGTATTTTATGTAGTTATAGATATGATCAGGTATACATCTGTTTTTAAGTTTTCTTTGTTACTTTCCCTCATTATACAGTTTTGATTAACTTGAAATTTTTATTTTAAAGATTTATTTGAAAGTCAGAGTTACACAGAGGAGAGGCAGAGAGAGAGAGAGAGAGAGAAAGAGAAAGTCTTCCATCAGATGGTTCACTCTCCAATTGGCTGCAATGGCTGCAGTTGCACCGATCTGAAGCCAGGAGCCAGGAGCTTCCTCCAGGTCTCCCACACAGGTGCAGGGGCCCAAGGACTTGGGCCATCTTGTATTGCTTTCCCAGGCCATAGCAGAGAGCTGGATTGGAAGTGGAGCATCTGGGACTCGAACCGGTGCCCATATGGGATGCTGGCGCTTCAGGCCAGGGCGTTAACCCACTGCACCACAGCACACAATTGGCCTGTTTCTACTTTATTGTTTTAGTAGTTACTATAGAGTTTGTAATATACATCTTTAATCACAAATTGTTTTTAAAAAGATTTATTTATTTACTTGAAAGAGAGAGAGATCCTCTGGTTCATTCCTCAAATGTCTACAATGTCAGGGCTGGACCAGGCTGAAGTCTAGAGCCAGCGGCTTCTTCCATATGGGTGTGGGGGCGGAAGGATGAGGACCATCTTCTGCTGCTTTCCCAGCCCATTAGCAGAGAGCTGAATTGGAAGTGGAGCATCCAGGATTTGAACCAGCGCCCATATGGGATGCTGGCATTGCAGATGGCGGCTTAATTCACTGCATCACAGCACTGGCCCTCCACACACTATCTTTAAATAACATATTCTACTTATGTACCCTAAATTTACTCCTCAAAACTTCTAGGCCGTTGTTTTCAAACATTTTTCTTTTGCTTGTGTTATAAAGCCGGACTATATTACTATTGTTTTTGCTGTAGAGAGCCAGTTCTCTCTCAGAACTCAATCTATAGCTGCTTCTGGAAACCATAGAGATGTAAATTTCTGTGCTGTGTATTCTTTCCACCTGAAGAGCTTCCTGTGCTGTTATGCTACTGGTCTGTTGCTAATGAATTCTCTCAGCTTTTGTTTGTCTTAAGAAGTTTTCATGGCTGGCACTACGGCTCACTTGGCTAATCTTCCACCTGCGGCACCGACACCCCGGGTTCTAGTCCCAGTTGGGGCGCCGGATTCTGTCCCGGTTGCTCCTCTTCCAGTCCAGCTCTCTGCTGTGGCCCGGGAAGGCAGTGGAGGATGGCCCAAGTGCTTGGGCCCTGCACCCCATGGGAGACCAGGAGAAGCACCTGGCTCCTGGCTTCGGATTAACGAGGTACACTGGCAGTAGTGGCCATTTGGGGGGTGAACCAACAGAAAAGGAAGACCTTTCTCTCTGTCTCTTTCTCTCTCACTGTCTAACTCTGTCCAAAAAAAAAAAAAAAGTTTGCATTCCATCTTCATTTTTGAAGTGTTTGAATACAATTTTGAAATTTTGGATACGAAATTTTTTTTTTTTCCTTTCTGCACTCCTACATTCCAAAAAGAATACAGGCAGGACCTGGATTAGGCCTGAGACCCTGGATCGATGCTCTTACCATTTCCTTATAGAAGATGTATTTAAAGAGTAGATGCTTTGGAGCCAGTGCTGTGGTGTAGCTGGTAGGGCCACTGCCTGCAGTGCTGGCATCCTGTGCGGGCGCCGGTTCAAGTCCCAGCCCCTCCACTTCCTATCCAGTTCCCTGCTAAAGGCCTGGGATGGGCAGTGGAGGATGACCCGAGTGCTTGGGCCCCGGCACCCACGTGTGAGACCTGGGGAAGCTCCTGGCTCCTGGCTTCAGTCTGGCCCGGCCCTGGCCATTGCAGCCATTTGGAGAATGGGCCAGTGGTTAGAGGATTTCTTTCTCCCTGTGCTGCCCCTCCCCCCACTCTGTGACTCTGACTTTCAAAATAAATAAAACTTAAAAAGAAAAAGAATGGACGCTTTGTTCACTTGCTTACACTCCCCTCTCCCGCTCGTATGCTTCTGTAGCTTGCTTCTCTTCACCTATGAGCATCGAGCACATTTTCTACCAATACGGAAACATATCAGGAGCCGATGCTGCAGCGTGGCAGGCGAGACGCCCCGCGCGGCCAGCATCCCACATGGGCGCCAGTTCGTGAGCTATCTAACTGCATGGTGTCCCAGGACCCAGAGGCAGCAGCTGTTAACCCATTTCCTCCCCAGGAATGCTTGGCTCGTGTCTCCTAAATAGGAGTTTGGATGGACACTTTAGAGCACCAGTGTTCCTCTAGATGCACTTGTGTTACTGTTTCTTTGGGAGAAATTTCTAGAATCAGTGCCAGAGCAAAGTATAATCACCTTGGGATGTGCTGTATCCCGCGCAGCTTTCTTCCCCAAAGTACATGAGACTGTTCCTTTGCCCGAGTCCTGTGAGAAATGGAAGCATCCAGAGCCCTAGGGCTGCTCCCGCCTTCCAGAAGAAAAATAAACCCTCGCTGGAGAAGGACACTGCAATGTCTGCCATGAAAGCCACAGTCAGAACCTGCAGGAAGGAGAGACGCAAGTGACCCAGAGCAAGACGGACAGAGTCTCAGATTCAAACAGCAAGGAGCTTTTCTTGGGGGCTGCAACGGGAGGCTCCGCAGCAGCCGGGTGAGGGACGGGCTGGGGAGCAGGGGGCTTGGCCAGGGCCTCGGCTGGACACGTGCTGTGACCTCACGGAGACGTGATAACGGGGTTCGGGGAGAAGCCCGGAGGCAGAACCCAGAAAACGCAACTCCTGCGCTGCAAGTCCTCTGGTCTAGGAGCCATCGGCGCTCGGCTCCTGCACACCCGCCCCGGGCAGCCCCTTCCTCCATCCCCGGCGCGTCTGGGGGAGGCTGGTCACGTGGAGCGGGGTGCGACCCCGTGAGACAGCCTCGGAGGCACGTGGGGAGGGGGCGGCGTGCACGAGAAAGCCCCCGGGACACAGAAATGGGGGCTTCCTGGGGGGACCGCGGCCAGAGCGGGGGAGCTGAGCCGCGGGGAGGGCGCTAGGGGGCGCCACAACACTGAGGCGCGCACAGCACGGTCCTCCTTGGGCCCACGGAGTTTCTCCCACCAAATACCCGGCCTCGTCCATCTCCACGAAGATGAGGCCGTGGGGGCGTCGGGTCAGCGCCTCGAAGGCGGGGCTCCGCAACCGCGGCCCCGACGGCGTCCTGGGCTCTCCGGCGCAGCGCCGGGCCCCTCGTGTCGTGTCCCTTGCTCCTCGCGGTCGCCCCCGGAGATGCCCACAGCCCGATGCCTGGAGGCCGCGAAGGCGCCGCCTCCCGTGGGCACGGGGAGGCCGCAGGTGTGGGCGCTGCGAGGCTCCGCCCACGGGGCGGGCGGCGCGGACCCAGGTGGGCCCAGGGCAGCTCCGGGGCGGATAAGAGGCGGCAGGTGCAGCGGCGCACACGCGGCGTCCGGGGGCGGAGGGGGTTCCGCCGTGGCCCCTCCGGCAGGAGCCAGCCCTGCCTCGACGGCCTGGACCCCGACCTCCCAGCCGCTCTGCGCTCCCGAGCCCCAGCAAGTTGGTGTTGATTTTTAGCTTCTAAATGCATGCATTTCTTTTTTAAGTGGCAGCCGTAGGAAACGCAGGATTCCTTGAGAGCCCCTCGTCTGTTTGTCGTTAGAGGAGCCCAGGGCGGAGCGAGGCGCAGGCAGAGCTGGGCTCAGGTCCAGCGCGCCTGTCTGCCGGCCCTGGGACCGGCGAGCCGCAGGCGCCACGCTGTCCTTGCTTACTGGGAACTGAACGCACCAGGCTGAGCCAAGGCTTTGCGTGGGTAAGCTACTCCAGAGAGGCTGTGTGGAAGTGGAACTGAAAAACAGGTTTATTTTATTTTAAAGATTTTATTTATTTGTTTGAGAGGTAGAGTTACAGACGGGGGGGGGGGGCAGAGGAGGGAGAGGGGAGGAGGGAGAGGGGGAGGGGGAGAGAGGGAGAGAGGTCTTCCACCCGCTGGTTCACTCCCCAAATGGCTGCTACGGCCGGCTCTGCGCCCATCCGAAGCCAGGAGCTTCTCCTGGTCTCCCATGGGGTGCAGGGCCCAAGCACTTGGGCCATCCTCCACTGCACTCCGGCCACAGCAGAGAGCTGGACTGGAAGAGCCGCAGCCGGGACTAGAACCGGCGCCCTTATGGGATGCCAGCAGAGGATTAACCCACTGCGCCATGGCACCGGCCCCTTTCAATATATATTTTAAGCTTCCATATAGGCTGGAACGTTCTGGTCTTTCTCTCATGGCTTCCTTTCCTCTCTTCTCCCAGTCCTGCCTTCGCAGGGCCCGCCCTTGGAGACTGGGGGAAGCAGCCATGGCCCAGGTGGGTTGCATTTCTTAGCTCATTTGGCTCATTTGGTACATCTGTTCTCCACCTGGAGGACAGTGAAGGGATATTTGGTATTTGTAAGGTGCCAGAGGTTTGTTTTTCCAATTAATTTTATTTTGGTCTCATTTTGGTTTCTCAAATGAACAAATTTCCACCCTGTTATTCTGCTTACAATCCCGCTGTTTAAAAACATGCATTCGTGACTGCACTGGCGATAACAGAAATCCTGTGGAATCGTGGGTAGTCTGTGGTACAGCTCCGTTGAGCTGTCACTCACAGCACGCAACCCACAAGCGAAGGAGAACGGGGCGCGGCTTCCTAGGCTCACGTCGTGGGCAGGTCCCGCACAGGCGAGTTCGCAAGACTTTTGTCACCTCCAAAAGCAGCCCTAACGCCTCTAGCTTTTCCCCTCTCCCCTCCAACCCTCATCCTGGGAGCCCCAAGTAATGAACGACCTGCTTTCTGGTTGGGGAGCTTTGCCTATTCAAGACAGTGGAATTGTGCGCAGTCTCCTGCGGCTTTCCCGCTTGGCATCCCATTCTGAAGGTTCGTTGATCGGTTTGGGAGACTGTGTCACTGTGGCGCTCCCCGTGTGGCTGAGTGCTGCATGCGTGCGGAATATCTTATTTGCTCAGCAGTTGACGAGAGTTTAGGTTGCTTCCGCCTTTCACGGTTACATTCCGTGCTGCTATGGATACTCGTACACACTGTTGCCTGGACAAGTATCTGCGTTTCTCTTAGGGATGTGTGTGCCCAAGCGTGGATTGCCGCTTCATCGGTTAACGATATGTCTGATCCCTGGAGGGCTGCCGGATTGTGGCCAACGCGGTGGCACCATTTTACACTGCCGCTAGCTGGGGAGGGTGGCTCGTTTCTTCACCTGCTTGTCGACACTTGCTGTTATCTGATGTCTGTTTTTAGTCTGTTCATCCTAGTAGGTGTAAAGTGGTATCTCACAGGAGTTTTATTTGTCCAATGACTAACATACTCATTTTAAAGGTTGCTTTATTTGAAAATCAAGGTTACACAGAGAGGGAGGGAGGTCTGTTTTCCATCTGTTGGTTCACTCCCTGATTGGGTGCAATGGCTGGAGCTGTGCTGATCTGAAGCCAGGAGCTTCCTCCAGGTCTCCCACTTGGGTGCAGGGGCCCAAGGACTTGGGCCATCTTCTCTTGCTTTCCCAGGCCACAGCAGACAGCTGGATCAGAAGTGGAGCAGCTGGGACTTGAACC
>CM027395.1:7038764-7048879 GCA_015711505.1 Sylvilagus bachmani | reverse complement strand
ACTGCACTCCGGCCACAGCAGAGAGCTGGACTGGAAGAGCCGCAGCCGGGACTAGAACCAGCGCCCTTATGGGATGCCAGCAGAGGATTAACCCACTGCGCCATGGCACCGGCCCCTTTCAATATATATTTTAAGCTTCCATATAGGCTGGAACGTTCTGGTCTTTCTCTCATGGCTTCCTTTCCTCTCTCCTCCCAGTCCTGCCTTCGCAGGGCCCGCCCTTGGAGACTGGGGGAAGCAGCCATGGCCCAGGTGGGTTGCATTTCTTAGCTCATTTGGCTCATTTGGTACATCTGTTCTCCACCTCCTGGAGGACAGTGAAGGGGTATTTGGTATTTGTAAGGTGCCAGAGGTTTGTTTTTCCAATTAATTTTATTTTGGTCTCATTTTGGTTTCTCAAATGAGAACAAATTTCCACCTTGTTATTCTGCGTACAATCCCGCTGTTTAAAAACATGCATTCGTGACTGCACTGGCGATAACAGAAATCCTGTGGAATCGTGGGTAGCCTGTGGTACAGCTCCGCTGAGCTGTCGCTCACAGCACGCAACCCACAAGCGAAGGAGAACGGGGCGCGGCTTCCTAGGCTCACGTCGTGGGCAGGTCCCGCACAGGCGAGTTCGCAAGATTTTGTCACCTCCAAAAGCAGCCCTAACGCCTCTAGCTTTTCCCCTCTCCAACCCTCATCCTGGGAGCCCCAAGTAATGAACGACCTGCTTTCTGGTTGGGGAGCTTTGCCTATTCAAGACAGTGGAATTGTGCGCGGTCTCCTGCGGCTTTCCCGCTTGGCATCCTGTTCTGAAGGCTCATTGATCGGTTTGGGAGACTGTGTCACTGTGGCGCTCCCCATGTGGCTGAGCGCTGCATGCGTGCGGAATATCTTATTTGCTCAGCAGTTGAAGAGTTTAGGTTGCTTTCGCCTTTCACGGTTACATTCTGTGCTGCTATGGATACTCGTACACGCTGTTGCCTGGACAAGTATCTGCGTTTCTCTTAGGGATGTGTGTGCCCAAGCATGGATTGCCGCTTCATCGGTTAAAGATATGTCTGATCCCTGGAGGGCTGCCGGATTGTGGCCAACGCGGTGGCACCCTTTTACACTGCCGCTAGCTGGGGAGGGTGGCTCGTTTCTTCACCTGCTTGTCGACACTTGCTGTTATCTGATGTCTGTTTTTAGTCTGTTCATCCTAGTAGGTGTAAAGTGGTATCTCACAGGAGTTCGGTTTTTATTTGTCCAATGATTAACATACTCATTTTAAAGGTTGCTTTATTTATTTGAAAGTCAAGGTTACACAGAGAGAGAAGGAGAGGCAGAGAGAGAGGGAGGGAGGTCTGTTTTCTATCTGCTGGTTCACTCCCTGATTGGGTGCAACGGCCGGAGCTGTGCTGATCTGGAGCCAGGAGTCTCCCACACAGGTGCAGGGGCCCAAGGACTTGGGCCATCTTCTACTGCTTTCCCAGGCCACAGCAGACAGCTGGATCAGAAGTGGAGCATCTGGGACTTGAACCGGTGCCCATATGGGATGCTGGCACTGCAGGTAGTGGCTTTACCTGCTATGCCACAGTGCCGGCCCCAAATATGCTCATTTAAAAAAATGATTTATTAGGGCTGGCGCTGTGGTGCAGTGGGTTAAAGCCCTGGCCTGAAGCACCAGCATCCCATGTGGGCACCGGTTCAAGTCCCAGCTGCTCCACTTCCAATCCAGCTCTCTGCCGTGGCCTGGAAAAGCAGTAGAAGATGGCCCAAGTCCTTGGGCCCCTGCACCCACGTGGGAGACCTGGAGGAAGCTCCTGGTTCCTGGCTTTGGGTCAGTGCAGTTCTGGCCGTTGTGGCCATGTGGGGAGTGAAACAGTGGATGGAAGACCTACCTCTCTCTGTAACTGTCTTTCAAATAAAAATCTTTTTAAAATGATTTATTTATTTGAAAGGTAGAGTTATAGAGAGATGGGGGGAGGAAGAGAATGAAAGAGAGAGAGAGAATTTCTTCCCTCCAATGATTCACTCCCCAGGTGGCTACAACAGCCAGGAGCTTCATTCGGGTCTCCCACGTGGGTGCAGGGGCCCAAGGACTTGGGCCATCTTCTGCTTTCCCAGGCCACGGCAGAGAGCTGGATTGGAAGTGGAGAGCCAGGACGTGTGGGATGCCGGCATTGCAGGCGGTGGCTTTACCAGCCATGCCTCGGTGCCTGCCCCTCACGTACTCATTTTTAAAGTGAGTTATGTGACTTTAGATGATCAAATTTGTGTTTATATGTTCTAGATATGAGTGCCATCAGACACACGATGTGTGGGTATGTTCTCCTGTGTTCTTCATGTTCTTCATGGTGTCCTGTGCACAACGTCTTTTTTCTTTAAGATTTATTTATTCATTTGAAAGGCAGAGTTACAGAAAGGCGGGGGGGGGGGGGAGGTCTTCCCAACGCTGGTTCACTCCCCACATGGCTGCAATGGCTGGAGCTAAGTCAATCTGTAGCCAGGAGCTTCTTCCGGGTCTCCCACATGGGTGCAGGGGCCCAAGCCCTTAGGCCGTCCTCCACTGCTGTCCCAGGCCACAGCAGGGAGCTGGGTCGGAAGTGGAGCAGCCAGACATGCACTGGCGCATGGCGACACTGCAGGCGGCGGCTTTCCCTGCGGGCTACAAAGCTGGCCCTGAAGGGGGCCTATGTCAGCAAACAGCACGTTGTCTTAGTACTGTAGCTTTGTAACGTGATGTAACAGCTCCCAAAGCAGTCCTCCGTTTTAGTTCTTTTACACCATCTTGACTACACTTAGCCCTCAGCTTTTACACAAAGTTTTTATAACCATTGCATCAATTTCCAGAAAAATGCTGAGATTATGATATTTGCGCTGATACTGTAGATAAATTTGGGAAGGAATATTAACGTAGTTAAAGCATTGAAATTTCTGTCCATAAATACATGACTTAATTTCAAATATTTCCTCTGAATATGCAGAAAAGCAAAAGCAGATTATCATCTAATAATATTAATATATAATAAATTACAGTATTCATATAAATAACACTAATAATTATTAATGCTGATAATATGAATTATTATAGTATATAATATTAATATATTATATATAATGTCATATTATGATATAATATGATACATTTTAATATTATAATCCTTAAAAGGATTAAATGACCCAGACCACCACATACAGAAATTAAAAGCGTTCAAAGATCTAAATTTAAGAGCTAAAACCATAAAATCTTGGATGAATTCATGGGTGTAAGTCTTCATGACCTTGAAACATGCAGTGGTTTCTTACATGTGACTTAAAATGACAAGGAATAATAAATAATAATAAAAAGAAATTGAACTTTGTCAAAATTTGAAACCTTTGTGCACCAGTGGACACAATCAAAGTGAAGACACAGACAGAATGGGAGGATGTAGTTGTAAAGGGACCTGCTCCTAGACTGTAGAAAGAACTGATTCAGTGCCATAATAAAAGTCCAATTAAACAAGGGGCCCAAGGATCAGAGCCAGGAGCTTCCTCCAGGTCTCCCACTTGGGTGCAGGGGCCCAAGCACTTGGGCCATCTTCTGCTGCTTTCCCAGGCCACAGCAGAGAGCTGGATCGGAAGAGGAGCAGCTGGGACTGTAACCGGCGCCCACATGGGATGCCGGCACCGCAGGTGGTGGCTTTACCCGCTACGCCACAGCGCCGGCCTCTGCCCAGCATCTTAGACTCTGCAGCCCAGTGTACACATTGTGCTGCGCTTTATTCTCCGATCTGAGGCCACACATTTACGCCTCTGTGTTCTTAGCTCTTTATAATTCTAGTTTTTACCTTTGGAACTTCGATCGGTTGTGGAGTCATTTTGCACGCCTCATCCGTGGCCCGCCTCATCGTCTCTGCCCGTGGCTGTGGACTTGGACGGCACGTTGACCGCTCTGGCTGGGCGGGCTCAGCCCTGCTGTGGAAGCTGAGGTGCCCAGAGCCGCGTACTCTCTGCTTGGACACTCGTTCCACTTCAGGGATGCACAGATCCGTTCTGAGGCCGCCGTCTGGGTTCCCACCGCGTGTGGAGCGTCCGAAATCGGGAGGTGCGAACGCTCAGCTTCCCGTCGGTCCTCTGGTGATGCTTTTCAAGTCCCTGCACTGCCTTCCGAGTACTGCACGTGCACGTCCGTAGTGGGAGTCCCGTGGTCACCCACGCGCCTTCTGATTTTCCTTTCGAGGGCAACTTTACCTGCGTTGAAAGGATCAGATGCTAAGTGACGTGGTCAGTGAGCTGCAAAAGCTGAAGAGCGCCCCCTCCCGTCCCTTAATCTCCTACCGGGAGGAGAGCGCCCCCTCCCGTCCCTTACCTTGACGCGGGCCTCTGGGCTGTGTGTCCCCTCTGCAGCACCGGCCTGCCTGTCGCCTTGACTTACTAGGGCGCCTCCCGCACTCTGGATGCGAGTCCCTTACCAGACTTTGTATTGCATAACTCTAGTTTCTCAGCGCCTGGCTGAACTGTTACATTTTAAAACAACGTCTTGGCCAGTGATGTGGCTTAATAGGCTAATCCTCTGCCTGCAGCGCCGGCACACCAGGTTCTAGTCCCGGTCCGGGTGCCAGATTCTGTCCTGGTTGCTCCTCTTCCAGGCCAGCTCTCTGCTGTGGCCAGGGAGTGCAGTGGAGGATGGCCCAAGTGCTTGGGAGACCAGGAGAAGCACCTAGCTCCTGCCATCGGATAAGCGTGGTGCCCCAGCCGCAGCGCGCCAGCCACGGTGGCCATTGGAGGGTGAACCAAGGGCAAAAGGAAGACCTTTCTCTGTCTCTCTATCACTGTCCACTCTGCCTGTCAAAAAAAAAAAGCGTATTTAGAAGACTTTTTAGGGGCTGGCGCTGTGGCATAGTGGGTTAATGTCCTGGTCTGACATGCCAGCATCCCATATGGGCGCTAGTTTGAGTCCTGGCTGCTCCACTTTTGATCCAGCTCTCTGCTGTGGCCTGGGAAAGCAGTAGAAGATGGCCCAAGTCCTTGGGACCCTGCACCCGTGTGGGAAACCCGGAAGAAGCTCCTGGCTTTGGATCGGCGCAGCTCCAGCCGTCACAACCATCTGGGGAGTGAACCAGCAGAGAGAAGATCTCTCTGTCTCTCCCTCTTTCTAACTCTTTCAAATTAAAAAAAAACTTTTTAAGTGAAACCAAATTTTTTAAAAGATTTATTTATTTATTTGAAAGAGTTACACAGAGGGAGAGGGAGAGGGAGAGGGAGAGGGAGAGGGAGAGGGAGGGAGGAGGGGGTCTTCCATCTGCTGGTTCACTCCCCAAATGGCTGCAATGGCTGGAGCTGCGCTGATCCAGAGCCAGGAGCCAGGAGCTTCCTCTAGGTCTCCCAGGTGGGTTCAGGGGCCCAAGGACTTGGGCCATCTTCTGCTTTCCCAGGCCATAACAGAGAGCTGGATCGGAAATAGAACAGCCGGGTCTCGAACCAGTGCCCATATGGGATGCTGGCGCTTCAGACAGGGTGTTAACCTGTGCCACAGCGCCAGCCCCTAAGTGAAACCAGATTTATCAGATCCTTCTTGATTCTGTGTCCAGTGTAAGAAACGTCTGACGTGATCCAGAAGACGTTCAGTGGAAGTCTGCCAGCTCTAGGCTCCCATTCAGGCCTCTGAGACGTTGTGAGCAAACCTGCAAATGTGGGCGGTCTTCAGAAATGTCATGGAAAATGCATGTTAGGAAAAGCTATGCCTTAGCTGTATTGATCTGTTAAAAACAAAGAACAAATGAAAATAGGTAACAGATTATAGCAAACAAGAAACTTTCCTTCAAAAGGAGAAAAATGATACATGGTTTTCAAAAGTTTTTTTGTGCCAAAATAAATGTGTTTCAGTTCCCTCTTTGGCCAACTTTTGGACGTGTCCTGTTCGGTGTCTTGGGCGTGTCCTGTACGGCGTCAAGCAGGGGCCAAGGTTCCTTTATGCCAACACCAGGTTCTCAGTGATGCTGCTGTGTCTGTGGGAGGCTGCCCTTCGCCATCGCTCCATCTTGGCAGCTGTGAGAGCTCCACGGGGCGCGTGGGCCCTGACTCTGTCCCGCTGAGCTGTGTGTGCGCCGTGAGGACACACGCTGCCCTGACTGCTGAGTTTGGAGTGCACAGTAGGAATTCTCTCCTGTTCTGACATCGCTCAGGCCACGCTAACCTTCCACTGTTGCCCCATGTGTTCTAGACCACGTCAGGGCCTACAGAGAATCCGGATGGGATTCGCATGGGGATGGCGCTGAGCGCACAGATCAATCTGGGGAGAACTGACCGACATTTACAAATACTGCATGTTATATATATATTTACAATCATTTATGAACAGCTGGTCTCCTTCAAGTTCTTTCAGTGTATTACATAACATGAAAATCTGGCACATGTGTTTAGATTTACCCCTATTTTATGTGTCCGTAGTAAGTAATCCTTTTACAAAATCTCATGTATGGGAATACGCTTGCGCTTTGCACCGGGCCTCCTGCCCGGTGGTGTTTGCGGGACTTCGCGGCTCGGCCGGTACTAGATCCTTTGGCGTTTCCGGTGAGGCTGTGCCGGCCGGGGCTCTGGCTCTGGCGGCACCGAAGCTGCAGCAGCCGTGTCGTGTGCGCCAGACGCGCTGGCCCCAGCGAGCTGGACGGGATGCTGGAGTCCTGCCCCTCTTCCCTCTCCCGCCCCGCGCTTCCCCTTCCCCGGGAGGAATCTCTCTTCCCAGAGGAAAGATTTTAAATAGAAACCAGCCAGCCGCAGCCACCTCCCCCAGTGAGTTGCCACACTTGGGGCTGCTAGGTGCCGGCTCTGTCACCCCAGGATGGTGACGGGCCACTCTAAAGGCCTGAGCCCACTGAAGGGGCTCGCAGGGCCCAATCCTAAACCTGCTCGCCCTGCTCGGGTGTTTACTCCCATAGAAACCACAAGAAACGCCCTTGCAGTACCCCCCTCCCCCAGCCTCCGACCCTAGTGCAGCCCTGGGTCCTGCCCCGTCCTCTCCTCCGTGGCGCACCATGACCCTCTGCTTGAACGCAGTGAGCAGGGCTGGCGCTGTGGTGCAGTAGGCTAAGGCCACCGCCTGCAATGCCAGCATCCCATATAGGCACCGGTTCCAGTCCTGGCTGCTCCACTTCCCATCCAGCTCTCTGCTACGGCCTGGGAAAGCAGTAGAAGATGGCCCAAGTCCTTGGGCCCCTGCACCCATGTGGGAGACCGGGAAGAACTCATGGCTCCTGGCTTCCGATCAGCACAGCTCCAGTCGGTGCAGCCATCAGGGTTATGAACCTGCGGATGGGAGATTCTCTTCCTCTTTCCCTCTCTCTCTCCCCCTCTCTGTAGCTCTGCCTCTCAAATAAATAAATTAACAACAAATGGTGAGCAATAAACCATCCTTTAAAAAATTATTTATTTGAAAGGCAGAACTAGAGACAGATCTTCTATCTGCTGGTTCATCCCCAAATGGCCGCAATGGCTGGAGCTGGGCTGATCCAATGCTAGCCGCTTCATCTGGGTCTCCCATGTGGGTGCAGCGGCACAGGCATTTGTCTGCCTTTGTGTCTGGTGTATTTCACTTACGGCGTCCAGCTCCCACCATCCACGCGGTGCAGATGGCAGGATTTTGCTCCTTTCTCGGGCGCGTTGGCTGTCGACGGTGCACGTACCCCGCGTTCTCTTCGTCCTCTCATCTGCTGGCGGCCACCTCAGTACCGCAGCCACTGCGGATGAGCTGTGCTCCCACAAGCATGCGCGTTCCGGGACCTCCAGACCTGCTGATTTCGTTTCCCTGGGATACACCCCCACCAGGGAAGGCTTGGATCAAAGGGCGGGTCCATTTTTGACTTCTGGAGGACCTCCCTCTTGTTTCCCGCGATGACTGTACTAACGTGGGTTCTCATCCGCACTGTCTCCGTGTTGTCACCTCTCCACCTCCTTGCGACATTTCTTTGTTCTAGATTACAGCCATTCTGATGGGATGCCGTCTCACCCTGGTTCGGACTTGAATCTTCCTTTAGTTGTGCTGACGTTTTTTTCAGAGCCTTGTCGGCCATGTGTGTATCTATTCAGATCCTCTTCCCACTTTATAACTGAATGTGGTCGGTCCTTTTTTTTTGGCTGTTGAGTTTTTGAGCCCTGCGTACATCCGGGTGTAATCCCTTCTCGGATGAGTCGTTTGTAGATCTTCTCTCGCCTTCTGTAGACGGTGACTTCGCTCTGTTGTTTCTTGGCTCCGCAGAAGCTGTGGATTGTGTGACCATTGGTCGGTTTCATCTCGGTTGTCCGTGTTTTTTACATTCTTGTCCCCAAACTCCTTGCCCAGGGCAATGTCATGGAGCGTTTCCACTGTGCTTTCTTCTAGTTGTGTTACAGTTTGAGATTTCCCATTTAAATCCTTGGTCCATTTTTTAAAGGAAGATTGATTTATTTATTTGAGAGGCAGAGTTACAGAGAGGCAGTGGCAGAGAGAGAGAGAGAGGTCTTCCATCTGCTGGTTCACTCCCCAAGTGGCTGCAATGGCTGGAGCTGCGCCGATCTGAAGCCAGGAGCCAGGAGCTTCTTCCGCATCTCCCACGTGGGTGCAGGGGCCCAAGCACTTGGGCCATCTTCCACTGCTTTCCCAGGTCATAGCAGAGAGCTGGGTCGGAAGTGGAGCAGCTGGGACTCGAACTGGCACCCATATGGGATGCCGACACTGCAGGCGATGGCTTCACCCGCTACGCCACAGCGCCGGCCCCCTTGGCCCATTTTTGAGTTGGTTTCTGCATAGGAGAGGTGGGATTCTGTTGTCATTATACGTGTGGACACAGTTTTCCCAGTGACATTTACGGGAGAGAGGATCCTTCTCAGATTTGTATCCTTGGTGCCTCGGTCAAAAGTCATTTGGCTGTAAGGGTGTGGCTTTATCCATTCTGTTCTGGGGATCTGTGTGTGTTCCTGTGCCTGCGCCGTGCTGTTCGTGTTACTATAGTTTTGTCAGATATCTTGGAGTCAGGTACAGTGATGCTGCCAACATCACTCATTTTGTTCAGGATTTCTTTGGTTATGTGGGGATTTCTGCAGCTCCATGTGACTGTCGGCGTGTTTCTATTGCATGTTTCCCTGTATGTGAGACTGCTATTTGGTACGGATTGCCATTTTCACAGCATCAGTGCTTCCGGCCTGTAAACATGGACTTGCTTTTTTGTTTTTGCTTCAATTCGTTCCATCAGGAGCTCAGAACTTTTTTATTGTGGAGATCGTTCACCTCCTGTTTTAATTTATTCCTAAGAGATCGTTCACCTCCTGTTTTAATTTATTCCTAAGTATTTTTTCCATAGATATTGTAAATAGGATTGCTTTAACTTACTTTCAGCTAGTTCCCGATTACTGACTTGTGTGCTCATGTGTTGATTTTTGTGTCCTGCAACTGCAGTGAGTCCATGTATCCTAACAGGTGTGTGGTGAGGGCGTTACGATGCACACACACAGACACACACGTGCGCATGCACGCACACATGCACACACACACACACACATACACATACATATACACGCACATGACCAGGTCATCTGAATACAAAGACCACTTCCTCCTTTCCAATCTGGATTCTCCGTAGGGTTTTATTCTCTTTTCTCTGCTGAACGGCTCCAGCCAGGACTTCCAGGCACCTGGTAAAGAGCAATGTGAAAGCGGACATCCTCATCTCATTGCAGATCTTAGAGGAAAAGCGTTCGACATCTCTCCAGGCCGCACGACGCTGGCTGTGGGTTTGTCACGTGTGGCGTTTGTTGTGTGGAGGCACTCTTCCTCTTCACCTAATTTGAAGGGTTTCTTTTTTTCTTTTTTCTTTTTTGTTTTTTTTTTTGACAGGCAGAGTGGACAGTGAGAGAGAGAGACAGAGAGAAAGGTCTTCCTTTTGCCGTTGGTTCACCCTCCAATGGCCGCCGTGGCCGGCGCACTGCGCTGATCCGATGGCAGGAGCCAGGTGCTTCTCCTGGTCTCCCATGGGGTGCAGGGCCCAAGCACTTGGGCCATCCTCCACTGCACTCCCGGGCCACAGCAGAGAGCTGGCCTGGAAGAGGGGCAACCGGGACAGAATCCGGCGCCCCAACCGGGACTAGAACCCGGTGTGCCGGCGCCGCAAGGCGGAGGATTAGCCTGTTGA
>CM027395.1:7016478-7038264 GCA_015711505.1 Sylvilagus bachmani | reverse complement strand
GCCTGGGAGGGCAGTGGAGGATGGCCCAAGTGCTTGGGCCCTGCACCCGCATGGGAGACCAGGAGGAAACACCTGGCTCCTGGCTTTAGATCAGCGCGGTGCGCCGGTTGCAGCATGACGGCCGCAGCGGCCATTGTGGGGTGAACCAGTGGAAAAAGGAAGACCTTTCTCTCTGTCTCTCTCAATGTCTAACTCTGCCTGTCCGGGAAAAAAAAAAAGCGCCTGCTCTCTCTCAGCTTGTTACAAGGATGCTGTTGCAGGTGATTGGGGAGAGGGAAACATGCCCCCACCCCCCCTTTTCCTCCTCTAGTTTGGCAGGTGCACTGTCCCCACAGAGCTCCTCCTGCATCTTTACCGCCAGTGGCTTGGGCTGCTTGGTCTGGTCTCACCTCACTCTCCAAAGCCAGTGCTGAGGCTCTTGGCTGCTGGGTCCTGAGTTGTGCGCGTCCACACCCTCCACACAGGTCCACAGTGTGCCTCTAACTTGCATGAGTTTCCTCCCTAACTCTTCCCTGAGACTGCACTCTATACTTTTTAAACTATCTTCTCCTAGACTAGAGCAGTGATCTCCCTCCCTATTCTGCCATCTTAATCCCCAGTCTCCCCGATACTGATTCTTGTATTTTGATTTTCGTATCCTGCAACTTTATTGAATCAGTTTTAAAGGATTTTGGATGGAGCCTGGGTTTTCCTGTATAAAAGGAATCATGTTATCTGCAAACAGGAAAGACTTGATTTCCTGCTTTCCTATTTGGATGTCCTTCTTTTCTTCTCTGGTCTAATTGCTCTGGATAAGATCGCCAGTTCTACATTGAATGAGAATGCTGAAAATGGACGTCCTTGTCTTTGGTTTCAAGTCTCAGCTTTTCCCTGTTCAACTTCAAGCTGCTTGTGGGTTTTTTACATACAGATTGTATCATATTAAGGCACATTCCTTGTATACCTAACTTTAAAAAATATTTATTTGAAAGGCAGAGAGAGAGAGAGAGGGGAAGGAGATAGAATGAGCGAGCTTCCATCTGCTGGTTCGCTCCCCAGATGACCACAATGGCTGGAGCTGTGCCGGACTGAAGCCGGGAGCTGCTGCTTCCAGGTCTCCCACGTGGTGCTGTGGCTCAAGTTCTTGAGCCATCCTTTTCTGCTTTCCCAGGCACATTGTTAGGGAACTATATCAGAAGTAAAGTAGCTAGGTGCTGTGGTGTAATGGGTAAAGCCGCCGCCTGCAGTGCTGGCATCCCATATAGGCGCTGCTTCAAGACCCGGCTGCTCCTCTTCTGATCCAGCTCTCTGCTGTGGCCTGGGAAAGCAGTAGAAGATGGCCCAAGTCCTTGGGCCCCTGAACCCATGTGGGAGACCCGGAGGAGGCTCCTGGCTTTGGATCGGCACAGCTCCTGCCATTGCGGCCAACTGGGGAGTGAACCAGCAGATGGAAGACCTCTCTCTCCCTCTCCTTCTCTCTCTGTATAACTCCGACTTTCAAATCAAAATTTAAAAAGTGGAGCAGCCAGGATTTGAACTGGTGTCCATATGGGATGCCAGTATTGTAGGCAGCAGCTTAATCCATTACATTGCAGTGCCAGTTCTATGTACCTAATTTATTTAAGGTTGTATTTTGTTTGTTTTTAGCATGACAAGATACTGAAATTTACCAAATGCTTTTCTCCATCTGCTGAGTTGCTTTTTGTTTCCGTTCTGTTGCTGTGATAGTACATTTATTTGGGTATGTTGAACCATCCTTGCACCCCTGGGATAAATCCCATTTGATCAGGATGTAGAATTCTTGTGATGCGGTTTTCTAGTATTTTCTTAGGAATTTTGCACTTATGTTCATCCGGATGTCAGTCTAGTTTTTTCTTGTCTCCTTGTCTGGTTTTGGCATAAAGGTAAGGCTGCCTTCGTTAAGTTCAGGGGCGGGCTGACAAGGTCACAGCAGAAGGGTGTCTCAGCGAGGCGAGAGGACAGCTGCGGCCCTCCTGGTGGTTTTAGGTTTGCTGGGAACTGCACTCTGCGTAAGAAAGCCGGAGCTTCCTGGTGGTCCCGCTAATGATCGCTGTATTCCTAATTTCAGGGAAGAGCGCTTAGTCCCACAATCCCCAAAATGTCCGTTGCCTTGTAGGATTTTAGTCGAGCAGAATGTTGGTGTGGGAGAGGGGGTTGATGCTTTACGTACAGTTGAGCTGTTTGTGGGAAAGAATTAAAAGGCAACAGGCTCCCTGGTGTATACGTCCCACTAGATAAATGTTATTCAAGCTTTAATTCAACATATGCTACAAATACTACAATGTTAGGATGCCAAACTGTAGACTAGATCTCCGTGAACCATTAGATAAGTGCAATAAAGAAATTGAGTTACAGAACTGCAAAAGAGGGGGTACATTTAAAGAAAGGCCTGCTTTGAACTTGGGGCTTCTAGGAAAGATGAGATCAGGAAGGTAACACTCTAGCCTGTGTAGCCATTTTCTGCGTGGCTCCACAGCTCTCCAGGCCTTGGCTTGTGTGGGCAGCCCATTCTCTCTCTCCTGTCTGTGATAGTGACCCATGCTCTGAACATGCCCTTGAAAAATCAAAGAAATTGTAACTGGTTGTAAACACAGAACCTAAAGGCAACGTAAAATACAAGGTGAGTGGTTCTAAGAAAATGGACAACAGACTTGTTATTGTGAGGAAAATCATTACGTGACTTATGATACAAAACCCAAGTCTGGTGCTCGGGAGCCAGAGCCATGCCTTCAGCCTTGCTGTGAGTGTCTCTCATTTCTTCCTGTGCCGACCCCTCCCGCACCTTTGGGAACCCTGGACCGGCTGGAGCTGGACTCGGGCAGTGTTGGTTCTTCTGAAGTTTAATAAAACTCTAAAGTGAGGGCCGGTGCTGGGGCACAGTGGGTTAAGCTGCCGTGTGCAGCACCAGCATCCTGTGTAGGCGCCAGTTTGAGTCCCGGCTGCTCCACTTCCCATCCAGCTCCCTGCTGATGCGCCTTGTAAAGCAGTGGAGGATGGCCCGAGTGGTTGGGGCTCCTGTCACTCAAGTGGAAAATGTGGAGGAAGCTGTAGCGCCCGGCTTCAGCCTGGCCCAGCTTTAGCTGTTGTGGCCATTTAGGGAGTGAACCACCAGTGGAAGATCTCTCTCTAATCTCTCTTCCTCTCTAACTCTGACTTTCAAATAAAGTAAATCTTAAAAAAAATTCAGGCCGGCGCTGCAGCTCACTAGGCTAATCTTCCACCTGTGGCTCCAGCACCCCGGGTTCTAGTCCTGGTCGGGGCGCCGGATTCTGTCCCGGTTGCCCCTCTTCCAGGCCAGCCCTCTGCTGTGGCCCGGGAGTGCAGTGGAGGATGGCCCAGGTCCTTGGACCCTGCACCCCATGGGAGACCAGGAGAAGCACCTGGCTCCTGGCTCCTGGCTTCAGATTGGTGCAGCGCCGGCCGTAGCGGCCATTTGTGGGGTGAACCAACAGAAGGAAGACCTCTGTCTGTCTGTCTGTCTCTCTCTCACTGTCTAAATCTGCTTGTCAAAAAATTCAGAAGTGAAGCTACCAAGTCTTCGTCTTGTCTTTGCTGATTCTGTCCGTCTGCTATTGGTCTTTTCAGGCTTCCTGTGTCTTCATGGTTCAGTTTCGGTAGGATCACGTGCTTGGAAAAGAGCCCACGTCTGCCGGGTTGTACGATTCGCTAGTGTGTAAGTATTCAGAACAGTCGCCAGCGATGCTGTGTGCTTCTGTGGTGACAGGTTTAACGTGTCTTAGTCTCTGGTTGCGCTCGTGTCGTCTCTTTTTATTGGTTAGTCTAGCTAAACAAACATTTAAAATTGTTGCTTTTTGTCTATTTCCTTTATTTTTGTTTTGATATTTATAATTTTTTAATTTTGGGTTCGGTTTGATGCTTTCCTAGTTGCTTTAGATGCATTGTTAGGTTGTTTCTGTGAAATGTTTGTATTTTTTAAAAATAGGTGCTTATTGTTATAAACCTCCTTTGTAGTACTGCTCTTGCTGAATCCCGTTGGTTTTGGTACATTGTTTCCATTCTCATTTGTTTCAATAAATACTTAGATTTTTTTCTTGGTATTTATTCCCTAACAAGTTCATTTTTAAAAAACTAATATAATAAATATAAATTTTTGAAAGTACAGCTTTTGGATTATAGCAGTCCCCCCCCCCCCCATAACCACCCTCCCACCCACAAACCATCCCATCTCCTACTCCCTCTCCCATCTATTCTTCATTAAGATTCATTTTTGTCTTTATATACAGAAGATCAACTTAGTATACTAAGTAAAGATGTCAACAGTTTGCGCCCACACAGACACACAAAGTATAAAGTACTGTTTGAAGACTAGTTTTACCGTTAATTCTCATAGTACAACACATTAAGGACAGAGATCCTACATAGGGAGTAAGTGCACAGTGACTCCTGTTGTTGACTTAACAATTGACACTCTTATTTATGACGTCAGTAATCACCTGAGGCTCTTGTCATGAGCTGCCAAGGCTACGGAAGCCTGACAAGTTCATTTTTCAAGAGCACGTTGACTTTGTACATTTTTGCCTTCTCCATGTTTTCTACTTTTATTTCATTGTGATCAGAGAAGTTGCATGAAATGATTTGACTTTGAATTCTGAGACTTGCTTTCTGGCCTGACGTGTGGTCCATCCTCAAGTGAATTACACTTTTGTGTGGTTTTAACCTTTGTTCCTGGATGGAGGACTGTCCCGCACGTCGTGTGAGGCTGGTCCGGGGGGATGAGTGCCCTTGAGTTTTGCTCA
Source organism: Sylvilagus bachmani (assembly GCA_015711505.1). Classification (NCBI taxonomy): domain Eukaryota; kingdom Metazoa; phylum Chordata; class Mammalia; order Lagomorpha; family Leporidae; genus Sylvilagus; species Sylvilagus bachmani. The sequence goes on along the minus strand of CM027395.1, from coordinate 7,033,507 downwards.
TCTGAAACGGACTTTTTCCTTCATTTCTGCAGATGTCTGAGCTGGCTGGGATTTTTTTTTTAAAGACTTTATTTATTTTGAAAGAGTTACACAGAGAAGGAGAGGCAGGGAGGGAGGTCTTCCATCAACTGGTTCACTTCCCAAATGGCTGCAATGGCCAGAGCTTCGCCGATCTGAAGCCAGGAGCCAGGTGCTTCTCCTGGTCTCCCATGGGGTGCAGGGCCCAAGCACTTGGACCATCCTCCACTGCACTCCCGGGCCACAGCAGAGAGCTGGCCTGGAAGAGGGGCAACCGGGACAGAATCCAGTGCCCCGACCGGGACTAGAACCCGGTGTGCCAACGCCGCAGGCAGGGGATTAGTCTAGTGAGCTGCAGCGCCGGCCCTGGCTCTTAAACAGGTAGGCAGAGAAACTTGCGTATAACTTGGTGAGTCCAGGAGGATTAGGAAACGCAGCCCTGCAGAGTCGTCCCGTTGGAGAAACCGCAGCTTAACAGGCGCCCCGCCGCAGGGAGTCCTTGCCAGTGTCTCCTCCCACTGGTGACTGGGGAGGTGGGAGAGTGGGACGTGTGGCACCCTTGAGCAGGGAGGGCTGGGTGAGACGGGTCCCGGGCCGAACACATGCAGTGTCTCCTCCCCCACCCACAGACACTCGCAGACACACACCCGCACACACACATACTCATGTTCACACACTCTCGCGCGCACACCCACCTGCACACACACACATACTCGCGCGCGCACACCCACCCGCGCACACACACACTCGTGTGCACACACACTCGCACGTGCACACGCACACTCAGACACACACCTGCACACACACACACTCGTGTGCACACACACTTGTGCACACACACTTGCACGTGCACACGCACACTCAGACACACACGCGCACACATACTCGTGTGCACGCACACACTTGCGCGCGCACACTTGTGTGCACACAGACACGCGCGTACACGCACACACTCAGACACACACTCGCGTGCACACACGCACACTCTTCCCGACATGTGACACACAGTAGAATAGTGAACAGAGCCTGCGCAGATCGGGTAAGCCAAGGTCGGGCAGGCCTAGGTAGAGTCTGACGGAGAGTAAGTTGGCCCGAGACCCTTAGAAGCCATCCCTCTAGCCCGAGTGGCCAAGAGGCTTTGGCTGAAGGAGAGAGGATTTTGTCTTCCCACGAGAAAGGGTTTGGGCATGAGGCTGAGAGCAGCCGCGGGCGGGGAGCAAGGCGTAGGGATTGATGAGGCGCAGACCCTGTGCTGGTCCCCATTCGCCCTTGGGCTGGAGTGGCGCAGGGCCCGCTGTGTGGCTGTGAAAGCCCCCGCACCGCGGTCGTCTGCTGTGGCTCTCGGGCTTTAATGGACGTTGTCTGTGAGGGGCCAGCAGGACGGTGTTCACGCTGAGCCCGCACAGATGGGCTGAGCGGTTATAGCCCCCCAGCCTTCTCCTGGACACTGCAAACTTCGGCATGGAGGTCCGTCTGTGTCCGAGGTGGCGTCGCGTCTCCCTGCTCCCGTGAGAACTGTGGTCCTCATCTGCGCCAGGAGGTCCCTGCCTCGGAACGGCGCTGGGCTCCCTGGGGCGAGCAAGTGGACGCTGGATCGTTCCGGAACAGCCCGCAGTTTGGGAGACACAGTAACCTGGGGGTATCCCGAGGCAGCTTTATGGTCGCTGTCTGAGGAGAGAGGGGGCCAAGGCTGGAGCAGAGGACAGAGGAGTTGCTCTGGCTTTCTCTCCACCATGAGAAGCGCCCGGGGCTCCTGGGTGCCAATCTGGCGTCGCCGGAGCCTGTGAGCAGGACCCGGGCCCCAACAGTCCCACATGGGAGGTGGATCGGAGAAGCCTGACCCGGCGACCGTGGTCAGCAGGGGGCAGTCCCACCTCAGCGGTCCCCTGGGGGTCTTTTCGACAATCCTTGGTGATGTGTCCACTGTCTTTGCAGCGAACGCACTTGGAAGGCCCCAGGGGTCTCGCTGCAGCTGAGACGTCCCCAGGAGCGCACCCCTCCTCTTAGCCCTTTGCTCCTGCTGTTGGGGCCCCCTCTTGCTCTGTTCTAAACGACCGCGGTGGCCGGCTTCCAGCTCTCGGAGCTGTCCGGGATGCTCTCTGCTCCCACTGCAGGGCTCTGTGGCTTTTTTCCCAATGTCTGGGGTAGCCTGGCTTAGGAATCTGTCTACACTGCCTGCCCTTCCACAGAGTCAGTATCTAATGGAGTGTATTTCTTTAAAGGATCCCTCAAACATTTAAGAAGGTGGGAGAATTTTCCTGTGGCCCTGACCTCTCGGACAGTTCAACAGAAAGACTAGGCGTTAGGGACCTCCGCTTGCCTGACTTTGTCCATCCTCCGGCTGTGCCCACCCCCGGCTGCGGGGTGCAGCAAGGGATCGGGCATTTTTGCTTGAATCTGGGGCTCACGGGATTCCCACTGTCCGAGGCGGCAGCCAAGGGAAGGCCCGCTGCAGGCGCTCTGCGCCCCGTCTGAACGGAGGGTAAAACCGGAAGCGGCCTTCAGCCCCGACCTCTGCTGAGGTGGGGATGGCTCTCGGAACTCGCTCGCTGTCCGTGGCATTCCGACTGAAGCCCCCAGCGACCGGCAGAAGGTGCAGGTGGCTGCACATGTCGCCGCTCTCGATCACCTCCCACACCAGTCACACGGAGGATGTCTGTCTGGGCACAGCAGGGAGGGGAGTGATCGGTTCCCGTGACTGCCGGCGCCCTTGAACTGGGCCTCTGCCTGGGCGGACTTGCACTGTCACGTGCGGAGAAATAGTTGTTCTACACCTCTTAACCTTGACCTTTATTTTTTTAAGGTTTTTATATATTTATTTGAGAGGTAGAGTTACACAGAGGCAGAGAGAGAGAGCTCTTTGATCCCTGGTTCATTTCCCAGACGGCCTCAATGGCTGAAGCTGGGCTGAGCCAGGAGCTTCCTCCAGGTCTCCCACATGGGTGCAGGGGCCCAAGGGCTTGCCTCGTCCTCCACTGCTTTCCCAGGCCATAGCAAGAGAGCTGGATCGGAAGTGGAGCAGCTGGGACTCGAACCGGCGCCCACATGGGATGCCGGTGCTTCAAGTGGAGGATTAACCTGTGCCGCAGCGCCGGCCCCGAGCTCGTTCTTAGGGGCCTAATTTTGACAGTGCGCCTTCACGGGCGCCTCGGCAGAGGTGTTGAGAGCTAGAGTTTGGAGAGGGGCACCAGTGCTGGCCGCCGCTTGGGCTGGTGACGAGGCAGGAGTGGACAGAGGAGCCTGGCGGAGAAGAGACGTTCTCCCCAGTGAGCTTTCTCCGAGGCACAGACTACATCAGAAGGACCTGGCACAGGGGACCCAAAAGAGGACGAGACCTGAGGAGGAAGGAAGGGGGTACCCCGGGGCACAGGCTGGAGGACCTGGCTCCCCTGGCCTCGGTCATGCCGGAGCTACGCCCAGTGAGGAGTCCCAGTAGAAAAGCCGCCTGTCTGTGGAAGGGACGCCTAGACTCTGACCCAGAACCTGGAAATACTGATGGACGGGACCAGGAATTGAGGAGATTGGGCAGGGCACGCAGAGAAAGACGGATCTCATCAGGGTCAGGGGTAGAGAAGGGACCCACTGGGGCCGGCCCTATGACGTAGTGGGCTAGGTCTCCACCTGCGGTGCCGGAATCCCACACGGGCACTGATTCAAGTCCTGGCGGCTCTACTTCCGACCCAGCTCTCTGCTATGGCCTGGGAAAGCAGGGGAAGGTGGCCCAGGTGTTTGGGCCCCTGTGTCCACACAGGAGACGCAGAAGAAGCTTCTGGTTTGTTTCAAATCGGCTCAGCTCTGGCCATTGTGACAATTTGGGGGAGTGAACCAGCAGATGGAAGACCTTTCTGTCTCTCCCTCTCAAATCAAATAAAAATCTTGGGGCCAATGCTGTGACACACAGTGTTAAAGCCCTGGCCTGAAGCACCGCCATCCCATATGGGCACTGGTTCAAGTCCCAGCTGCTCCTCTTCCAATCCAGCTCTCTGCTGTGGCCTGGGAAAGCAGTAGAAGATGGCCCAAGTCTTTGGGCTCCTGTATCTGTGTGGGAGACCCGGAGGAAGCTCCTGGCTCCTGGCTTCAGATCGGCGCAGCTCTGACCATTGCAGCATCTGGGGAGTGAACCAGTGGATGGAAGACCTCTCTCTCTCTCTCTCTCTCTCTCTCTCTCTGTAACTCTGTCTTTCGAATAAATATTCTTTTAAAAAAGCCCCAAACTCACTCCCTCAAAAAAAAAAAAAAAAAAAAAGGACCCATTGGGGCATGGAGCCCTTGGCCTCACTCCACACCTCGCCCAGCCTCGCCAACAAACGGATCCCCGAGGAAGGAAGGCCGGAGTACGGTCTTCAGCCGGACACCCTCGTGGGCTGTCGGAGACTGGTTTCTGGGGGCTTCTGGAGAAACAGCAGAGTGTTGCCCTGGCCTGAATTTCGCAGTTACCCTGAGACCTTCTCCCAGTCATGCATGGGCCAATCCCCGTGAAGAGTGGGGGAGGGCCAGTACTCCCAGAGCTGAAATGAGAGGGAGGACTCCCAGAGAGCAGCCAGTGAGCCCTGGAGGCGCTGGGCCACGGGGCCACGGTGCTGCTCCAAACCATGATGCTCTCAATAGTGTCGCTCCCTGCCCCACGGCCCAGTGCCCACAGGGGCTTGTTGGAGACTAGGCTCCAGCCAAGAGATTTTCTTGGAAAACAATGGGGTGTGCCCTGGCCAGAATTCTTTGGTCATCTCGGGGCCTTCTCCCAGTCCCTTGTGAAGGGCCAATCAGAGAGCGAGAGAGAGGGAGAGGGAATGGGTCCCAGCCTGACCCCCGAGTCTTAGGACCAGCAGCCACCCGAGCTGCTTCTAACCGGGGACAGGGAGGCGTGGAGTCTCTGCCAGGACACAGGAGCGGGAGGCGTTGCGTGCTCACCCGTGGGGCGGGGCGGTCAGATGCTGGCTGGAGTCGAATTCGCATTGGATCCAAGTCCGGTTGGAGTTGGATTCGCTTCTCAGTGCCAGGCTGTTACAGGTGAGGACGACGTCCATTCTTGTCTCGTGTGGGGGGATTCCACGGACAGTGAGCAGAGCAAGGCTGATCGAAGTCCAGACCTCCGGCCACGGCGCCAGGAGCAGAGCTCGGGAGAGGAGAGCCCTCTGTTTTCCCTCCCGACTTGATGTGCTCAAAGGTCTTGAAGCAGAACGTCTCCATTTGGCTCATCCTGTTACGTGGTTGGTTTACACAGTCCTTGAATTCTTCAGCTGCAAGATTCCTGTTTGGTTCTTTCTCAATGATATGAATTGTTTTCCTGATCTTTTAAATCTCACTGGATTTTCCTTAAGATCCTCATACTGGATTCCTTTGCAGGCACGTCATGAATCTCCTTTACTTTTTTTTTTTTTTTTTTTGACAGGCAGAGTGGACAGTGAGAGAGAGAGACGGAGAGAAAGGTCTTCCTTTGCCGTTGGTTCACCCTCCAATGGCTGCCGCGGTCGGCGCACTGCGGCCGGTGCACTGCGCTCATCCGATGGCAGGAGCCAGGTGCTTCTCCTGGTCTCCCATGGGGTGCAGGGCCCAAGCACTTGGGCCATCCTCCACTGCACTCCCTGGCCACAGCAGAGGGCTGGCCTGGAAGAGGGGCAACCGGGACAGAATCCGGCGCCCCGACCAGGACTAGAACCCGGTGTGCCGGCGCCGCAAGGCAGAGGATTAGCCTGTTGAGCCGCGGCACCGGCCGAATCTCCTTTACTTTGGAGTTCGTTGCTAAAGAATCACTGTGTTCCCTTGGAGGGTCATTTTTCCTTTTTTTTCATGTTTCTTTGTGTTCCTATGTAATCTGCCATCTAATTCAACAGTTTTTTTAATTTGATGGAGTTACAGGTATTTTTTTCTCGGATGGGGCTGGAGAGAGTTCGCACCCGTGGCTGGGTGCTAGGGTGTCCGTCGGTGGTCGTGTGTTAGTTTCGATTCTGATGGGCTCAGAAGTGTCATTTTAGCCCTTGCAGGAGGGAGGTTGAGCTGTCACCTCATCTGTTTGCAGTAGCCTCGGCTGTAGGTACATGAGACTCCAGTGGCGTGGTGCAGTTTTCCTGGGCATGGGGCTGCACCTGGCTGGCTCATGGCGGAGTGTGGGCACTGCAGAATGGCCCTGTCTGCCCAGGAAGCCTGCTACACAGCTGCCCAGCCCACAACACCCACACGCGCCCAGCAGCCAACCGGGAGGCTGGGTGTTGAGCTGGGCTCAGGGACACATGGGTGCTGTGTGCCGCTGGTGTGGTCTCTTTGGGGGAGGGGCCAACATTCTGGCCGCCGCCTACCCAGGCACAGGTGCATACAGGCTTCCGGCAATGTGTCCGCTTCTCTGCAAGTCCGCGTGTTTCCTAGGGAAGGAAGTGCCATAAGGTTTTTTTTTTTAAAGATTTATTTTTATTTATTTGAAAGTCAGTTACAGAGAGAGGGCAAGAGAGTGAGCCTCTATCTGCTGGTTCCACTCCCCAAATGGCTGCAATGGCCAGGACTGGGCCAGACTGGGGCCGGGAGCTTCTTCCCGTTCTCCTATGCAGGTGCAGGGGCTCGAGCGCTTGGGCTGTCTGCTGCTTTCCCGGGCGCGTCAGCAGGGAGCTGGATCAGATGTGGAGCAGCCAAGACTCGAACCAGCACCCAAAAGGGATGCCAGCGGCTTTACCCACTACACAACATTGCCTCCCCCAACCCCAGGATTTTTTTTTTTACTGGGTTCTTGCTCTTTCTGCTGGGCCCCTGAGGCTGTGGTGGTGCCGACGCCCTGTGAGCGAGGTGGCTGAAGGCAGAGTGTCAGCAGTGGAAACCTGGTCCCCGCACGCGACCTACTCCAACGTGGGCCTGCGTCGAAGGTACCATGGAGCGTAGGGCTGTGCGGTATGGGCTCTTACTCTGTGGCGATGCCACCACGTGACACTTAGGCTGGCGCTGGATGAGAAGTGGAGCAGCCGGGACGAGAACCGGTGCCCATATGGGATGCCAGCGCCACAGGTGGAGGATCAACCCACTGCACCATGGCGCAGCCCCCCCCCCCCCCACCAGCACACTTCTGCCTTCCACTCTTGAATGCTTTCTGTGGTTCTAGCTGAGCATTTTGTCTAACCACAATACCTCTTGTTTCATAGTGTATCAATTGTACATATTCTTTTCAAAATCGTTCTCCAGCATTTAAAACACACATTTACAACTAGTCCAAGCCCTCTTTCGGATAACACAGTACCACTTGGAGCCTTGTAAATGCCTACAAATAACAAAATCCTATTTCCCTTTTTTCTATCATTACTGTAATTTATTTACATATAAAAGGTCTTCCAGAAGTTCATGGAATACATGCTATGAAAAAGCTGTATGGGCGTCAAAAATTTTTGCACCGGAATCAATTTCCCTTTTGATCCCTCTTTTTTTTTTCCTTTTGGAAGTGCCCTCCTATAAGCCTGTATAAGCTGTGTGTGCATGTATGAGTGTGTGTGCACATCAATAATCAAATACATTCTTGATATTATTTTGAACCCATGTAGTAGATCAATTAATAAGAAAAAAGCTTAACATTCCTCTCGTGAAGCTCGTTCTTTTAAAGATTTATTTTATTTGAAAGCCAGAGTCACAGAGAGAGAGAGATGTCTTCCACCTGCTGGTTCACTCCCCAAGTGGCCGCAACGGTCGGAGCTGTGCTGATCCGGAGCCAGGAGCTTCTTCTGGGTCTCCCACACAGGTGCAGGGGCCCAAGGATTTGGGCCATCTTCTGCTTTCCCAGGCCACAGCAGAGAGCTGGATTGGAAGTGGAGCAGCTGGGACTAGAACTGGTGCCCTTATGGGATGGCGGCACAGCAGGTGGCGACTTTACCCCCTGCGCCAAAGCACCAGCCCCTAAGTAAGTTATATCTTCTGTGGATTTACTCATGTTCTTGGATATCCTGTTCTGGGTTTGTGTTTCAGCTGAATCCAGTCCGCTAATATGCCCGTCAGGTGCATCGTGTGTTTCTGTTCCAGTATGTGTAGTTCTTCCTTGGGATTCCCGTCTTCTGGCTTATACTGTCCTAATGTCTCGCCTGCTGTATACTGTGTCCGTTAGGGCCCTTAGCATGTTAATCACGGGGGTTTACAATTCTTTGACAGTTCCAACATCCTTGCTTCCGACTCTTCACAACTGTGCGTGTGTGTCTGCCATCGGGTGTCGTGTAAGCAGACGTGGTGTCTGTACTAAGGGACTGTGGCAAACAGGCGTTGGCAGTGCAGTGGAGGGGTGAGGCGCCGGCTCTGGCGGGGAGCGTCACACGTTTCCTCTTGTTCCCCCTCGGGTAGCGCTGTGGCTGCCCTGGGCTGCTGCTTCCGCCTTCGCTTATGGTTCAGGTGGGGCGGCGACATCCACACCTCCTACACCTGGAACCGGACAGCAGAATCCCCCAGCTGCCTGTTGAACGCCGGATTTCTATGCTCTAACTGCTGTTCTCTTGGGGACCACTGAAAACGGAGCTCTATGGTGACACGACACAGTTTCCAGCTACTGTTGAAACTCAGTATTGAGTCTCCTGGTTCTCTGCTGGCTGTTAGCTGGCCGACTCCTTCCTGACCCGGCGGCCCAGGGGCTGTGCTTGGCCAGAGGAGCAGTAGGAAGCAGTTCCGGGGTGGACGCGACTCCTCCCACAGGCCTGCCACCCCCGCTTCCTAAGCCAGATGGGAGGAGGGTGGGGACACACGGGGTGGGAGCGGCTGAGCTGTGGGCCCCTCCCCGCCCCCCTGAGCACACTGGGTGGCTGCTGAATGCATCCCCACGTGGACATCTTATGGGAGAGGTGAAGCTCGCTTTGCCGACTTACACCGAGTTCTGTCCCCCCATGGGTTATGTGGGTGACACTCGCTTGATGCGTGCCTGGCCTCAAGCACCTGCCATCGTCCTGCCCAGGGAACAGTACCGCGGCCCGGCGGAGGCCTTGTCGGTTGGCTGCGCTCCCTCTGAGCAGGCTGTGTAAACCCTCCCGCCGTCTTTACGTTTCTGTTCACTTGGGGGAAAGTCGAATGTCGGTGGACTCGCTGGCTTCGGTAGCTTGGCTCACGTGTTTTTTCTGCTTCTAAGATTTTTTTACTTTAATCGTAGGATTACGGGATCCTGCCAGGATGTGCAGGGCCAGTGCCGCGGCTCAACAGGCTAATCCTCCAACTATCGGTGCCGGCACACCAGGTTCTAGTCCCGGTTGAGGCGCCGGTTCTGTCCCGGTTGCTCCTCTTCCAGTCCAGCTCTCTGCTGTGGCCTGGGAGTGCAGTGGAGGATGGCCCAGGTCCTTGGACCCTGCACCCGCGTGGGAGACCAGGAGGAAGCACCTGGCTCCTGGCTTCAGATTGGCCCAGTGCACCGGCCATAGCGGCTGATTGGGGGGTGAACCAACAGAAGGAAGACCTTTCTCTCTGTCTCTCTCTCATGAACTCTGCCTGTCAAAAAAATGTACACTTGGTTCTTGGGAACCGAAGTCGCCACACTGTGCTGCAGGCACTAGAATGTGTTTATCGTGTGGGAGCTGTTGTTGATTAGAATTCCAAGTGCATAAGCAGCAGAATCGTGAACCGTCATTTACGTATGGAGTTTGGTATTGAACTCCTCACGGTCACTGTCACCTGTCCCCTCACCTCATTTTCCCATCCCTTAATTATTTTGAAGCCATTTCCATACATCTCATCTGTACGCATCCCATCATTATACTGCCTCCATCTCTCCTTCCCTCTTCTCTCATATACACAGATATGCCATAACATCATCAAATGTCCAATTAACATTCACATTTTCTCAAGCCTTAGAATTTTTAAAAAATTGTTCTCTTAAAAAGGGGTCTCATAAAGGTATCTTGTGATAAAGAAGTGTGTTAATTTCAACAGTCAAATTATTCAATTTTCCTTTTATGATTAGGGATTTTATGTTCCTATTAAAACAAACTTTCCTAACCTGAGGTCATCAACGTATTCCCCTATATGAGTTGTAAGTGGGAACCTCGGGCTGGTTACCCATGGTCGGATCCGTGACCTTGGACCAGTGACTCACGGTCGGATCCGGACCCCAGTCTACACAGTCCTCACGAGACTTCCCTCACTTCACACTGCACGGGGTCACTTCACACTGCACGGGGTCCCAGTGCATCTGTGGCTTCCACCCAGCTGATCTAAAATGACTCAGAGAACTTGGGAAGGCACTGCTTCTGTGACTTGTAGTCTTTATTGCAGCAGAGGGACACACATTAAAACCAGCCAAAGGCAGACACAGAGGGCAAGGGCTCGGAGGGCTTCGATTCCAAAGCTTCCCGGTCCTCTCTGCACTCGGGCACGTTACCCTGCAGGCACCTAGGTGTGGGACAGTGCTTACTAATCAAGAAGTCCGATTAGGAGCTCACAGCTTTCCTGGGGGTCTCACTGCGCAGGCATGATCCATGACTAGGCCCCAGAGACTCGGTCCCCAGCCTCCTGTCCCCGGAGGCTCGAAGTGCCCGCTCCCTGCTCAGGTCGGCCTGTGTGGCGGGGGCAGCACCCACCCTCTGTGCCTTCTTAGCCGGGACCATCTGAAGCCCACCACGCGTGGCAGAAACACTGCTGTCCCCCAGATACTCGGGGTTCGCAGGCCGTGTCCCGGGGTCTGGGGGAGACGTGGAGAATGTGAAACATCAACACAGCTGCCCTGATTCTGCCGAGGGTCAGGGTCGCCACGTGGCGAAGTGGTTGTTTAAGAACAAACGCACAGAAGTAAATAAAGTGAACGGACTAGGTACTGATGCGAACAGGCCGGGGAGGGTGTTTTTTTGTTTTAGGTGAGCACGAAAATTCGAACAGGAATTGAGTGTGAAGCGTTGAGGATTTGTTAGAAGTTGTGGTTTTGTAAGAAATGTTTCTATTTTTGGAAATAGTGGCGTCTTTAGCAGTTGGCACAGCTGCTCTGTTTAACCTTTAGCCCCAAAGTCTCCCGCCCAAATATCTTGATGGATCGTTACAGAGCTTCCACGGAGACTCGTCGACCTTCAGTCTCCCCCAGAGTCTACAGATGCTCGGGCTCGAAGTCCTCCTGTTTCCAGCGTCCGGGCTGTAGGAACGGGACCGCTCCCTCCTCAGGGCGCCTGCAGGACGGGCCTCGGCCACTGCAGCCCGCAGCCAGTCCCGCCTCTGCGCTGCAGACACTCAGGCTCCTGAAGTTTGCTGTCCACCGCAACTCAGCCTGTCCCTGTCAGATCTGCTAATTTTTTCCCCTCCATTTTGTTGTTTCCCTAAAAAAAAATCTTAGTTTTTAATTTATTTTCGTAATGCAAACTTCGCCTCTTTATGTGTCTGAATTTTTAAAAATTCGCCGTTATGTTCTCATGAGCTTTAAAAAAAAGGAACGGAACCAAATGGGATCTGACAGCTAAGGGCAGCAGAGTTCAAAGGAATCCCGCTTAAAACAGAAGCCACCGGGTGCAAGCGCTGCCCACGAGCATTCTGGGAAATGTAGTCCCGCAGGTGCTTGAACGCCGAGGCACTTCCGCTCGGGCATTCTGGGAAGTGGAGTCCAGGAGCGGTGCAGCCGGAGGCACTTCCGCTCCTGGCAGGCGAAGTCGGCTCTGGGGTTGCTCCCGCGGAGGTGAGTCCACCTGCAGTCCCGCGACCTTTCGGAGCCCCTGGGGCCTGGGGCCCGGGGGGGGGGGGGGCCACGGTGACCAGGTCCGCGGCCCGGGGAGGCGGAGCCGGGGCCGCAGGGGCAGCGCCCGCTCCGCGGAGCCTCTGGAGGAGTCGGGGGTCTCCTGCCCTCGGGGCCGGCCCAGCCCTGCCGCTGCTTGGGGCAAACACTGGGCAAGTCAGTCCATCTCCGGGCGTGTGCCTCCCAGGGCCGTTACAGGACACGTCCTATACACAGGACGCCCAGGAGCAGGACTGGCGCCCGGGGAAATGCTGGTGGCTACCCCAAATCCCGTGCCCCAGGTGGGGCTGGAGCCGCTGCCCTCCTGGTCCTCGCCCGCCCTGGAGCCGCGGGGCCCGGATTCCCGCACTGGTTTTTCGCCTCTAGGTCTAGGGAGAGGGGATAGGGCTCCTGCATGACGTTAACCCGCCGACACCACTTCCCGGAGAGGTTTGGGTGCTCGACCGTCCAGGGTCTCCCGGGTGCGCGTTTGCAGGTAGCGGCCGGCCCGGCTCGGCTGGCCTTCCCCTGGGGGACCTGCCTGAGCTCCGGGGCTCCCCGGGGGCTTTGTGGAAAGCGCACACGTGTCCGGAGGTGGAGCGCACGGGGCATCGTCCCTGTTTGCCGTGACCGAATTGGGAATGGAGTTCACGCTGCCCGTCCGCAGAGACCAGTGGAGACGCGGGACTCGGAAGTCCCATGTTGGCCCGGGAGGAGCGCGCTGGGGGCCGGGGGAGCCCGTGGGTGGGGTTGTGCACAGGGGGTCCGCGCCCCTGTCCTCGCTGAGCCGGGACACCTGCGCCGCGTCGCCCTAGGGAAGGGGGTGGCTCCGTCCCACGAGGCACGTGGACTCACGGCCCCTTCCTCGTCTGTCTCCCGTCCTCAGCTCGGCCTTGGAAGAACGCTGCCCTCCCTCGGGAGGAGGAGGAGGAAGATGACCAGGCTCCGGGTGAGTCAGGTTTGCCTCCCGTTCCGAGGACGGCCCCTTGCTCCAGGCTGGAAGCCGTCTTCCCCCGGCTCGGGAGGCAGGAGAGGGACCAGAGGCACTGGAGGCCGATGCGGGCTTCTGCCTTGATTTCCACAGATGGAGTAGAACCTGCCCCGTGGGGAGGGAGAGGGCAGCTAGCCTGCCGCGAGCCGCCGGCTCCCACGCCAGTACCTGGGGCCAGGTCCCTGCTCCCTGCTGATGGGGGCCCGGGCAGCGGTTGTGACCGGCAGCCCCAGCCGTGGGGGCGCCGTCGGGGGCTCTCTCTGGCCATCTGTTTCTAAGATCAATTTAATAAGAAAAAGGAACTAAATTTTTTCTAAGTGAAAAACCACCCCTACATATAAACGTGTTCACAAGTCATTTGCAATAGCAGGTGTGTATTTGATTTGACATTTGATTGACATTTTAAATGGGACATCATTTCCATAGTTCGATCTTTTTCCTCATTTTCCATATTTCTGTGGTTTATGAATCCTTCCATTTTAAAGACATTGACAGTGCATTTTTCCTACATACAACTTCTCTGAGGATTTGACCATTTTTGTCCTTAATGTCGCGGCCTCTGTGTGGCAGGAGTGAAGTGTGACCTGATGAGGTCGGATCCAGCTGGGGTTGAATTCAGAGGGAATTGGAGTTGTTTCAGTCAAGAGCTAGATTTTTAAATTTTAAAGTCAGCAGCCATGTGTTATGTTTTATTAACATGTTAGTATTTTTAAAAGTACTACATAGTTTTAAAAATCTGAGAACTCTGTGGTGGAGTGGGTAAAGCAGCCGCCTGCAGTGCCGGCATCCCATGTGGGCGCCGGTTCCAGTCCCGGCTGCTCCTCTTCCAATCCAGTTCTCTGCTGTGGCCTGGGAAAGCAGTAGAAGATGGCCCAAGTGCTTGACCTCTGCACCCACGTGGGAGACCTGGAAGAAGCTCCTGGCTTCGGGTCGACACAGCTCTGGCCACTGGGGGAGTGAACCCGCAGATGGAAGACCTCTCTCTCTGCCTCTGCTCTAAGTCTGCCTTTCAAATCTTTTTTTTTAAATCTGATAGCCCCAGAATCTTGCCAAGTATTTACTCTATGTGACGGCACCCAAGTGAGGATTGAGATGGTCTTAGCTATGGATAGACTGATTTTTTTTTCTCTTAAAGATTTATTTATTTGAAAGAATTATAGGGAGAGAGGGAGAGAGGGAGAGAGAGGGAGGGGGGGAGGGAAGGTGGTTGGTCGGTCTTCCATCCGCTGGTTCACTCTCCAAGTGGCTGCAACAGCTAGAGCTGGGCTGACCCAAAGCCAGGAGCCAGGGGCTTTTCCTGGGTCTCCCACAGGGGTATAGGGGCCTAAGGAATTAGGCCATCCTTCACTGCTTTCCCAGACCATAGCAGCGAGCTGTATGGGAAGTGGAGCAGCCAGGACTCGAACCAGCGCCCTCATGGGATGCCAGTGCTGCAGGCTGGGTGGGCCTTTACTCACTGTGCCACAGCGCCGGCCGGCTTACCGTTCTTGATGGGAATCTTTCCTGATGAGTGTTGTACTCCAGTCAGGTTGAGTAAAGGAATCGCACACGCAGTAGTCGGGGGCTATGATCCTGTAACATGTTTAAACTTGAGCAGCAGCCAGCCTCGGAGAGCTCTGACCTGCTGGTTCACCTCCAGGTGCCCAGACCAGAGCCGTGCCTGGGGCTGGGCCGGGAATACAGTCCAGGTCTCCCTCCGGAGTTTCGGGAACAGTTACTTCGCCATCACCGCTGCCTCCCAGGATCTGCGCTGGTGGGAAGTGGAGTTGGGGGCCGGAGCTGGGAATTGAACTCGGGTACTCTGGTGTGCGATGTGGGCATCGTAACCTTGGGCTAAACACTTGCTCCATGGTCTCTTAAAAAATAAGCCAAGTAAGGAAATGTCCACTAATAATCTCCTATCAGAAGAGTTAGTTGGGAAAATTGCCAAGATATTAGTAAATAAGAGTGAATTTGACGGTGCAGGGGGCCTCTCTGGGCACTCGGCCAACTTGTCAGGTTCTCTCCTAGCGGAAGGCGAGTATTTTTTGCAGCTTTGACTTTAACCTTTAAGTGATCAAACTGCACATCACTTACATGGTTAAACGCAGGTCACCACTTCCATGGAGTGCGGGCAGTCAGTGGGCTGAAGTCGACGACGTGCTCGTGGCGTTTAGTGAGCAGTGGCTACGTGAGGCATGGGAAAAGTCCTCAAAGAGGGGTATCCCCCCCCCCCGGAGACCCATGTTCCATGAACCTCTAGAAGCCCTCATGTATCCACTCGTTGGATCCTTTCAGGGACCCTAGAAGTTAGGCGACTCATCCAAGGTCATGAAGTCAATGAACAGAGCTTTGCAACGTGAACCAAGGTAGTCAGCTTCCAGGGTGTATGCTCCTGACTCTGACCCTGACCGCCGCTGCGTCTGCCGGACATGGCTATTCCCGGACACGGAGAATGAGCAGCACGCCCCAGAGGGTTACCGGAGCTTGCTGGAGTGGCAAGCGTGGCCGGAACAGGCGCTAGAGCAGGTAGTGTGGCTAGGGAGCGAACACGGTGCCGTTCTGTGAAATTCTGTCAGTGTAAAGGGTGAACCCCGTGACGGAACAGTGACAGCTGGAGAGGCTGTGTGCCACGTGGAAGGTGTTTTCTTTTCCTTCTCCCCCGGCAGCGTTTTGATGTTTTTATGGGAGGGAAAGAGTAGGAACTCTACTAGGAGATGCTCAGGTCCCTTTTGGCCATTGGTCCCATCATGGAGGTTACGTGCGCGCCACGCCGTAAGAGGCGGTGAGGTTACGTGTGCATCATGTGGGAGGAGGTGGCGGGGGTCCACGTGCATCATGTAATAGGAGGCCGTGAGGTTACGTGTGCATCATGTCATAGGGAGCGGTGAGGGTCCATGCGCATCACGTCGTAGGGGGCGGTGGGGGTCCGTGCGCATCATGTCGTAGGGGCAGTGTGGGTCCTTGCACTCCACACTGTAGGAGGCGGTGAGGTTACGTGTGCATCATGTCATAGGGGCGGTGGGGGTCCATGTGCATCACGTCGTAGGGGGCGGTGGGGGCCCGTGCGCATCACATCGTAGGGGGCGGTGTGGGTCCGTGCACTCCACACTGTGGGAGGCGGTGAGGTCACATGTGCTTCATGTTGTAGGAGGCGGTGACCTTCCAGGACGTGGCCGTGGTCTTCAGCGAGGAGGAGCTGGGGCTGCTGGACGCTGCGCAGAGGGAGCTGTACCGGGCTGTGATGCTGGAGAACTTCCGGAACCTGCTGGCCGTGGGTGAGCGCGGCCCCCTGTAACGGGGGTGGCGGCATGTTCCCAGGCACACTGCCTCCCTGCAGCTTGGCTGCTCCTGGCTCCTTCCTGTTTCCCTGTTGCTGTGGGCAGGTCCTGGGGACGGGTCAGCACCAGCGCTCTGGCTCTGGGAGGAGGTGTTGCAGTACCCGAGATGGCCGGCAGGCCTGGGGTAAGGCGGGGCAGTTAGCGCTGCCTGCCTTGTCCGGCACGGACGTTGACTGGAAACGAGTTGCCGCATCTTCTGTTTCGGTGGCCTTTGGGCACCAGTGATGGGTCCCTGATGTATTTCCTCCAGCCGGTCATGGCACGTGCCCTGGGTTTGAGAAACACTGCTGGGGAGGGGGGGTAACGAGATGGGTGGGATTGGGGCTAAAATTTTCTTAATACCCTTCCCCCTTGTTTCCACAGGGCTTCAGTCCTTCAAGCCAGATGTGATCTCCCGGTTGGAGAGAGAGGAGAGGCTTCGGGTGCAGGGGATCCAGACCCACAGAGGTGGGTTCAGGGGGAGCTGCCATCGTAGACGGCGGCCCCGCTCCCCTGCGTTTCTGTCTCGCGTCCCCCTTGCTCGTGTCCTCCAGGTTCTGACGGAGAAGAGCTGGGCTTGCCCGCCAGGCCCTCGCTGACCCTCCATTGTGAGCATGTGGGCCCGCGGCAGAGCCTCTTAGCTTCTCTCCCTCTGGAGTGCGCTCGCCCAGCTCACATCTGCGCGGCGTCCTCCGGCCAGGCCAGCCCCTGCGCGGCCTTCCGTGCCTCAGTTTGTCACAGCACCGCACCTCCAGGCTTAGTCTCCTGTGTCTGTTAATTGGAGACATTACCGCCTCGCAGAGTGCACCCGCTCACTTTTAGTCGACGCTGGCGGTGTGCAGCACTCGCCTCCAGCACCTGCGAGCTGCTCCGGCCTGACGCAGGGACTGCCCGCTCTCCGCTCCCTCCACCCGTCCCTGTTGCACCTGCTGCCTGAGGCTACTTCCTGTCGGGGACCCGGATGATACGGTCACTTGGCGTCATCGAGGTTCACCTGCGTGGCAGCACGCGTGGGAATCCCCTGGAAGGCTGATGTTCCATTGCAGTACACGCGTGCCTTACGTTCCTTCGACTGTGTGGACGTCCCGTTGTGTGTGT
>CM027395.1:6944074-7015978 GCA_015711505.1 Sylvilagus bachmani | reverse complement strand
GTGTGATTGACAGTCGCGCAAGGAAGCTGTTGTGACAAACTAAAATCACGCTTCCAGACTATAGCTGCTTTCCTATCGCAAATCAGATATGAATGCGTATCTCCTAGAACGAGCACGGAGAACAGCCGACTTCTAAGCACCACAGTAATGTAAGATTTTACAATTCCATGTTCCTTTTTAAACTACTGCTTGTGAAAGTAAGTCGGAGAACAGACGTACCTACTCATTGCAAAATAAGCCGCAAAATGCAGCTCACCTGGGACCGGATCACCTTCTCCTCCTTCTGGGGGAAGGGCAGGAAGACGCTGTGGTCCCCAGAGCCAGCGCTCAGACGGACCTGCCCGAGCTGGAATCGTGACCTCGCTCCCCAGCACATCCCATTGGGTTCTGTCTGCTGCAGCTCACCGCGCCTCCCTCACTGGGCTGTCGCGAGGTCGCACAGGCGAGCAGAGGGGAGGGCCATGCCTCCGCTATGGGGCGGGGGCGCTGTTTCCTGGAGGTAACCCTGCATCTGAAGCCACCCTGGCAGTGTTGCCACACCTGCTGGTCACCGCCTTTCACCTTCCACAGGTGCCGGCTCTAACAGGCGCCGGCTCTAACAGGCAGCTTCGCCTACCTGTTCCTTAGGAATTTTTATTGCTGTTGCAATTCCTGCCTGAAGACAGAAGAGGCGCTGTGTGTATTCCCTCGGTTAAACATCCCTGGAAACATTGTTTCAATCCTTGCAGCTTGGGAGACGGGGTGAGCCCAACCATGAAGGCTCTTGAAAAGCTCAGAGAGAAAATTACACGGTAAGCATTCCTGGTGCAGAAACGGCCGGGAGCCCTTACATAGTTTTCCGCAACACATTTCCATGAAATTTTTAAGTATTTCACACTTGCATGGATCTCAAGACTTTTTGCACAAAAATTAACTCATCTTTTAATCATTTCACTTCCCTTGATCTCTGAATCAGCCACCCATGGAAAGGGCGTGGTCACTAACACAGCCATGGACTTGGTGTAGGGTCGATGCGCTCCCACTGAAGGGAGGCAGCGGCTGCGGGTCGGCGAGATAGAGTCTCCCGGGTCACCCGGCTGCAAACAGCTCGACTGAGCCTGCACCCAGCCCGGCTCCAGAGTCTGTGCCCCTCCCCGCGTCCCTGGACGGGACAAACGCGATGGGAGGGGGTCCTCGAGGGGCCACCCACGGAGAGCCGGGAAGCGGGTCAGACTCAGCGGCCAAGAACCAGCCAAGTCTCTCTCACCGTGCTGGAGACAGCGGCGGGCTCACAGGACGGGAGCCAGGGCTCGGCCAGGCTGGGTCCTTCGCGGGGTCAAGGCGGCCGCGTCGTCGGAGGCCGCTCCGCACCCTCCCCTCGGCCACGGCAGAGGCGCGCGCTCCCCGCGCTCCCAGCCCAGCCTGCTCTTATCCGGCCCCGGGGCTGCCCTGGGCCCACCTGGGTCCGCGCCGCCCGCCCCGTGGGCGGAGCCTCGCAGCGCCCACACCTGCGGCCTCCCCGTGCCCGCGGGAGGCGGCGCCTTCGCAGCTTCCAGGCATCGGGCTGTGGGCATCTCCGGGGGCGACCGCGAGGAGCAAGGGACACGACACGAGGGGCCCGGCGCTGCGCCGGAGAGCCCAGGACGCCGTCGGGGCCGCGGTTGCGGGAGCTCCCTCGTGGAGCCTCCAGCCCGGGGCCCCCACGCTGCGCTCTCCCGCGGTGCCCCCGCCCTTCGTTGTCTCTGTAAAGGGAAAACCCCTGAACAGCCGCTGGGGGTGGTGGTGCAAAGGCTGAACAAATCGCCTCAGCTGAGGCACTCCCCGTCCGTAGAGCCCCCCCCCCCCCCCCAGTGCAGGTGCAACGCAGGAGCGGCCTGGACTGGGCGGGTCCGCGGGGGCTGCGCACTGATGCTTCCTCCCGGGTCAGAAGACAGCGGCAGTGTCGCGCGCTGAGTCCCCGGCTTTCTCTGCCCCTCTCCAGCCTCATCAGACATCGGCAGGGCAGCCCCCAGCCTCCAGCTGGCCCTTCTCAGCCTGGAGTATATAAAAGCCAGGGAGGGGCCGGCGCTGTGTGTGCGGTGCCGCCCTCCCGGCTGCTCCACTTCCCATCCAGCTCTCTGCTGTGACCTGGGAAAGCAGTAGAAGATGGCCCAGGTCGTAGGACCCCTGCACCCACATGGGAGACCCGGAAGAAGCTCCTGGCTCCTGGCTTCGGGTCGGTGCAGCTCTGGCCATTGTGACCAATTGGGGAGTGAACCAGCAGATGGAAGACCTCCCCCTCCCTCCCCCCCCCCCTCGGCCTCTCCTTTCTCTGTGTAACTTTGACTTTCAAATAAATATATAAATCTTAAAGAAAAAAGAGAGAGAGAATGGGAGGATGTAACTACAGAAGCTGTAGCCAATAAAAGCCTAAGAAAGGACTACTGTCGTCAGCCCTCCGTACAGACATCCAACAACCCCAGTGGCATGGCTGTCAGCACTCCGCCCCGAACTTCACACCTGGCTGAGCCGCCTTCCACTGCGCAAACCTGAAACCATCGCAGCGGCTGAGAAGCATGGGGTGTAAAATGCTCTCCACATCTAACCGCGTAGTTCAGCACCAAAGCCTATTAAGGGCCCCTCTCTTGGCACAGCTGTCTCTCATGAAGCTTTAGGGGACAGAAAACCAGTTCTTTGGGTTTTGTTATTCGTTCTGTTCCTGTCGCAACGGACAGGAAAATCCGTGCCCTGCATAACTGGCGGTACGAATCTCACACAGAAAGGTCAGAACTGCAGTGCACGACTGCTTGAATCAGAGTAACAGGTGCCAAATGAAAAACATTTCAAACTTTAGATTTCACAATTTTATGTATTTTTATTAACAATTTTTATTTTTATGTATTTTTATTAACAATTTCCCTGAAGTCATTTTTAAGGCTTGTTACAGGAATCCTTCCCCTTGTAAAATTATCACTAATTGGGGCTGAGTTCACTAAAATTCTCAAATATTCCTATTTCTAATAGGGATTTCCTCTTTATCAAATTAATTCCAGAGCAACCACCATTTATCAGGCACTGGAACAAGGTCAGGGTCACACAGCAGTAAACAAACCCCTGCCTCCCCGGGGCTTACATTCTAGGGCACGTGAATTTTGTCCCTTTTGTCATTATACTTTTGCAAAAGTCCACGACCTTGTGAAAGCTTTATTTATGTGTGCATTTGAAAGGCAGAGCGGCAGCGAGAGACTGATCCATCTTCCACCCTCTGGTCCACTCTGCCAGTGGCCACAACGTCCAGGACTGGGCCAGGCCAAAGCCAGGAGCTCCATCCTACTCTCCCATGTGGGTGCAGCCCTTGGCCATCCTCTGCTGGCTCCCCAGGCACATGAGCAGGGAGCTGGATCAGAAGCGGAGCACCAGGACTGGAACCAGCACTCTGATATGGGTTGCTGGCACTGCAGGTGGTGGCTTAACTTGTACCAAATGCCAGCCCTATCCATGCATTCCTAAAACACAACATTTTAGCATGTTTACTCTGCAGCGTGTTTCAGAGGCAAATGAGAAGACCAATTCCGGAAAACACCTTTGCGCACTCATCACAGGCACTGGTTTATCATCATTATGGACTCAATTCTAAACCTGAAGATAAGAATGCTTACTAAAGCCGTCACCACAGGCCAAACGAGCGTCTGGTTTCTCTCCATCCGGAGGGCTGGTGGTCTTTCCATATGGGAGGTCTGGCTGGAGCACTTAGACACACGCCACGTTTAGAAGGTCTCTGCGTGGCTGAGCAGGGAGATCCGGGTTCCACGTGAAGCCCCTCCCACCCTCCTCACACCTGCAGTTTCTCTCCTGTGGGCTCTCCACCGGGCGTGGAGATCAGCCTTACGGAAACCCTTACCTTAGCCCGTTCCCTATCACTGCCTGGCCTACCTCTGTGTAAACTCCATTACAGAACTCAGGACTCGGGTACAGGACCCCGTTCCATGCCTCCCTTCGTGCCTGGTCCCTCAGGTGGGCTCTCTGCTGGGCTGCCCATTGTGATGTCTCACTGCAGCCTTGATGGCACACATCATCCGACTGTGGCCACACAGTGACTCCTCTGGGTGACAGTGTCCCTGAAGCCCTCCACGCGATCTGCCAAAGCGCACAGCCTGGCTCCCGAGGGAACCGCACACGCGCGGGAAGAGCAGGTCTCCCTGAGTCACGGAGCGTGCACAGGACACCCGCAGGGCTCCTCTTGAGCACGGACTCTGAGCAACAGCAGACGGCGGCCCTCACCTACCCATTCTTCTAAGCTTTTCTCTCCTGGTGCATGGGAAGCGCTGAGCCAGGGCCCACGCCCTTGCAGGAGGCTCCTTTATGTAAATGTGGTTGCTGACCGAGTTCAAGGCTAGAGCCAACCCCCGAGACTGTCTCCACTCGCATCAGCTTTGCTCTGCGGAGTGTACTACCCTACACTGCGAGTTCTTCATGACCCCTTTCCATGGTTACGTGGCTACAAGTGTCCTTTCTTTTGTGCACAATGGCTACGGTTAAAGGGCGCAGTGTTTGCGTCAACGTATTCCGAAGATTCTCAGACTCTCGGACAGACTTCACTTCCGAAATCCCAGCTGGTTCTAGACGGACTCTTGACTCTGGAGCTCACGGGAGCACTCCCCGTGAAGTGTCATCACAACGTTCTCGCCTTCAGGAACCTGGGGTGGGGTGGGGGAACACCCTTTACCCGCAGCTTAGACCTCTCGCCTCGAGGATTTCATTATCAAGTCTTGCTGTCTGGTTGGTTCACTGCAAACCGTAAAAGAACTAAAGCCGCCTTAGAAAGAGCCAAATTAAGAGCAGTGTTGGAAGACACACTATCCGATCTCAAGATTGAAAAATGCTTTAATTAGCACAGTGTTAGAGAGGATAACACTGAGACCGTGGAACGTGATCAAGAGTGCAGGAACAGAAACACACACACACAACACGCGTGCACACACACACATACATGCGTGCACACACACGCAGAGGCAGCTGGTTTCTGAGAAAAGAGCCAAGGCAACCCAGTAAGAACAGCCTTTCAACAAAATATGCAAGAATGATTTAACATCCACATGCAAGAGACTGACTCTCGGCCTACACACGGTGCCGTATAAAATATTAAAATCCTTCTTGGACAGGCCAGCGCCGTGGCTCAACAGGCTAATCCTCCGCCTTGCGGCACCAGCACACCGGGTTCTAGTCACGGTCAGGGCACTGGATTCTGTCCCGGTTGCTCCTCTTCCAGGCCAGCTCTCTGCTGTGGCCCGGGAGCACAGTGGAGGATGGCCCAGGTGCTTGGGCCCTGCACCCCATGGGAGACCAGGAAAAGCACCTGGCTCCTGGCTTCGGATCAGTGTGGTGCACTGGCCGCGGCGGCCATTGGAGGGTGAACCAACGGCAAAAAGGAAGACCTTTCTCTCTGTCTCTCTCTCTCACTGTCCACTCTGCCTGTCAAAAAAAGAAAAAACAAATTGTTCTTGGACCAGAGTGTAAATCCAAAACAGTAAGACTTCTAGAAGAGAAAGTGTTCTTAGTCACCCCAATTTAAAGAAATGGACAAGCGGGACTTCACCAGAATTCACACTGCTGCTCTTCCAGACGCTGCTGAGAGGCAGAGGAGCTACAGACGGCACCAACATCTGCATAAAGGACCTGTGTCCAGACTTGCAGACATGAGAAAGCCTGAGGACTCAAAAAAAGAACCCCATTTTAAAACAGTCTTGACAATTAACTTCAGAGCTCTTAGTCTGTCATTTTGGCCAAAATGTCTTATAATGAAATAAAGCCATCAGTATCTTGAGTTCTTAAGTGAAGGGGGTAATACCTGACTATCTGTTCATTACTCTGGTAAAACTGGTAAGTGTTCATTATAAAACGTTAAATGAAGTACAAAAAAACCCAGCCACAATTCTGCTCACTAGAGAAAACAACTATATAGAAATGAGCAGGCTTTCTCCCATTCTCCACGATCACGTACTCGACCGCGAGTACGGACTGCAATGAAGGAAATACTGCGCAGACACAATCCTCATTCCACTGCACAATGTCCCTGGTTCTGTCCTGTCATTTTCAATCTGTTTCACACTTTCTGTAGCTCCACAATACAGGAACAGAGAAACTTATCCAAACTCCTTTGGATGGGCGTTTATTCCGTTTTAAAAAGTGACCACAACTGCACAATCCTCTCAGTTCAAACTGCTTAATCACAAAGTGCGCTGCGATGTCCAGACGGCTACGCACAACTTACGCCCTGCTCCGCATGCGGAACCGCAGGGAGTTTGGTGTCTATTAGACAGTAAGCCTGCAGTTTTGTCATCAGCAAGATGTATTGCCTGTAAGACAGAGACTAGCAAGTACACAGCAACCCTCTTTATACTCCAAATATCTCATAAATGCTTAGAAAAATTCCAAATGGTCCCTCTTTTTGGTGTGCGTGGGAGAAGCAAACAGAAGTAAAGTTCTTCAAACCTGTCACAGACCCTGCCGCACGAGGTTTACACTGAACCGACTACAATCCTTAGATGTCAATCAAACGGAGACGAAAATGACCAATATTATCACTTCAATGTTTATTTCGAAGTATTTGTTGTCATGAATCGTTTCTGACGCTTTCCAAACGCTACAGCAAAACTCTGCCTTAACACACAGAGCAGAAGCAAAAAATCCAATGACGCAAAGTGCAGTTACCCAGAAACATGATCCGTTTCCACTGCCATTTAAAGTGCCCACACGTGTATGCACACATGTACACAAAGCTAAACTGAAACGGACAGATGGTATACCGAACTGAAAGAGGCCAGGTGGGGAGCGAGCCTGCACACTCCTACCCGGGCCGGAAACAGCTCCGACCGGGCTGTAACCAAACCTCCATGATTTCAGACACGCTTTTTTTTTTTTTTTATTTCTACCTTTCGAATGATGCTTATGTATCTGAAGTTATATTAAGAACTTACAGTTCTCCAAATTAATTTTGAGTAAGTTTTAAGTGAGCTTCAGAAAATTTGAAACATTACACACGTATTTTATGCTCTTTTACTCATTTAGCAAATACTGACCTGCAAGGAGTTACGGAATGTTGCGGTTTGGCAGCCCAGGAGGGATCGGAAGCCCTCCCCTCTTTAGGCTCACGTTCTGCGGGCGTGGCCGTGGGCCATCCTCTGTCAAATCCCTGACCAGAGCTGCGTTCTGTAGCTCTGGCTCCTGCGCAGTGACTCGAGTTAAGGTGCCAGCAGGATTCCTCACGGACCCTGTCAGAGGGCTCCGCAGCCGGTGGCCTGCCCGTCCTGAGTGCTGAAGCGGGAAAGAAAACATCACGTTTTCATTACCAAAAAAAAAAAAATAATTCTTTCTCCTACAGGTGCCGCCGTCCCCAGTCGAGGGCTGCAAAACGGAACAGCGTTTTACAGACCCTCGGGGGGAGGCAGGCCCTGGCTGCACTCTTCGCGGGGGTCGAGTTTCTCGCCACTGTGGACCCTCTGATGGATCAGAAGCCCCGAGCTCCAACGGAAGCCCCTACCGCAGGCATCGCACGTGTACGGCTTCTCCCCAGTGTGCACGCGCTGGTGCGCCTGCAGGTTGGACCTCTGGCTGAAGCCCCTGCCGCACGCCTCGCACGTGTAGGGCTTCTCCCCGGTGTGCACACGCTGGTGCGCCTGCAGACTCGAGTAGCCGCTGAAGCCCTTGCCACACTGCTCGCACTTGTAGGGCCGCCCTTCCGCATGCACCCTCTGGTGCGCCTGCAGGCGCGCGCTCTCGCTGAAGCCCTTGGTGCACACGGCACACCTGTAGGGCTTGCCCGCAGCGTGGCCCCTGCGGTGCGCTTCGAGCCGGGCGCTCTGACTGAAGCCCTTCCCACACAGCCCGCAGGTGTAGGGCTTCACCCTCGTGTGCACTCGCCGGTGCCCCTGCAGGTACGCTCGCTGGCTGAAGCCCTTCCCGCACACGTCGCAGACGTGGGGCCTCTCCCCGGAGTGCACGCTCTGGTGGCACTGCAGGTAGGACCTCTGGCTGAAGCGCTTGCCGCACTCGGCACAGGGGTACGGCTTCTCCCCAGTGTGCACCCGCCGGTGGGCCAGCAGCGTGGCAGCCTTGCTGAAGGCCTTGCCACACTCCCCGCACTTGTGGGGCCTCTCCCCCGTGTGCACGCGCTGGTGGATCTGCAGGTTGAAGCTCCAGCTGAAGCCCTTGCCACACTGGGCGCACGTGAACGGCTTCTCCCCGGTGTGCACGCGCTGGTGGCCCTGCAGGTGCGAACTCCGGCTGAAGCGCTTGCCGCACTGGGCGCACGTGTACGGCTTCTCCCCGGTGTGCACGCGCCGGTGGCCCTGCAGGTAGGCGCTCCGGCTGAAGCCCTTCCCGCACTCGGCGCACGTGTACGGCTTCTCCCCGGTGTGCACCCTCTGATGCGCCTGCAGGTATGAGCTCCGGCTGAACTCCTTCGCACACGCGGCACACTTGTACGGCTTCTCCCCGGTGTGCACTCTCTGATGGACGCTCAGGACAGACCGCTGGCTGAAGCCTTTGCCACACGCTGAGCAGCTGTAGGGCCTCTGGCCAGCGTGCACTCCCGGCCGATCTCCGGGCTCTGCGCGCCAGCGGAAGCCATTGCCACACTGCTTGGAAGGTTTTTCTCCAGTGTGACCTTCCTCATGGCTTTGCGAGTAGGGATTCCAGCCGAGGCTGCAACTGCACACACAGTACGGGTACAGCGGGTCCCTAGGGCAGGCCACCTGAAGATCCTGCAAGGGCGAGGCCAGCCCCAAGCCCGCACCACGCTCCTTGGGATGACGGGGATCCGCCCCCACGTGCCCGAGACGCTGCATGCAAATGTCTGAGCCACACGTGCAACCCCGTCCACACTCCACAGCTGGGGACGCCTTCGCTTCGCTGTCAGTTTGCTGATGGACGCGAGGATGTGACCTCTGACTAAACACGCTCCCGCTCTCCTCGTGTTCGTGGGGTCCCTCTGCCGTGGGGACCCTAAAAACACTACTGCCATGGAAGTCGTGGCCGCAGGCCTTCTCAGACACACGGCATCTACAGGATGCGCCCCCCAAGTGGAGACGTGGCCAAGCACTCCGAGAGGGGTCCTGACCGAGGCCACCTCCACCCTCAGCATGCCTGCACTTGTCCTTGGGACACATGCTCCGGGGAGGCGGCAGACAGGGACTCTCCCCACCTCCCTCGTCTCCCCTCAGAATGCACGGGTGAGCGGGAACGGAACCACACCTGCAGTCCTCCCCACACGACCTGCACGCGTGGGGCTGCGGCTGAGCTGCGGAGCCACCGTTCTCACCGAGGCCTTGCACACGCTCCGTGCACACGCAGGGCTTCCGTCCTGTGCGACCCGAGCCCCGGTCCAGGAGCGATGCCATCAGGATGTCTCCTCCACGGTCACGGCACCCATGGCTTTCCCCATTCCTGCACGCACCCAGGGGATCGCTGTGATGCGGTGTCCAAGGGGCGCTGGGACACTGGCCCAACTTCTTCATGGAAATCCGCTGGCACTTACACCCGCAGTCATGTGACCCTGCCAGACCTATTTCCCTCCAAGGATGCTGGGACTGCAAAGGTGAAAACCCTTGATTTTTGGTACCGCAGGAACCAGGACCTGTGTGCGTCAATACGTAGCTCCCATCTTCAGAGATCTGAATCGGTGTCCCTGCCCAGACCCGGCAGACGCAGTCACTTTGTTCCTGGGACTGGAAACTCTTCCCTTGAAAGTTTTCCACAGACTCCTGACACTTGGGTAATCCGCCCGCACCTGGTCGCCAGGTCTGGCAGGAGAGCCCTTTGGGAGGAAGAGAGCTAAATCCCAGGTCTTGGGTCTGTCCCAGCGTTCGTTGGTTCGGGCCTCCTGTAAGGATAAGAAGGAGTCAGAAACGAGCACAAGTGACGGCTCTCCTCAGCGATCTCAGACTCTACACCTAGATCACGGCACGCACCTCGGGCCCACAGGGGAAACCTCGCCGCGCTAGTTCTAAGAATCCCGACAGAATCCCTTGCTTCGGCTCCATCAGCTATCGTAGGAGCCTCCTAACGAAGGCCGTCCGTGCAAGTGCGCCTCACTCAGCCTGGACAAGGAAGGGGCCTGTTCACACGGGTTCTCAGGGCTCTCTCACTGGTCCGCTGCAGATCCCCGGGGGAAAGGCAAACGGGAGCTCCTCACTTCACAGAGATCATGACTGCAGTGGACATGGGCTTGTCCTAGCATCACACACACACGGGCTTCTGTCCTAATAGTACACACATACGCACACACACGCACACACATGTACACACACGGGCTTCTCTCCTAATAGTACACATGCACACATACGCATGCACACACATGTACACACACGGGCTTCTGTCCTAATAGTACACGCACACACATGCACACACACGCATGCACACACACGCACACACATGGGCTTCTGTCCTAATATTATACATGCACACACATGCATGCACACACATGCGCACAAGCACACACACGCACACACATGTACACACAAGGGCTTCTGTCCTAATATTACACGCACACACGCGCACACACATGTACACACAAGGGCTTCTGCCCTAATATTACACACATGCATGCACACACACGCACACACATGTACACACAAGGGCTTCTCTCCTAATATTACACGCACACACACATGCACAAGCACACACACACGCACACGCCCCTGCTCTCTAGCACCGGGCTCGGTCATGGCTGCATCGTAAGCCTGCGGGGTGAACGCTGCTGAAGCAGAGGCAGACCTCTAACCTGCACCTGTGACACCTGCTGGCCAGTCTCAAGGGAAAGCAGCCCCGCGGCACTCCAAGGCTTGACTCGTTTCTAAAGCTATTTCAGTCTCTGCGGGCCGCGGTGCATGTGGGAGACGCTGGGACACATTTAATTCCAAGGATCTAAGCAAACATTAGAGCCGAGGGGGTGACCACTGTCCAGTCTCGTGGCAGCTGCAGATGTGCGAAGCAGCTCATGGTCCACGAGCAAAGCTCCCGGAACACCGGCTCTGGCTTCCATCACTGCACTGGAACATTCTGGCCACGTGCAGGGCACTGGAGCTGCCAGAAGACTTCAAGACGGGCAGATCTTCATAAACTGGCCTGTCTCCCAATTATTTTTTTTTAAAAAAAGATCTGTTTAAAAGGCAAAGTGAGCGAGTGAGAGAGAAGCCTTCCCTCTGCTAGTTCACTCCCCCAGTGGCCACACCAGCCAGGGCTGGGCGGGCTGATGCAGGGAGCCAGGAGCTCCACCGGGGTCTCCCATGTGGGTGGTTGGGACCAAACACTGGGCTGTCATTTGCTGTTCTCCCGGGCGCAGCAGTGGGGAGCTGGGTCGGAAGCCGAACAGGCTGGCATCGCCAATGGTGGCTCAGATCCTGCTGCGCCACAACACTGGCCCCCTGTCGCCTGTGCATTCATGCCCATCAGAGGCCGGAGGACAGCTACTCACATGCTCCCCGGGGCGCCTGCTTCCACGGGGCTGAACGGGCAGTGTGCTGCGGCTCTGCCCCTCAGAGAAGGCAGCCTAAAGGGGGCCACAGAAGCAGAACCACGGAGCTGGACGCTCGCCTGGTCTGCCCCGTCACAGAACTGAACGCTGCTATTCTCGGAGGCCGACAGGCGCCGCTTCCGGCCTTCTCCTTGGGGCAGTGTGTTCACTCCTGCTCTCCCGAGGGCGCCAGACCCGGAGCGACCCTCCATCTCCACCGAGATGGAGCCGAAGACTTACAAAAGTGAACGGATTTCTTTCGAAATTCTCTTTTTTTCTGCCCAGGGTCAACCTTGGTTACCCGGTTGTGACAGTGGCTTTCGATGTCAGAGCCTTGAGAACTTGAGGAACGTTACCCAAACATTTGGGTTCGCTTGAAAATCCCGCATCAAGACTGTAACCTCGCAAGAGACGGAGTGACAGGACAAGGAGCGACAAGCGCCAGGCGGGCAGCCGAAGACAAAGGTTCACCTGTCGCTACCCCCAGAAAAAGGTCACTGACGGCGCTGCCCCATCGCCCTGCCCGCCTCTCCCGAACACCTGAGCATGGCTACAGTGTCACCAGATGGCGAAGAGCATTCTGGAGCGGCCCCCAGGGGCCCTGGCTCCAGGGGATGGCGACAGCAGACACTGCGCACGGACTACCCAGCTCTACCCAGCTCGTTCACCCAGAGGAGCCTGGGAACCCGCGGGAGACAAGCCGGAGGAGACCCAAGGACCATGACCACGGCAGGTGGACACTGTTCGCTCGAGGGGCTCACGGGACAGATCCTTCTGGGCCTGCCAGGCCACATTCAATACTCGGGGGAGTAGGAGCCCCCAGCGGGTGGCGACAAAGAAATGCGCCCAGGCGCCCGTGCCCAGCTCTCACCTGAGCGCCCGTCACGCTGGGCTCCTGTCGCCACCAGCAAGACCATCTCCTCCCGCTCCAGCTGGGCTATCAGGTCGGGTTTGAAGGGCTGGTGTGCTGTGCAAAAGATGAGGGCGAAGGGTTTGAAGTTTGGGGACATGCAAGCTTCGTAGCAATCCGTCGTAACCAGACACAGACACCTCCCTCCCAGCCCTCCCCTCCCCCGCCTTCACGATTTCCCACGCAGTGCTCCCTGCCCGCATCTCCTCACAGCACCAGCAGCTCTGCACACGCGGGCTTCTCCTCCCGCTCCCCCACACGAGCAGGCTGCAGGGCACCGTCCACGCTCCTGCACACGGCTGCCTGTAGGGAGCAGGCCCGGGGATGGACACGGCAGAGGAGCAGACCCACAGTCCTCTGAGCCATGGTCAACCCCCCGCCCCAGGGGGTGCCATCATGTGCACTCTTAGCTGCGGCGTCAGCAAGTGCGTTATCCCTCACGGCCTCGTCCTGGTTCTGAATTCCCTGCCAGTCTCGTGGGTGAGAAATGGAATTTCAGGACAGCTTTAATAAAGATTTCATTTTCCATGAAACGGATCATTTCTTCAGGTGCACACATTTGCACATGCACACACACACGCACATGGCCAGCTCCACTCCCTGAGACCAATGTGCAAAGCTGCCATCGTGGCCACGCCCACGCCCTCGCCCACGCCCACGCCCAGCAGCCAGACCTCGCTGTGAAGACACTGCCCCCAATAAGACAAATGGCTGAGGCCAGAGCTGGGCTAAGGCACAGTACACGGGCCAGGCCACAAAGGAAGGGCGCGCTCAGAAGAACATTGGGGGCACACCACGAGGCACGAGGGCACAGGGGACGGCTCGAAGGAGCCCAAACTGGGACTTTAACACCGAAAGAATTGCAGCAATGAATCCTACAGTTATTTAAAAAAGAATCCACAAGTCCCTCTTACCACAAAATGCCAAACACTGACAGCTAAACAGGAAGGAGGCACTTGCTCCAAAACTCATCATTTTGTAACTGGCCGGTAGAGACCCCGGCAGCTGAGTCACTCTTAGACACTGGATCTACGGGGGACACTCGGGATGCCCCGGCCACTGCAGGAGGGGACACCGGATCTACGGGGGACACTCGGGATGCCCCGGCCACTGCAGGATTGGATACTGGATCTACGGGGGACACTCGGGATGCCCCGGCCACTGCAGGAGGGGAGAGGCAATAATGACACAGAAGAGAAGCTGGACCCCTTGACTGGGTGATCAAAATTCACATGGCCTGTGAAGCAGAAATGGCCACCCCGTGAGTCCAGCCACAGCACCCTCAAAGGACACACCGCACCTCTGAGGCACCCATCTGAATGGCTCGCGTGGTTCTAATTACGGGGAAACATTAGGAACGTCCAATTAAAACTGGGGGGTGCATAAAAGTTAGGATGCAGCCTGAGACCCCAAGGCCCATATCTGAGGGCCTGGGTTCAAGTCCCAGCCCCACTCCCGATTCCAGCCTCCTGCTAACGCGCACCCTGGGAGGCAGCGGGTGATGGCTCAGGTACTGGCGTCTTGGCTACCAACGTGAGAGACCCTCGGTTTCCGGCTCCTGGCTTCGGCCTGGCACCCCCTGGCTGCTGCGGACATTAGAGGAGCGAACCAGAAGGAAGACCTCTCTCTCTGCATTTGTTTGCTTGTTTTAAGATTTTATTTATTTGAAAGGCAGAGTTAGAGAGAAGGAGATACAAAGAGAGAAATCTTCCATCCACTGGCTCACCCCCCTGAAATGGCCACAAAAAGCCATGACTGGGCCAGGCTGAAGCCGGGAGCCAGGAGCTTCTTCAGGGTCTCCCACATGAGTACAGGGGCCCAAGGAGTTGGACCATGTTCCACTGTTTTCCCAGGTGCATTAGCAGGGAGCTGGATCGCAAGTGGAGCAGCCGGGTCTCGATCCAGCACCACATGGGATGCTGGCCTCGCAGGCAGTGGCTTAACCACAATGCTGGGCCCTCTCTCTGCCTTTCAAATAAGGAAAATAAATTTAAAATTTGTAAATAGAGGAAAGGGTACTAGTATTTAGAACACGTCACTGCTGTAGAAGACAAATGCTATGGAAATGTTCCAGATTAAGGGAGGCTAAAGAGACAGGACAACTGGCCTAGACGCCAGGCTACAGGGTGTTCTCAAGTGAGAAAGATATGCTTTAAGGAACGTATAAACGGATTTCAAAAAGTTCATGGAAATGGAATTTAAAGATAACGCGCATCTTCGCTGGACTTTCTGAGTGCCTCGTAATTGGCTTTATGGATAAAATTAAGAGCCCAACTCATGGATCAGACAGAAGTATTGTTACTGTACTGGGGGTATCTAAGAGAACATTCGCATTTCCACAAAACAGACTTCGCAGTGCAGGATTAACCACATGCAGAGGCAGCTCTGGCCTTGGCCTCGGCTCCTGGGAGGTGATCTCAAAGCCGGGCTCGGGCAGGAGGGCTCCTTGTTCCCCCCAAGGCCTCAGTCCAAGGCAGACACTGAATGGGATTTCCGGTGGGGGCCTGGGGCCTCGTGGTATCGCCTCCCCTCTAGAGGGGCTGGCATGTCCGGTCAGCCACGTAGGTGTCACCCACCCTGCACCGCTGAGTCTCAGTCAAAGCTCTGGACGCCAAGGCCCGGTGAGCCTGCCTGGCTGGCAATGCCTCCGGAGATTCTCAGAAAGAAAGGGCCTGGCTTATGCAAATGACCCTGCAGTGGTTTAGAAAAACATCTTCCTAAAGACACATCTTTATCCACATGGCCAAGTCTAGAAGTTCTTTTACTTCTGCAGCTTTCTGTGAGTTTCACGTTACTAACAAAGACACTGTTAAAACAACAAAACAAGGGGCCAGCGCTGTGGCACAACGGGTAAAGCTGCCATCTGCAGCGCCAGCACTGGGCGCCAGTTCGAGTTTCAGCTGCTCCACTTCCAATCCAACTTCCTGTTGACAAGCCTGGGAAAGCAATGGAGGATGGCCCAAGTGCTTGGGCCCTGCACCCACGTGGGAGACCCAGAGGAAGCTCCCCACTCCTGGCTGACCCTGCCCTGGCCATCTGCAGCCATTTGGGGAGTTAATCAGCAGATGGAAGATCTCTCTCTACTTCTTCTAACTCTGCCTTTCAAATAAATAAAATAAATCTTTTTTAAAAATGCCTCCCAAAACTCAAGTTAATAACTATTAACGCTGTAAGAAAGTGGCAGCGACTTTACTAAACTCGCTTCGAGACAAACCGTGAAGGGGGCGGGGCCCCAATACACCCACCTCTGCCCTATGCCGCACACGACCACGAGGCTCTCAGGCCCCCACCCTCAGAGAACGACCCCCAACAAGGAGCACACACACACACACCCCAGGCAGCTGCCGCTGAGACCCGAAGGGCGCCCGTCCTCACCCACGGAGAGCAGGTTCCGGAAGTTCTCCAGCATCACAGCCCGGTACAGCTGCCTCTGCGCAGCGTCCAGCAGCCCCAGCTCCTCCTCGCTGAAGACCACGGCCACGTCCTGGAAGGTCACCATCGCCTAGGACAGCAAGCAGGAGACGCAGGGTGGGAAGCCGCTGCTGCGGCCTGCTCACTTCCCGGGATGCTAATTCCACCCCCTCCCTCCCCCCAGGGCTGCTCTTTCAACGGCCGCCCCCGTCAGCACTCCCTGCCTCCTGGACTACCATGTCGGTCCTGTTACTCATGATGCTCTTTGGCCCCAGGAGAGCTCGCTCACGCTCACACACACACACACACACACAGGCACAGCTCTGGGCAGTGGCGCGGCCTCACGTCCGGGGCCCCGCTGGAGAACCGCAGACAAGGTTCTTCTGCTCTTGTCCCAGTGGGGCCGAGGCCCGCCGGGATCTCCCTGGTGACGGGAGCGCCTGCCTGGCAGGGCTCTGGCGGGGCTGAATGTGCACCCGCTGCCTGGGGAGACTCGGAAACCTGCAGTTTCCCTTTGAGGGCTCTTCCTCGAGGCTTGGTCCTTTATTCACTGCTCCTGGAAAACCCCCAGGCCAGCTGTGGAAGGGAAGGGACTGGGAAAGGAGAGAGGGAAAAGCTCAGTGGGAACTGTGGGTGAGGCAGGGCCTGTGGTGCCGGCATCCCACATGGGCGCCGGTTCAAGTCCCGGCTGCTCCACTTCGACTTCCAGTCCAGCTCTCCCCGGACTTTATTATTTTTCTAAAGATTTATTTATTTACTTGAAAGTCAGAGTTACACAGAGAGAGGAGAGGCAGAGAGAGAGAGAGAGAGAGAGGTCTTCCATCCGCTGGTTCACTCCCCAATTGGCTGTAACAGCCAGAGCTGCACCGATCCAAAGCCAGGAGCCAGGAGCTTCCTCCAGGTCTCCCACGTGGTGAAGGACCCAAGCACTTGAGCCATCTTCCACTGCTTTCCCAGGCCACAGCAGAGAGCTGGATCGGAAGTGGAGCTGCTGGGACTCAAACCAGCGCCCATATGGGATGCCAGCGCTTGAGGCCAGGGCATTAATCCACTGTGCCACAGCACTGGCCCCAGGACTTCCAAATAAATAAATAAATAAATCTTTAAAAAAAAAAAAGGAGAAACAAAACCAATGAAACCTCGACTTTAAAGCTCAGGTAAAAATAAATCTACTGAAAAAGAAAACAAAAATAACAACGTTACTGCTACGTCCTGTGATCCGGATGCTTTTTCTTCACAGGTGTTCTTAATCCTCTAGAATCCACAATCATTTCTAAAGCCCAAACATGAACTGTAAGTGTCTCCCACAGAATGCAGCCCCGCTGCAGATGACGGGTGTGGCCAAGGTGCGCCTGTGGTGCCGCGTCCCATCCGGGCGCCTGCTGGTGTCCGGGCTGCTCCTCCTCCGCCCGGCCCGGCTGCCCACCAACCAACGCGTGCAGGAAAAGCAGCAGCACACGGACCAAGTGTTCGGGCCCCTGCCAACCCACACGGGAGGCCCGGATGTAGCTCCTGGCTCCAGGCTCCAGCCTGGCACAGCCCCGGCGGTGCAGCCATCTGGGGAGTGAAACAGCGGATGGAAGATGTCTGTGTGTGTCTCTTATATACATAGATAGATCGATCGATCTATATAGATAGATAGATAGATCCACGCCCCCAATAACTTTTTTCAAATAAATAAATATCTTAAAAAGCCGCAGATGTCTACAAGCATTCTTCAAAGCGTATCACAGCTTTCACGGCCCTCTATCAAGCGGCAAATGACGCCGGCTCTGCCTGATCGCAAACACATCAAGAACTAACGCAGCCCAGTGAAACGACCCGAGTCGAACGGAAGAACGTGCCCCGCGCCTCGTCTTCCCGCCTGCAGAGCGGGGATGCCGGTGCGGCGTGGCCCCCCGACGGCTCATTCGCTAATCCGCATAAAACTGCCGGAATAGCATGTGCCTACTGACTTCGCAAGAGCCACAGCACTGCGTGTTCGCGCCTTCGGGCTCAGGCCCACCACTCCCCAAGGCGGCTGGGGATGGAACTAACCACAACGGCCACCCAGCCCGTCGCTGGCGCGATCCTCTTCCCAAACCCAAACAAGACCAGGACGCACGGCCTCCAGCGGCCGGCGGGGACAGCACCCCGGGGCACCGCGGGACCCCGGCCCGGCCAGCGAGGCGCCGCAGCGGAGCAGGCTCAGCCGACGCGGACCCGAGCCCGCCCTTCGCCCCGGGCGCCTTCTCCTCCCCCGGGTCGCCGGCCTGGCTGCTCCGCGCTCACAGCAAGACGAGGCCGGAGCGGCGTGGGCGCGCGGACGCGGACGCCCGGCAGGGCAGGGCTCACCGTTCTGAGAGGAACCGAGGCCGCGGCCTCGCACACCTGCGGCGGAAGTGACTCTGCCCACAGCGGCCGCCGGGACTCCGCTTCCCAGAATTCCCGACGGGAGCGGGCACCCGCCTGGGGCGCCCGCGGCGGAAGTGAGCCCACGGCGCCAGGTTCCCGGACTACATTTCCCAGAATTCCCGACGGGAGCGGGCACCCGCCTGGGGCGCCCGCGGCGGAAGTGAGCCCACGGCGCCAGGTTCCCGGACTACATTTCCCAGAATTCCCAGCCCCCCTAGGGCGGAAGTGCCGGCCACCATGCTGCGCGCCTCGGTTGTGTTT
The DNA here is from genome assembly GCA_015711505.1 of Sylvilagus bachmani. Lineage (NCBI taxonomy): Eukaryota > Metazoa > Chordata > Mammalia > Lagomorpha > Leporidae > Sylvilagus > Sylvilagus bachmani. The sequence goes on along the minus strand of CM027395.1, from coordinate 6,997,532 downwards.
CTCAACATTCCCGCTGGGAACGAGTTCCGAAACTCCGCTTTCGTGCGGCTGGGCGCGCCGGAATTGGCAGCATTCCCGCGTCTTTCCCAGCCGACCGTGGGCTGACGGCACACGTCGACTCTGGCTCTATTCTTGGGTGCGGATGCTTCTAGAACGCTGACAAGCGCCACCTCTACCTACCACAGGGGATCCCTTCCGGGACCGCAAGTGCATGGACGCCGGCGCCGGAGCCGGCTCCGGGAGGAGCAGCCGGGGTGCCCGCCGCTCCGTGGCTTTCGCTGCTGAATATGAATGTGGGCCCCGCGGCCGAGGAGGGACAGCATTGACCGCCGGAGACAGAGTTCCAGTATGGGGAGCGGGGGTCCTGCGTGAAACCTCTGAGCCTCCGGTGTCCTGCGGAGGGAGGGAAGTGGGAAAGGTGACTGCTCAGCCCAGCGGCCTTCAACAGGGAGAGAAGGAAAGAGAAGGTTGAAGTGCCCACTTCTCTGCTGGGCGCCAAATACCCGGATGCATTGGTCCCGTCACACTGACAAGTTAGCCGCGTTGGGTGTTGTCTGCGGCCCAAGCACCCTGGCCCCTGTCGGGCCGGATTTCTCACGGTTCTGGATTGGTCTGATGGCTTCCATGTTGTACTGAAAGCTCAATACTTTCTGTAAACGAGACTGAATAAACGTTGGCCACGAATACGGCACATCCCATGTGGAAGTGGCTGGACAAGGTCACACGAAAGCTCCCCCTGGGGTCCTCTCAAGGTCTGGGCAGGTACTCTCGCCGAGGGGTGAAAGAAAGAGGTACAGCAGCCATTATGTGAAAATTCTCGGTGATTATGAGAAGAAACCATGCTAACAACACTGTGGAGTAACTATTTAATAATTATCTTACAGTTTATATATTATTAAAAGAGGATCAATCTAACAATAGGTGAAACTTTTGGACAGAAATGACAGAAAATGTAAAAATACAATAGGCGGGGCCAGTGCTGTGGCGTAGCGGGTAAAGCCCTCGGCTGCAGTGCAGGCATCCCAAATGGGTGCTGGTTCGAGCCCCAGCTGCGCCACTTCTGATCCAGCTCTCTGCTATGACCTGGGAAAGCAGTAGAGGATGGCCCAAGTGCTTGGGCCCCTGCACCTGCATGGGAGACCTGGAAGAAGCTCCTGGCTCCTGGCTTCAGATAGGCACAGCTCTGGCCATTGCGGCCAGTTGAGGAGTGAACCAGCGGATGGAAGACCTCTCTACCTCTCCTTCTCTCTCTGTGTAACCCTGACTTTCAAGTAAATAAATCTTTAAAAAAAATACAATAGACAATGTGTTGTATGCTTCTTCCAGTAATAATAAAGTGGATGATTTGGAACATCTAGCAGATGAAAGTTTTTTTTTTTTTTTAAATGACTGAAGGCAATAAAAAGCAGCCAGAGTCTTTTGAAAGGCAGAATACAGCCCTGCGTTTCCAGGACTGGCGTTAAAACTTTGTATCGGGCTCTGTTTGTTTTTTTCCCTTCCCAAGCTGTTTCTCCTCCAGACAGTTAGCTACAGGGAGTACCAGCCAACAATGAAAAGGAACAAATGGGCCAGTGCTGACGCAGCGGGACATCCCGTACAGGCGCCGGTTTGTGTCCTGGCTGCTCTACTTCCCATCCAGCTCCTTGCTATGTTCTGGGAAAGCCCTGGAAGATGGGCAAGGCATTTGGGCCCCTGCACCCCTGTGGGAGACCTGTTAGAAGCTCCTCAATCCTGGCATTGGCCCCGGCCCATCCCGGGCTGCTGAGTCCATTTGGGGAGTGAACCAGCAGATGGAAGATCTGTCTCCCTCTCTCTCTGTAACTATTTCAGATACACAAGTAAACCCTAAAAAAGAAGTTTCTCAGGGAACTCTTCCTCCTACTCCGCCATCCCCTCCAGGGCTCTGCTCAGACACATCTGCATTCGATATCATTCAGCAAGCCTTCCCAGACCACCTTCCAGCCCTGTCAGTCTCACTCCTTACCCTGCTCGATTTCTCTAAATAGCGCCGAGTTTATGATTTCCTTACCAAGAGTTTCCTATTTGCTCTTCTATCAAGACTGTACAAAGTAGTCCTTTCTCTACACCAGGATTAACACCACATATTTCCAGTAAAATTTTTTAAGATTACATGTCATTTATTTGTAAGGTTTTTTAAAACACAGTTACAGAGAGAGGAAGAGGCAGAGAAAGAGAGAGATTTTCCATGACTGGTTCACCCCCCAGATGGCCCCAACAGCCAGGAATGAGCCAGGCTGAAGCCAGGAGCTTCTTCCAGGTCTCCCACATGGGTGCAGGGCCCCCAGCACTTGGGCCATCCTCCACTGCTTTCCCAGGCACATTAGCAGGGAGCTGGATTGGAAGTGGAGCAGCCGGGACCCGAAGTCCCTTTGCCCACTACGCCACAACACCGGCCCCAACATATCATTTACTTGATAATTCGTGATCACACTGCCAAATACTTACTTGCTATACCTATTGCTTCTTTTTGCACCTGCTCTTATTCCTTGTTGCATTCCCACCCACATTCCTATCGGGGTTCCATTATCCATGATCTTCCAGGATTCATATTAAGGACTTTAAGCATAGCGCTTTCAGCCCAGTTTGCTGTGTGTCTTCTCTGTATTATGGTGACTTCAGCGTAGGGCAGTCGACGTTTTTCTAGACTTGCTCATTACTGCTATCGCCTTGGCTGCGGCCCTGTGCACCCACAAAAACAACCAGTGCTTCCCTGGGTCATTGCCAGTCTAAGCATTTTAAAAATCACGACTTCATGTAACTCACAACTGCCCTAGACCAGCCATACAAGTGCAGCCTGGAAACTGATTGACAGAGATTAAGTAACTCATCCAACACTACGCAGATAAGAAGGGCAGTGCTGATTCACGGACCAGGGGAACCCAAGGATCCATCACACCCAGCAGCTCACCCCCAGGCCCTCCCTCTACCAGGGACCCACACAGCCGCAAAGCCACCCCCGCTGGCCAGCATGCCGCTCCTCCCGGGTCTCTCAGCTCCACGTCCACGGGGCCCTCCCCACAGTACCTGAGCTCGGGGAATTTGGTCTCCACAGGCTGGGAGCTACTTCCACCATGCCCCAGAGTTCTCTACCCTTTCAGTATGTGGCTAACAGCTTTCCCTGGTTAGCAGTTCTCTGTACTGCATTCTCCCTGTTCAAACAGCTGGCTTTGGCTTGCCTTCTCCCGGACAGATCCTGCCTGGTACAGAAGAAACAAGAAGCATGGAGGACATTCCCGGTGGGGTCTGTGCCACCCGGTGCACCACCCGCGGGCACACAAAGCACCGCCCAAGCTTCGTGCTCGCAGGAAGCTTTCTACAGAAGGAATCCCTCGCACAGACAAGCCTGTGTTGGTTGCATATGCACATTTTTTAACCCGAGGATATTGTCCAAAATGTCCCTGTAGACGCTGCCAATTCACAAGCCCACTGCTGTCTGGGAATTCTTTTCCCATCACCCACCAAGACACAGCCTTTTCGCTTTTTCATGGCACACTGATTTCCTGTGATCACATTTAAAAGAACTAAGAGGGGCCGGCGTTGTGGTGCAGCGCGTTAAGCTGCCACCTGCAACGTCAGCGTTGCGTTTGACCACAGGTTCGAGTCCCAGCTGCTCCACTTCCAGTGCCGCACCCTGCTGATATGATTGGGAAAGCAACAGAAGATGGCCTAAGTGCTTGTGCCCCTGCCACTCATGTGGGAGAGCTGATGGAGCCCCTGGCTCCTGGTTTCAGCCTGGCCCAGCCCTGGCCATTGTGGCCATCTGGGGAGTGAGCCAGCAGACAGAAAATTCTCTCTCTCTCTCTTTCTGTCTCTGTCAGTCTGTCTTTCAAATTAAGAAAAATTTTTTAAAGGTACTAAAGCTAGGTAACTGAAGATGTGGGCTCCTGGGTGTGTTTTTTTAAAGGTAAAACAGAAATTATTGGGACGAGTGGGAGCATTTGGATCCCAAGCGTTTAAGCATCGGGTTGTGAAGTCTCCTGAGTGTGATGACAGCAATGTGCAAATACCGGACAACGCCCTTATTCTTAGAAGAGACGAGCAGGAACACTTGGGGGCGATTGCAAACATGCAGTCAACTTAGAGAGGGACGTGGCGTAACCGGCATTACGCACAGCTGGCTCTCGGTGTCCCTGGATCCCACATCCAGAGTTAACCAACGGTGGATCAAAATCATTAAAAAAAAAAAAAAATGTGCTTGCATAAGACAGGTAGACAGCTCACTCACCTTCGCGGCCCGATTTCGTCCAGAGCGCGCCTGGAACTAAGACGCATGCGCAAGACAGCCTGGGACTAAAACTCCCAGGAGCCTCTGCGCGGCAGGGACGGCCTCCAGTGAGGCCTCGGGGCTGTGAAGCGCTCCTCCAAGGACAGTCGCCATGGCAGTAAAACAACACTTGACGTTCTTCATGAGAGCGAGTCGCTACCCACCGTGGCGGGTCTGCGTGGGGACCAGTCTGGGACCAGAGAGCCTTTGTGGGTGAACTGTGCAGACCGTGGCTGGCACTCCACCTCCGCCCCGCAGCGCCATGGCCTTGGGGGTCTTGGCCCATCTGCAGCCCCGGCATGGGCAGGGCAGAGGGAGAGGAGCACAGAGAAGCTTCTCCCCCCCATCTTGACGGAAACGGGAGGAAACAGTCACTCAGTCTTAGCGCCTCAGTGAGTTTACTGTTCCTGTGTTTTGATTGACACCCGGTGCCCCTCTGCGGCCCACCCCCCAGTACCGAGAGCCAGGAACTCAATCCAGGTCTCCCACACGGGTGGCAGGGCCCCAGCGGCCTGGGCCATCACCGCAAGCGAGGGGTCATTCCTTTGAGGACTGTCCTGCTGGGTGAGACTTGTGGACGCACCCTAGTGACTGGCGTGCTGACCCAGTTCATCAAACTGCCCATCTGCCCTCCCCACGCAGGCTCGGTTGTGGCTCTCAGGAGCTGTAACTGAGGCCCTGGCCACGTGCCCCTCACTACGGGGTTCCTCCCCAGTGTGGACCCTCTGCTGACCTTGAAGGTGGGCCCTTGGCCTGTAGGCCTTCCTGCACACAGCCCACCTGAGTGGTGTCCGCCACCGTGGACTCATGACTAAGGAGACCGGCGCCCTATGAGACGCCCTTTCCACATTCCTGGCGCATGTAGGGTTTTTCTCCTGCGGGCAGCCTCAGGTGGGTGCGAAGTTTGGAGTGGAAACCGAATCCCCTGCCACACTCATCACAGGCCTCGGGCTTCTGTCCAAGTGCACTTGTTGACGAAGGCTCAGGTGCGGCATCTGTGACCGCGAGGCTCAGTCCCGCCAAAAGCCTTTCCCACACTCACTGCATGAGGGTTCTCGCCGGCCTGGACCTGCAGGACGCGGAGCGCTGCGCTCCAGCCTAAGTCCTTCCCGCAGTGGCATTTGCAGGGTGTCCGCCATGTGCAGTCCGGTATGGGAGGAGCCTTGGGCTCTGAGTGGGACCCATAGCAGCGCTGCCTGGCGTGAGTGCGCTGATGGACTGCAGGAACAAGCGGTGACTGAAACCTCTCCCACACCCGTCGCACCGGGAGGGCCTCTTAGGCCTGTGTGTCCTGACGGCCACCGCAGTGCAGCTGCAGCCGAACCCCATCCCACACTGGCCACAGCTGGGGGGCTTCTCTCCTGGGAGGACCCGCTGACGCCCCGGCCACACTCCCTGCACCTGTGGGCTTCTGCCCCACCTGTAGCCTCTGGTGGACCTGAAGCCCTGACCACTCACCACATTCCCACTGCTTCTCATCAGGTGCGCCCTCTGATGGGGGGCCTGCCGGCACGCCTCAGATGTACGTTTTCTTCCCATGGGCACCCCTGGATGATTAAGAACTGATTTATACCTGATCCCTTCCCACAGGGGTCGCAGCAGCAGGACCCTCTGCCTCCAGGCCTCTGGGACAAGGCTGCCTGTGTGTGCCCTGCCTGGAGCCCTGGCCCCGTTCCAGATCCCTAAAGGATTTGTCATGGGACTTCTAGGGGAGAGGGTTCCATCGAGACAGGTGCCAGGCCTCAGCCCCTGGCAAACCCATGATGCTGCCAGGGTTTCTCGTTCACGGGCACTTGTGGACGAGCGGGAAGGTTGGAACTGTCCTGAGGCCATCTGCACACTCAGGACTTCTAAAGCCATCTCTGCAGGGCTCTGTGAAAGGAACCTTGATTCTTTTTAAAATATTTATTATTTATTTGAAAGGCAGAGTTACAGAGAGAGCGGGGTCTTCCATCCACTGGTTCCACTGCTTCACTCCCTAGTTGGCTGCAACCGCTGGAGCTGAGCCAATCCGAAGCCAGGAGCCAGAAGCTTCTTCCAGGTCTCCCACGTGGGTGCAGGGACAGAAGGACTTGGACCATCTTCTACTGCTTTCCCAGGCCACAGCAGAGAGCTGGGTCAAAAGTTGAGCTGCCGGGTCTCGAACCAGTGCCCAAACAGGATGGCGGCACTGCAGGCGGCGGTTTTGCCCGCCACGCCACAGTGCCAGCCCTGATTCTGTCATAAAGGCACTTCATAGCCTATGCATCCGTGTCTCCTACGGGGTTAAAGGTAATTCAGAGATGCTCAGGAGGCATGCTTTCACAGTTGGACAAATAATAACAGCCTAGAGGAAAAATGAGTTTCATGTATCTTAGCTATCAGGAACGTTTTGTGGGGGGGGGGCAGGTTTTTGTTTACTTATTTCAGAGACAGAAGCAGAGAAAAAGGCAGCTTCCATCCGCTGGTTCACTGCCCAGAGGCCTGCAGTAGCGGGGCTGGGCCAGGTCGAAGTCAGAGGTGAGAAACACAGGCCAGGCCTCCCACAGCCACTTGAGACAGCCGCTGCCTCCCAGGGTCTGCTCAGCAGGAAGCTGGAGCCAGGGCTCAAACACAGACTCTCGGATACAGGACACAGGCATTGCTTTTTCAGGTTTATTCTGAAGGAAAGGTGGGGAGGGGAAACAGAACCTCCATCCATCAGTCCACTCCCCAGATGGCTGCAATGGCCAGCAGTCTCAGCTAAAGTCAGGAGCCAGGAACTCCATCTGGGTCTCCAACATGTGTCAGGGGCCCAGGTACTTGGTCCACCTACCACTGCTTTCCCACATTAGCAGGGAGCTGGGTCAGAAGTAGAGCAGTCAGGATCAGAACTGGCACCCCATTATCTGATCCAGCTCCTTAATGATGTTCAGCAGAGGATGGAACAAGTGCGTGGGTCCCTGCCACACATATGGGAGACCAGGATGGAACTCCTGGCTCCTGATTTCAGCTTGGCCCGGCCCCAGCAATGGCGGCCATCTGGGAAGTGAACCAGTGGTTTTTCTATCTCTGCCTTTCAAATAAATAAATACATCTTTAAAATATATATATTCAGCTTGCCGGGCTGCAACCTAATTTTCCTATTTACCATATAGTTCCAGATGACTTCAAAAATCTGTCCATGTTTGCTGGTCATTTTTATTAAACATTTTTCTTTTTAGGACTCAAGTAAGCCTAATCTGTTTATAACTAAGCACTTGTAAGATACTGAAGTGAGAAATTCACCACAGGATTCCAAATATTCTGGAACATTCTCTCTACTATTGGCTTGCCTTACAATGCCCAAGGAAAGGTCAGAGACGCCTCACTTCCTCTGGCGTATCACTCTCTAAAAGCATGGAGGCACTGTGGAGAAGGCAGGCACTTACCAGAAATCAGGCTGTGGAGGCACGTCCTGCTCATCCGCTCACTGTCCTGTTTCGAATGGAGCAGCTTACTAAGCTTGAAGGGGCGTTGCCCTGAAAATGCGAGAAGATGCAAAAAAATTCATCTGAAAATGCAGTCCCAATCCCCTGACCGTCATACCTCTGAAAGTCAGAAGCAGTAAGGTCTGAAGACATACAAGGCAAACACACAGGACCAGCCAAACGCAGCCACTTTCTAACAATGCAAGTCTGAATTTCAGAGTGCCCTCAAAGTTCACAATCCTGCCCCCATGTGGTGGTACAGGAGGTAGGTCTCTGGGAGGTCACTAGGTCTTGAATGGGACTCATGCCCTTAGGTGGCCACTTGAAAGACCAGTATGGAGGAACTCACCTCCACCTGCTGCCCACTACCCCCACCCCACCGCTAGCCCACCTAAGATATAAAAGGCCCAGCAGCCCCTGGGGTCTGGGTCTCCTGCTGCATATTCTGTCAATGTTTAAGGCTGCCACAAAACACTGGAGTTAGCGGGAAGATTTACTGTTGGGTGGGGGAAGCCCGATGGGCCAGGGGTAGAAGGTGAGAGAGTGAGAGAGAGAGGGCACATGTCTGGGAACAGGTTCTGTTAAACCTTTGCTCGGGGGCGGGCAGGGAAGTAGGAGCAGCAAATCCCATTAGGTGGGGGGGAAGCTGACACCTGTGCTTGGCCATCTGGTCACCTGGCTTCTAGCAATGGCTAGAGCCTAAGATGCGTCCAGGGCATAGGCAGCACCACAGATAAGACTGCGCCATTTTCCTAACAAATGTGTACATGGGGAGCTGGTCACCTCTGAGGATTTATTTTCTCTGAATAAACTCGGTCTGGCTATAGATTTGTGCCCTGCCTCCTCTCTGTCTGCACCTCTTTCCCTTACATTCTGCTGCCCCATGTGAGGCGGCACCGATCTGTACTCTTCCCTGTAGAGGTTTCCCTCACCCGCGGAGAGCAGGTTTCAGAAGTTCTCCAGCATCACAGCCTGGCACAGCCTCCTCTGGGCAGAGTCCAGCAGCCCCAGCTCTGCCTCAGTGAGGGCCACAGCCACGTCCTGGAAGGTCAGTGGCTCCTAAAATGAAAAGCATCAGCATGAAATCCACTCCACAAAAGACAAATTGTATCATTAAGAAAACTAGACAAGAAAGCAAGAAAGGACCAGCACTGGTGTAATGGGCCAGTTCTGGTCCCAGCTGCTCCCCTTCCAATCCAACTCCCTGCGAATGCACTGAGAAAGCAGCAGAAACTTGCTCAAGTGCTGGGGCTCCTACACCCACATGGGAGACAAAGATGCAGTTCCAGGCTCCCGGCTTTGGTCTGGCCCAGCACCAGTCACTGGGGCTATCTGGGGAGTGAGCCAGCAGATGGAAGAACTCTTTTTCTCCCTTTCCTCTGCCATGCTGCCTTTCATATAAAGACAATAAATTAAAAAAAAAAAAAAAGGTGAGGCCAGCACTGTGGCACAGTGGGTAAATCCGCCTCCTGTGATGCCAGCATCCCAGATGAGTGCTAGTTGGGTCCTGGCTGCTTCACTTCTGATCCAGCTCCCTGCTCATGGCCTGGGGAAAGCAGCAGCAGATGCCCAAGTGTTTGGACCGCTGCCAGCCACATGGGCGATCTGCTTGAAGCTCTTGGCTCCTGGCTTCCGCCTGGCCTAGTGCTAGCCACTGCAGCTATTCTAAATGAGGCTGCACCGATTACCCTTTGAGCACTTGTTCTAAGAATAAATTCTTGGAGTGGGAAATCCTGGACCAGGCATACAGAGCACTTGGAAAGGGTGTGCATTTCCCCACACCCTGGCCAGCAGGAAACCCTGGTCTTCCAGCTCTTTGTCCCTGTGCTAGAGAGAGAATCCCACTTAACCTTGTTTCAGTCTCCATTGATTTGATCATAGAGGCTGATCATCTTTTCATGTGATTATCAACCACTGGGTTTTGTTGTTTCCCTTTCTAAACAAAAATGCTTAGGTCTTTATTTGTACTCCTTTGTTTAAAATAAGGATATTCAAAATGAGCTGCAGATGACACTTGGTCTGCAATGTGTTAACTCTTAACTGTTCATGCTGTACTTTGGACACGGAGAATATTACATCTATAAATGAGTAAGTACATTGTCCCATGGAGTAGAACATCCCAGGGAGAGAAGGAGGGCCCCTCAGGTGGAGTGGCCCTGTCCCATGGCCAGGGCTCAGGGTCCCACTCAAGCTCCCACAGAATGGCATTATTGCCAGGCAGCGTGTGCAAGCGGAATGGCAGACAGAACACAGAACCCTCCTGACCTGACTTCAAATCCGCACTCACTCACTTCCTCCTCTCTAAAACCGGACCACACCCCCTGTCTCACGGAGCTCTTTCGTGGATAAGGTGAAAAGAGCTGTGCTGTCCTCACAGAACACGCTGCCTCCTCCTCTTCCTCTCCCCAAGGAGGACGTGTTTCCTCCCTGAAGCACGAGCCAGTACTTACGGGGAGACAAGAAAGCTTGATCCGCCTGAAACCCGGTCTTGTCCTCTCCGTCTTGGCAAGGGGCGGAGGCCTGAGAATGAGAGCTGGGAGAGAACACAGCCATGACGAGGAGGTGGTGGTGCTGGCCTGGCACTCTCAGACCCCCTGCCTGGACAGCGGCAGCCTATGCTCCTTTACCCACTGGTTTCTTCTCACCCCAAGCAACTCCTTACCCACCTAGCTTTTTCTCTCTCCACACTCACCTCGGATTCTCCACCTCATTAACTCTTACCTCTCTGGCATGCCTTGAGGTCCAAGTCCTCCTCGTCCCATCTAGCTCATGAGCAGCTTCACTTTATTCTGATCACCCAAAGTTCCAAGGCAGAAGATGCAGGCCTTCTTCATTTCCACAGCCTCCAAACTCGGGCAAACTCCAAGGGACGCGGGAGGGCAGAGGCCCTGCGTCCACCTTCACTGTTCACAGCCCAATCACTAGTGTGTTCCAAGGACCTCAAGTGCTCAAGTCCAAGGCCCGTCCTCCGAGCCCCAGAGCTCCAGGCTCCGCAAGCTTCACACCCTCTGAATGCCATCGCTCAGCGGTTTTGGGGGCGCTTCCTGAGAAGCTGTGATGGACAGCCGCTGCCCGAGAGCCACGAGTGTGGCAGAGGGCAGGGGAAGGCCCCGGAAGTGTCTGCAGAGGGCCTGGTGGCTGACGTCTCAGGGAGACACAGGGCCCTTCTCAGACCCAAGGGTTCCAATATGGGATATGGGCTTTCCAAGTGGCATCTCAACCACTGGGACAAATGCCTATTCCAAAGTAAATGCTTTAAATGAATATGAAACATGCAGGATTTTGCAGAAAGCTAATTACTAAAATATAATCTTCAGAATTATGAAAGGATCAAGTGTGTGCATCTGCATCAACACTTATGCATGAAGTATGAATTTAGCTGCTGTAATATAAACAGGGGCCAGTGCTGGGGCCCAGACAGTGAAGCCCCCACCTGCAGTGCTGGCATCCATATGGGCATGGGTTTGAATCCCAGCTGCTCCACTTCCAATCCAGCTCCCTGCTAATGAACCTGGAAAAGCAGCAGAAGATGAACCAAGTGCTTGGGCGCCTGCACCTACGTGGGAGACCCGGAAGAGGCTCCTGACTCCTGACTTTGGCCTGGCCCAGTCCCAGCCATTACAGCTACCTGGAGAATGGGAATGAACCAGCAAATGCAAGATCGATAACTTCCTCTCCTTCCTCCTCTCTCCCCCAGCTTCTCTCTCTGTATTTCTGCCTTTCAAATAAATAAATCTTTTAAAAAATATGAAAACAAGAGTCTAAAATATAAATAGTCTGCAATACCACTCAACAACAACATGGCATAAAAATGTCTACAATATATATGGGTAACAAATCACAAGTACTCCTAATATTACTGTGGCTGGTTGACTACATTATAATTAAAGGAAATACTTAAAGTTTAGACCCTGGAAAAATATTCTTCCCATTCAAGTTCATGGACCTGCTGAATTATGACCCTAGACTCATTTCAAGAACTTATTTTCTAAATGAAACCTCTCCCACCACCCCTTCACTAAATTATTCACTCCGGCGTCCAGGAACAGTTGGTTTAAGTTGCTGGTTACCACCTTCCACAGCGCCTCCCTTGCTAAGACCTTGGAACCAGCATGGGAATTGAGCTGGCTTGTCTCATTTACTTCCTCCACCGGGCATGGGACTGGCACAGGGGGCACTCATATGCCTGCTCTCCGTAAGTCAGGACTGCCTCAAGATTCAGTCCATGCAGTTCTTTTTCTGTGGTCATTCAACCCCTGGGTGAACACATCTAGTCTCAGCTTCAAGTAGCATCTATACACTGATGACTCAATGCCAACTTGGCACCTCTACTTGTACGTCTAAAAAGCATCTCAAACTTGGTAGCGCAACACCCAACTCCAGATTTACCTCTAGGGGAACTTCTCTTCTTTCAAATGAACAAGCTAAATACTTTGGAGTGATCCTTAGTTTTTCTCTTTTTCATGCATTATGTCCAATTCATCAACAAATACCTTCAAATTCAAAGAGAGCTCCCTCATTACAGAGCTGAGAGAAAGGCACACCCCACTGCAGCTGCCCAAAGCCACCTGTCTACAAACCCACATACATTTGCTGCAGCTTCCAGGAAGCCATGGGAAGCACGACACACTCCCAGACTTTGAGCTCAGAGCTGTGATTCTCACGTGCTGTATGACGTGGAAGTGTGGACATCAAGACCAGCATTGTGGTGCAGCCAATTAAGCTGCCGCCTGAGACACTGGCGCCCTATATGGGCAGCGGTTTGAGTCCCGGCTGCTCAACTTCCTGCTAATGCACCTGGCAAAGCTGAACATGGCCCAAGTGCTTGGGCCCCTGCAGCCACGTGGGAGACCCAGAAGAAGCTCCTGGCTTTGGTCTGGCTCAGCCCTGGCCATTGTGGTCATTTGGAGAGTGAAACAGCAGATGGAAGATCTGTCTCTTCTTCTTGTTCAAAAAAATACAGAAGAGTGGACATCACCCAGTGTGTGCCCTAGACACTACAGCAACACAACCAACGACAGTACATCAAAACATCTTACAGTTTGTACAGGGCTTAATGCCTTTCAAAGGGATACACAGAGAACAGGAAAATCAACTTCTGCAGCTGCTTACAGAAATGACTTCGGGGACAGAAAATGCTGGAATTAGTATAGTGGGGGGTGGGCGGCTACCCCAAAAGAATCCAAGGTATCACGGATCCAAGACAGCCAGGCTGTCTCAAAGCTCCAGGCCTGCAGGTGTCAGGTACAGGGCCCAAGCCCGCCCCCTTCAACCTGGGATGCTTCAACCTCCAGAAACCTTATCTCAGCCAGGCCCAGAACATTGAAATCCCCTGGCTCCAACCCTCTGCCACACGCTGCCCTTCCCCACCAGGACCTAAAGATGACTCTGATTCTTAAGGTCCTCCAATGCGCCTCACCATCTCCTAAGAAACCACCACTGAGTTGTGCTCGCTGGAAGCAGAAGTGTAGACCCAGGGGCTCAGAATACATTTCCCAAAGGCCTCCGTGGTGCGAGGGCTCCTTTGGGGTCAGCCCACAGTCCAGATGGAGGTGGGTGTGAGCCATGTTCCTATGTTCAGCTTGGGGTCATCTGGAACACCTCCCATCCCTTGAAAAAGATGAAAAGTGGAAATACACGTAGGAACTCTGACAACAGCCCTAACCCTAACCTCTGGCTAATGAGCAGTTTTGTGGGTGTAGTGGGCCGAATCTTGAAGAAACCCTGGGGAAGGTGAAGAGTAACTGGGTGCCACAAACACTGAGAGGAGCCTAGGGGCGGAAACCGTGAAGAATGAGTTACCAAGTGTTTTCTGTGTCTGCCTGGCCAATTCCCAAAGACACCAGGGGATGCCTGGAGAGTAGCTGAGACACTGGAGAGAATCCAGGGGGTGCAGGAGAGGAACCTGGGGAAGGCTGTGAGTCTCGAATATTCTGCATAGAGACAACCTTAAAGAACCCATTATAACAACAATTTGAACTAAAAATCAAGTCCCGCAAGGTTTCCAGGTATAAGATAATACACAAAAATAAATCATATTTATATACAGTAACACTGAACAATCTAAAAGTGAAATTAAGAAAGCTCTAATGAGATTCCTAAACACAAGGAAGTGATAAACGTTTGAGGAGATGGAAATTCTAATTACCTTGATTTGACAGAGACCACTACACAGTGTATACATGTATTAAATTAAATTATCATACTATATGCCATAAATATTTATAATTATTATGTTTAAATTAAAATTTTAAAAGAAAACAATCTGGTTTACAATAAAATAAAAAATACTTAGAAATAAATTTGACCAAAAAATGTACTGTGTATACTATGAAAACTATAAAATATTGGTGAAATTATACATGACATAAATAAATGGAAAGACATACCATGCTCATGAAAAAGAACACTTAATTTGCTAAGATGGCAATAATTCCCCAAGCAATCTACACATTCCGATCAAAATCCTACCTGGCAATTTTGCAGAAATTGACAAACTAATCCTAAAGTTCATATGGAAATCCAATGGACCTCAAATAACTGAAACAATCTTGCAAAACAAGAATGGAATTGGATGGCACAGACTTCCTGTATTTAAACAAATGAGAGGTCTTCAAAAGGCTTCTGGAAATGCAGCTATGAAGAAACTAAGAATGGATTTCCATTTTGCACCAAAATAAATATGGTTTAATTCCACTCTCCATGAATTTTTGAAGTACCCTAGCAGTAAAAGAAACAATAGACATGACCATGTGGTACCAAGATAAAGAGCCACAGATGAATGGGATAAAACTGAGAGTTCAAAATTAAGTCCTTACGTTTATATTCAATTGATTTTCAGAGTGTGCTGAGACAATTAAATGGAAGAAGGGACTATCTTTTTAACAAATCATACTGGGAGAACTGGATACCTTCATGTAAAAGAATAACATTGGATACCTTGCTCAAACCACACACCAAATTAACTCAAAATGTTGTGAATCAATGTAAAACTTCAAAAGATAAAAATCTTAGAAGAAAATATGGGAATAAATCTTAATAACATTGAGTTAAATAAAAGCCTCTTTAAGATATGACACCAAGAAACAAGAGATAAAAAACAAATTATATATTATCAAAACTTAGGCCGGCACCATGGCTCACTAGGCTCACCTGCGGCGCCGGCACCCCGGGTTCTAGTCCCGGTCGGGGCACTGGATTCTGTCCCGGTTGCCCCTCTTCCAGGCCAGCTCTCTGCTGTGGCCAGGGAGTGCAGTGGAGGATGGCCCAAGTGCTTGGGCCCTGCACCCCATGGGAGACCAGGAGAAGCACCTGGCTCCCGCCATCAGATCAGCGCGGTGCACTGGCAGCAGCGCACCGGCTGTGGCGGCCTTTGGAGGGTGAACCAATGGCAAAAGGAAAACCTTTCTCTCTCTCTCTCTCTCTCTCTCACTGTCCACTCTGCCTGTCAAAAAAATTTTTTTTAAAAACTTAGAATGTTTGTGTTTAAAACGATACCAACAAAAAAGTGACATGACAACCACAGAATGGGAGAAAATACTTGCAAATCATGTATCTGACATACGATTTGTATTTAGAAGATATGTATATATATATATATATAAAATTCTTACAATTCAATAATAAAGACAACCCAATTTTTAAATTGTGCTTTGGATTTGAATAAACATTTTCCAAAGTTAAATAAATGAATACCAAGCACATGAAATGATGTTCAGCGTCACTAGAATCAGGAACTACAAGTGAAAAATATTGATACCACTTCAAACTCACTAGAATGGATATAACAATAACAAAAAGATAGTATTGCACCTTGGCTAGGAAATGGAGAAGCTGCAACCGTCATACAGGGCTGGTGGAAACACCAGTTGCTGCAGTCCTTCTGTGAAACAGTCTGCAAATTCCTTAAAAAGTTAAATGCAGGGTTTCCATGTGACTCGCAATTCCACTCCCCAGTAAGTACCAGGAGAAAAATATGTGCCCATATGAAATCTTGGACATGAATACCCACAGCAGCCAAAAAGCAGAAGCAACCTAGTGTCTGCCAGCGGCTGAATGGGTAATAACGAGTGGCATATTCATAAAATGGGATGTCATTCTGCCAGAAAAACGAATGAAGCTGTGGTCCATACACCAATGAGATTAACTTGAAAACACTGTGCTGAGAGAGGGTCAGTCCCCAAAATTCACAAGCTAGAATTCCATTTATAAATTCCATTGGTAAAAACAGGTAATCTATAGAAATGGAGAATAGATTCCTTGTGACCTAGGACTGAGGGTAGAGGTGGCAGTTAAAGATAGATTAAGTAGCAACTGCTAATGCACACAGAGTTTCTTTTGGGGGTATGAAAAAACTCAAAAATTGACTGTGGCTATGGTTGCACAATGGTGGGAATACACTGAGCACCACTGAACTGTGCCCTTCAAATGCATCAGTTAAGTGCATGGAGGG
Organism: Sylvilagus bachmani; assembly: GCA_015711505.1. Classification (NCBI taxonomy): domain Eukaryota; kingdom Metazoa; phylum Chordata; class Mammalia; order Lagomorpha; family Leporidae; genus Sylvilagus; species Sylvilagus bachmani. The sequence goes on along the minus strand of CM027395.1, from coordinate 6,981,367 downwards.
CATCAGCGATGAAATGCAGCTGTACTAAGTTGGGGGCAGAGAGTAGGAAAAAATTATATACTTAGGCAGAGAGACAGAACCAATGTGGATGGCAGAAATATAAAGAACAGGAAATGGCCTTATTTATAAGCCAGAGATCTTTGGCTGGGTGCTCACACCAACAGTGTCACCACCAGGCAGGGCAGGTCATGCCAGCCCTGTCACTGGCGGTGTGGTCTGCAGGCATGAAGGCAGCCGGGTGCATCCTGGCATTGGTAGGCGGGGACATGACCCTGCCCCACTGAGGGGGACAATGGCCAGGGTGATGACGCTGGCCATTGTAGGTGCCTCTTCTGCGAGCCACTGAGTGACAGTAGCAACTAGAAGGGCAGGCACGAGGGTGAGGACAAAAGCTAAGAGGGTCTCTTCTGCAGTTGAGTCTGTGACCCTGGTCAGAGACATGGAGAGAGGAACAAGACACAGGGTCACAGGGCACAACAGCTTGGCCGCCCTGAGGTTGTCCCAGTGAGGCAGAAGATGAGGGTATGGCCACGAGGGCACATGCGGGAGCCGTTACTATGCAGGTGACAGGCAGAGGGGAGCCATCAGGGGCGGTCTGAAAGTCATGGGGAGCTTCCCCGGGGTGATGGGCTGACTCTGGCACAAACTGACGGGTGGTGTGAGAGTAGCTAGGTGGTCTGGGAGAGTCCCTGAGGACTCTGGGCAAGAGTTCAGACATGGGAAAGGGGCTCAGTGAGGTGTAGCGGCGCATAGGGGTTTCCTGTGTCAGGCGGCCAGTCTCCACCAGAGATCTAGGGAAGGTGGAGTAGCTAGGTGACTCAGCAAAGTCCCCGTGGGCCAGGGGTGAGGAGACTGGTGACACAGGGGAGTGTGGAGACCCCTGTGAGTTACCAGGACTTTCGGGGGTATAGCGGGCTGACTCTTGAAACCTGGGGGAGGGTGGAAAGTGACTGGGTGACATGGGACAGTTGTTGAATGTCACATAAAATGAGACAGAGGACTCGCTGGAGACGCCCGGTGAAGACTGTGAGCTACTGGGCGTTCCCTGTGTCTGCTGGGCTGAGTCTCGCTGAGACCTGGGGGTGTCTGGAGAGTGACTGGGTGACACAGAAGTGTCCCCGAGGGCTGCGGGAGAGGAAGGAGACCCAGCGGTAACATATGAGACCTGTGAATCACCACTAGCTGTTGCCTGGGTCTCTTGGTCAGGCTCCCTACTCGATCCGGGGGTGGCTGGGGAGCAGCTGAGAGACACGGGAGAATCCCTGGGGCCTGAGGGAGTGGAAATGAGGGGCACAGGACAGGCCCCGGCTGGAGTTTGTGAGTGTCCAGATGCTGCCCGAGTGTGCCTGGCTAACTTCCGCTGAAGTTTGGGGATGACTGAGCAGTAGCGGGAAGACAGAGGAGTGGTCCTGATGCTTCCGGATGGAGCGAGAGACCTGGGGGAGGGACCTGGGGGGCCCTCTAAGTTACAAGGCCTTCCCTGTGTCTGCTGAGCAGACTCCGGCAGAGATCTGGGGGTGGCTGGAGAAGTGAGGGAGACGCGGCCAGTACACGAGGAGGGCCGGGAGTCACTCGGTGTAGACTGTGTCTGCCGGCCACCATGTGGAATGAATCTGGGGGTGGTCGGGGCATAGCGGGGTCTCAAGTGAGCGCGCCTTAAGGGTGGGGGAGAAGGGACGCGGGACGGGGGGGTGAAACACCGGAAGGTCCCCGAGTTCTCAGGTGTTCTCGGGGTCAGGTGAGCTGACTCCCCCAGGTACCCAGGGGTGGCCAGGAAGTAGCGGGGTCTCATGGGAGCGCGCCTTAAGGGTGGGGGAGGGGAGACACGAGATGGGGGGGTGAAATACGGGAAGGTCCCCGAGTTCTCAAGGGTCAGGTGAGCTGACTCCCCCAAGTACCCAGGAGTGGCCGGGGCGTAGCGGGGCCTCGCGGGAGCGCGCCTGAAGCGCGGGGGAGAAGGGACGCGGGACGGGGGGGTGAAATACCGGAAGGTCCCCGAGTTCTCAGGTGTCCTCGGGGTCAGGTGAGCTGACTCCCCCAGGTACCCAGGGGTGGCCAGGAAGTAGCGGGGCCTCGCGGGAGCGCGCCTGAAGGGCGGGGGAGGGGAGACGCGGGACGGGGGGGTGAAACACGGGAAGGTCCCCGGGTTCTCAGGTGTCCTCGGGGTCAGGTGAGCTGACTCCCCCAGGTACCCAGGGGTGGCCGGGGCGTAGCGGGGCCTCGCGGGAGCGCGCCTGAAGCGCGGGGGAGAAGGGGCGCGGGCCCCCGGTGGAGTTCGGGGGTATCGAGGTGTTGCCCGCACCTGCGGAAACCTGGGGCGGGGCGGGGAGCAGCTGGGGGGCAGGGGAGAAGCCCTGCGCGGCGGGCGGGAGGGGAAGGAGCCCCGGGGTGTCCCCGGGAAGCCAGGGGGGCCCCGGCCGGGGCTGGGCGGGGAGCAGCGGGGTGCGGCGGGGGCCAGCCCGAGCGGCGGGGGCGAGGGGACGGGGCCCCGCGCAGGGGCGGCGGCCAGGCCGGGCGACGAGGGCAGGAGGAACACGTGGTAGACGGTGGACGCCGCCGCGGCCTCGGAGAAGCGCCCGAGCGCGCCCCCGTCGGCGCACCAGGGCTGGGCCGGGGGCCGGGGGCGGCCCTCGCGGGGGTCCGGCGCAGCCATGAGGGGCAGCCCGGGAGCGCGGTCCCTCACCCAGGCGAGCGTCCCTCCCGCGTCGGCACGGCCCGCCAGATCGCAACGCCGCGCTGCTGAGGCGACGGCCCGCGCCGGCGCCGGCTTAAATACCCGCGGGGGCGGGCCCGAGCGCGGAAGGGGCGGGGCCTCCGCCTGACGGACAGCCGCGCCTCCGCTGGGCCCACGCCGCGGCGGGGGTTCGGGACTCCCCGCGGTCACGCCGGGTGTGAAGCCGTCCGGTGCTGCGCGAGCCCAGGCGGCCGGCACGAAGCCCGCGGACTCCGCAGTCCGGGTTCTCGGCGTGGCTCCCCGCACGGTGCAAGAGCCCCCGTGCAGATGGGTCGTGCTGTGGGCGCGCGTGGGGCCGCGTCAGCGTGGACTGGGTTGGAGTGAGCGGGTCGCGATGAGTGGATCGTCTCCTAAGACCTTACGTCAGAAATTACTTTTTAATTCTGCTCGCGCGAGCGACGCCCATTAGACGGAGACCCGCGAGCGCTCGGGTGCATTCAGGGTCAGCCCTGGGCGCTGCCCTGGGAGGTTTCCGTCCAGCACGTCCACGTCTTCGGGACTGCAGACGGGGACATCACACGCCGCTTCTCCTTTCCAGTGCCTCCCCCTCCTCCCGGCCTCCTGAGGAGTGAAGCCTTGTTCCATCCCACTTTCCAAACATTCGCACCTGGGATAAATTTTGGTGGCATCCCCTAGCTCGCAGCTGTCATTCTGTCAAACGTTTAATTAATATTTTCATTGCCTTTCACCTTGGAACTCATTTTCTTTTAGAATTCCTTTTTTATTTAAAATTTATTTATTTGAAAGTCAGAGTTAGAGAGAGAGAGAGAGAGAGAGAGAGAGGTCTTCCATCCGCTGGTTCACTCCCCAATTGGCCACAACGGCCAGAGCTGAGTGGATCTGAAGCCAGGAGCCAGGAGCTTCTTCCAGGTCTCCCACGTGGGCGCAGGGGCCCAAGCACTTGGGCCATCTTCTACTACTTTCCCAGGCCACAGCAGAGAGCTGGATCGGAAGTGGAGCAGCCGGGACGCGAACCGGCGCCCACATGGGATGCCTGCCCTGCAGGCAGATTTACCTGCTACACCACAGCACTGGCCCCTGAATAAGCATTAAGGAGCTGTAAAAAGTCTCTGTTTCTTAGTGAATTGCTTTCTTTTTGTCAATAGGCATTGATGAAGGATGTCCAGTTTGTTTATAAGGTAGAGTGACAGGACTCACTCCACAAATGGCCACAATGACGGGGGCTGGGCCAGGCTGAAGCCCGAAACTCCCTGCTGGCCACCCACGGGGCTGGGGGGCAGGAACTCAGGAGTTTGAGCCATCACCCACTGCCTCCCAGGCTCGGCGGCAGGAAGCTGGAAGTGGAGTGATAGGACTGGCACTGGAACTCTGACGTGGGGGGCCGGGGGTGGCTGAACCTGCTGTGTCACAACAAGGCCCATTTGTGCCTCTTTGAGCTACGCGGGGCAAAACAAGACAGGCAGACTTGGAATTCGTCAGCCCGCTGAGGACAGTGAATGTACACAACCTTCTGTCCCAGCTGGGCCACAGGCCATCCCTCCCACTGTGGGATGTGTGTGTGTGTGACTCCTCCCTGCCAAGGTGCATTCCGAATCCTTAAAGGGGGTGGAATGGTATAGTTCTGCTCTACAAACCCCATCCTATCTTGAAATGTGGCAGGGGCTGGTGCTGTATCTCAGCTGGTTAAAGCCCCAGCCTGCAGTGAGTGCGGCGGCCCAAGGACTCGGGCTATCTTCCACTGCTTTCCTAGGCACATTAGCAGGGAGCTGGATTGGAAATAGAGCAGCGGGGACTCAGACTGGCACCTACAATGGGATGCCGCACTACAGGCAGCGACTTTACCCACGACGCTACAGCGCCAGCCCCGTGTTTGTCTTTCTTAAGATTATTTATTCGAAAGGCAGAGTGACAGAAAGGGGTGGGGGGGAGAGGGACAGACAGACAGATCAATCTTCCATCCACTGGTTCATTCTCCAAATGGTCACAACAGCCAGCGCCGGGCCAGGCCAGGGCCAGGAGCCGGGAACTCCACCATGGCTTCCAGCATGGATGTAGGGACCCGAGCATTCTGCTGCCTTCACTGGTACATTAGCAGGGGGCTGGACCGAAGCAGAGACACCGGGACTCAAACTGATGCTCTGATACAGGAGGCCGGGGACACAGGTGGCGGCTTAACCTGAGCCCCCCCCCCCCAAAACCACCTCCATATTTGTCTTCACGCTTTCTGCTTTGATTCAAAACTAAGTCACATAGAGCAGTAAACTCGATTCTAATAGCTTTCCCAAGTTCCATGGGTTTGGGCATTACATTGTCTCATGTAATGCTTCCTAGATGGTTTTAAAAATCAAGCTGTGAGGCCGGGGTCGCGGCTCACTAGGCTAATCCTCCGCCTGTGGCACTGGTACTCCGGATTCTAGTCCCAGATGGGGCACCAGATTCTGTCCCGGTCGCTCCTCTTTGTGTCCAGCTCTCTGCTCTGGCCCGAGAGTGCAGTGGAGGATGGCCCAAGTCCTTGGGCCCTGCACCCCATGGGAGACAAGAAGCACCTGACTCCGGACTTCCGATCAGCGTGGTGCACCGGCCGCAGCACGCCAGCCGCAGCAGCCATTGGGGGGTGAACCAACGGAAAAGGAAGACCTTTCTCTCTCTCTCTCTGTCTCTCTCTCTCACTGTCCACTCTGCCTGTCAAAAAAAAAAAAAATCAAGCTGTGATTTGCTTTTTCAAAATCTGGTTCTAAGGGAGTATTTCTTAACCTATAGGTATTAAAAAACCATTTTGGCCACCTTTATTTCTAAGTTTATTGGAGTATGAAGGAAACTTGAAAACCCCTATTTTATACTGCAAAATACAATTTGGGTTTTGTGATATTTACACAATTTCTACGTCAAACATATCCGTGTCATATCTAGCTAGTCCTCTGTATCCACAGGTTCCACACCCAAGGATGTAGCCAGATCAGGAACATCTGAGAAGGGGCCAGCGTTGTGACACAGCAGGGAAGCCCCTGCCTGACATGCCAACATCCCACATGGGCGCCGGTCCACGTCCCAGCTGTCCCTCTTCCAATCCAGCTCCCCGCTAAGGGCCTGGGAAAAGCAGCGGAGGATGGCCCACGTTTCAGCCCCTGCCACCTACGTGGGAGACCTGGAAGAAGCTCCTGGCTCCTGGCTTTGGTCTGGCCCAGCCCTGGACATTGTGACCATTTGGGGAGTGAACCAGCGGAAGAAAGATCTCTTTCTCTCGGTAACTCTTTCAACATTAATAAATACATCTTTAAAGATGTCTTTGGAAAACAAACTTCAGAAAGTTTCAAAAAGCTGAGCTTGAGTTTGCTGCCCCCAGAGCACTCGCTGAATCCACAGGAATGAAGCGTATGCAGAATAACAGAGCGATCCTGTGTCAGTGTGCAAAGAAAAGCCCGCACCATCACTGAAGGGTACAAAGGGGTCGGGCTTCAGATGGCTGCGCCTGCCTCAACACCCACGCACTCCTCCTCCTCACTATTCCCTAGAGACAGCCCACCACCCATCTACGCAACATTGCCACCGTGTTAGGTAATTTAGACAGGATTCCAAGAGACGGGAGAATGTGCAGAGCCCACATGCAAATACGAGAGTCCAGGAAAACAACTCAGATAAATTTATTTTGGTGCAGAAAATGTTTAAGCTTATTCGTGTTTGATGAACTTTTGAAAGTACCTTCATGCTATACCACTTTTTAAAAAAGATTTAGTTATTTATGTCAAAGTCAGAGTTACACACAGAGAGAGGGAGAGACAGAGAGGGAGACAGATCTTCCACCTGCTGGTTCACTTCCTGGATGGCCGCTACAGCCAAGGCTGAGCCAAGTCTAAGCTAGGAGCTTCCGCATTTCCCACCTTGGCCATCCTCCAGGATTAGAAGTGGAGCAGCCAGGGCCAGCACTGTGGCATAGTGGCTCAAGCTACCGCCTGCAGTGCCATTGTCCTATACAGGCACCAATTCAAGTCCTGGCTGCTCCATTTCCAATCCAGCTCTCTGCTGTGGCCTGGTATAGCAGTAGAAGATGGCCCAGGTTCTTGGGCCCCTACACCCGCATGGGAGACCTGGAAGAAGTTCCTGGCTCCTGGCTTCAGATTGGCTCAGCTTCAGCCATGTGGCCAGTTGGGGAGTGAACCAGCAGATGGAGGACCTCTTTCTGTCTCTCTCTTTCTGCCTCTCCTTTTCTGTGTAACTCTTTCAAATAAATAAATCTTAAAAAAAAAAAAAAGAAGAAGAAAAAGTGGAACAGCCAAGACTTGAACCCATGCCCATATGGGATGCCAGCATTGCAGGCAGTGAATTAATCCACAACACCATGACGCTGGCCCCAGCCATATTTTATAAAGCGATTCCAGCACCCAGATTTTAGGTCTCCAGGAGGGCCTACAACGGATTAGATCCGGACCGCCGACTGCACGCGGCTACCAGTGATGAAGTATTGTTCTAGTGGTTTCTTTTTGAATCCTAAAACTCAGTCTCAGGTGCTTAATTTACATACGCTTGGCATGTTGCCTCTGTTTAACTTTTTATTTTTGGTAGAACTTTTTTTTTTTAATTAAAACACCTTTCCTGCCAAGATAAATTGCTAGAAATCAACATTTTTGTGTAGGTATTGAATCGATTGTACTTCAACACACTTAAATCCTAAACAATCACACAGGTATTCATATATGTAGTCAGGACTCACTACAGACGCCTCACACAGTCAGCCTAGCCAGAAACACACACACTCACACACATTTTCAGTTTTACCAGCTTCATGCTATCAGTGACTTGTTTTCCACACTTACTGGAGAAATCCTTGGTGACAAGCCACCTCCGAAACCTGAAACCTCGAGCCGTCATTTTTAGCAGTTGCTTTATACCCATGTGTACAACCATGGTTCCTCGTGGTCTCAGTGAATTGTGCCGCATTCGGTGCAAACCAGCGAGTGTACCTAGCACTGGCGCTCGTGGTATCTTAGGCAAAGGCTGTGTTGGTCTCATTGTGAAATTAGCGTTTTTCACAATTTTACGCCCTCTCCAAAAGCCAGCACATGGAGATGCCCTGTTCATTCTTGAGCCGAGTGGAAACTCCTAGGATGGAGGAGCCAGTTTCCAGCCGTCAGCAACCGTTCTCCGGGCTTTTGCACGGCCAGGAGCAACACAGCCTCTGGCTTCAGCTTCAAAGACGGCTCCACTAGGGTCATTCCCCGGCACAGAATTCCCTGGGGTAACCCCGATCAGCTGTCATCTGGGGCTGTCCTTTCCTCTAGCGAATGTACCTCTGTTCTCTGGTTCCTCTGCTCCGCTCTCGGCGATCAGCTGTCCGGGACTGCAGCTTCGAGCACACAGTCATCCACAACCAGAATTCATAATGTAGAGAAAAAGGTCAGGCAGACAAGTGAGCCGGCTCGTAATCACAGAACAGGGACTCAGCGCACCTCACTCAAAGTCTTCTCGCCAACTAAATGTAGGGGATGAGACTACGGTGGGGCCTCGCGTCCCACTGCCACCCAGGGAGCAGTCCCAGAACGTCCCGCTCTGTACCTCTGCCTCTCGGTTAAGTTAAATCAAATCAAAACAAGAGTGAGCTGCTCACACCAACCCAAACAGAAGTCTCAGAACGCTGCGATCTCGTTACTAAGTCCTCAAGCAAGACAGAAATCTTTGTATTTCCGTTTTGTTTTAAACTAATTTTTACTAGCCATACCATTTATTTTCGCAAAAAGAGCATACATTCCAAAAAGACAGACCCGACATAAAACAAACACAAACATACACCTAGAATCGCTTCCAATTGTGGTCCACACACATGTTCACATAGTGATTACCGAAATGACTACTATTTCTAGATCCCTGTCTTGCATTTTACATCTTCACCTAGGACAGGAAGTGCTGTAGGAATCCTGACGGGGAAGCCATGGGCACGCCGCACTGAGACACGGTTTCCCAGCCTAAGTGCTATGGGCCGCAGCACTCTCCCGTGGTTCCCAGCCAGCCTGGGAGGGTGGGCATCTCACTCCTGCCCCGCTGGCCACCACCGCACGCCAGCCGGTTCTCTCTCGGGTCAGGCAGGGGGCTCTGGGCAAGGAGGAGTGCCGCTATGTATCGCTCTTGTAGGGATGTGTCACGGGGCCACGTCTGATTTGCTACGTGGAATTGCTGCATTAAAATCTGCACTTGGTAGGCTCTGCCCTTCTTCATGTGAACTCCCAGCACCAGTCACAGAGGGCACTGCGTGTTCACCACACACTGCTTTACTCCCCTGCTTTCCACGACGTGCACCCTTAGAACTGGTGTTGAGGAAGAATGAGAGGAAGGAACCAACTCGGGCTGACGCCGCCCAAACTAGTCAGCCGGCGGCTTTCCCTTCCGCGTGAGTCGCCTGGTGCCGCAGGAGCTTGGAGCTGTTGATGAACGCCCTCCCGCACCGGCCGCAGGTGAACGGCTTCTCGCCGGTGTGCGTCCTCTGGTGCACAATGAGCCGGGCGCTCAGGCTGAACGTCTTGCCGCACTGGCCGCAGGCGTAGGGCTTCTCGCCGGTGTGCGTCCTCTGGTGCTGGGTGAGGCAGGAACTCTGCCGGAAGGCCTTGCCGCACTGGCCACAGGCGTAGGGCTTCTCCCCCGTGTGCGTCCTCTGATGGACCACGAGCACGTAGCTCTGGCTGAAGGCCTTGCCGCACTGGGGACAGCGGTAGGGCTTCTCGCCGGTGTGAGTCCTCTGGTGCATGACGAGGTGAGAGCTGCGGTTGAAGGCCTTGCCGCACTGGCCGCACGCGTAGGGCTTCTCCCCAGTGTGCGTCCGCTGGTGTGCCACGAGCTGGGAGCTCCAGCTGAAGGCCTTGCCGCACTCCCTGCACTCAAAGGGCCTTTCCCCCGTGTGCGTCCTCTGGTGCGCCGCGAGCTTGTAGCTCTGGCTGAAGGCCTTGCCGCACTGGCCGCACGCGTAGGGCTTCTCGCCGGTGTGAACTCTCTGATGCGCGATCAGCTTGTAGCTCTGGCTGAAGGCCTTGCCGCACTGGCCGCACGCGTAGGGCTTCTCGCCCGTGTGCGTCCTCTGGTGCGCGGTGAGCTTGTAGCTCTGCCGGAAGGCCTTGCCGCACTGGCCACACGCGTAGGGCCGCTCTCCGCTGTGCGTCCTCTGGTGCACGACGAGCACGTAGCTCTGGCTGAAGGCCTTCCCGCACTGGGGACAGCGGTAGGGCTTCTCGCCCGTGTGCGTCCTTTGATGGGACACGAGGTGAGAGCTGCGGCTGAAAGCCTTGCCGCACTGGCCGCACGCGTAGGGCTTCTCCCCGGTGTGCGTCCGCTGGTGCGCCAGCAGGTGCGAGCTCCAGCTGAAAGCCTTGCCGCACTGCCCACACTCAAAAGGCTTCTCGTCCGCATGACTCCTCACGTGCTGAGCAGGAGGGGAGCTCGGGGAGCCCTGACCGCACGCACGCCCACTCCCCACCCCAGGAACTCCCTGTTCCCTGCGGGGTGGGCTGCGGCTCAAACCTTGCCCACATTCCTGGAAACTCAAGGTTTCCCCTCCCGCGTGGATTTTCTCCTGCCTGTGTAGGGGCACAGCGTGGCTAAGAGACTGAAAGCTGTCTCTAAGCCCACGGGTTTTATCTTTTGCCGGCGTTCTTGTAAACTGAATGACGTGAACGCCCTCGGGGTGTCTGCCCCACTCACTCTGCTCACACAGGGCCTCGCTGTCATTGCTCTCCTGGTAACCGTCTGCAACAGAAGCAGGATGCACGTCTGTGTCACACGACCTGTGTTTACAGAAATGGTTTCCTGCAGGCAGCCCTGGGAGCAGAAGCAGACGGGACCCCGGCCCGCTCTCGCCGACTGCGGCCCGCTCACAGACTCCTGCGTGGGTAACAGCTTTCCCCTGGGTGAGTGCCACTTCCTGCAAAAGTCTCTCCTGCGTTTCCCGGTGCTTCTGCAGCGGGGCCGAGCCATCACGGGCCTCTCCACACTCAGACACCCAGGGGTCCTCCCTCGTCTGCCTTCCTGTCTTCACTTCACCGGGCGGCTCTTCGTCAGATGTGCTCTGCTTTGACATGGAGTCTCTTCTGCCAAGTGCAGTTGCCAAATCTGGAAAAAAGCAAACGAAGGCATCCTAGTCAATGAAAGCAATAGAGGCGCCGGCGCTGTGTCGCGGTGGGCTAAGCCTCTGCCTATGGTGCCGGCATCCCATATGGGAGCTGGTTCGAGACCCGGCTGCTCCTCTTCTGATCCAGCTCTCCGCTGTGGCCTAGGAAAGCAATAGAAGATAGCCCAAGTCCTTGGGCCCCTGCACCCACGTGGGAGACCCGGAAGAAGCTCCTGGCTCCTGGCTTCGGATTGATGCAGCTCTATCCATTGTGTTCACTATGGGGAGTGAACCAGCGGATGGAAGACCTCTCTCTCTCTCTCTCTCTCTGACTCTGCCTCTCTGTAAGTCTGCCTTTCAAATAAATAAGTCTTTAAAAAAAAAAAAAAAGCAATAGAATTGGCACCAGGCACCAGCACCTTCCCCGGCCTTACTCTCCGGCTCGTCTGAGGAGTACGACAGCGTGCACACTCCTGCACTTCCCGGGGAGCCGTACCGATCCCTTTTCTTTTTCTTTTTTTTTTTTTTTTTGACAGGCAGAGTGGACAGTGAGAGAGAGAGACAGAGAGAAAGGTCTTCCTTTGCTGTTGGTTCACCCTCCAATGGCTGCCGCGGTTGGTGCGCTGCAGCTGGCGCAGCGCGCGCATCCGATGGCAGGAGCCAGGTGCTAGGTGCTTTTTCCTGGTCTCCCATACGACTGTCACACCACACGGAGGCGGGCTCCTGGGACAGAAAAGTCCACCTCGCTCACAGTTTCGGTAGCTGGAGTCCAGGTCGGTCAGCACCACTGGCTCAGCCTCCGGTGTGGTCAACAGCAGATGGTACTACGGCAGGAGGACGCGAGGTAAGAAACCACTTCTTGGGCCAGCAAGGCAGAGGGGGGCGCGGGGAACAGGCTCACTCCTACAGTAACTGCCCCCTCGGAGGGCACTGCCCCTGACGACCTAAGGGCCTCCCGCCCAGCCCTGCCTCTTCACGGTCTCCCCCATCCCATGGCACCCGGGGACCAAGCCTCCCCCGCATGAAGCCCTGGGGAGCAAACCTCACCCAGCCCACTCATCCGTCCACGCTGCACCACTGACCACTCCAGGGACGTCTCCTGGAGTTTCACCCCAGCTCCTCCAGTGCCCACAGAGTATTTCCAGACTCTCACCTCACATGCCCAGGGAAACCTTTTTGCAAAGGGCAGTGATACTGTATTTCACCAGTGTGGAAACTGTTGGTAATAAACTTCAATAAAGTCATTTAGGTCCAGCGGTCACCTACAAAGCTCCTCCCCCTTCCACTGTCGCCTGGATGGACGCCATGAGGTGTCCCCAGGCAGCACACAGCCTCACCTCTTCTTCCCTTATGACTTCCTAGCTGTTCTTGTTGGACTTTTACTGGACCAGCAAAGTGACTCTGTTCCAACGACTCCCATCTCTACACAGCTCTCTCCTGGGTCTGAATTCTGCTGAGGGCCAGCGTTCCCGCACAGCGGGTTAAGCCACCACCGGCAACACTGGTATTTCATATGAACGCAGGTTCGAGTCCCAGCTGCTCCACTTCCGATCCAGCTCCGTGCTAATGCCCTGGGAAAGCAGAGGAGGGTGGCCCAAGTGCTTGCCCCACTGCCACCCATGTGGGAGACCTGGATGGAGCTCTGGACTGCTGGATTCATCCTGCCAGGCTGCTGCAGCCATTTGAGGATGGAACCAGCGGATGACAACTCACTCTCTCTGTCTCTACCTCTCTATATATAACTCTGCCTTTCAAATAAATAGATCTTAAAAAAAAAAAAAAAGAATTACTGATCTCTCATCCATGTTTCGTCCTCAGAACTGAGCAGGACCACAACATCGCTCTGAATGACAGCACGAGAGCTAAGTGCAGAGTTCAGGACACGACACGTGGATGGCGGGAAACCTTGCCCCGCTCTGTGAGCCCAGGAACCTTGTTTAACGATCCTTTTTGTTCAACGGTCAGCTCTCTACGTCATAAACACACACTTTTTTTTTTTTTGCACACTTTACAGAACAGGAACAGGAATTAGATGCTGCCTTCCACAGTCAGAGATAACCGTTGTCTGTGTGACATGCGTGCGACCACATGGGACCCGGAGCACAGAGCAGAGACAAGTGGAGCCATCGCCGGCTGAGCCGGTCTCCCATCAGATCCGATTCTGACGGGGCCGTCTACTCTTGGGTCACTCACCAACCAACGTGGCTGAACACGCCTTTCTTTCCCTACTGGAGGCATTCTCGGGGCAACGGAGCCACGTCCCCAGACACATCTCAGAGCCGCCACAGGCCCCACTTCCTGCAGCTCCGTGCACGGCGTGCCCGCAGGAAGCCCTCTCTCTCTGGGAGGTTCAGAGGCACAGGCCTCACGCAGCATCACCCATGGAGGCGTGAGGCAGAGCCCGAGGGCCAGGAGAGCCACCGGCCCAGGGACGGCCCTGAACTTCTGAATCACTGGTTCAACAGGGCAAGAAACCAAAGCCGTCCCGAAGTGCAGGCGGGCAACGCGCAGGCCAGGTCCAGCCGCCTCCTAGCAGTTTCGGCCTCAGTCCCGGAGGCAGGGCTCAGAGTCGGCTCAAGACCTTCCCAGCCAAGTGTCTGAGCCATGGGCCCCTCCCAGGCGACACTGACCCGGCTTCTTCCTAGACAGGCCCACCGCACCCCTGGCCTCCATTCAAAGCCGAGACTTGGGCTCCCTTGATTCCTGTCTGCCAGAGCTCCAATACCCACAGGCCCAAATCAAGTCCCCACGCGTCTTCTGATAATAATTAAAATTAAGCCAGTCTCCAAGATGGCCCCCAGTGACCACTGCCTGCCAGCATTCGTACCCCGTACAGTCTCCGCCCACACGGTACCAGAGTGGGTCTGCGTGACCACAAGCACACAGATACAAATACAACAAACTGATGAAGCCTGCAGAAGTCGTGGTCACTGAGCCCTCGGCGTGAGCAGTGGTGCTGGGACGTCACCACTCCCGGCGGTCACAGCAGACACACAGGGACAGACGTGTACACACGGGCACACACCTCACCTACTTCTACATCCACGGAGTGTGAACACCACGAGCCCACATCAGCACCGCCAACTCCCTGTGCTGCCGGCACACATCCGAGTGCTCCCCCGGCCCCCGGCCCCCGGCCCCCGCCCACAGCCTTGCTCTGACCTGAGACACCTGGTGTTACGGTTGGGGCGTCGTGGGCCCTCCCCCAGCCACAGTTCCTGTGCTGGGTGCTGGGTCCCCAGGGCAGCAGTGTTAGGAGAGGATGTAGAGGCTTGAAGAGGTCCTGGGAGGTCCCAAGGCCACCTTTCTCCTGGACCCTAGGGAGCTTTCTCAAGAGGACTTTTACAAAGCCTGAGCCTGGCCTCACGCAATCTCTCTGGCTTCTGGCATCTAGACGCGACCCCTCCTCCCACACGCGCCCCGGCCACTGCAACCCACCACGAGGTGACCGGCCCAGGAGGCCCCCACCTGAGCCTGCGCCATGCTGTTAGCCTCAGAAACCACGAGCTAACTAGACCTCCTTTCTTTGGAAGCTGGGCCGCCTCAGGTATTTCATTACGGCAACGAAGAACCGGCCGCTCCGGCCGGCTCCGCGACGTCCTTTCCTACCGGCTGGCCCCACCAGCCCTCCTGTACGCGGCAGACTCAGCACCATGGCCACGCCCGCTCCCCCAGACGCTCCTCCCGGCCCAGGTGGGCTTTGCCTCCTCTGCCCAGGGGCCCTCCTCGCCTGGCCCAGGCCGACTCCTGGACGGCCCACGTGAGGCCTGCCCGCCGCGTGGGCGCCCTCAGGGCCACGGCTCACTGCTCTGGCTCGGAGAGCCCACGCTCACTGCACTCACGCTCAGGCTGCCCACACTGGGGCACCCCCTCCCTCGACACGCTCAGGCCACACCCTCCCCCCCACCAGATGCTGCCCAGGGCTCCGGCTCCGGACGTCCCCCGCAGCCCACGTCATCGAGCCCCTCTCCTCGGCCCTGACACATTCTATCGCTGCCCGGGCTGTCCGCCTGCACCAGTAACATCTCCACTCCACCTGGGCTCTGCCACGCATGCCCGCCAGCCACGCTGTACAGACACCGACTCCCCCACCCGGCGCCCTCCTCACCCTGGCCAGCCCGCGACCCCACCGCAGGCAGCCCCACCTGCTGGCTTCAGGACTGAACTGGCCAGGAAGGGGACACGAGAGCTCTCATTCCACATTTTTTTACCTGAGTAAATGCTTTCAAAGAACACTTGCTGCAGCAAAATGCTTTAGATTGTTGGGTTTCTTTAACCTTAAAATGCACTGTACAAAAATATGAAAATTTGGATAAGTAATTTTTTTAAGGATTTTATTTATATATTTGAGAAGTAGAGTTACAGACAGAGAGGTCTTCCATCCGCTGGTTCACTCCCCAAATAGCCACAATGGCTGGGGCTGTGGCGATCCGAAGCCAGGAGCCAGGAGCTTCCTCTGGGTCTCCCACGTGGCTGCAGGGGCCCCAGCACTCAGGCCATCGTCCACTGCTTTTCCATGGCAGAGAGCTGAATAGGAAGAGGAGCAGCCGGGACTAGAACCGGCGCCCATATGGGATGCCAGCACTGCAGGCAGAGGCTTATTAGCCTACTACGCCACAGCGCTGGTCCCTGGGTAATTTTTTTTTTAATTTATTTTATTCATTTTGAAAAACAGAGTTACAGAGAGAGGTAGAGACAGAGAGAGAGGTCTTGCATCCACTGATTCACTCCCCAATTGGCCACAATGGCCAGAGCTGCACCGATCCGAAGCCAGGAGCCAGGAGCTTCTTCCGGGTCTCCCACGCCGGTGCAGGGACCCAAGGACTTGGACCATCTTCTACTGCTTTCCCAGGCCATAGCAGAGAGCTGGATTGGAAGAGGAGCAGCCGGGACTTGAACCAGCACTTCAGGCCAGGGCGTTAACCTACTGTGCCACAGCACTGGCCCCATGGATAAGTAATTTTTAAAAATCATTTATAAGGTAACTCACAGGTAGCCGTCGTCCCCTAACGATTTTCTACACACATACAAACTGCGTGTCTGTTTTCAAAGGCGAGGATTTCTAACGCTCCTCCCTCAGCACAGATCTTGAAGATCTTTTGATGTCAGTGAGAACGCTTTAGAGATCAGTCCCGGTGGCCACTTCCTGGTCTCCCCACGGTCCATTCAGCCGCACTGTGCACACTACCGAGCCCCAGCTCACTGCTCACTCCCAGTAGTTCCCACTGTCCGTTCTCCAGCCGAGCCACAGATCGCTGGCAAAAGCGGGCCAGTACTCGGAGGCCTTCTGAACCACGACGCCGAATTCCTCCCAGAAGGAGCTCTCTGGGCTAAGCCCTGACGGAACGCAGCAGGGCCCTGGAGTGTGCAGCACAGAATGTCGGAGCCTGTGGCCAGGACCCAGAGAGCCCTGGGCGCCGAGCCCAGGGCCGGGCGGTGCGGCTGCGTGAGAGCAGGGGCAAGGGCGGCTCCACTCACCTGTGCGGAGGCCTTAGGGGGCCCGGGGGCCTTCCCATCCTGATGGTCCATGCCCTCCTCCAGGCACGCAGGGTGCTGAGGGCCTGTGCTGCACTGAGGGGACGGGCCAGAGGACGGCTCTCGGGCAGGACAAGCTGCACTGAGGGGACGGGCCCTGAGGATGGCTCTCAGGCAGGTCCATAGGCACTGCAGTGGCCCTGCCACCAGCCTGCACCCCCAGCCCCTGCAGGAGTCTCTGCTCCTACCATGCACCGCCCACGGCAAGTATCCCTCTTCCTGCCCAGACCCCTGCCCCAACACCTGTGCACACGCCCAGAGTCCCACACTCTCCACCACCAGCCCAACCCGATTCCTCCACTATCCTGGGCCGCAAACCAGGTCTTCAGCCCACCACCAAAATCTGTGGCACACAGCAGTTACCCACCCTATTCCACCGGGTCCTGGGACTCCCACAAACACCCGGCACAGGAAGGCCCCTTGTTCTGCCAACCTGCACCTGCACTCCCAAAGCTGGACCTCTCCCTGACTCTGGCCAGCGGGGTCCAATCACAGCCATCGACTGCCCCACCGCACGCCCAGAAACGGGCTCAGCGCACCCGCCCGCCCAGCAGCCAGGCCTGCGCCTACAGCCACGCAGCACAGATGGCCTCCCACAGCCCGCTCAAGGAGCCAAGCACGCACAGAGCCACCTTACCCAGGCCCTGGGGCCTCCTGGCCCCCTCCAGAGCCACCCCCGCACCCGCCTGGGCCCTCTGTTTGTAGCTCGGAGCAGGTTCTTCGACCACCTTGGCTGTCCCCAGGCCTGAAGCTGCCCAGGACTGGGGGCCTCCAACAACGCCGGCAGACGCTAGACAGAGGCTGTGCCTGCCGTGAGCCTCCACGCTTAGCAGCCTGTGCACCGAGCAGGGCGACCCTGCAAAGCCCACCCACGCACCTCCCGCTCTGCGGCCCCCTCTCCCTCTTCCCTCCCGCCCTGCCCCAACCAGGTTCTCACTCAAGCCGCACAGTGGGGCTTCACAAGGCGACTGTACACTGAGCCTGCACAGGCCCCTACCTGAGCCACACCGGCCCCGATCCCTGCCTGACCCCCACCTAGAAAACCTGTGGCTCAAGGCGTCCCGTCTTTCCACCAACCAGGGCCTCATCAGGCTGTGGTTTGGGCGACACTCACACAAAGGCCTGGGCACCCCCAGTCTAACACCCGCCCACCCCGCCTCCTGGGCGTGTGCACAGCCCTGAATCTGCAGCTGCTCCCCCACACACCCGGGCATCCAGGTCGCAGAACGGTCCGTGCCTGCTCCACCCCCCTCGATGCCAGCGCGTGTGCAGAGCGCGGCTCTGACAACCCCGTGCTTCCTAAGACCAGAGCCTGCAGGGGAAAATCGGAGCCCCCAGGCCTCTAGGCCAGCAGCCACTACCCAGGGACCACCTGCCCAGGCTGGCCCCTCCCACGTCACATACAGAGACCAAGTCCACGCTCGGATTCTGCACCCAGGGGCTGTGCCCTCTGCCAGTCTGGAGAGCTGGCGCAGTCTCTGCTCCTGAGACAAGAATCTGCACCCCTCACTCTACACATCAACCTAACCGGGACACCTCAGGCCCAGAAGGGGAGGGGCGCTTGTCCCACTGCCTGCCTGCAGCCAGAACACCGGAACCCCTCAACAGGAGCCTCAGCACAGGGCACGCCCAGCCTGCAGGCCCTCAAGCCCATGGCAGAGACGCCCCCGGGGGGAACTGGGCTGTTCCACCCGCTCCTGCCTCACACGAGGCCCTGGGTGTCCAGAGTTAGCCCCTTTCAGGCCCAGAGCTGAGACCCAGCCTCTGTCTCTCTCCCAACCCGAGCACGCTCGTGCCCGCGATCACGGGAGCCCAAGCAAAGGCCCTAGAAACACGCCGTTCACAGCGACCCGCTCCTCCCCGGGCAGCAGCGATGTGCCGGGAGCTGCCGCAGCTCTGCCCGCCCTGCCTCCAACGGGAACCGCCTCTCCTCGGGCACGGCCTGCACCTGCAGCCTGCTGTCCCCACCAGCCAGGGGCAGGAGAGCGGCGTGGGTCCCACCCCAGCACTCGCTCAACGGTGCAGGGACAGTGGCACGGCCCCCAGTGTGCCTCCACCGGCACGTCCTCAGCCCTCCACTACAGGGGCCCGGCGAAGGGGGATGCCTGGGATGTCCCGCACCTCCGTGCAGGTGGAGCATCCTCAGGCCCCGGACTAGTGCACGACAGGGCAGGACCGGACCGGACCGGACATCCGCGCACGCGGGCAAAGCGCAGTCGCGGACTCTGCAGCTCCCTGGTGCACCGAGCCCGGTGACCACAGGTAAAGAAGCCGTCCACTCAGAAGCCGAGTCGCCCACCCACGCTGGCCACCGCTTCCCGCCTAGACGCTGCGCATGCGCGCACCCGCCCCGCGGCCCCACCAACCTGGG
Organism: Sylvilagus bachmani; assembly: GCA_015711505.1. Classification (NCBI taxonomy): domain Eukaryota; kingdom Metazoa; phylum Chordata; class Mammalia; order Lagomorpha; family Leporidae; genus Sylvilagus; species Sylvilagus bachmani. The sequence continues at coordinate 6,962,680 of CM027395.1, read as the reverse complement.
CGTCCCTGGGCTCGCAGCCCAGGCTGGGCCTATCCCCGCCGCGGTGCCCAGGCGGCTCTGCAGCAGGACGAACCCGGGTTAAGAGAGGCCCCGCCAGGATTCTGCAGCACGAGCGGCTCGGGCTAAGCTAGTCCGGTCCCTCCCCCTCGTCTGCATCCGCAACACTGCTCCGGACCAACTACGAAGGACCGCGGGTCGGGGCGGCAGCGAGCGTCGGCGCGCTGGACAATGGCGGCGTGCAGGCCGAACCCGGAAGTGGGCCTGTGTTCGGCGAGCCAGAACTACAATTCCCAGAAGCCTCCGCGGCGCTTAGGCGGGCGCCGGGCCGAGCGAGCTGTCAGAGCTGGTGTCCCGGCCCGGGAGACAGGAGCAGCGGAGGCTGAGGCGGGGCGGCGACGCGTGGCGGTGGCGGCCTGAGCTAGGCCAGTCCCAGGCCGGCTTGACACCAGCGAATCGGGGCGAGGAGCGGGGAGCCCGTTTGCTGCAGAACCGGGAGGCAGCCGCCCCCGGGATGTTGGAGCAGGTGGATCGTCTGAGGGACGCTCCCAGGGCTCGGACCGGCAGGGGTGCGGACCTTGGTTTGAGACTCACTGCTATCGGAAACCTGCGCGGAGGTGGCAGTGGGGGAGTCTGCGGGAACCACGCGGCAGCCGGGAGCCGGGAGGGCCGTGAGTCCTCCAGCCGCTGCCTGATCGTGGCCGGCAGTGGCTCTCCTGGGCTCGCTCTCCCTCCGCCCCTCTGCAGCCACAAGAACCGCCCACCCGCGCCCTCCTCACAGGGTTGACCCTGGACCTGTCCCCTGCAATGCGTTTCCTATCTTGGCCTCGGATTCATAAAGCTTCCCGCACAGTCTGCGCTGTGGAGGCCGGCGGGTGTGGCTGGGCCGGGGGGGGGGGTGGGGGGGGGCCTGCCGCCTCGCTACAACCATGCTGGTCCCTCTAAGAAAGCTTTTCCGCCAGCGAGCTGGAAACGTCAGAACTCAGCCCCAGAAAGGCTGGATTGCGCTTTTTTTTTTTTTTTTTAAGATATATTTATTTGAAAGGCAGAGTTACAGAGAGGTCTCCCATCCGCTGGTTCACTCCCCAAATAAGCTAAAGCTGCCCGAGCTGGGCCAATCCGAAGCCAGGAGCCAGGAGCTTCTTCCGCGTCTCCCACGCGGGTGCAGGAGCCCAAGGACTTGGGCCATCTTCTATTGCTTTCCCAAGTGCATTAACAGGGAGCCAGACTGGAAGTGGAGCAGCCGGGGCTCGAACCGGCGCCCATATGGGATGCGGGTGCTGCAGGCCGGGGCTTTAACCCGCTGCGCCACGGCGCCCGCCCCTGGATTGCTTGTTTCGGTGCCTGTGATGTCGGAGTTGACCAGTTCTGATTCCCCTGACCCTGGGCCTTCTTCCTTCCATTCCAGCCCCCAAGAACCATCAGAAAAGGTGTTCAGGCTGCCTGGGAGAGAGAACCAAGGCCAAGGGCCCCACCACCACCACCAGGCGAGGGGAGCTGGAGCTGCACTCGCAGAGGGAGGCCCCCCCCCTCCCCTGGCTCCCGGGACCAGCTGGACCCAACACAGGAGCAGCTGTGTGCTCGCTTGTGGCCTCAGCGGCCTCATTCCCTGCATGCAGCTGAGGGAGCCCCAAGGTCACCCACCCGGATAAGGAAGGGCAGTAGAGAGCCAAGTGCACGGGCCGGGGTGGACTGGCTGAGGGGCTAGGGCTGCCTGGGCAGGCAGATCTGTACCCCATACGCAGTCAGGAGCCCTTCAGGGGTCTCTCCCTGGGGTCCCATGCTGGGCGTAGTTGAGATTGGTGTCTATCCCTCGTGAAGGTGATGACACTTTTTGTAAGGCGCATGCCTGCTGGCTCGCTGTGCTCAGCCACGTGAAGAGTGCACAGCCTAACGCTCCCCGCTCCCTCCCCTGCCCTGCCCTGCTGGCCCAGTTTCCTCCAACCCCCACCCCACGCAGCTCAGAAATAGTCTGTGTCAAGGTCAAAGTGCAATTGGGTAATAAACTGTGTTGACTCAGGACATTGTTGAATGCAGCATTTAAGATCTTAACACTGGGAGCCGGCGTTGTGGCTCAATAGGCTAATCCTCCACCTTGCGGTGCTGGCACACCGGGTTCTAGTCCCAGTCAGGGCGCCGGATTCTTTCCCGGTTGCCCCTCTTCCAGGCCAGCTCTCTGCTGTGGCCCGGGAGTGCAGTGGAGGATGGCCCAAGTGCTTGGGCTCCTGCACCCCATGGGAGACTAGGAGAAGCACCTGGTTCCTGGCTTCAGTTCGGCCATTGGAGGGTGAACCAATGGCAAAAAGGAAGACCTTTCTCTCTGTCTCTCTCTCTCACTGTCCACTCTGCCTGTCAAATAAAAAAAAAAAAAAGATCTTAACACTGGGAGCCGGCATTGTGGCTTAATGGGTACTGTCGCTGCCTACAATGCCAGCCCAGCATCCCATATGGGCACCGGTTTGTGTCCTGGCTGCTCCACTTCTCATCCAGCTCCCTGCTAATGGCCTGGGAAAAGCAGCAGGAGGTGGCCCAAGTGTTTGGGCCCCTGCACCCACCTGGGAGACCCGGATGAAGCTCTTGGCTTCAACCTGGCCCAGCGCTAGCCAGTGTAGCCATATGTGGGGAGTGAACCAGTGGATTGAAGATCTCTCTCTGTAACTCTTTCAAAATAAATAAATCCATGTTTGGGAAGAAAAGAAAGTATTTTTACACTGGCCTCCTACACCATATATACTGATTACTTTCTGTAAATCTGAGTTAGGGGGCTGGCGCTGTGGCGTAGTGGGTAAAGCCACCGCCTGCAGTGCCAGCATCCCATATGGGCGCCAGCTTCAGTCCCAGCTGCTCCACTTCCAATCCAGCTCTCTGCTGTGGCCTGGGAAAGCAGTGGAAGATGGCCTAAGTCCTTGGGCCCCTGTACCCCGTGGGAGACCCAGAAAAGAATCCTGGCTCCTGGCTTCAGATCAGCACAGCTCCAGCCGTTGCGGCCAATTGGAGAGTGAACCAGTGGATGGAAGACCCCCTCCCCCCTCACTCTGCTTCTCCTTCTCTCTCTGTGTAACTTTTCAAATATATGAATAAATATTTTTTTTAAAATCTGAGTTAGTATCGTCACTGCAGTCCTCCAGCTGTAAGGACACAGTCTTGCCATCCTGCCTGCTCCTGTTCTTGACCCCTGCCATCCGTGTCAGAGGGACCCAGGACTCAGCCGTCAGCCCCGACTCTGTCTTCACCCCGTCTCTGAAGTTCATGGAGCACATTCCAACGAAAGGACGTGACCGAGCCTCGGCAGGCTCCTGAGACTCGAACTGTGGTGTGGCCGTCTGCAGACCTGCGCCTGAGCCACCGTGCGCCTGCTCATCGGGTGTTACTAACCCCAGGGTGGGGTGGGGGCGGGGCAGCTTCAGTTCCTGAGGTCACCACACAGGCAGGCGGTGTGCGCTGCGGTGACTGCCCCACTAGAAAAGCCCTGGGCACCTGCACTTGGGCAAGCTTCCCTGGCTGGCAGAGCTTCACCCCGGTATCCTCTGGGCTCCACCCCAGGCGCCTTTCCCCTCACCCTGTCCTGCTGAAACAAGCCAAAGCCGTGGGCCTAAGCGATGGGTCTGTGAATCCCAGCACATCACTGCACCTAAGCGATGGGTCTGTGAATCCCAGCACGTCACTGCGCCTAAGCGATGGGTCTGTGAATCCCAGCACGTCACTGCACCTAAGCGATGGGTCTGAATCCTAGCACATCACTGCACCTAAGCGATGGGTCTGAATCCCAGCACGTCACTAGGTGTGAGGTGACCGTGGGACCCCCGCACAGCAGCTCATCTAGCCCCAGTAATAAGTCAAATGTCTATCTACTGGCGTTGCAGCTCACTAGGCTAATCCTCCACCTGCGGCGCCGGCACCCCGGGTTCTAGTCCTGGTTGGGGCACCGGGTTCTGTCCCGGTTGCCCCTCTTCCAGTCCAGCTCTCTGCTGTGGCCCGGGAGTGCAGTGGAGGATGGCCCAAGTGCTTGGGCCCTGCACCCACATGGGAGACCAGGAGGAAGCACCTGGCTCCTGGCTTCGGATCAGAGTAGCGTACCAGCCATGGCGGCCATTTGGGGAGTGAACCAAAGGAAGGAAGACCTTTCTCTCTGTCTCTCTCTCTTTGCCTAACTCTGCCTGTCCAAAAAAAAGTCTATCTCCAGCCCTGATCCACCCAGACTTTTACAAACAGCCGTCTACCTGCTGCTCCAATTGGTTCATGGATCTGCCAATCATCTGTCATCCTGACTCCTCACACTCTTGACCTTCAGGAAATCTCATTCTCACCCTCTCCACCCCTGCACCCCTCGAGAGTCCAAGTGTTCCATGCTACCCTCCCCAGGAGCCTCAATTCCTTGCTTCACTCTGTGTCTTCTGGTTTTTTTTTTTCTTTTTTAAGGGAGTGAGTGCAGTGGTGAGGGTAAGAACAGTTAAGGGAATACTCTGGGGAGGCGGGGAGCGAGATGAGACATAAAGTGAGGGCATGAAAATGCAGGGAACTCTAGATGGTTCAGCCTAAGGCTCCAGACGTGGGGGGCCAGCGCTGTGGCTCACTGGGTTAATCCTCCGCCTGCGGCGCTGGCATCCCATATGAGTGCCAGGTTCTAGTCCCAGTTGCTCCTCTTCCAGGCCAGCTCTCTGCTGTGGCCTGGGAGGGCAGTGGGGGATGGCCCAAGTGCTTGGGCCCTGCACCCCATGGGAGACCAGGAGGAAGCACCCGGCTCCTGGCTTCGGATCGGTGCAGCGCCGGCCACAGCGGCCATTTGGGGGGGGGGGTGGACCAATGGAAGGAAGACCTTTCTCTCTCTCTCTCTGTCACTGTCTATAACTCTACCTGTCAAATAAAATTAAAAAAAAAAAAAAAGACTCCAGACGTGAGGAAAAGTGCATCAGTGACAGCTTCCCACCTGTCCAAAGACTGGGCATGGCGGGACCTACACTGTGGAGCAACAGGTTAATCCGCAGCCTGTGACAGCAGCATCCCATATGGGCTCTGGCTCAAGTCCCACCTGCTCCACTTTCAACCCAGCTCGCCGCTAATGCACCTGGGAAAGCAGTGGAAAATGGCCCAAGGGCTTGGGCTCCTGTACCACGTGGGAGACCCAGATGGAGCTCCTGGCTCCTGGCTTCAGCCTGGCCCAACCCTGGCTGTTGTGGCCATTTGGGGAGTGAAGCAGCAAATGTGAGATCTCTCTCCCTCTCTCCCTCTACCTCTCTCTGTCTCTTCTCCTCTCTCTGTGACTCCGACTTTCAAGTAAAATAAATCTTAAAAAAGAAAAAGACTGGGTACGGCATACAAATGCCTCATAGTTTGACTCCTTTTGGACCAAGCTTGGGTGGTGGGTTCCGGGGCTGGGGAGACGGCCTGCAGCAGCTCACTCCGCAACTGAGCAGAGAAATCCCGTGGGTCCCACTGCCAGACTGCCTGTGAGGTGAGGACTTGCACTCTTCAGAGCCCCAGAGAGGAAGAAATGCACCCGGATTCTCACTCCTGGGTCCCAGGAGTCTGGATCTGCACCCTCAATTCCAACCCCCTTTGCACCCACCACGTGTTGGCCCAGCACAACCTCATCGGCAATCCAATGCCAAGCCCCGGAGGTAGAAGAAAGAAACCAGGAGCCTGCATTCCGGAACTTGCCCACTCCCTGGGGGCCTGAGCCACCCCCTCCCCATCCCTGACCCTGCAATGCCCCGGGAAGGCTCACCCAACATGGCGTCTCAGTCTTGCCAAATATAAATTCCCCAGAATGCACTTTCCGTGCAGCTGCCTCGGTTGACCTACCTCATAAAACTGCTCTGGGGGCCTGGGGGCAGAATCTGGGGAGCTCAGAGACCTTTGGAGGGGGGGCCCTCCCAGAAATTGCTTCTGGTCTCAGAGGCAACCCCCAGCGGGCTCCAGGGCAGGCACTCTCACTTCCAAGGAAGAGTGGGGGCAATGCCAGCGAGGGTCCTGAGGGCCCCAGAGGAGGAGGGGGCAGGAGGGGGCAGATGTGCAGAGACCCAGCCTGGCCCTTGGTATCCTCGAGGGATTACGCCACCCCACCCGCAGAGTAGGACGGCTGGATATGAAGGGTGCCGGGAGCCAGGGGAGCAGGGAGGGACCCCCAGGAGCTCACCCACCTTTCTGACCCCAGTCTGACCCTGGGACGTGTGTATGTTGGCGACACATGGGCCTCAGTCTATCCAGACAAAGTAAATCCCAGCCCAGAACTGGAGTTGGGGAGGGAGATGGGGAAAGGGGCTGTTTGTCCAGAACTCCATCCCCAGGAAAGACATGGTAGAAACCTGCCCCCTCCCCTAGGGCCCCCAGCTGTCCCCAGTGGGCTTGACCTGGGGGCATCCTGGAAATCAAGCTCTGGGTTAGACAAGGCCGTTCGGAGGCTTAGCTTGAGAGAGAGACCCAGGCCCTGGCCCCAGCGGTGCCCCTGGGCCCTCTGTAGCCTGAGTGTAGCCCTTTCCCCTCCTTGACCTTGGTTTTCCTCTCTGTGAAATGGAGCAGGACTGGACAGGCTCTAGAGGGCCTCCCAGATCACGAGGCCCATCCTCCTAGAATCCTAGCTTGAGAGATGGTAAGGATTCTCATTCTGCCCTTGGACAACACCTATCCATCAGCAGAGAGCGTTTGAGGCTGTGTGTTGGGATGGATATGAGACTGGGTTTTGGATTCGGCAGGAAGGAATGCTGTGGCTGACTGCAACAATCAGTTCACCAGGAAACACAGAATGCTGGCATGTCGTCCTACTTTCTCCATGGCTGCTGGAACGAGCGCAACCCTCCGGAGTTCCTGATTCCAACCTCATCAGTGTTCTAGATGGAGACACTGAGGCTCCCGTAGGACTGGGGTTGCCCATAACACACAGCAGCCTGAGGGCAGAGCTGCGGAGGGAGGCCTGGGCTCCCAGAGTCGGTCTGTTCCCCACCCTCACTGCCGCCCCAGGAAACAGCATGGCATCACTGGAACTGGGCTCTGCAGCGTGCTCATCCTCCACGGTGGCTTGTGTAGCCTCCTGGATGGAGTTGTCTCTTGTCTACAGTGAGGGTCTGAAACCCCAAAGCCCCCATTCTTCTGTGCCTCCAGTACTTGCCAGTCTTTACAAACTTTGCCCAGGTCCCATGTCCATTCTTGGACAAAGCTGCCAAACGCACTGTATGTCCCAGGAGCCAGGGACAGGCTCAGCACCATGGACAGCAACATGTCCCAGGCAAGGCCCCCAGCTGGCCCCACCCTGGCCTCGCCACCTGACACTCCTGATGTAGAAGAAATAGACCAGACCTGTGACCAGAGCAGGGGTAGCCAGGATCCTGATGGCAATGCTGGCGATGACCCCTGCAGACAGGGAGAAGGATGAGGGACCCGGGCGAGGAGAGAGAATTGAGATCAAGGTCTGACACGCCTGGCACCATCAGCCTTCACTCCCAGCCCCAGTCCCAAGCTTGGGGCTTTATCTTTAAAAAAAAAAAAATAATGCTGATGATTTATTTATTTATTTTGGAGGCAAAGTTACAGAGAGAGGGAGGGAGAGACAGAGAGAGGTCATCCATCTACTGGTTCACTCCCCAAATGGCCACAATGGCTGCAGCTGAGCCAATTCAAAGCCAGGAGCTTCTTTTGGGTCTCCCATGTGAGTGCAGGCGCCCCAGCACGTGGGCCATCTTCCACTGCTTTCCCAGGTACATCAGCAGGGAGCTGGAATGGAAGTGGAGCAGCCGGGACTCGCACCGGCACCCACATGGGACGCTGGCACTACAGGCAAAGGTTTAACCCGTTACGCCTCAGTGTCCGCCCCATGGCTTCACACGACTGGCATCTCGCGTGCGGTTGTTTTCCAGTCGTTGGATAGCAGAGTGTATGGGTTTAGCAGCACTGCTTCTGGAGCCAGATACCCTGGGCTCAGATCTCAGCTGTGTGACCGTGGGCAGCCACTGAACCTCTCTGGGGCTGGTGCCGTGATGTAGCAGGGAAAGCCACCATGGGCCAGACGCACGCCTGGCACAGTGCGGGTGTCCAGCGGGTTTGCGCTGCGTGCCTGGGCCGAGGAACCTGTGTACTGAGATCCCACCCGTCACTCACTCAGGGGACTGTGTACCAAGATCATTCATGTCGTTCGTTCGCTCCAAACAATGAGGCCACCAGAGAACAAAGCCAGGCCAGGACCCTGCGTGTCCACGCGCCCTCTCCCCCTCCCTGCCTTATTGGGTTTCCGTCCCTCAGAACCAAACAACCCCCACCTCAGTCTCCCCACTCAGGGACTTTGAGGGCATGGCCTGGAAGTTTCCCACATGGGTCAGCAGACAAGAGGAGACGGAAGACTAGCAAGGGGCCAGGGGTACGCTTGGGAGCTGGCTGCTCAGATCCGATCCATCGCTACCACAGGCAACTCTGGGAGACGGATTTTACCTCTGCTGAGCCTCAGTTTCTGCATCTGTGAAATGGGGATAATCACAGTACTCACCCTACAGCTTGTGGGTGAGGAGTCAAGTAGCTAAGGCAGGAACAGGGTTGTAAGTAGTAAGGAACGGGCTCGGGGAGTAGTAACTGGTGTTGATTGTTGTTGTTATTGTGATTCGAACTTGCCAAGGGACCCACAGTCGGGCAGAGGGCATTAGAAACTGCCCGCTCGTGCTCACGGGGAAGGGCTGCTGAGGCTGGGGGCGACAGAACAGCCGGCCTCACCCTGCTGGGGCCCCGCGTTGTTCCAGGATCGCGTCCTAGGAGGGGGCAAGGACCCTGCGTTTGGGCACAGCGCCCCTCGGTCCCCATCAGAGGGGGCAGTGCTGTCTCCGATGGCTGTGAGGCTCTGTGGGAGGGGAGGGGGACCCACGTCAGGGTGACGGCAGCCAGGAGGCGTGGGCTCCGTCAGGGACAGTGTAAGACGACAGGGCTCCAGGCGCGAGCGGAGACCCCCGCGCCTTACCCTCCTCCACTCAGCCCCTGCGCAGGTGTTTCCCCAAGGCCGTGCCGCGGGCAGGCGCAGACAGTGTAGCCGCGGGCGTGCAGTTGGCGCTGGGGAACGGGTGGAAAGTGCTCATTCCTGATGGCCGGTCACTACCGCTAACAGCACTGAGCACGCGGGGCCACACGGAGCACCTCCTCCAGGCGCACTCCACCCACGTCTCCTCCTTCTCCTCGGGAGAGGCAAACGGACTTCAAATCCGCGCATGCTCAGGGCTGATGTGGTGGCTGCGTGTGCGCGGGGGCCGACGCCCTGCGGGCTAATCCTGACTCCTGCTCCAGCTAGACCACGCTGCAGGGGCCTTCCCGCCTCCTCCACAGAGATGCCAGGCACAGACACTGCAATGACCCCGCCCCCAGCTTCCGGACCAGCCTCCTAACCCCCTCGTGCCCCCCCCCCAGTCGGCTGCCAAGGAGACTGGGCCGTGTCTCTCCGGGTCAAGAGCTGTCCTCGCCCTCAGGATACGGGCTCTGGACATGCGCTCCAGCCCCACACGCTGCTCCCTTTTTCTTTGTTTGTGATGCCCCCACTCGGCCTTCTTTCTGCTGCCTTGGTGCCCCAGGACCTTTGCACATGCCAACCCCGTTCTCTATTCCATCTACTCTTCAATAACCTGACTCCTGCTCATCTTTCAGGTGGAAGCTGAAACCATCAGCTGCAATTCTCCCCCACCCCTGCCCCCACGGTGGACCTCACATTCCTTGTCAAGTAACTGCAGTCCCCACGCACCAGGCAGAACGTGCCCGTGCCCTTGACAGTGGTCTTTGTCACGAGGCCTGCTTTGCCCAATGGGAAGCTGGCAGACAGAGCTCCGCCTCCGGCTGCACCGTGAGCGAGCCCAGATGACACCAGCCCACTGGCCGCAGGCCACCAAGATCCGCAGCTGTCACACAGCCAGAGCCGCCCGGCACCTCCCCGGGCGAAGCCGCCCGCCCGCCACAGCCTGGTGTCACCCACACCCGCCTCGGCTCCCCCACAGCGCCCCTCACGCTGACCTGCGTCTGCCCCGAGCACATCCGGGCTTCGTTCCTCGTCCCTACAACACGCACACTGTAGCAGGCACTAAGAGGCGTCCAGAGATGGCTTAAGGGCGGGCATTCAGCCAGGGGTGAGATGCCCACACCCCACATGGCTGCCCGGCTCCGGCTCCCGCTGGGGAAGACCCTGGGAGGTGGCGCTGGTGCCCGAGGACCAGGGCCTGGGCTTGGGCGGACACGCGCCCAGGGCTCCTCCATCTCCCTCTGGTCAGCTCAGATCCCCACAAGGACAGCCAGCGTGCTCGTGGCCACGCCTGGAGGCCTCGCGGGTGTGGACTCCAGCGGTGGACAGTGGACAGGAGGAGCTGCTGGCCAGAGGGCCCGGGTTCCCACTGGTGGCTGCAGGGTGAGACACGCGGGGTAGGCGAGACTGACACTGAACCCCGCTCTGAAGCCAGAGTCGCTGGTGACTACGGTGGGCACACCCAGACCGTCTGCAGCCGACAGAGGAAGTGCCCAGGGCTGGGCCTGGGGCGCGGTGGGCTAAGCCACCACCTGCGACGTCAGCATCCGGTTCAAGCCCCCACTGCTCTGCTTTGACCCAGCTCCCCACTAATGCACCTGCGAGAGAAGATGGACCAAGCGCTTGGGCCCCTGCACCCACGTGGGAGACCTGGAGGAAGCTCCTGGCTTGGGCCTGGCCCAGCCCTGGCGGCCATCTGGGGAGTGAAACAGCGGATGGAAAACCGATCTCTTTCCCTCTCCCTCTCTGTATAACTCTGCCTTTCAAAGTAAGTACATCTTAGAAAAAGGAAAAGAAAGAAAGAAAACCTAAAGCAGAGTTCCCCCGCGCTGGACGGCCGTGGTCTCACCGGATCCCGGGCCAGACCCTGGCCCCGCGGTCTCCGCCCTCCGCTCCAGCCTCGCTGGCCTCGTGTTCTGCAGCACGCGGGGCACAGCCGTGCCTCAGGCCCTTTGCCCACTTGCTCCTGTCCCCGCCTCACCCTTCAGAGACGTCCCCGCCGTCTGCCCTGCCCGCACTCGGGCAGCTGTCCAGGCGGCCCCTCGTCCCGCGTACGGCCCGGAGCTCAGCCCACATCGCTAGCTTATTTCTCTCTAAGGCACCCATCGCCTCGGACGCCCCCTGCTGCCTGTGGGCTCCTGCGGGCAGGGCTTTCCGTCTGCTTCAGTGCGGCCGTGCCCCCGATGCCCGGGACAGTGAGCGACACAACAGGTGCTCAATAAACGTTCTGAGAATGACGGAGAGACCCACGCCGAGCAGCCGACCCCGCCCAAATCCAGTGATGCTTCTCTTTCTTGGTCTTTGTTTAAGAATGTGTTTGTTTGGGATGTAGAGTTACAGATACAGAGAGGGAGCGACAGAGAGAGAGTCTTCCATCCGCTGGGTCACTCCCCAAATGGCCGCAACGCTCGGAACTGGGTCAGACCAAAGCCAGGAGCGTCTTCGGGGTCTCCCACATGGGTGCGGGGGCCCAAGGACTTGGGCCATCCTCCACTGCTTTCCCAGGTCGTAGCAGAGAGCTGGGTTGGAAGAGGAGCAGCTGGGATTTGAACCAACGCCCATATGGGATGCTGGCGCCACAGTGGAGGCTTAGCCCACTACGCCACAGCGCCGGCCCCTCTTTTTTATTCCTTGAGACAGAGACAGACAGAGGTCTTCTACCCCAGCCCACTCCCCAGGTGTCCACAACAGCTGGACTGGGCCAAGCTGAAGCCAGGACTGGGGACTTGGCCGGGGTCTCCCGTGTGGGTGCAGGGGCCCAGGTCCTCGAGCACAGCCTGCTGCCTCCCCCAGTCGGCAGGAAGCTGGAATGCGAGCAGAGGCAAGACTTCAACCCCGGGGGCTCCAGCATGGGGTGCAGGCCCCCCAGGCAGCGTCGTAAGCCCTGTGTCCAGCTCGGCCCCAGGTGAGGGCTCTCATCCCCAGAGTGCACAGGCGGGAACCGAGGTGAAGGCACTTCCCAGCCCCACGACTCACGAGCGGAGGAGGTGGGAATCAGGCCCACCCCTAACGCCAAACCCTCTGTTCTAACCACAGTGGTACCCTGCCTCCAACTTAGGGGTGTTACTGACGAGTCCCAGAAAAAAACGACGGTGGCCATCCCTACTGATGTCCCCTCAGTTAACCAGGAAACTCTGAGAGACTAGAAGCAAGGGTACCAGGGGCCGGAGCGAGCCCTGAGCCCCCCCGCCTGCTCCAGGTCTCCCATACTTGGCGAGAGCAGCTCTGCCCCCTGGTGGCCGCTCACGGCACTGCTCCCACGGGTGTCCCTGCGTGCTAGTGTTAAGGGTAACACAGCAGACAAAGGGCTTAAAATCCCCACAAAGAGTCCCTGGGGAACAATAGGAAAAAGACTAGGTGAATGGGTAATGCACAAAACACATCGTCCTCAAGGGAGCAACGCATTTAGTAGAAGATAGGAAACTCCCTCCTCCGAGAACACACACACAGTGTGTTCATCACACAGTGCGAAGAAGTCCACGTCCGGCCACAGCACCCCCAAAGCAGGAATCCAAAGGCAGAGGAAGCGTCCTGAAAGCACCCCGAAAAAAACCACCGAGTGCAGAAATAAGCCTGCAAACGCCAGCAGCTTTCTCATCGGGAACCCCGGAGGCCAGCCGGAAGTGGCACGACACCTCCGACGCGGAGAGAAGAACCCACTCCCGAGTTCCGAATCCAGTGGCCAAAACAGGCTCTGGGAGGGCGGGGAGAGGAGGCGGAGGGGCTGGAGCGGTGGTGCTGGGGGCGACGCCGCCTCCTGCGGCGCCAGCATCCCAGAGGGGCCCCCCCGCGCAAGCCCCGGCTGCTCCACTTCCAGCTCCCTGCTACTGCGCCCGCGGAGACAGCGCAGGAGGGCCCAACTCCCCGGGCCCCTGCGCCCAGGTGTGAGACCCGGGGGGGTTCCTGCCTCCTGGCCTGCCCAGTCCTGGCTGCTGTCGCCACTGGAGAGTGAACTGACTGCAAGATCCCTCTCTCCCTCTCTCCCTCTCTCTCTCTCTCTCTCTCTCTCTCTCTCTCTCTTGCTCTATCACTCTGCTTTTCAAATCAGTCAATCTTTAAAAAAAAAAAAAGTGGAAATTCTGAGTAGTCCCACTAGCCTTGGCTAGCTCTGATCTCCTCTGTGAGCAGCGGGAACAGCCCAGCAGCCGTGGGGAGGGGGGGTGCAGGGATGCTCCACACGCAGGAGCGCGCATCTGCAGGGCTCGCTTTGGTCAGTAGGTGGCGCAGCTGCCCACGGTGCGAGCCCTGCTCCAGGGAGGGGGCAAAGGCCCCCCAGCCCTGGCTCTGCCGCGATGTTTTTGGTTCCAACACAGTATCTTCACGAGGAAGTGACCGGACCTACGGATGTACTTCAAAAAGTCTGTGGAAAATCTAATTAAAAGAGTTTGTTATGGTGCAACAAAAAAATCAGAAATCCACGTGTAGGTTTTTATCTTAATATGTATTTTCCACAAACTTTTTAAGATTTATTTATTTATTTGAAAGTCAGAATTACACAGAGAGAGGGAGAGGGGGGGTCTTCCATTTGCTGGTCACTCCCCAAATGACCGCAACAGCTGGGGCTGGGCCAGGCCAAAGCCAGAGCCAGGAGCTTCCTCCAGGTCTCCCACACAGATGACAGGACCCCCAGAAGACGGCCCAGGTACCTGGGCCCCTGCCACCCACGTGGGAGACCTGGATGGAGGTCGGGCTCCTGGCTTCAGCCTGGCCCAGCCCTGGCCACTGCAGCCATCCGGGGAATGAACCAGCTGATGAACCAGCTGATGAAAGTACTCGCTCGCTCGCTCACTCTCTCTCAAATGAATAAATCCTACAGAGACAGAGACACAACATCCCATAGCTCCTCCTAACTCATTCTCGCCCATCCCCAGGACCCCGACCCCCACCCCAGCGGCCATTTCAGACTGTGTCTCTCAAGCTGGCGCCACCCCAGTCCCTCCGCGGGAAGCAAAGGGATGTCCCCCATCATTAGCTTTAGGAGGCGGCCAGTCGTGGACGAGGGCAGCTGAGCTTTAAAAGCCGGGCCCAGGGTCAGCCGCGCACCCTGTATGCACCTGTGCCCCAGAGGGCCACAGGAGGGGACACGGGAGACAGCGAGCGTGGCATTGGTCAGCTTCTTGTGACCACAACACAACCTACTTAAGGAGGAAGGAGTCGTGCCGGCTCATGGTGTTGGGGGTGCACAGTCCTGGCCAGGGAAGCCCCATCCCTCAGGCCCCCAGCGGGCCCCCCCGGGCGCACTCTGTCCCCGCGTCCTGACAAAGCCACCGGAGGTGGACACAGGGATCCAGCCCAACGAGCTGATCCCACTAACCGCCTCCCGAGGCCCCGCCCCTACTCCATCCTCGGATGAAGTGCCCACGGTCCGAGTGCTGCGGGGGCCGTGGTGGATCCCGCCCCCGACTACCAGCCAACCCGCGGCAGGGCAGGGGCAGAAGACAGGAGGGACCCGCGCAGGAGCGAGGCTGTGGGGGCAGGAGGAGGGGGTCACAGGGAGGAGAGGAGGCTGAGGACCGGGCCCCTCCTGCCCCAGCAGCTGGTAAGCCAGCCCCACGTGTGGCAGGCGTGGGGCAGGGCGCTGGGGGTGCGGCAGTGACCACGACAAAGCCCCTGGCCGCTGGAGCCCACGTGGAATGGGCAGCCATCCACACACCAAGGTCCAGGGGTAAGTGACCAGAGCCGCCCAGAGGAAGAAAGTGGGGCACGAGGAGGGGACGAGCCACAAACACTCGAGGAGGGAGACCTGGGGGAGGGGCGTGGTGGCGGAGCAAGCGCCGGGGCAGAGGTCGTACTTTATCTAACTCTGCCTTTCAAGTAAATACATTTTTTTTTGGTAGCATCAGTGACCAAGTGTATTGCAAAATATTTTTTCCTGGAGAGACAGTGAACCAACCAAGCACAACATAAGATACAGTTCCTCTTAAAAATGCAGTGTATTGCAGAAATACTAGATACATATGCAAATAATGGCAATATTCCCCCATCAAAAGTGAACAGACGTTACAAATCATAATGTATACATTGATTCGTTCTCTTTATGCACAGTGCGTATCTTTTTGGAGTCAAAGAGCCCTAAAGTACAGTCAACTGTAGATCTTTGTTAATATAGAGAGAACATTAGTAAAGAACTTGGTTGACTCACTTGACAAATATTTGAGCACCTACTGTGTGCCAGGTATCGTGGCAGGCACTGGCAATGCAATTATGGACATGAGAGACGTGGTCCCTGCTCTTGTGAGGACATATTCTAACGGAAGGAGCTGGTAAGGAAGCTATTACAACATAGCCTGAGAAGTTCCCACAGGGGAAGTACAGAATGCCATATAATAAGGAACCCAGCAATCAGGTACCAAAACTGGATGGAAAGGAGTCAGGTACGTTTTCCTATGGGACATAATGTCTAAGTTGTGACCTTAATGGTGTGCAGGTGTTGGCCAGTTTTGCAGAGGGGGTCAAATAAACACATTTTTAAAAATCTTAAGAGAGAGATCTGATGGCCAGCAGGGGGCGCTGAGGTCCTGGTGGGCAGCACCCTCCAAAGACCGCACGGAAGAGAGATGTCCAAACAGCCAGCGTGGTCCCTGCCCTTCACAGGTGCGCCTGCCCCTGCCAGGGGCCCTCGCTGGAGGCCAAGGCGGAGGGGGAGGTGCCGCGGGATCCTGGCCCTGCGAGCTGAATACACCTCTCTCCTTGACCGGAACCCCCCCGCCCAAGAAAACCAAGCAGAACGGAAGCCACGGGCCCTGGACTGGAGGAGCCACAGCGCAGGTGCACTGTCGGGGAGGGGGTGTAATACGTGCCATAGCCACTGGGGGGCAGTGTGGTGCAGTGCACCGGTTCAAGTCCCAGTTGCTCCACTTCCATCCAGCTCCCTGCTGATCACTTGGGAAAGCAGTGGAAGATGGCCCAAGGGCTTGGACCACGGCACCCACGTGGGAGTCCCTGGCTGGAGCTCCAGGTTTCCGCCTGGCCCAGCCTCAGCTGTTGTGAGGGGTGAACCAGTGAATGCAAGATCTCTGTCTCTCAAATGCATAAATGTTTTTTACGGTATCAAGGAGAATCCCTATACGACGCAGTAATTCCACCTCCAGGTACAGACCCAGAAGGCCGCGGGGCAAGGTCTCAGACAGGAAATTGTACTCACAACGGCCAGACACAGAAGCAACCCAAGGGCCCATCAAGGGATGGCCGGGTAAGCCAGGTGTGGTGCTCGCACGTGGAGGGGAGGGGGGATGCTCAGCCTCAAAGCTAGCAGGTCAGACCAACCCTGAAATAAGCCAGCCACAGAGGGCCTGCCGCCGGCCACATGGAACTGTGCAGCCAGGGGGCGCTCACAGAGCCCCAAGATGGAGTGTGGGTTGCGCAAGGCTGGGAGGGGGGAGTTGTGGCTTTCAGAAGTGCCCACAGACTTGTTTCTGAGAAGAGAGGTGACGCAGGTGGGCGGATGCCTGCCTTTAAAACCCCGGAGCCTGGCGGAGCCAGCGACTAAGACGGGGCAGGGGCTTGGTGCGGTGCCTCCCGACCAGAGCGCCTGGGTCAAGCCAGCCCTGTCCTCCAGCCCAGCTGCCTGCTCCAGCGTAACCTGTGGCTGACGGCCCCAGAATCTCACCCCCTGCCACCCGTGTGGGCGACCTGGGTGGAGCTGCTGGTTCCTGGCTATGACCTGGTCCAGCCCGGGCGGTTGTGGACATTTGAGCGGTGAACCAGCAAATGAGATATTCTCTCTCTCTCTCTCTCTCTCTCCCTTTCCCTCCCCTACTTCTGCCTCTGCTTTGCAAGTGAATAAAGAAAATAACTTTAAGTTGTTTTAAGAGAAATGATTAAGTGGTTGGCACTGTGGTGCAGCAGGTAAAGCCGCCGCTTGCAGTGCTGGTAGCCCATACAGGCGCCGGTTCGAGTCCCGGCTGCTCCACTTCCGATCCAGCTCTCTGCTATGGCCTGGGAAAGCAGTGGAAGATGGCCCATGTCCTTGGGCCCCTGCACCCACGTGGGAGACCCAGAGGAGGCTCCTGGCTCCTGGCTTCAGATCAGTGAAGCTCCAGCCATTGCAGCCAACTGTGGAGTGAACCTAGTGGATGGAAGACCTCTCCCTCTCTCTCTCTCTCTCTCTCTCTCTCCCTCTCTCTCTCTAACTCTGCCATTCAAATAAAGTAAACCTAAAACATGAAGGAAGAGTGACTTGCTCCATGTGGGGTCCTGGCCAGCACTGGGATCTTGATAAGCCCACGGGGTCCATGCGGTCGGGGATCAGGGGCTCTCCAGGTGCCCCCGCAGACACAGCACGCGAGCACGGGCACCCGTAGTGCACATTCCCAGGGCCCACACCCCTGAGGTCCTCACGCTATAGGTCTGGGTGGGGCTGGAGTCCACACGTCTTTTTAGCTCCTAGGTGATTCCTGGATGCCATAGCATTGGAGAGCCCCTGGCATGAGCACACATGGGTAGGCCTCACTCCCAGGCATCACCGAGTACTCAGACAGACCTGGGCCCTGCTGTGCACCCTGAGCCAGTCCCCATGCCTCACTGATCCTGCTTCCAGAGCTGTCCATGACGGTGGCCTCTAGCCCCACAGGACAGCTGGGTGACTGAAATGAGCAGGGCCTGGCGTGCCTGTGTCGGGGCGATTGCACACTGGACATGAAAGACTTTGGGAGAAAACGCAAAGCTTCTCATTAGCAATTGCAAATATTAACCACATGGGTCGGCGCCATGGCTCAATAGGCTAATCCTCCACCTGCGGTGCCGGCACACCGGGTTCTGGTCCCCGTAGGGGCGCCGGATTCTGTCCCGGTTGCCCCTCTTCCAGTCCAGCTCTTTGCTGTGGCCTGGGAGTGCAGTGGAGGATGGCCCAAGTGCTTGGGCCCTGCACCCCATGGGAGACCAGGAGAAGCACCTGGCTCCTGCCTTCGGATCAGCGCGGTGCACCGGCCGCAGCAGCCACTGGGGGGTGAACCAATGGTAAAGGAAGACCTTTCTCTCTGCCTCTCTCTCTCACTGTCCACTCTGCCTGTCAAAAAAAAAAAATATATATTAACCACATGGTGAAATGATGATGCTTTGAATACACTGGGTCTATAAAATACATGATTCAAAACATAATTTCACCATTTGTTTTTATCTTTTAATGGAAGTACCAGAAAATTAAAATTTCGAATTAAAATTTTTAAATTTTATATTTATTTTCATGTTGTTTGAAAGGCAGAGAGAGCAAGTGCCAGGGGACAATCAGAAATTTCCTGTCCACTGGTTCACTTCCCGAACGCCCACCACAGCCAGGGCTGGGGGAGACTGAAGCCTGGAGTCTGGCTCTCCCCCTACCGGAGCCATCCCTGGCCGTCTCCAGGGCGCCCGGCAGCAGGAGCTGGGTCAGAAGCAGAGAGCCTGGACTCCAGACCCCAGCATCTCCGTGTGGGACGCGGGCGTCCCGAGCGGGGGCTGAACCCCTGCACGAACACCTGCCCCTGGGAAATCCGAAAACGCGCCTGTGGCTGGGATCTCTCCTGGGCAGTCTCTGCGCGCCCACCTGCAAGGGCAGTGCCGGGCCCAGCGCGGCCCAGGCACCAGGTGAATGAGGCTGGGGTCAGCGAGCGGAGGGGGGGGGAGCGGGGGGGGGGGGGGGGGGGGGGGGGGGGGGG